>CM057345.1:330125499-331325499 GCA_030015575.1 Agapanthus africanus | reverse complement strand
CTTTTGCGGCATCGCAAGCAGCTATATACTCCGCTTCCATCGTCGAGTCAGCAACGATGTCCTGCTTGGAGCTCTTCCAGCACACCGCCCCTCCATTGAGGGTAAAGACATAACCTGACATGGACTTGGAATCGTCCTTATCACTCTGGAAGCCGGAATCAGCATAGGCCTCCATCCTGAGGTCTTTTCCGGGGTAAACCAAGAACATCTCCTTAGTCCTCCTCAGGTACTTGAGAATGTTCTTTACTGCTATCCAGTGCTTCTCCCCTGGGTCTGATTGATACCGGCTTACCACGCTCAGTGCGTAAGCTACATCTGGTCTGGTGCACAACATCGCATACATTATAGAGCCTACCGCAGAAGCGTAGGGTATAATAGACATGCGTTCCCTTTCCAAATCAGTCTTGGGAGACATCTCTTTGGATAGGGTGATTCCATGACAAGCCGGTAGATTACCGCGCTTGGAATATTCCATACTGAATCTTTTCAGTACAGTGTCGATATACCTGGACTGCGAAAGTCCCAACATCCTCTTGGATCTATCACGATAGATCCGGATCCCCAGAATGTAAGAGGCATCACCCAGGTCTTTCATGGAGAACCTGTGTGACAAGAATCCTTTGATAGATTGTAGCATAGGAATGTCATTTCCTATCAATAGAATGTCATCCACGTACAAGACGAGGAATACGACACTTCTGGCTACAACTTTACTATATATACATGGTTCATCTGGATTTTTGATAAAGTCATATTCTTTGACTGTCTCATCAAAACAGATGTTCCAACTCCGCGATGCTTGCTTTAGTCCATAAATGGACTTAAGCAACTTGCATACTTTCCCGCTGCTCCCACTCTGATTGAAACCCTCTGGCTGATCCATATAGACGCACTCTTCTAAATTACCATTCAGAAAGGCCGTCTTTACGTCCATCTGCCAGATTTCATAATCATGGAAGGCAGCAATAGCAAGAAGGACCCGAATGGATTTGAGCATAGCCACTGGAGAAAACGTTTCGTCATAGTCCAAACCAGGTCTTTGACGAAAACCCTTTGCAACAAGTCTAGCTTTATAGGTTTCCACCTGTCCATCTACACCAATCTTTTTCTTGAAAATCCATTTGCATCTTATGGGTTTTACCCCATTTGGAGCAAAGCCCAAAGTCCATACTTTGTTGGTGTACATGGACTCCATTTCGGTCCGCATTGCATCTAGCCATCGTACCGAGTCGCCGCTCTGGATGGCTTGCTGGAAGCTAGTAGGTTCATCATCATCGATGATGCAATCCTTTCTATCCCCATCAATGAGAAAACCGTAGTATCTCTAAGGCGGATGAGACGGCCTACTACTTCGGCGGAGGGGTACGGGAATGTCCTGTTCTTCTTGAACTTCTGGTTCTACCAAACTTTCAGTAGTAGTTTGTGGTTCTGGAATTTGTTCCAGTTCTATTTCGCTCCCACTGGTATCCTTTTCTAAAACCTGCTGTTCTAGAAAATGGGCATTACGAGAAACAAAAACCTTTTGTTCCTCTGCGTAATAGAAATAATATCCCTTGGAGTTCCTTGGATATCCCATAAACTTATGTTGGAGATAATGCCCTCAGAGTCAATTATTGGATCACAGGCACGTGATTGCAATCATTGAGGGAGGACCTGTCCCGGTAGGACAGTCTTACTCAAGATGATAGTATGCTATCTGGTTTACCTTTATCATCGTGTACTGCTTTAGGTGACCTGACATGTCGCTATTATACGTTTATAGAGCCCCTAGGATTCTTGCTTGACCACCAGCAGTATGAGGGCGATCATATAAGTGGGAGCTGGGATCTATAAGCACATCCTTAAAAGGTCCCTAGTCATGGGAGTTTCGAGACAGGGCATCGATACTCCAGAGTAGACTAGTGTATACAGTCGAGACCCCGACGAGGGGCGGTGGCCGGTCTCACAAGCCATTGGTGTCAGTTGGATCACCTAAGATGTATACAGGTGCTCATTAGGTTATGAGTACACCGGACATGACTCGCCGGGAACATGCTAGTTGGTCTTATACCTGACGTCAGATAGCAGTTCCCTGGTGACATGTGTACAGGTTAGTTCATCGACCTGAGGATCGTCATTTGTCTCGTGTGAGTTCCCACTATACTTTGATTACTACCCTACCAAGCTCAAAGGAGACGTGCAAACTGGTTTTATTGGGTACAGTCCCGAGCCACATGGAGGCAGTGAGCGGATCTTCAGGGGTTCGTCTCTCCCAGTATTGGGGGTGAGGTCGCGCTGTGTCTAGGAGAGCCATTACACGAAGCCCTCGACCGAGACAGGATATTTATTGGTAGGTATTCCAGTAGTATCTCAGGGTGTTCTGGGCTGCACTCCGACACGACTTGTACCGCTTTTGGGGCTCTGACTTTTACCAACCCCCTAGGCCCGCCATGCGATGCTCATAGACGAACGGGCTTGACTGTACGGATATTGTCACTGACAGGCTCAGTAGGGTGTCAGGATGAGTTCGCTCATCGACGTCTCTTTTTGGTCAATACCTGGTAGCCCGTTACGTATTGGCTTATACCTCTGACGTGCTAGTGGTTAAATCCACAACCAAGGTGTTGACGAGTCTTTAGAGTCCCCCACATTCAGTTGCTCAAGTTTTCGGGCGAAACGCTGTAGAGGCCGTATGGAGATATGGCAAGGTTCGATCAGATACGTGCGGTATTGCACGGATCAGGATCAGACGGATAATATTAGCCGGCTTTGGTTTAAGCCGGATCCTAGTATAGTACAGTGTAGATTTTGTCTCATTGCATTTGTATTTCGGTCGGAATACAGATGCGGGTGTGTATACACAGTATCGGGGTTTTCCTGTAATTTATTACGGGACCAGTTTTCTGGAGTTGCCAGTTTGCTTTCTGTTTCGGCCATTTTCATTTGTAACCTTCTTTGGCCGAAGATTGGTGGAGGAGGGCTTATTTGCATTTGTGCAAATAAGCAATTTGGAAGGGTGTTCTTTGCATTTTCTTGTATCATGATGGTCTCATGATGGAGGACCATTCCTTGACTTTCTTGAGTTCATGATTGCTTGACTTTGTGAGCAATCATGGTTGTTGATGATGGTAGTTTGAGTGTTGGAGTTTCTTTGTGATCATTTCTTCATATGATGACCTTTTCTCTCTTGCATTATTATTGTGTGGCCTCTCTCATTTTTGATACACACTCTCATTTTCTCTCCACTCCATCATGCATGGCCGGCCAAGCTCCTTGGTGGCTGTCCAAAATTCTAGACGTGGGGTTTTTGTGCTTTTGCTTTGATAAAAATCCCACAAGATCAATCTCCATTAGCTTGTATCATCCCTCCACCAAAAGGCAACCTCCATCAACCCCAAAATGAGACATGAGTTCCACACACCATTCTACAGCAAATCTTGGGATCGTCGACTCGCCAGCTTCGTGCCCGAGTTGCCTCGGTATAGAGGTGGGAGCCCGTAAATGAAGCAGGCGACGTGGTGCCCTTCCGGCGACGAGGTGGAGACCGGAGCTTCCGCGGGAGATCGGGACGGCGACGGGAAGACCGGAGGACTCGGATCACTCGGTATATTTCTCATCCCCATCTTGTAGTTAGCTAGAACTAGTTAATGGCCCGATCCGGGTTTTAGTGCGCGGTGGTGCCGGTTTTAAAAATTAAAGTTAACCATCGCTTCCGCTTTTGGCCTCGGGATGAAGGCCGGGGCGCCGCCGTGCACTTACAGTGGTATCAGAGCCTCGCCATTAACATAGTCTAGCTTTGTCTAATGTGTTTTACATTTCCGATCGAACAATTTTCCAAAAACCGTATTTTTCTTCACATCAGTTTCTATCGAAATTTTTTGAAGTCCAAAAATTTTTCAGGTTGTTTCAGAATGATGTGTAGGACATTCTAAGAGTTCTGTGAAAATTTGGGCTCGTGAACAGTCCAAACCACCGCGGAACCGCGGCCAAACCCATGCTTGGGCCGCGGTTCCGCCGCGACTTGAACTGTTCAGTCCCCCAAAATTCTATAGAATGCTCCTGAGTGGAAAATAGGTTTTCTGGAATGTTATTTTTTGGGCCCAGATTTCTTGATGTGCTGCAGTAGTACTTGGGGGCCCACTTGGTAAAATTTGATCGATCGGATATTTTAAACACATTATTTCACAGTATTTACATTATATCTGCGACCGTGAATGTCACTTGATCGGTAAATCCTGTCTAACTGCTATAGCCCGGTTAGACGGATTTGCGAACGTGACTTTCACGTTGATGTTCTGTGATTTTGCTGTGATGTTGCGGATCGGTCGTGGGGATAGCCTGGTTGCAGTGGTAGTACAGTTTTTGTTGTATTATGTACATTTGATATTGCGAGGCGAGCGTCCGACATGTGGACTGCCGTCACTGCCTGTTTGTATTATTAGTTTGGGGCATGACCAGGTTGCGGTCGATGTACCCGTTGTATGTATATTTTACTTTCTGTACAAGGATTGCCCCGCGGAAGGGTGCACGGATAGCCGGATTCTATAGGGCAACGGGCCCGCATCTCATGGCATTGAGACGGAGGGGGCTTCACTCTAGAATTGGCGGGCTATTCGCCGCACTCGTAGGGGGTACAAGTTGACCCAGGAGGGGTGCCCAAGTTACCGGATTCCGTGAAGTGCTGGGTGGTCCATTCACGTTGCTGAAGGGGGCTGCCTCACTTCAGGTTTTGGCGGGTAACTTGTCGCGCCCGTAGGGGTCTAGGATTTCATTGCACAGGCTATCCACACGACCAGGGGAACGTCAAGTTTCAGCGGCTCTGTGAAACCCGGGGATCCCAGATATCTGTATTGTTCTGTGATGCTGTACATTTCTGTGATGTTGCATTTTTATCACGCCTTGAGTTAAATATTATATATTGGTATATATATTAGTAGATGTTGTATATGTTTTGCATCCGCGCTAGTCCAGTCCCCGCTCTGTCGTTAGTTAGCTAACCTAACGGGTAATGACGGGACCCAGTGGCGAATGCCGATGGCATATACGTACATCAGTATATTTTCGTTCTTTGTGGTGTGATCAATTGATGGGACTGCATTGATTCGGATCAATGCAATTTAAAACAAACCTAATCTGATGTTGTTGGAACACTTTTCAAAAAGCTGTTATTGCAAGGACGTTCTCCTTTGTTTAGCATCGTGGTATTCAGTTAGAATATCCTGCTCCTCAGTCGACGAGGCAAGGGCCGAGATCCCTTCACCGGGAGTGACCCCTTGGACAAAAGGTTTGCGTCAGGGCAATAACTTCACTATAGCCGATTACTTTTGCTTTGCACCGTGGTATTCAGTTGGAATATCCTGCACCTCATTCTACGGGGAAAGAGCCGAGATCCCTTCACCGGGAGTGACCTCTTTAGCAAAAGTTTTCGTCACTATATTTTTAAAAGCTATCCGTTCCTTCAACGATATCAAGTTCATTACGTTAAAGGTTTTCGCCAGAAACCATTCGTAGCCCTCCGTCGTTTCGTATGGGTGGTCAATAGTATTCAAGCTGTGTATGTTGGCCAAAGTCAAGGCACAGTGATTGGTAGCTATTGGGGTATTCATATGCAGCATAGATAGATGCGTTGGTTTGGAACAGTCGTACTGCCATTTTGGCCAAAGTCAAGGGTAGGTACGGGTGGGTTCAAATTAACCTGGAAAATGACGGGTAGAACTTGACATGTGACTTATGATATGTTGGCCAAAGTCAAGGTCATAAGAGCATGGGGTAAAAATCACATCGGGAGTTTCTAAAGAAACTGAAACTTGCCAGATATGCGCATACCTTCTGGAGTGTGATAGCGTGAGCGGATTCCGTCACGTTATCATGCGATGATAGTTGGATCCCAATTCCCACAGATGAGTTGGTTTACTCCTCGGGTGATCCCGACTAATTCTTCTTTTGGGTTTGGAGAAGAATTTGACGGTACAGTGGGAGGTTTCCAGATTAGATAAATTGGTAACCATTCTGATCTAGGATAGAGTGCACGCTGAGTGTTTCTTTTCTTTCTCTCTTTGGCAGCGACCTTTGACCCGACCCTAAGACTATGACTCAGTGACCAAGTTGACCGAACCTTCTTTAACACTGGCTTTTGGATTGTCAGAGTTGCAGACCTCATTGCCACTCCTACTTTTACCCTTTTCTCCAGGACACCCCGTATTACTACGAACGTCCACTTCCATTGGGCAAAACCATCGTATGGTTATATACGAACTCGAAGGGATTTATTCGAGGATGGTTTCAGGTTCTGGAGAAAACGGATATGATTATTCAATTGTCTTTTCCTTTTACCTTCTCTCGAGTTGTGAGTACTCCTTGGTTTAGGAGATAGTACACCTATTACGCAAATTGGATAGTCTTATTCCAAACCATAGGCAGGTGCCGACCGGTAGGGAATGAAGAAAACCAATTAGCCTAACGATGGTGTACAGAAGGTATTAAGTTAAGACAAAGCAAGGGATTAGTAAGAGGGCAAAGTAAATTGCAACTGATATTCACGACCGAACCAGGTATTTCATTACCACTCCCACATCACCTTTGTATTTCTCCAGGAAACTCCGTATCACTACGAAGATCCACAGTTTATTGGATACTCCATCGTATGGTTATATACGAACTCGAAAGGAACTTGTTCCAGTTCGGGGATGGACTCTGGTTCAGGAGAAATAGGAATAAGTTTTATTCAGGTGTCTTTTATATTCACCTTCTCTCGCATTGCGAGTGTTCCTAGGATTGGGACAGTACACCCATTATGCTTATTGGATAGTCTTCTTCCAAACCATAGGCTGGTGCCGAACGGTAGGGAAGGAAGAAAACCATTTGGCCTAAAGGGGTGTGCAGAAGGTAATGACTAAAGACATATAAAGGGATTTGGAGAGGTGGCAAAAAATTATACGGTTACAGTCGTGAATCTGGAAGAGGCATTACTAGGAATACCGGGATACCCCATCGAAACATTTCAATGTTTCAGTTTCACTGTGTACTGTTAAAGGAAAACTGATTTCCCAATTAGTCCTTACTCCAGGGTATGTATTTACCAGGTATGGTTCTCACATCTGTATGGTTTTACAGATGATGAGTGGGAATTAGGTGATCATCCTCATTATATCGGGATTCATTGTAATCGGTGATATTTGAGGAAGTCACCTGGGTTGTTTGCCGGATGGCAAATATTTGGTTTTGAATATCCGCTGTTGTGCACCAATTTCAAATTGATATATCTGTACGTCTATTTTCATAGAGTGAGATATACCTTTTTGAAATTATGTCTATGACATTTACCTATATCAGTGGATGGTTAGGTAAGGAGCATTAAACAGCGGTGTAATTCTTCTTAACCATAAGTGCAGTTTTCAACCTACGACACACAGTGAATGAGTTATCAGACTCAAGGGACTTATACAGAGTATTGTATGTTGTCCAGGGTCCATCAGGACAGAGGGGTTGGTCCTCGTACTATATTCGGTTTACTTATGACTTCTCTAGTTTTTAGACAGGTGTTTCGTGGAAACACAAGGTCCGAATTTTGAGAAGTTATAGGTATTTGAATAGAGTAGAGAACCAGGTGTAGCAAGTATCGGGATTCTTCAAAGTGATCGAAGATGTAGATACTTGTGTATGGTATTCAGTTGATAGTAATGATTTAGAGAACTTGCTTCTCTTTAAGGTTACTCATAATTGGAAGCATTCCTAAGTTAAGTAACGCTGATCGGCCTCCTTCCATTTAGTTGACATGCACTGGAGACAGTTGCATGATTTGAATCCGGTTTAATTAAATCAGTGCCTCTGGTTCTATATTGGATATAGAACAGTTCATATCTTTACGATGTTAAGGTACGGGGAGTTGTCCGGTTTATGATTAAAACCAGACACTGGACAACTCAAGGCACGTTTCTGTAATGGCTGTTTGTGGGTCGACCCAGGCTATGACGAGGGTTGACTTTCTACCATCTGGAAGATCAATAGTGATATTGTTCTTAACTCGCCACAGTTTTAACAAAAATGGATTTTTTCAGAAAACAGTAGTGGGAGTATGGTAGAACTGGAAGTGATTCCAGAACCACAAACGATTACTGAAGATTTGATAGGAACCTAAAGATTCAATCTGGTTTGACATTCCATTGGCCACTCCGCAGATACGGTGGGTAACCTCAGGCACCCAAGAGGTACTTCGGTATGCTCAAGGACGGTGGCATGGAGGTTCTTGTTTACCCAGACTTGCCATTGCTGTTGTTCCAGACTGTGAGACCCGGCAGGAGGATGAGTATAGCGTCGTTCTAAACTGGCTTTATAAGTGAACGTCTATATGACTCTGCCAGAGGGTTGTCGTAGTCAGTGGGAGCAGCGGAAGCATTGGTGGACAGGTGGCTTATGTCTATTTATAGACTAAAGTACATGTAGCGGAGATAGATCATCTATTTCTGATGTGATAGTCATAGGTTTGACTTCATCAGAATAGGGGATGGATCTGTTGAGAAGGTAGTAGGGTGTGATGTCATGGTATTTGGATGACATACACAGAGTAGGAAGTGATATTCCTATACTACAATCGGTTATACTTTGGTCGTCACACAGTGGTTTCTCCACATGGGACTTGGACATTATATCGACATACTGGTTACTAGATCTATGGTTTTAGATTTAGATTTGGGTAGTTTCCCAATCTGGGTACTTAGACAGCTTTCTAAGAGTATTTAGAATGGACGACTCCTGGCACGGTAGTGTACCTGCAGGTGATGGAGTCATCCTCTCTAAAGGTGTCTTACAGACTAAAGGGGAGAGGGATGTGCATGATTGGCAGATCACTTGCTCAGGCAATTGAGTCAATCATGAAATGTCAAGTACCACACCAGATGTTGTTCTTGCAGTAGATGCGAAAAGTTGATATTGATCCAATCCTGGAGAAACAGTCGGAAGCAGTTTCAGAACATAAGTGGATGTTCTAGGGATTTGATAACGACAGCCTCAATCGGGAGACAGTTATCATTCCAGGCTTCCAAGGTGACCTGGACGACAATGAGGTCGTCAGAGTTATTGTTTTCCTTCTGACGAGGGGCAGTATTTTGGACAGGTGGTCCAAGGAAATACTGAGGGAGGCATGGTGCAGGATACTGATTAAGTTCAGTTGTTGATACAGTCTAAGAAGTTGGGATTTGGAGTTCATTTATGAGCTAGGTCCCATCAGACATCCAGACACATTCTAAGACAGGTATTTCTCATTTCGGGAGATGGTTTTCTCCGCGAACATGAGATATAGAGAGACATAGAAAGAAACATCAAGGCGGATCCACTCACTGAGGCTATTCCTCGAACGCAATAGTTTCGCAAACGAGCTTTGTGAGACTGACAAGTAGAGGTGTTGGGTGTTCGGTATCACACGGGCTGTGAGTATGCGACATCGCAATAATTAGCCTTGAGTGCAAGTGGGAGATTGTTGGAGATAGTGCCCTCAGAGTCAATTATTGGATCACAGGCACATGATTGTAATGATTGAGGGAGGACCTGTCTCGGTAGGACAGTCTTACTCAAGATGATAGTATGCTATCTGGTTTACCTTTATCATCGTGTACTGCTTTAGGTGACCTGACATGTCGCTATTACACGTTGATAGAGACCCTAGGATTCTTGCTTGACCACCAGCAGTATGAGGGCGATCATATAAGTGGGAGCTGGGGTCTATAAGCACATCCTTAAAAGGTCCCTAGTCGTGGGAGTTTCGAGACAGGGCATCGATACTCCAGAGTAGACTAGTGTATACAGTCGAGACCCCGACGAGGGGCGGTGGCCGGTCTCACAAGCCATTGGTGTCAGTTGGATCACCTAAGATGTATACAGGTGCTCATTGGGTTATGAGTACACCGGACAGGACTCGCCAGGAACATGCTAGTTGGTCTTATACCTGACGTCAGATAGTAGTTTCCTGGTGACATGTGTACATGTTAGTTCATCGACCTGGGGATCGTCATTTGTCTCGTGTGAGTTCCCACTGTACTTTGATTACTACCCTACCACGCTCAAAGGAGACGTGCAAACTGGTTTTAGTTGGGTACAGTCCCGAGCTACATGGAGGCAGTGAGCGGATCTTCAGGGGTTCGTCTCTCCCGGTATTGGGGGTGAGGTCGCGCTGTGTCTAGGAGAGCCATTACACGAAGACCTCGGCCGAGGCAGGAGATTTACTGGTAGGTATTCCTGTAGTATCTCAGGGTGTTCTGGGCTGCACTCCGACACGACTTGTACCACTTTTAGGGGTCTGACTTTTACCAACCCCCTAGGCCCGCCATGCGATGCTCATAGACGAACGGACCGGACTGTACGGATATTGTCACTGACAGGCTCAGTAGGGTGTCAGGATGAGTTCGCTCATCGACGTCTCTTTTTGGTCAATACCTTGTAGCCCGTTACGTATTGGCTTATACCTCTGACGTGCTAGTGGTTAAATCCACAACCAAGGTGTTGACGAGTCTTTAGAGTCCCCCACATTCAGTTGCTCAAGTTTTCGGGCGAAACGCTGTAGAGGCCGTATGGAGATATGGCAAGGTTCGATCAGATACGTGCGGTATTGCACGGATCAGGATCGGACGGATAATTTTAGCCGGCTTTGGTTTAAGCCGGATCCTTGTATAATACAGTGTAGATTTTGTCTCATTGCATTTGTATTTCGGTCGGAATACAGATGCGGGTGTGTATACACAGTATCGGGGTTTTTCCTGTAATTTATTACGGGACCAGTTTTCTGGAGTTGCCAGTTTGCTTTCCGTTTCGGCCATTTTCATTTGTATCCTTCTTTGGCCGAAGATTGGTGGAGGAGGGCTTATTTGCATTTGTGCAAATAAGCAATTTGGAAGGGTGTTCTTTGCATTTTCTTGTATCATGATGGTCTCATAATGGAGGACCATTCCTTGACTTTCTTGAGTTCATGATTGCTTGACTTTATGAGCAATCATGGTTGTTGATGATGGTAGTTTGAGTGTTGGAGTTTCTTTGTGATCATTTCTTCATATGATGACCTTTTCTCTCTTGCATTATTATTGTGTGGCCTCTCTCATTTTTGATACACACTCTCATTTTCTCTCCACTCCATCATGCATGGCCGGCCAAGCTCCTTGGTGGCTGTCCAAAATTCTAGAGGTGGGGTTTTTATGCTTTTGCTTTGATAAAAATCCCACAAGATCAATCTCCATTAGCTTGTATCATCCCTCCACCAAAAGGCAACCTCCATGAACCCCAAAATGAGACATGAGTTCCACACACCATTCTACAGAAAATCTTGGGCACGTCGACTCGCCAGCTTCGTGCCCGAGTTGCCTCGGTATAGAGGTGGGAGCCCGTAAATGAAGCAGGCGACGTGGTGCCCTTTCGGCGACGAGGTGGAGACCGGAGCTTCCGCGGGAGATCGGGACGGCGACGGGAAGACCGGAGGACTCGGATCACTCGGTATATTTCTCATCCCCATCTTGTAGTTAGCTAGAACTAGTTAATGGCCCGATCCGGGTTTTAGTGCGCGGTGGTGCCGGTTTGAAAAATTAAAGTTAACCATCGCTTCCGCTTTTGGCCTCGGGATGGAGGCCGGGGCGCCGCCGTGCACTTACAACTTACACTATACTGATCGTGCCTCGAGCTTGTCCACATGCTGCTTTTTAACAAAAGCTGGACATCCCCATATCTTTATATGCTGAAGTTGGGGTTTCTTCCCACTCCACATCTGATATGGAGTGGTAGGCACAGTCTTGGTAGGAGCGCTGTTCAGAAGATATGCTGTTGTTTCTAGCGCATAACCCCAGAAAGATCGCGGTAACTCAGCATTACTCATCATGGATCGTACCATATCTAATAGGGTTCGATTCCGTCTCTCCGATACACCGTTATGCTGTCGAGTGTATGGAGGAGTAAGCTGAGAGAGAATTCCTTTCTCTTTTAGGTAACCTAGGAACTCGGCACTCAAGTATTCACCACCTCGATCAGATCTTAGTGTCTTGATACTTTTGCCGGTTTGGTTTTCTACTTCATTCTTGTACTCTTGGAGTTTCTCAAAAGCCTCGGATTTATGTTTCATCAGATAAATGAATCCGTAACTTAAGTAATCATCCGTAAAAGTAATGAAATAGGAAAAACCACCTCTTGCATGTGTAGACATTGGACCACATACATCGCTGTGTATGAGTCCTAAGAGCTCGCTCGCTCTTACTCCATGTCCAGTGAATGGAGTCTTTGTCATCTTTCCTTTGAGTCATGATTCACAAGTGGCATAAGTTTGATATTCGAACGAGTCAAAATATCCTTCTCTATGTAACTTAGTCAACCTTGTCTCATTGATGTGACCTAGTCTACAATGCCACAAGAAAGCCTTATTTAAATCTGGAGACTTTCTTTTTAGTGTGTTCTGGACATTGAAAATCTGGAGTTGGTTTAAGGCATATATACCGTTATTTAGTGTACCGGACCCAATCAAACCATGATTAAGGTGGATGGTAACAACATCACTTACAAACGTGAAATCATAACCTTTATTTGATAACAAGGAAACTGATATGATATTACACGTTAAGCTAGGTACATAAAAACAGTTATGTAAAACCAAAATGTGTCCAATTGTCAATCCCAGGTGATAATCCCCGACGGACACAGCTCCCACGCTAGCTCCGTTAGCAACCTTTAGGGTCATATCACCTTCCTTCAGCACTCTACAGTTTCTCAATGCCTGCAATGAATTGCATATATGATATCCTGATCCGGTATCCAATACCCAGGAAGTAGAGTTGATTGACAGACAATTCTCAATTACAAACACACCTGAAGTCGAAGCCACAGCTTGCTTCGGTCCTTGGTTCTTGGCGTTCCACGCCTTGCAATCCTTCTTCCAGTGCCCTTTCCTGTGACAATGGAAGCACTCATCCTGGGCCACTACTGGCACTGCAATCTTTTTCTTTCCCTTCGTTCCCACCTTACTAACACCTCCTCTAGGTCTGGTGGCGGCCTTCTTCTACCTTCCTTTGGCCCTAGCCTTGGACCCGGAAGAAGAAGCACCGCTAACAAACATAGCGGGTGTTTCCCTTGCCTTCTGCAAGGTGCCCTCTGCATTCCTCAACATGTTAAGGAGTTCCGGAAGTTCAACTTCTTTTCTTTGAATGTTTAAATTCAGAATAAACTGGGCGTAGGTGGGAGGAAGGGACTGGAGAATAAGGTCTGTATAGAGCTCATTATCCAAAGTCGTCCCAAGGTCTGCGAGCTCTTCTATATAACCTATCATCTTTAGGACATGTTCTCCTACCGATGATCCGACGGCCAACCTCGCTCGAAACAAGTTTTTTGAGGTCTTGTATGTTGCTATACGAGATTGCTCCCCATACAGATCTTTTGTATGGAGAAATATGGATTCAAGATCCATATCCTCGTGCCTCCTCTGATGTTCATTGTTCATCGAGGCAAGCACGATGCACTTGGCCTTCGCGCAATCTATCTCCCAGGTTTTGTGGATTTCCTTATCCGCATTACTGGATTTGGGCCCAGGGACAGCAGGTGCCTTAGCGGTGAGGACATACCCCAATTTGTCATAGGTCAAAACCATTTTGACATTCCGCAGCCAATCTTTATAGTTTGGCCCTGTCAGTATATTTTTCTCTAAAAGTAACTTAAGTCCAGTCATTTTCAGGGTCGCTGCAATTAGGAGAGAGAGAAGAAAACTCTTTAGCATGATGCTCTTGCAAGTTTAGAGTGGTTTTTAGTTTATCTAAACTGGATGGCACCCACTGTTTCTCGAATCCTTCCCCAAACCATAAATGAAGAATTAGCCAGGACTAGTCTCACCGTACAATAATTGCTTAACCGTTCAGCCAGGCTAGTGTCGATACTTCGAGGAAGGTTTTCCAACGCTTTCGCGATGTTCCTTAATTAAATAACCTCTTTTCTCTGGGGGCGTAACCCCGCTGACACCTTTCTAGAAACCTACTTGGTTTATAGCATTGATCGTTAAGTGACGAATATCCTGATAAGTAGCATATACTCACAGTAGGATCGGGATCCAAATATCATCGTCTGATAATGCTGAAGGAATCGTACCAACATTCATCAAACTCCAAATGGTATGCATCTCTTTGCAAATTTCAGTTTCTTTAGAAATTCCCGATATGTATTTTTGCCCCATGCTCTTATGACCTTGGCTTTGGTCAAAATGTCATAAGTCACATGTCAAGTTCTACCCGTCATTATCTTGTCAATTTGAACCCATCCGTACATACCCCTGACTTTGGTCAAATGATAATACGACTGTCCCAAACTAACTCATCTATCTATGCAACAAATGAATACCCAGCAGCTACCAAACACTATGCCTTGACTTTGGCCAAAATGCATAGCTTGAATACTACTGAATACCCAAATGAAATGACGGAGGGCTACAAATAGTTTTGGCGAAACCGTGAACGTAGTGAACTTGATATAATCGAAGGAACCTGATAGCTTTTAAAAGGAGTGGTTAAAGCTCCACAGTTAAAAAATATCTTCTGTTTTTAAAAATAACTGAGTGGTTTCTTTTAAAATGTTCCAACGATTAAACTTTTGGTTTATTTTCTTTGCATTAATAATAATGCTTCCTATCATTAACCTATCATTGCAGAAAACAACGAAAATACAACGTCCTCTTATGCCATCCGCATTCGCCACTGGGTCCCGTCATCCCCCGTTAGGTTACTTAACTAACGACAGAGCGGCGGCTGGGCTAGCGCGGGTGTAAAACATAAGTGACGTCTAAATAGCTATCATATATAGATATTGTACATTCGTCAGACGCAATAATAGGCATTCCAGATCTCATATGAACTTTATTGGATTTGCAAGCAATCCGTGTTTGTTTAGAGCCTGCAACAAAAGACGGATTACAAAGTTGTGATGAATAGCCATTACCCCACCTTAGACCCCTACGGGTACGGTAAACTACCCGCCAAGTACCCGAAGTGAAGCGGTCTCCCTCAACAAAGTGAGTAGGCCACTAAACACTTCAAAGTACCCGGTAGTTTGTGCACCCCACCTTAGGTCTGTCCTAGGAGCAAAAACAGTAAAATGAAATAATACAACGGTGGCTACAACCACAACCTAGATGTGCCCCACAAAAATAATATTACAACAAATTACAATTACATTGAATGAATGAATATAACAACCCATCTCAAACCCCGGCTAATCATCACAACAGTCCAATACAGTTCACATCCACAAACAGTAAAAACCATTACAGAAATGTGCAACCCCCTGCCAACCGACATACTAGCAGTTAGGGGAGGTTTACGAACACATTATACAATCATAGATATAATCATATTAGCAAACATCGTAAAATTTCGATCGAGCAAAACACTTTAGATTCTACTACAAAACTTCTCTGTACACTTGAGATCTTAGCAGAAAATAAAATATCCAGAAATATCACTGTTAACCCAAAGGGGTTACTGGAAAAATTTGGGCCGACTCGGCCCTAACTCGGCCGCGGATCCGTGGCGGATCGCATGGATCCGCCGCGGTTCCGCGGTGAGTTAGCCGAGTTGGGAGTCCAAATTTCTTCAGTTGCCTTATAATTTCATGCTTGTTATTCTGAAGGTCCCTGAAAAATTTTTAGGACCTGTTTTAAAAACGACAGAAACTGTGTTAATACGATGATCTTTTCGGTTCTTTTTGTTCTCGAAATACTTACGACTTTGCTAATGAGTTAATTATTGTTTAGCGAGGATCTGATACCACTGTAAGTCGATGTACAACACCCCACGACTTGCGGGGAGGCGGAATAATGAAAAACGATCTTGTTTTAGGCGTAAACATCGACTAACCGAGAATCTTTTCTTAAACAATAACTAACAAGAAACCATAGAAGTTCTAAACTACTATGTTAAGTGATTATACCTAAAGAACCGAGTCCTTCGTCTTGTCGTTCTCCACGTCCTCTCCGCCCTTCTCTATGTAGTAGAAGATCCACCCAAGAGCTTTACTACAAGCTTCACCTCAAACTAGAGGTAACTAGGTTTCTTAAAGTGCTAATCCAAGTAACCTAGGTGATATAGAGTTGGGTTATGAATTAAGTAGTCTAATCTAATCCTTGATCTCAACACATGAGAGGGGAGGATTAGGGTTTGAAGAGAGAGAGCTTGAGGAGAGAGAAGGTGAGCATGAGAATGAGATGAGATAATGATGTATCAGAATATATATCAAGCATTATCATTTATCCAATAAAAGAAAATAAAGGATTTACAACCATGCTTGATAAATATCTAAGGGTGATTCATCTCCATGAGTCATTAAGCATTTATGATGCATTAATGACATGGATGAATCACTCATATGACTCACTAATCTCATTTAATGCATATGCCACCTTAACCCCCAAGTCATCATCTTCTAGAAGCTTCTGGCGTAATTACGAGAACGTCCCTCCTATCCGTGAAAACACGGAAAAACTTTAGACTGTATAAATCCAACAACCGGATACTAGAAACTGGCTTAAACCAAAGCCGGCTAGTAAAAACTGTCTGGATGTCGTACGTGCGTAAACACACGTATGCGTCCGAACCCTTGTCGTAAAACCATACGACCTCTATATCGTTTCGCCTGGAATAGGGAAACTCTCTGTGTGGGACTCTAATGACTCGACTACTACGCTGGCAGTGGGTTTAACCACAGACCGCAAGCGGCACTAGCTGTACGTAACGGTCCCCAGGTAGATGTCGATAAGATGGCCGATGTGGAAACCCATCCGAACTCCTACTGAGCCTGATGTGACAATCTCCGTACAGTCCGGTCTGTTCGTCTAAGACTATCGCATATCGGGCCTAGGGGCGGCAAGCGTCAGTCCCCAAATAGCAGTATAAGTCATGTCGGAGCGAAGCCCATTACACCCTGAGAAACTACTGGAACCTACCAGTAAATCTCGCTTGCCCTGGCCAGGGACTTTGCGTAATGGCTCTCTGACACAGCGCGATATCAACTCCCAATACCGGGAGAGACGAATCCTGTCTAACCGCCACTGCCTCCAAGTGCTCGGGACTGCACCCAACTGCTACCTGTTTGCACGACTCCTTTGAGCCGTGGTAGGGTACCAATCTAAGAACAGTGGGACACACTCGAGGCGAAGTAGCAGTGTCAAGTCTGCGGACTATGCTGTACTCATGTCACCTGGGAACTGTTAACTGACGACTGGTATAAAACTCAACCATCAGTTCCCTGCAAGTCCTGTCCGGTGTACCCGTAACCCAACGAGCACCTGTATACTATCTCCAG
The DNA here is from genome assembly GCA_030015575.1 of Agapanthus africanus. Taxonomy (NCBI): domain Eukaryota; kingdom Viridiplantae; phylum Streptophyta; class Magnoliopsida; order Asparagales; family Amaryllidaceae; genus Agapanthus; species Agapanthus africanus. The sequence continues at coordinate 331,308,219 of CM057345.1, read as the reverse complement.
TACGACGTACTGACGGCTATGGGACAGACCATCTCCCCAACTGGGATGAGAAGCGTACACACTAGTCTACTCCGGAGTATCGATGCCCTGTCTCGATAATCCTACGACTAGAGACCTGAATAAGGATGTGCTTGTAGACAACCCAGCCCCCACTAGTGTGACTGCCATCACAACGCTGGTAGTCAAGCAAGATCCTAAGAGCTCTATCAATACGTATACTCACATATTAAGATAGGAAAACCAAGTAGCATACTACCATGTTTAGCAAGACTGTTATATACATGTGAATATCCCAAGCATCCATTAAGTAATATACAAACTAGTATGATACAATAATAGCCCCTAAGGCATATACACTAACAGTGTACGTGTATACGATTCTACCAGAGGGTTGTCGTAGTCAGTGGGAGCAGCGGAAGCATAATGGACAAGTAGCTTATGTCTATTTATGGACTAAAGCAGATATAGCGGAGATAGATCATCTATTTCTGATGTGACAGTCATAGGTTTGACTTCATCAGAATAAGGATGGATCTGTTAAGAAGGTAGTAGGGTGTGATGTCCTGGTATTTGAATGACATACACAGAGTAGGAAATGAAATTCCTATACTACGATCGGTTATACTTTGGTTGTCACATAGTGGTTTCTCCACATAGGACTTCGATATTATATCAGACTTTCTGGTTACTAGATCTATGGTTTTAGATCTAGATTTGGGTAGTATCCTAATCTTGGTACTTAGACAGCATTCTAAAGGTGCTTTAGAATGGACGACTCCTGGCACGGTAGTGTACCTGCAGTTGATGGAGTCACCATCTCTAAAGGTGTCTTACAAACAAAAGGGGAGAGGGATGTGCATGATTGGCAGATCACTTGCTTAGGCAATTGAGTCAATCATGAGATGTCAAGTACCATACCAGATATTGTTTTTTGCACGAGATGCGATAAGTTGTGTTATTGATCCAATCCTGGAGAAATATTCGGAGGCAGTTTTAGAACATAAGTGGATGTTCTAGGCACATGATAACGACAGCCTCCTTTAGGAGACAGTTATCATTCCATCCTTCCAAGGTGACCTGGATGACAGAGTGACTGTTAGAGTTATAGTTTTCCCTCTGACGAGGGGCAGTATTTTGGACAGGTGGTCCAAGGGGATACTGAGGGAGGCATGGCGCAGGATACTGATTAAGTTCAGTTGTTGATACAGTCTAAGAAGTTTGGATTTGGAGTTCATTTATGAACTAGGTCCCATCAGATATCCAGACATATTCTAAGACAGGTATTGCTCATTTTGGGAGATGTCTTTCTCCGCGAACTTGAGATAAAGAGAGACATATAAAGAAACATCAGGGCGGATCCACTAGCTGAGGCTATTTCTCGAACGCAATAGTTTCGCAAACGAGTTTTGTAAGACTGATTAGTAGAGGAGTTGGGTGTTCGGTATCACACGGGCTGTGAGTATGCGACATCGCATTAATTAGCCTTGAGTGCAAGTGGGAGATTGTTGGATATAGTGCCCTCAGAGTCAATTATTGGATCACAGGCACGTGATTGCAATGATTGAGGGAGGACCTATACCGGTAGGACAGTCTTACTCGAGAGGTTTGTATACAATCTGGTTTGTCTTTATCATCGTGTACATGCTTTAGGTGACATTGTAGTTCACTATTATACATTGATAGAGAATAGTATGCTACCATGGTTTGTCTTTATCATCGTGTACTGCTTTAGGTGACCTTACAGGTCTCTATTGCACGCTGATAGAGCCCTTAGGATTCTTGCTTGACGACCAGCAGTATGATGGCGATCATATACGTGGGAGCTGGGGTCTATAAGCACATCCTTAAAAGGTCCCTAGTCGTGGGAGTTTCGAGACTGGGCATCGATACTCCATTAGTAGACTAGTGTATACAGTCGAGACCCCGACGAGGGGCGGTGGCCGGTCTCACAAGCCATTGGTGTCAGTTGGTTCACCTAAGATGTATACAGGTGCTCATTGGGTTATGAGTACACCGGACAGGACTCGCCGGGAACATGCTAGTTGGTATTATACCTGACGTCAGATAGCAGTTCCCTGGTGACATGTGTACAGGTTAGTTCATCAACCTGAGATCGTCATTTGTCTCGTTGAGTTCCCACTGTGCTTTGATTACTACCCTACTATGGCTCAAAGGTGTCGTGCAAACAGGTTTTAGTTGGGCAAAGCCCCGAGCCATATGGAGGCAGTGAGCGGATCGTCAATGGTTCGTCTCTCCCGGTATTGGGGGTGAGGTCGCGCTGTGTCTAGGAGAGCCATTACACAAAGCCTTCGGCTGAGGCAGAAGATTTACTGGTAGGTATTCCGGTAGTATCTCAGGGTGTTCTGGGCTACACTCCGACACGACTTGTACCGCTTTTGGGGGTCTGACTTTTACCAACCCCCTAGGCCCAACATGCGATGCTCATAGATGAAGGGACAGGACTGTACGGATATTGTCACTGACAGGCTCAGTAGGGGGTCAGGATGAGTTCGCTCATCGACCTCCCTTTTTGTCAATACTTAGTAGCCTATTACGTACGGCTAATACCTCTGACGCGCTAGTGGTTAAATCCACAGCCAAAGTATTGACGAGTCTTTAGTGTCCCCCACAGACAGTTTCTCAAGTTTCGGGCGAAACGTTGTAGAGGCCATATGATATATGGCAGGGTTCGATCATATACGTACGGTATTGCACGGATCATGATCGGACGGATCATACTAGTGGGCTTTAGTTTAAGCCGGATCCAAGTATTAGATTTGTTGGATTACTTTAGTCTCGTCGCATTCGCATTCAGTAGGAATGCAGATGCAGGTATGTATATACAGATGAGGGGTATCCTTGTGATCCGTCACGAGTTTACTTTAGATGTTGCCGTATCTTTTTATTGCTGCAAACATTTGGATTAATATTTGTTAATGGAAATAATGAGCTAGAATTTCATCATGACATGCATTAAATGTGACATGGACTTCATTAGTGACTCATGGTCTCTTTTTATGTGCTAATGTCACATTATATGATGGATTGGTGTTGATTTGATAAGAGGAAAGAGAAAGGGGCTGCCTTATGCTAGCTTGGTCTTGTGTTTTTGTTACACTCTCTCAATTTTATCATAGCAAAAAGAAAAAGAAAAGAGAGCCTCCTTCTTCTTCTTCCTCTAGCTCTTTGTCTCCTTCAATGGCTTCATCTCTAAGCTCCATCCAAATCCATGGATGCAAGAGACAAAGTGATCACAAACATTCTCTACAACATCGTGGACATGTCGGCTAGCACACTTCATGCCCGAGTTGCTTTGGACAAAGCGGGAGCCCGTAAAAGGAATCGATGATTTGGTGCCCTTTCCGATGAGGAGATCGAGACCGAAGTTGCCGCGAGGAGCTTGGGATGGTGGCCAAAGACCGAAGGACACGGATCGATCGGTATAGCTTTCCAACCCTCTCTCTAGTTGCTAGTAGTAGGTTAATGGTTCGATCCGGGTTTTAAGCATATGATAGAGTCAGTTTTCAAGTTAAGAAAAATTTTCGTTTTCACATTTTGGCCTCGGAAAGACGGCCGGGGCGCTACCGTAGTGTTACAAGTATCCCCTGGATATCCGCCGAGCTCAACTCTAGCTCCGTCCAGTATCCTCTGGATATCTGCCGTGCTCATATCCATATATGGTATCGAGTGTTCTCGCTAGGCTCCTGTCAGGACCTAAAATTTGGCACGTGACCGGCACTTAAACCACGAAACGTCTACAGGCGTAACGCAATTTAAGTAAGCCGAAATCCAGAAATCTAAACCCTCAAAGGTAGTAAGTGATGAAAACATTGTTAAAACATTTGGAAATCTTAAATAAAAATCTTTAAATTTTAAATTATTTTCTTAAAAATTTCGGCAGTACCTCCTTTGTAAAAACTATCCCCGAAACGGGTACAACATGAGATATAAGTAAAGCAACATAGGATATAAATAAAGCATCCCTAAACGGGAACAAATCATGCCCAAAGGAGGAAACAACCACCACAATCATATATACGATGCCGTAGCGAAGAAATGGACAATATAAGTGAAAAACAGCATAAAAGATAAAACTGCATAATAAAAGTCCACTCACACGAGCTCGACACAAAAATATACAAAATCGTCCTCACAACTCGTCTCTAAGTCAATACATGAAATGGTAGATGGAGAGTACTAGATACAATAAGATGTACAATGAAATATAAAATCGGATAACCGCAACCTACCTACAGCAAAACGGCTCACAGCCAATCGTAGCTGTATCCGCAAAATAGAGATAATAAGCAGCCTGTCGCGACTACTCTGAGGGTCAACCTGCAAAACACTGTGGCATAATGGGGGTGAGTTGCCAACTCGTGAATAGTAGGTAACATCATACAGGTAATCGCTGGTATGCACGTACTGCGATACTCTAACGCATGCAATCTGATAGCATAATATGTCAATATGGATATGCAATAATCATGAAAGGTACCCTATCAGGTACTACGAATACATGATGCAATGCATATCAATGAATGCTGAGTATGGGATAAAACATATCATCATCATGAATCATCATCGTGGAAAACCCGGGGTCCATCAAATACACCCCAAATCCCAATACCTCAGGCGCCATCACTCAGATCGGCCCTTATAACCTGTAAATCTCATGGAACCTGAGTGCCCAACATCGGCACTCGAAAACATCATGAAATACTCATGTCTAGCATCGACATGCAAATCCACATATATCGGGCTCTATCTTTCCGGATCGACCCTCGGGCTCCGGCAATACGAATCGGCCCATATCCATCTCTCGACTCTGGTCGATATCCTCCGGATAACCGCCAGGTCTAACCAATCACCGGTAGGTAGTAATCCCTCTTCCAGGCTCATTGTCTACTCCACAAAAAACATTTCTTGCCCCGAGGTACCGTACCGGGTCCACCATGAACCCGCAAACGGATCATCCACCTCCTCGAATCGGGTTTCTATCACACGTCTCACAACCGAGAAAACGCATGGTGGATGCACTGAAATATCATATCAAGGGAACCGAGTTTTCAAAACAATGCATACTTTCTTGAAATAATACCACGGTTCTCAAATCCATAAATCACATGAAATCCGTATCTCAATGCGTAAATCCATGCAATATGATATATGTAACATAAAACCAAAATATGAGTATATCCAGGGAAAACTGCTCTTTTAAATGAATCCAGTTTTAAAATGTATCATGCGGTTCCCAATTTCTCCAAAATCCAATGCAACATCACATATGACCATATATGTAGCTATAGCAAGGTATGTATGTACGCAAGTATGTATGTACGCATAATGCAATTCATATGCGCAATAGAACAAGAATCATGTCTAATAATAAGGTAAACTAAGCAATGTATTATCCTTGGCAATTCTATAGTGTGAGTGTCATGGCAATTACTAACGGTGTGTGTGACATACAGTTTAGTGCTCATGCAAACATGAACCGTTAGTAACAGTGCTATGTCTCATTAATACTACGTCTATGTGCAACAGGAAATAGGGTATGCATCAACGGTACACATGCACAATACATACATACATACATATATATATATATATAAACATGCTGCTATAATATCCTATCAAGCCCTGACGCATAACGCCATACGGGCGATTTCCACGTAGATGTTAAATCTACTCACCGTGATCTCGAGCTAGGTATATCCAACAACCTGCTTCCCTTTCTTCGCAGCGTCCGAAGTCCCCGCCTGCGATCCTATTAACACAAAACATAGCAAGTGCAACTCAGAAATCGACCAATAATACGTATAATTACGTTTAAATCGACGCACCGACTCCAACGCCTTCTAAAGTGTTCTCTTAGCGACTAACGTGTGTGGCGACACTACTAAAACTAATCCTACGTGCAGAAATCATGCGAAGCACAGAAACTGAGTCGGACACCGTATCACGCGCCGTCGAAACACTAAAAACAAGCTAATTGATCCCAGATTTTACCCACTTTACAACCATCAAAATCTAGCAGTACCAAACACTCTAAAATAACTGCAGACAGCTACCCACAAAAACTCAACTTCCCAGGCCACCGTACGGCCGAGCTCGCCGGACTTCCTCCTCTCGTCGTCAGCCAAAACCGGTCAGATGGGGCTCGTGTTACTGGTGTAAACTCAGGGCAACTAGTACAACACTTCTACACTGCTAGTTTTCACAGTAAAGACTCGGGGTCACAGCAGATCACATATACCCTATAATGACACTAAAATACGATATCTTACACAAAACTAAATCTTTATCGTTCTAAACTGAAACTAATTAGCCACACAATAATTTAACAACCTAAATAACAGTAGAGAATCATTACCTATCCAAACTTGCTCCAAAACCTTAGCTTTCCATGCTCCAAGTGATTCTAGTGGCTTGATCTTGGCTTGTGAAGGCTTTTGATGGAGTTTAGTGGAGGTTTGGTGTGGGTTTGTGAGGGTTGGGTTAGGGTTTCAGTTGAGGGATGTGAGGGAGTGAGTGAGGTGAAGAAAATATGAGAGTGAGAAACAAATGAGAGTGAGAGTGAGGGAATGAGGGTGTCTTTGTGAGGGTGAGGGGTGTGGGAATGAGGGGCGAGCTTAGCATAAGCCATGCCTCCCTCTCCTCTCTCCTCTCTCCTCATTAAATGCATGGCATGCTTGCCATGCCTCATCATGCCCTCTCTCTCTCTCTCTCTTCCTCTCTCTCAAGTCAACCCCAAAATTCAAACCTAATTATTTTATTTTGAAAACTAATTTAATTAACTAATTACATAATACAAAATGAAATGTGGTTAAGGTGCCATGGCTACTTAAGCATGGTTTAACACCTAATTAACCCTAGGTTAACATGCACACGTATGTGCAAGCCCGAAATAAATATTAATAAAATATTCATTAATTTTTATAAAATATTTGATAACTATTTTCGTAAATTTTTTACTAAAAACTCGTATTATCACTTAATTAACACTAATCGCATTCTAAGGTGTTACATCTTCCCCCCTTAAAGAAAATCGTCCCCGAATTTAAAAATCTTACTATGCGTACCTTCAAAGAGATGAGGGAATTTCTTTCGCATCTCGCTCTCAGCCTCCTAAGTGACCTCTTCACTATTCGGGCTATGCCAAAGAACCTTCACAGATGGCAAGACCTTGGACCGAAGTTTCTTCACCTGCCGATCCAATATCACTACTGGCTGCTCGGTGAACGAAAGATCGCGCTCTATCTGAACGGTCTGGTGCTGAATCATGTGAGAAGGGTCATGAAGGTATTTGCGAAGTATCGACACATGGAATATGGGGTGAACATCCGGAAAACTGGGTGGAAGTTCTAAACGATAGGCAAAGGTACTAACTCGCTCAAGGATCTCGAAAGGACCTATAAATATGGGACTAAGCTTCCCTTTCTTCCCAAATCTCATCACTCCCTTCATCGGAGAAATTCGTAGGAATACATGATCCCCCACTGCGAACTTGAGTCTGTGACAACGACGGTCGGCATAAGACTTCTGTCTGCACTGGGCTGTTCTCATCCTATCCTGAATAAACTAAATTTTCTCCGTAGTCTCTTGAACTAGCTGGGGTCCCAAAATCCTGCTCTCGCTGAGTTCGGTCCAACAGACTGGCGATCGACACCTTCTACCATACAAAGCCTCAAAAGATGCCATCTGAATCGTCTTCTGATAACTGTTATTGTAGGAGAACTCTATCAATGGCAAGTGACGATCCCAACTGCCACCAAAATCAAGCATGCACGCACGAAGCATATCCTCCAGAGTCTGTATAGTCCGCTCTGACCGACCATCGGTATGAGGATGGAAAGCGGTGCTAAAGCTCAAACGGGTACCCAAGGCTTCCTGAAGCTTCTGCCAAACACAGCTAGTGAACTGGGTGCCCCTGTCGGATACGATACATGTAGGAACGCCGTGCAAACGCACAATTTCATCAATGTACAACTGAGCATAACCGAAAGTGGTCTTCACTGGAAAGAAGTGAGCCGCTTTCGTTAACCGGTCAACAATCACCCAAATGGAGTGTAACATTTCATAAAATATAAAATATTATTTTTGGAATTTAATATTAAAATAATATATTTTCCGAAAACAGCCCGATTTGCGAAATTGGGGTTTTCGAAAAAGGGTATAAATATTTACCAATAATTGTGAAATAAATGGAAATTAAAATGATTTATTAGTTTAAAAATATATTTAAAGGATTTGGCATTTTTAAAATTTATTATATGCAGTTTGGATAAAAACCCGATTAGTGCACTTCTAATCGCGATTAAGCCAAATCCGTGTTTCTATAGTTTTTCATGGTTAGTGCACCATGGCATGTTCATTGTGTTGTTTTATGTTATGGTTGGTTTTTGGTGAGAAAAGAAAAGAAAAGAAAATAGGAATGATTGAGGATAGAGAGAGGGGGGACATAATGATGATATGAGACCAAGCTAGGAGAGAGAATGAGAGTGAGAAAGAGAGAGAGAGAGGAAGAGTGCTGCCTCAACCATTTTCCCCCCACCATTTTCTTCTCCTTCTTCACCTTCATGCTCCCTCATTCTACCCTCATGACCCATCTCAATTCCCTCACCAAAACCCTATACTTCCTTCACAAAGATAATCCCCACTTCATCCTCTACACATTGGACCAAGAAAAGTTAGATTTTGGAGACTTGGGACTTTTAGGGTTTTGCTTGGTGGCATTAATGAGGTATAATCTCTGCCAATTAGTTTAGTTTTTAGTTTGTTATATTCTAGTTTAAGTTTTGAATCGATTTAGTGTGGATATGTGAACTTTGGAAATTTCTAGAAGAGGTTAGGGTTGGAATTGAATCCAAAGATGAAATTGAGATTAATAGAGACCTTATAAACCCTCTAGAGTTAGTTTCATGGACTGAAACCTGAGATAGAACCCCAAACCCCAAACCTAGAAACCCCGATATCGGGAATTTGTGAAAATTATGAGGTTGTTTAGAGATCTGCTAACACCCAGGGGCACTAGGATTTATTTAGCAAACACAGGGAGTCATGCAGGCACCTAGGAAGCTACCACTGAAACCCTAGCCCTATACCCCAATTGCTGGCCGTAAATTAATGTAATATGGCCGCAAATTGCGGCCTGGGTAGGTTGGATTTGGCTTGTACATGGTCTTTAGCTCCTATATTTTCTATCTAGAGCAACCCAATGTGCAAAATCTCTTAGTTTGGCCTAGGGTGAAATCTGGGAGTGGTTTTCCTATGTTACTGTTTTCATGTTTTCCGTATTCTGAAATTTGGATTTTAGTATTTGATATTGTATTTGGTTGTTGGATGTTTGTACATCAACAACTAGGGATAATTGGTTGTTTTTGCACGCGTAGGCTATAGGTTCTAACCTATGAGCGTGCTGTGTGCCGTATCAGTTTTACGGATTCGATTTTAATAGCGATTTCGATTGTGTATTATGTTTGGTACCTTCACGTGGATTCCAAGGCGACGGAGCGTGGTGTCATCGACTTTGGAAAGCAAGAAGCAAGGTGAGTAGATCTATATCTACGGGGGAAGTCGGGTGGATGGCGTATAGCACCCCCGCAAACTTTGATGGAAACCGATTTATATATAGAATATGGTTAAGGGAACCTTTAATAGAATACTATAGATAGAGTTAAAGTATAGTTAGAGAAACCATATTAGAAACTAAAGGATAGTTAGAGGTGATATGATACGGCTAATATGCGATGACGGGATTTGAGGACGATGTTTGATGATATTGCCGTTTAGGGTACTATAGGATTAGATAGCCGACGTAGATGTGTCATCCGAACCATACCTATTTCCAAACCGAAGAATCGTATGCATCTTTTAAATAGATACCTTGAGGGGCGTTACGGATTTTCAAATGATATCTTTTCCTTAAAAACACCGTAGCCCCTAATTTCAAAACTACTATTCGCATCTTTTAAAAACTGATTGTATGGTTCGGGTGTATATGTTAGATTAGATATGTATGCTTATAGTAATAGTAGAATGTACTTGTATATTGACCTTTTGTGAGATATAAATGCGATGAAAAGAGAATACGATTTGACATGTGATATGATGATATGTTGGTATACAGATGCGAGTGATTTGTACTCAAAGAATATTTATATAACCGCAATCAAGAACGGCGTCGCTTGGTAGCTAGCCGGTGAGTACGGGTCGGTCCACAGGGATTTTGTGTATTCTTGATTTGTTCTAACGAGTTAATTCCGATTGTGACGGATTGATTAAATCTAAAAACTAAGCTGATCTAAATCTTGCTAGGGTTAGGTTTAAGTTAGGTTTGGAAAGTCAATATCCCTCATCGCTTTCTATGCCCTAATTAAGATCTATGAGGTGTTATGGTAATAATTAATAAAGTGGATTAATACCATCGGGAAGAAACGTTGTTTGTTCCTCTAGGTTCTTGTCCTTCCTTTCTTAATCCTTACCCTAACCTCCATGGAAAACATGCACAACTGGTCGTTTATACTACGGTATCACTGCTACCATGTGGGATAGGGTGTCGTAGGGAGCGGTGTGTGCATGTATGCATGGAGTCCTATAAAAACGTGTGATGGGCAAGAAAGGGGTGAGAGATCTTCATCTCTCAAGCCTTCCCCAAATCTAACCCTAACAAGCGAGGAGACTACTCACTCATTAGGGAATTGAAAAACATGTTCTAACTATCTAACTAGGGCAGAGAATTAAATCTAAACTAGGGCAGAAAGAAAATTTATACTAGGACAGATAATAAAATTAACTAGGGTAAGAATTGAAAACTTACTCTAATTTTTATTTGATGCTCTCTTCATACATTACAGAAATTTACAGATCTGAATTTAGATAGATACATTGAGGCACAAGAAGAGGCATAACCTAAAAAATGTTTTAGGGTTTCTATTTATAGAACATAGAAACCCTAGGGTTACAATCGTGTCATATCTGCAATTACAATTTTACCCTAAGAAGACTAGTCAACGCGCCGCCATACAGTAACAAATTTCCACCGACACGGGCATTATATGGCCGCGGAACCACGACCAAGACCCATGTTTGGCCGCGGATCCGCGGCCATATAGGGGCTTCTTTAGCTGCAATTTTTAGAGAATCTTTTGGTGGCCTTTGTCTTCTTGTTTCTTTGCTTGGTTTCTCAGGTTGTCTTTTAGTTTTCTTCCATATTTTCACAGTGAGCAATGTCGTGGACTTTTACCGCTTGCTTCGTGTTGAAGTCTTGAACATTGCGCTGCCTTTGTACTTTGTGAACTTGTTCACTGATCTTCGATTTATTTTTCAACTGTAAGCTTGATCAAGATTCTTCCATTTGTTGGTCGTAGTCTCACTTTTGTATCGTCTTTTCATCTTTTTCACTGTTTTTGTTCCGAGAACCTATAACCTGCAACTATGTAGCAGACATGGGTCAAAAGCACCTGTTTATTTGTAAAAAGAATAAGAATGGGGAATATAATAATGCAATATTATGGTATGAACAGCTAGTCGATTGAGATGATTGATACCTTGCCGGTCCCTTGATATGAGATTATTATGGATGCGACCTGGGACATCGGTATATATATATATATAATATTGTGAATCATGTGTGATATGCCGTACGAGACGTTAGGTTCGTACCCCTCATTGTCATATAGGATGATAGGATCCCTGATGGTTAATGCCGCCGTACGATGGTTTACCGTATGTGACGTGTGTTATGATGTCTGATCCATACCCTTGACTAGAGGATGCCGTACGATGGAGTATACCGTACGTGATGCTGTGAGGCCGGATGCCGATTGATAGATTCACCGACTCGGTCATATTAGATACGTGTACCTGTTAGCATTCGCATACGATTTACCTGATGCGGCATTTATGTTATTTGCATTGCATTACTTATACATGTGCTAGTACACCTGCACCATTATCGATAATGCGTATGTTACACTTACACAGATTGCCGGCTAACACACTTCATCATCGATAATTGCCATGTCACTACACAGTAGGATTGCTGCATCATGATATGTCTCTTTGCATAAATTACTTGCTATAGTTATCTATGCACCTTTATACGATGTTGCATTTGACCATGGAGAAATTGGGAACCGCGGGATATATTTTAAAACTGGATTCATTTAAAATAACGGTTTTCCTACGATATGTGCATATTACTGTTCCATGTTTCATGATATACAGATATGCATACATTTCTGTTAATGTCGCATACATCATGCTTTATGATTATACGCATTGAGATATGCTGTTTTCATGAGATTTCTAGATTTGAGAACCGTGGTCATTTCAAAAGAAAGTACGCATTGTTTTAAAAACCCGGTTTCTCTTGATATGATATTTCAGTGCGTCCACCATATGTTTTCTCGGTTCTGAGAGTGGCATGTGAAACCCGATTCGATGAGCGGTAGACACCGTTTGCGGGTACATGGTGGACCCGATGAGGTACCCCAGGGCTAGAAGACTCGTATTGTTAGACGGTGAGCCTGGCAGGGGAGTACTACCCATCGGTGATAGTATTTAGGCTCGGCGGTTATCCGGAGGATACCGACCGGATTCGAGAGATGATATGGGCCGATCCGGACAGACGGAGCCCGAGGGCCGATTCGGACTGACGGGGCCCGAGATATGAGGATTTACGTGTCGATGCTAGACCCGGGTTTCATGATGTTTAGAGTGTCGATGCTGGGCACTCAGGTTCCATGATTTGATGTGTCGCGAGGGACACATGTTGATTTTATCCTCATACTTTCATGCATATGCTTTTATGATATTTACATGCATGATGTTGTTGTGTTATTGGTTGACACGTGGACGGGATCCTGTCACGACCCGCAGGGCACGGAACGTGACTGGCACTTAAGTTACGAAACGTCTCAAGGCGTCTGTAAAATAAGTAAGCCAAGCCCAGAAATCAAAACCCGATTAAGAAAATAGAGTGAAGGAAAAACAAATTTATTGAAAGCGATTTAATCCATTAAGTCACGCCAAGCTTTTTAAAAGCAACATCCCATTTTCCAAAAATTCTGGCAGAGTCACATTTGTAAAAACAGGCCCCCAAACGGGTACAAAACTGGAGTATAAATGAATAACATGAAATATGGCATCCCCAAGCGGGAGCTAGCTCTTCGCCCTAAGGCGGTCACAAATCCCACGCAATATAAATCAGCAATGTGCAAAAATAAGCATGAGAAGCACAAGTAAAATATCATGTCGACTCAAGTGAGCTCGACCCCAAATACAGCATAAAAGTCTCCAAATCTCACAGCCTCGTCTCTAGGTCAATATACCACAATATAAATAACAGGTACAATATATGGAGTACTCTAGATACAATGAATATACACGGTGGCACAAAATGATAACACAACCCACTTACGGGCAAAAGCTTCGAGTCCAAGCAAAAGAGGCAAAAGAAGCTAGTGCGCCCGCCGCTACTGTGCTGACGGAACGGACCTGCAAAAAGGCTGTGGCACAACGGGGGTGAGTTGCCAACTCGTGCGTAATAAATAACATCTATAGAGGCTATCGCAAGCATGCATGCAAGTATCATGGCATCGACAATACTGATATGGAAGGATATGCTAGCAGGCATATATGCAACATGAATCAACTCGTGATCTGAATATGTAAGTATAAGAAATCATTATTTTCTTTTTAGGAATCTCTTTTTGAAATATTAGCATAACACCAGTAGAATCAATAAGAATCCGTGTCCAGCATCGACACCTCAAAACTATCTCAAATCTCATGTATCCATATCACAGTATCTCTGGCCTCAGCCGTCCGGCTGACCCATCACAAATATCAATATCTCAACATCTCGCGGCCACGGTCGGTATTCTTTGGATGTTCGCCGTGTCAAAAAGTCACCGGTAAGTAGTCTATCCCCTGCCAGGCTCATCGTCTACTACTCGATCTTCTTGCCTCGGGATACCTTACCGGGCCCACCATGTACCCGAGATGATTCATCCAACTCCTCGAAACGCGTCTCGAAAACCACAGCAAACTCTTGGTGGACGACACTTACATCACTAGAAAACCACAACTTTGCATAATTTTTAAGAAGGTAATAAATTTATAAATTCTTGCGGCTTTCTCCCGAAATCCAGAAATCTCATAAATCTCAAGAAAATCATCATAAATGCACATGTCAATAATAATGAATGCCTATGGTATCAACAATCAAGCTGCAATGTATGATTAATAGACTAGGCATGAATGAATAATAAAATGAGGTACATGCACATGAATAGCAATCCTACAGGTTCATCTTAAGGATTTAAATGCATTAGCGCAGGTTTAGGCATCAAATAGAGTGAGAATATTCTAGATTATAAGTTATCTAGTGTTGTGGCATAGCAATTACTAAGGCGTGTGTGTACGCATGAATAGTGCTCATGCTGCATATAAAACCCTGGCAATGGTGCAGGTGTCCTATGGAATGAGTTCGCATATGTAGGTAAAAAAAATATAGATCATGAATGTAGCAGGATGTCAGGAAAGCATTATACTCATAATTACTAATATCACTAGGAATCTTTTAAATTACTCAAACTATCGGGCGACTTGTGCCATCCAAACGATTGTCCCCCGTAGATATTACATCTACTCACCTGTGATCTCGCGCTAGGTGTGCCCGACCACCCGCTTTCCTTTCTCCATGGCGCTCGAAGTTCCCGCCTGCGAACCTAGAATTTACATAAAGTAACACACATAAGGAAAATCCTGCAAAAACGTGATATATCGATCAAAGGAATAACTCGCGTGTGAAACTAAACGCGCTTGCACTCGATACGTCGCGACGTGCGTAACCTCACTACAAACCACCCCGACACGCTGTGTCGCGCAGTGCACCACAGAACTAACACAGATCACACACGTGTCGCACGAGTTAAAAAGCATCGAAAAAGGGTTTAATGCTCCAGATTTTGACTCGAGTTAAAATAGAAAAAGTTGCACATACCAAAAACCATAATTATATAGCAGAAACCTACAGGCAAAACCCCAACACCCACACCCACCTTCTGACCGCAATTTGCGGCCAAACAGATTAAATCTGTGGCCCAAAGGGGGAGAGGGGTCCCCGTGCTTCATGTGTGTGTCTCTGGCTTGGTCACTAGGCTACTGTATCTACAACTTTTTCCTGAAGTACCCGGGTCAAGAGCAGATCCCAAAAAGGCTAAAAAGTCTATATAAAATGCTAAGTTACACAAATTTGAAACAATCTGGTATTTTAATGAAATCTGGGGTAAATCTTAGGTTAACTGGCCTTAAACACACTTAGTCAAGCTATATTATCAATAAAAACCATCACTTGGCTAAATCTCACTCAAATTACGAAAACTAGCACTAAATCACATAATAAACACTAAACTTAAGCTTAAATAACCATATCCTAGCAAAGAAAGAAGTTAAGTTAAGAGATTATACCTCTAGGGATCCTAGGATGCAGGAGAAAGGGAAGAAGAAGAAGAAGAAGGGGCTGTTGCTGCTGCTGAGCTGCTGCTGTGTTTGCTGCTGCTGCTGCTTCAGATGCTGCTGCTATTGCTGCTAGTGCTGCTGTGTTGCTGTGCTGGTGCTGATGCTGCTGTGTTGCTGCTACTGCTGTGTTGTTGTTGGTGTTGCTGTGCTGCTGTTGCTATGGTGTTGTTGTTGTTGCTGCTGCCACTTTTGCTGTTGTTGCTTCTGTTGTAGCTGCTGCTGCTGCTGATGTTGCTGTTGTTGTGTGTTGTATGTGTGTGTGAGAGTGAGAGGGAGAGATATGTGAGAATGAGTGTGAGGGAAAAATTATAATCGTTTGAAAACAAAAGATGAAACTCAACCCCTCACCCTTTCTCCTCATTAAATGCCAAGCATGGCACCATCCATCATGCCCTCTCTCACCTATACTAGTCAACCCCTAGCACTAATTCATTTTAAAAACTAATTTAATTAAAAATAAATTAACTTAACAAATGGGTTAGTCCACCATGGTTATGTAAACATGGTTTAACCCAAGACTTAACCCTAGTTAACATGCACAAGTGTGTGCAGTCCGGATAAAATTCTAATAAAATATTCATAAAACCAGATAAATTATTTGAAAACCGTTTTGGTAAACTTTTTACCAAAAACCACACATTAGAACACAATTACCACTAATCACATTCTAAGGTGTTACAATCTTCTCCCCTTAAGAAAATTCGTCCCCGAATTTAAAATATATAGCTACGCGTACCTTCAAAGAGATGAGAGAATTTCTTCCGCATCTCTCCCTCGGCCTCCCAAGTGATCTCTTCACCATTCGGGCTACGCCAAAGAACCTTCACAGATGGTAGGACCTTTGATCGAAGTTTCTTCACCTGCCGATCCAATATCACTACTGGCTGCTCGGTGAACGAAAGATCGCGCTCAAGCTGAACGGTCTGATGCTGAATCGTGTGAGAAGGGTCATGAAGATATCTGCTTAGCATCGACACGTAGAAGACAGGGTGAACATCTGGAAAGCTGGATGGAACAGCCAAATGATATGCAACTGCGCCGACATGCTCGAGAATCTCGAAGGGACCCACAAATCTGGGACTAAGCTTTCCTTTTCGCCCAAATCTCATCACGCCCTTCATCGGAGAGACCCTCAGGAAAACATGATCGCCAACTGCGAACTCTAGTCTGCGACGGCGCCTGTCTGCATACGATTTCTTCTTGCTCTGAGCCGCTCTCATCCGATCTCGAATCAACAGTACTTTCTCGGTCGTCTCCTGCATGATCTGCGGCCCCAAAATACTGCTCTCGCTAAGCTCAGTCCAACAGACGGGCGATCTACATTTCCTCCCATACAAGGCCTCGAAAGGTGCCATCTGAATAGTATCCTGGAAGCTGTTGTTGTAGGAGAACTCCACTAAAGGTAAATGATGATCCCAGCTACCTCCGAAGTCTAAAACGCACGCTCGGAGCATGTCCTCGAGAGTCTGAATAGTCCGCTCTAACTGGCCGTCGGTCTGCGGATGAAATGCTGTGCTGAAACTCAAACGGGTGCCCAATGCCTCCTGAAGTCTCTTCCATAGTCGGCTGGTAAACTGGGTACCTCGGTCTGACACGATACAAGTCAGTACGCCATGCAACCGTACGATCTCGTCGATGTAAATCTGGGCATACTGAGCAAAATTGAAAGTTGTCTTCACTGGCAGGAAGTGAGCCTCTTTCGTCAATCGATCCACGATCACCCAAATGGAGTCGTACCCTCTCCTAGTCCTGGGTAGACCCACAACGAAGTCCATAGAAATCTGCTCCCATTTCCACTCCGGAATGGGCAAAGGCTGCAACTCTCCTGCGGGCCTCTGGTGCTCGGCCTTGACTTGCTGACAAGTCAGGCATCTTGACACGAAGTCTGTGACGTCCCTCTTCATCCCGTCCCACCAATAAACATCTATCAAATCGCGGTACATCTTGGTGGAACCCGGATGAACGCTGTATATCGATCTATACGCCTCGTCAAGAATCTCATGCCGCAGTCCCTCAGAATCTGGTACGCACAATCGAGTCCCAAATCGCAGTACTCCCTGATCATCAATCACGAACTCGGAAACTCTGCCCTGCCTAATCTTCTCCATGATCTCTGAAAGACGGTCATCACTGGGCTGTGCCTCTCGATTACGGTCAAGTAACTGTGGACGTGCACGAATATGCGCAAGCTGTCCCCCTGTCGGAGTGAACTCGAACTCAACTCGGCTGTCGCATAAAATCTGCCAATCTGCTGACGACTGCCTCTGTACTGCACTCAAACAAGATAGACTACCCCCGGGCCTCCTGCTCAAAGCATCCGCTACTACAATAGCCTTGCCCGGGTGATACAAAATCTGGCAATCGTAGTCCTTTACTAGTTCCATCCAATGGCGTTGTTTGAGATTCAGGTCTCGCTGCTGAAATATATACTTTAAGCTCTTGTGATCAGTGAATATATGGCACGACTTGCCGTATAGGTAATGTCGCCAGATCTTAAGTGCAAAGACTACTGCAGCCATCTACAAATCATGAGTGGGGTAGTTCTATTCATGTTTCTTCAACTGCCGTGAAGCAAACGCGATCATCCTGTCATGCTGCATCAATACGCACCCTAGCCCCACTCGTGAAGCGTCACAATAGACCACAAATCCGCCTGATCCTGAAGGCAATGATAACACCGGCGCCGTAGTCAAACAAGTCCATAGCTGCTGAAAACTGCGCTCGCACTCCTCCGTCTAATCGAAAGGAACTCCCTTCCGGGTCAATCCGGTCAAAGGTGCAGCAATGCGGGAGAAATCCTGTACAAATCGCCTGTAGTAGCCAGCCAGGCCTAGGAAACTGCAGATCTCCGTAACTGATGTCGGTCTGGGCTATTGCTGAATGGCCTCGATCTTCTTCGGGTCCATACATATGCTATCTCTCATAATCACGTGGCCTAAGAAACCAACGCTGTCCAGCCAGAATGCACACTTGGAGAATTTTGCGAAAAGCTGGTGCTCCCTCAAAGTCTGCAACGTGATCCGCAAGTGCTGCTTGTGGTTCTCTCGGCTCCAGGAATACACCAAAATATCATCAATAAATACGATGATGAACAAGTCAAGATACGGCCTGAATATACGGTTCATCAAATCCATGAATGCTGCTGGGGTGTTGGTGAGTCCGAACAATATCACCAAAAACTCATACTGGCCGTAGCGCGTGCGGAAAGCTGTGCTTGGAATATCCTCCTGTCGAACTCGTAGCTGATGGTATCCTGATCGCAAGTCAATCCTCAAAAAATATCCTGCCCCCTGAAGCTGGTTGAACAAATCGTCGATACGTGGTAAGGGATACCTGTTCCGTACGGTAAGTTTGTTCAGCTGGCGGTAATCAATGCACAAGCGTAAACTACCGTCCTTCTTCTTGACGAACAGGACATGAGCACCCCATAGAGAAATGCTAGGTCGAACAAGCCCTTTATCTAACAAATCCTTCAACTGATCCTTCAGCTCTCTAAGATCCACCGGGGCCATCCGATAGGGCGGTATGGAAATAGGCCCCGAGCTGGGAATCAAGTCAATGCATAACTCAACGTCGTGCTCAGGCGGTAGCCCAGGTAGCATATCAAGGAAAACATCATGGAACTCACTAACAATCGGGACCCGGTCCAAAGGAACCTCTGCAGCTCGAGTATCACAAACATAAGCTAAGAATCCCTGACATCCCTTCCGTAGTAGCTGACCGGCGCGAAGAGACGAAATCAAGCTTGGAAGGGTGACACTGCAGTCTCCCTGAATAATAAGGACTGGCTCTCCCGGAAAGCTAAATCTGACTGCCTTCTCACGGTAGTCCACAGAAGTATAACAAGTGGCTAGCCAATCCATGCCCAGAAGCACATCAAAGTCCAACATATCGAGGAGAATCAAATCAATCGATGAATCCCTCTCCCCGATACGAACGGAACACAAACGAAACACAAAACGAGCGACAACCGACTCGCCTACCAGAGTAATAACCACAAGTGGCTGATCTAACGATGATGACTCACGGCCCAACACCGGTGCAAAGTGTGTAGAGACATACGAATGTGTGGAACCTGGGTCGAATAATACTCGTGCGTCGAAAGAACATACTGGCAAGGTACCTATCACAACGGCATTGGATGCCTGTGCATCCTGCGGTGTCAAGGCGAAAACTCGGGCCTGTCCCCCACCAATAGCTGGCTGACCCCTGCCTCGGCCTCTGCCTCCTCGTCCTCTCTGAACAGGACCGCCGCTTCCACGGCCTCTGGGTGCACCTAACTGATGTGGAGCATCGCCGGGGTAGGAAGTAGAACTCTCTGAGGAGGAGGTGATGGTGGTAAAGTCATGTGCGGAACTGTCGCCGCTCCCTGTCGTCTCAACGGACAGTCTCTGATACGATGGTGCGGACTCCCGCACCCATAACATCCTGGCGACGCCTGCTGTCCCTGCGGATATGAACCATATAACTGACCCCGTCCAACTCCTCTGCCGGCACCATCTCCCGGAAAGAATCTGGCACAATGCCTCTGAGCTGGCATATCGGTATGAATCCTCTTCGGCCCAGAAATGGCCGAAGTCGGTGAAATGGGTGCCTCCATCCGTAATGCCGTGTCCATAACTGCTGCATAAGTGTTGAAGTGCTGGGCGCCGATGGCAAGAAAGAGCTGGGTGTCAAGTCCCCGCACGAACCTCTTCACTCTCTTTTCTTCAGTATCAACCAAATACGGAGCATATCTGGACAACTGCGTGAACTGGACATCATACTCAGACACTGTCATCCCTGGGGTCTTGATCAAAGCCTCAAAACTATGAGCTCTAGCATCATGAACGCTCTCTGGAAGGAAATGAGCTAGAAATACTGCTGTGAACTCGGCCAAAGTCAAAGGAGGTAGATCTGCAGCTCGACCTCTCTCGACGGACTCACACAACATCTGCGCAAGGCCCTCTAGACGGAAACTCGCAAGCTCCACCCATCGATCGTCAGAACATCTGAGCGAACGGCAAATCTTGGCTAATCTGTCAAGGAATGTCTGTGGATCCTCCGCTGCATCTGTGCCGGTGAAGACTGGAGGTCTCAGCCTCATGAAATCCTGTAGCGATACTGGGATAGCCACGGTACTAGTAGTAGGAGCAACTGTCTGGACAGTAGGAACTATGGTAGTCTGTGATGTGGTAGGTACATCCTCCGATCTCGGTGCACGACTAGCCTCTACTAAGGATCCCACTATCTGTCGTAGCTCCTGCATACCTCCCATCATCTGTCGTAGCTCCTCCATACTAGACTCTAGCCTATCTATGCGGCCTGGAGAAGGCGGATCAGTCTGTCCCTGAGGCGTAGGTATACCACCCAGCTCGGTCCTCGTCTCGGACGAGCCTGCTCGGATCTCATCTCGGGCGGCAGCCCTCTGCGCTCTCGTAGCCTTCGGCGGCATAGTGGCTGGTATAGGAAACAGGATAGCAAGAACAGTGCAATAGAATCATAGGATACAGGGAATTGAAGAAGGAATTCCAAACAAGTATATCCTAAAGTCACCTAGGCGGAGTACCGTATCGCAAGTATGCCGCGGACATACGCACGCTACGTTACCCTGCTTAAGTCACTTACTACATCAACCAAGGGTCATCCTACACTCGGAAAGGTAAAACCTATCGCTCCGATACAAACTTTGTCACGACCCGCAGGGCACGGAACGTGATTGCCACTTAAGTTACGAAACGTCTCAAGGCGTCCGTAAAATAAGTAAGCCAAGCTCAGAAATCAAAACCCGATTAAGAAAATAGAGTGAAGGAAAAACCAATTTATTGAAAGCGATTTAATCCATTAAGTCACATCAAGCTTTTTAAAAGCAACATTCCATTTTCCAAAAATTCCGGTAGAGTCTCCTTTGTAAAAACAGGCCCCCAAACGGGTACAAAACTGGAGTATAAATGAATAACATGAAATATGGCATCCACAAGCGGGAGCTAGCTCTTCGCCCCAAGGCGGTCACAAATCCCACGCAATATAAATCAGCAATGTGCAAAAATAAGCATGAGAAGCACAAGTAAAATATCATGTCGACTCAAGTGAGCTCGACCCCAAATACAGCATAAAAGGCCCCAAATCTCACAGCCTCGTCTCTAGGTCAATATACCACAATATAAATAATAGGTACAGTAGATGAAGTACTCTAGATACAATGAATATATAAGGTGGTACAAAATGATAACACAACCCACCTACGGGCAAAAGCCTCGAGTCCAGGCAAAAGAGGCAAAAGAAGCTAGTGCGCCCGCCGCTACTGTGCTGACGGAACGGACCTGCAAAAAGGCTGTGGCACAACGGGGGTGAGTTGTCAACTCGTGAGTAATAAATAACATCTATAGAGGCTATCGCAAGCATGCACACAAGTATCATGGCATCGACAATACTGATATGGAAGGATATGCTAGCAGGTATATATGCAACATGAATCAACTCGTGATCTGAATATGTAAGTATAAGAAATCATTATTTTCTTTTTAGGAATCTCTTTTTGAAATATCAGCATAACACCAGTAGAATCAATAAGAATCCGTGTCCAGCATCGACACATCAAAACTATCTCAAGTCTCATGTATCCATATCACAGTATCTCTGGCCTCAGCCGTCCGGCTGACCCATCTCAAATATCAATATCTCAACATCTCGCGGCCACGGTCGGTATCCTCTGGATGTCCACCGTGCCAAAAAGTCACCGTTAGGTAGTCCATCACCTGCCAGTCTCATCGTTTACTACTCGATCTTCTTGCCCTGGGGTACCTTACCGGGCCCACCATATACCCGAGACGGTTCATCCAACTCCTCGAAACGGGTCTTGAAAACCACAGCAAACTCATGGTGGACGACACTTACATCACTAGAAAACCGCAACTTTGCATAATTTTTTAAAAGGTAATAAGTTTATAAATTCTTGCGGCTTTCCCCCGAAATCCAGAAATCTCATAAATCTCAAGAAAATCATCATAAATGCACATGTCAATAATAATGAATGCGTATGGTTTCAACAATCAAGCTGCAATGTATGATTAATAGACTAGGTATGAACGAATAATGTAATGAGGTACATGCACATGACTAGCAATCCTACAGGTTCATCTTAAGGATTTAAATGCATTAGCGCAGGTTTAGGCATCAAATAGGATGAAAATATTCTAGATTATAAGTTATCTAGTGTTATGGCATAGCAATTACCAAGGCGTGTGTGTACGCATGAATAGTGCTCGTGCTGCATATAAAAACCCTGGCAATGGTGCAGGTGTCCTATGGAATGAGTTCGCATATGTAGGTGAAAAAAATATAGATCATGAATGGAGCAGGATGTCAGGCAAGCATTATACTCACAATTACTAATATCACTAGGAATCTTTTAAATTACTCAAACTATCGGGCGACTTGCGACATCCAAACGATTGTCCCCCGTAGATGTTACATCTACTCACCTGTGATCTCGCGCTAGGTGTGCCCGACCACCTACTTTGCTTTCTCCGCGGTGCTCGAAGCTCCTGCTTGCGAACCTAGAATTTACATAAAGTAACACACATAAGGCAAATCCTGCAAAAACATGATATATCGATCAAAGGGATCCTAGGATGCAGGAGAAAGAGAAAAAGAAGAAGGAGAAGGGGCTGCTGCTGCTGCTGAGCTGCTGCTGTGTTTGCTGCTGCTGCTGCTATTGCTGCTGGTGTTGCTGTGCTGGTGCTGATGCTGCTGTGTTGCTGCTACTGCTGTGTTGTTGTTGGTGTTGCTGTGCTGTTGTTCCTATGGTGTTGTTGTTGCTGCTGCTGCCATTTCTGCTGCTGCCGTTGCTTCTGTTGTAGCTGCTGCTGATGCTGATGTTGCTGTTGTTGTGTGTTGTGTGTGTGTGTGAGAGTGAGAGGGAGAGATATGTGAGAATGAGTGTGAGGGAAAAATTATAATGGTTTGAAAACAAAAGATGAGAGTCAGCCCCTCACCCTCTCTCCTCATTAAATGCCAAGCATGTCACCTCCATCATGCCCTCTCTCTCACCTATATTAGTCAACCCCTAGCACTAATTCATTTTAAAAACTAATATCCTTAATGAAAAACAAATTAACTTAACAAATGGGTTAGTCCCCCATGGTTATCTAAACATGGTTTAACCCAAGACTTAACCCTAGTTAACATGAACAAGTGTGTGTAGTCCAGATAAAATTCTAATAAAATATTCATAAAACCAGATAAATTATTTGAAAACCGTTTTGGTAAACTTTTTACCAAAACCCCCACATTAAAACACAATTACCACTAATCACATTCTAAGGTGTTACAGATCCACATGCATACATACACTGATGATATGGTTGGACGAGATCCACATGCATACATGCATTGATTATATTGTTGGATGATATCCACCTGCTGTTAGGCGTTTATTTATGTTGTTGGCACACATATAGATATGGTCACCCTAGATTTCATAGTATTACCTTTATGATATAGTTGACCTAGGAGTCATTGTTTATTCGATTTCTACTTGTAGATGTTTTTCTACTCACGAGTTGGCAACTCACCCCCGTTGTGCCACAGTTCTTGCAGGTTGACCGCATGGATCAGTAGCGGCTTCGCTGGTACACAGTTGCATTCGGCTGTTTTGCATTGGTAGGCAGGACATTTGTAAGTGCACGGCGGCGCCCCGGCCGTCAATCCGACGCCGGAATGCGGAAACGGTGATAAACTTAAATTTTGCGGACTTTGCAAACCGGCACCACCGCGCACTAAACTCCGGATCGTAACCATTAACAAGTCTACGCAACTAAAATACGGGTTAGAGATATACCGACTGATCCGAGTCCTCCGGTCTTCATCTCCACTCCGATCTCCTCGCGGGATCTCCGTCCATCTCCTCCTCGTCGGAAAGGGCACCACATCGCCTGTAGCTTTTACGGGCTCCCACCTCAATACCGAGGCAACTCGGGCGCGAAGCTGGCGAATCGACGCGTCCAAGATTTGCTGTAGGAAGTGTAGTGTAGAATCTATGTGTCTCATTTGGGGTCTTGGAGTTGCCTTTAGATGGAGGGAAGAATGAAACTTTGGAGGCAAATGATGCTATCAATTTTGCAAGCCAAATGAGATGATAAAAATGCAACACCCAAAATCAACCTCTCTCATTTTCTCTCCTCAAGAAGTGGCCGGCCAAATCAACTTGGAAATGGTGGTGGTGTTGTGAACAAATTGCAAGAGGGAGGTAAGTGTAGGAGAAATAAAAGAGGTGACCACAACATCAACCATACCTTTCACTTTAAACCCATTCCTATTCTATCAAATCTCATAAAGCAAAAGCATGGTTGAAAAAGCAAAGATTCTTATCATATCAAACCCTTTTGCAAGAAAACCCCTCCACAAATGTAATTTGCAAAACTGCAAATTACCCCCTCCATCGGAAAAGTCCGGCCGGGAAAGAACAAAGGAAAACCGGCCGGAACGGAATGCAAACTGGCAACTCCAGAAAACTGGTCCCGTAATAAATTACAGGAAAACCCCGATACTGTGCATACACACCCGCATCTGTATTCCGTCGGGATACAAATGCAAAGAGACAAAATCTACACTGTACTAAACTAGGACCGGCTTAAACCAAAGCCGGCTAGTAATATCCGTTCGATCCTGATCCGTGCAATACCGCACGTATCTGATCGAACCCTGCCATATACCTATACGGCTACTAGTACAAACCGTCCGATCCTGATCCGTGCAATACCGCACGTATCTGATCGGACCCTGCCATATCTCCATACGGCCTCTACAGCGTTTCGCCCGAAAGCTGAGTAACTGAAAGTGTGGTAGACTCTAAAGACTCGTCAATACTATGGCTGTGGATTTAACCACTAGCCCGTCAGAGGTATAAGCCAATACGTAACGGGCCACCAGCTATTGACTAAAAGGGACGTCGATGAGCGAACTCATCCTGACACCCTACTGAGCCTGTCAGTGACAATATCCGTGCAGTCCGGTCCGTTCGTCTATGAGTATCGCATGGCGGGCCTAGGGGGTTGGTAAAAGTCAGACCCCCAAAAGCGGTACAAGTCGTGTCGGAGTGTAGCCCAGAACACCCTGAGATACTACTGGAATACCTACCAGTAAATCTCCTTGCCTTGGCCAAGGACTTTGTGTAATGGCTCTCCTAGACACAGCACGACCTCACCCCCAATACCGGGAGAGACGAACCCCTGAAGATACGCTCACTGCCTCCATGTGGCTCGGGACTGTACCCAACTAAAACCTGTTTGCACGACTCCTTTGAGCCGTGGTAGGGTAGTAATCAAAGTACAGTGGGAACTCACACGAGACAAATGACGATCCCCAGGTCGATGAACTAACCTGCACACATGTCACCAGGGAACTGCCATCTGACGTCTGGTATATGACCAACTAGCATGTTCCCGGCGAGTCCTGTCCGGTGTACTCATAACCCAATGAGCACCTGTATACATCTTAGGTGATCCAACTGACACCAGTGGCTTGTGAGACCGGCCACCGCCCCTCGTCGGGGTCTCGACTGTATACACTAGTCTACTAATGGAGTATCGATGCCCGGTCTCGAAACTCCCACGACTAGGGACCTTTTAAGGATATGCTTGTAGACCCCCAGCTCCCACTTATATGATCGCCCTCATACTGCTGGTGGTCAAGCAAGAATCCTAGGGGCTCTATCAACGTGTAATAGCGACGTGTCAGGTCACCTAAAACAGTACACGATGATAAAGGTAAACCAGATAGCATACTATCATCTCGAGTAAGACTGTCCTACCGGGATAGGTCCTCCCTCAATCATTACAATCACGTACCTGTGACCTAATAATTGACTCTGAGGGCACTATCTCCAACAATCTCCCACTTGCACTCAAGGCTAATTATTGCGATGTCGCATACTCACAGCCCGTGTGATACCGAACATCCAACTCCTCTACTAGTCAGTCTCACAAAGCTCGTTTGCGGAACTATTGCGTTCGAGGAATAGCCTCAGTGAGTGGATCCGCTTAGTTGTTTCTTTCTATATCTCTCTATATCTCAAGTTCGCGGAGAAAGCCATCTCCCGAAAAGAGCAATACCTGTCTCAGAATATGTCTGGATGTCTGATGGGACCTAGCTCATAAATGAACTCCAAATCCAAACTTCTTAGACTGTATCGTCAACTGAACTTAATCAGTATCCTGCGCGCCATGCCTCCCTCAGTATTGCCTTGGACCACCTGTCCAAAATACTGCCCCTCATCAGAAGGAAAACTATAACTCTGACAACCTCCTTGCCGTCCATGTCACCTTGGAAGCCTGGAATGATAACTGTTTCCTGAATGAGGCTGTCGTTATCATATCCCTAGAACATTCACTTATGTTCTAAAACTGCTTCCGACTGTTTCTCCAGGATTGGATTAATGTCATCTTATTGCATCTAGTGCAAGAACAACATCTGGTGTGGTACTTGACATCTCATGATTGACTCAATTGCCTAAGCAAGTGATCTGCCAATCATGCACGTCCCTCTCCCCTTTAGTCTGTAAGACACCTTTGGAGAGGGTGACTCCATCACCTGCAGGTATACTACCGTGCTAGGAGTCGTCCATTCTAAATACTCTTAGAATGCTGTCAAGGTACCCTGATTGAGAAACCACCCAAATCTAGATCTAAAACCATAGATCTAGTAACCAGTATGTCTGATATAATGTCCAAGTCCTTTGTGGAGAAACCACCGTGTGACGACCAAAGTATAACCGATCGTAGTGTAGGAGTTTCTTTTCCTACTCTGTGTATATCATCCAAATACCAGGATATCACACCCTACTACCTTCTCAACAGATCCATCCCCTATTCTGATGAAGTCAAACCCATGACTGTCATGTCAGAAATAGATGATCTATCTCCGCTACATCTGCTTTAGTCTATAAATAGACATAAGCTACCTGTCCACCAATGCTTCCGCTGCTCCCACTGACTACGACAACCCTCTGGCAGAGTCATATACACGTACACTTCTAAAACTAGTTTTAGAACGACGCTATACTCATCCTCCCGCCGGGTCTCGTAACCTGGAACAACAACAATGGCAATTGTGGGTAAACAAGAACTTCTCTGTCACCGTCCTTGAGGCCACCGTAGTGCCTCTCGGGTGTCTGAAGTTACCCACCTTATCTGCGGAGTGGCCAATGGAATGTCAATCCAGATTGAATCTTTAGGTTCCTTATCAAATCTTCAGTAATCGTTTGTGGTTCTGGAATTACTTCCAGTTCTACCATACTCCCACTGCTGTTTTCTGAAAAAATCCATTTTTAATAAAACTGTGGCGAGTCTAGAACAATATTGCAATTGTTCATCCAGATGGTAGAAAGTCAACCCTCGTCATAGCCTGGGTCAACCCACAAACAGCCATTACAGAAACGTGCCTTGAGTTGTCTAGTGTCTGGTTTTAATCATAAGCCGGACAACTCCCCGTACCTTAACATCGTTAAGATATGAACTGTTCTATATCCAATATAGAAACAGAGGCACTGATTTAATTGAACCAGATTCAAATCATGCAGCTGTCCCCAGCACATGTCAACTAAATGGAAGGAGGCCGATCAGCGTTACTCAACTTAGGAATACTTCCAATTATGAGTAACCTGAAAGAGAAGAAAGATCTCTTTATCATTACTATCAACTGAATACCATGCACAAGTATCTACATCTTCGATCACTTTGAAGAATCCCGATACTTGCTACACCTGGTTCTCTACTCTATTCAAATACCTATAACTCCTCAAAACTTAGACCCTGTGTTTCTACGAAACACATGTCTAAGAACTAGAGAAGTTAAAAGTAAACAGAATATAGTACGAGGACCAACCCCTCTGTCCTGATGGACCCTGGACAACATACAATACTCTGTATAAGTCCCTTGAGTCTGATAACTCATTCACTGTGTGTCGTAGGTTGAAAACTGTACTTATGGTTAAGAAGAATTACACCGATGTTTAATGCTCCTTACCCAACCATCCACTGATATAGGTAAATGTCGTAGACATAATTTCAGAAAGGTATATCTCACTCTATGAAAATAGACGTACAGATATATCAATTTGAAATTGGTGCATAACAGCGGATATTCAAAACCAGATATTTGCCGACCGGCAAACAGCCTAGGTGATTTCCTCAAATATCACCGATTACAACGAATCCCGATATAATGAGGATGATCACCCAATTCCCAATAACCTACTCCCACTCATCATCTGTAAAACCATACAGATGTGAGAATCATACCTGGTAAATACATACCCTGGAGTAAGTATCTAATCGGGAAATCAGTTTTCTTTTAACAGTACACAGTGAAACTGAAACATTGAAATGTTTCGGTGGGGTATCCCGTTATTCTTAGTAATGCCTCTTCCATTATCCAAATTCACAACTATAACCGTATAATTCTTTGCCACCTCTCCAAATCCCTTCATATGTCTTTAGTCTTTACCTTCTGCACACCCCTTTAGGCCAAATGGTTTTCTTCCTTCCCTACCGTTCGGCACCAGCCTATGGTTTGGAAGAAGACTATCCAATAAGCATAAAGGGTGTACTGTCCTAATCCTAGGAGCACTCGCAACGCGAGAGAAGGTGAAGATAAAAGACACCTGAATGTACTTTATTCCTATTTCTCCTGGACCAGAATCCATCCCCGAACTGGAACAAGTTCCATTCGAGTTCGTATATAACCATACGATGGAGTATCCAAATAAACTGTGGATCTTCGTAGTGATACGGAGTGTCCTGGAGAAATACAAAGGTGATGTGGGAGTGGTAACGAAATATTTGGTTTGGTCGTGAATATCTGTTGCAATTTACTTTGCCCTCTTACTAATCCCTTGCTTTGTCTGAACTTAATGCCTTCTGCACACCATCGTTATGCTAATTGGTTTTCTTCATTCCCTACCGGTCGGCACCAGCCTAAGGTTTGGAAGAAGACAATCCAATTTGCGTAATAGGTGTACTACCCCTAAACCAAGGAGTACTCGTAACCTGAGAGAGGGTAAAAGGAAAAGACAACTGAATAATCCTATCCGTTTTCTCCAGAACCAGAAACCATCCTCGAATTCCTTCGAGTTCGTATCTAACCATACGATGGTTTTGTCCAATGGAAGTGGACGTTCGCAGTAATACGGGGTGTCCTGGAGAAAAGGGTAAAAGTAGGAGTGGCAAGGAGGTCTGCAACTCTGACAATCCAAAAGCCAGTGTTAAGAAGGTTCGGTCAACTTGGTCACTGAGTCAAAGTCTAGGGTCGGGTCAATGGTCGCTGCCAGAGAGAGAGAGAAAAGAAACACTCAGCGTGCACTCTAACCTAGATCAGAATGGTTACCAATTTATCTAATCTGGAATCCTCCCACTGTACCTCAAATTCTCCTCCAAACCTGAAAGAAGAATTAGTCGGGGTCACCCGAGGAGTAAACTAACTCATCAGTGGGAATCGGGATCCAACTCTCATCGCATGACAACGTGACGGAATCCGCTCACGGTATCACACTCCAGAAGGTATGCGCATATCTGGCAAGTTTCAGTACTTTTGAAACTCCCGATGTGATTTCTGCCCCATGCTCTTATGACCTTGACTAAGGCCAACAAATCATAAGTCACATGTCAAGTTCTACCCGTCATTGTCCAGGTTGATTTGAACCCACCCGTACAAGCCCTTGACTAAGGCCAACAAGGCTATACGACTGTCCCAAACCAACGCATCTATCTATGCAGCATATGAATATCCAATAGCTACCAAACACTGTGCCTTGACTAAGGCCAACAAACACAGCTTGAATACTATTGACTACCCATATGAAACGACGGAGGGCTACGAATGATTTCTGGCGAAAACCTTTAACGTAGTGAACTTGATATCGTTGAAGGAACGGATAGCTTTTAAAAATATAGTGACGAAAACCGTTGCTAAAGAGGTCACTCCCTGTGAGGGGATCTCGGCTCTTTCCCCGTAGAATGGGGTGCAGGATATTCCAAATGAATACCGCGATGCAAAGCAAAAGTAATCGGCTATAGTGAAGTTAATGCCCTGACGCAAACTTCTGTCCAAGGGGTCACTCCCGGTGAGGGGATCTCGGCCCTTGCCTCGTCGACTGAGGAGCAGGATATTCCAATGAATACCACGATGCAAAACAAAAGTAAACGTCCTTGCAATAACAGCTTTTTGAAAAGTGTTCCAACAACATCAGATTAGGTTTGTTTTTAACTTTGCATTGATCCGAATCAATGCAGTCCCATCAATTGATCACACCAAAAAGAACGAAAATATACTGATGTACGTATATGCCATCCGCATTCGCCACTGGGTCCCGTCATTACCCGTTAGGTTAGCTAACTAACGACAGAGCGGGGACTGGACTAGCGCGGATGTAAAACATATACAACATCTACTAATATATATACCAATATATTATATTCGCTCAAGGCGTGAATAAAATGCAACATCACAGAAATGTACAGCATCACAGAACAATACAGATATCTGGGATCCCCGGGTTTCACAGAGCCACTACTGAAACCCGACGTTCCCCTGGTTGTGTGGATAGCCTGTGCAATGAGAATCCTAGACCCCTACGGGCGCGGCAAGTCACCCGCCAAAACCTGAAGCGAGGCAGCCCCTTTCAGCGCCGTGAATGGACCACCCAGCACTTCACGGAATCCGGCAACTTGGGCACCCCTCCTGGGTCAAACCTGTACCCCCTACGAGTGCGGCGAATAGCCCGCCAATCCTAGAGTGAAGCCCCTTCCCTCTCAATGCCATGAGATGCGGGCTTGTTGCCTTCAAGAACCCGGCTATCCGTGCACCCCTCCGCGGGGCAATCCTAGTACAGAAAGTAAAATATACATACAACGGGTACATCGACCGCAACCAGGCCGTGCCCCAAAATAATAATACAAACAGGCAGTGACGGCAGTCCACATGTCGGACGCTCGCCCCGCAATATCAAATGTACATAATACAACAACACAGTACTAGCATTGCATCCAGGCTATCCCCCACGACCGATCCGCAACATCACAGCAAATACATAGAACATCAACGTGAAAGTCACGTTCGCAAATCCGTCTAACCGGGCTATAGCAGTTAGACCGGATTTACCGATCGAGTGACATTCACGGTCGCAGATATAATGTAAATACTGTGAAAAATGTGTTTAAGATTTTCCGATTGATCAAACATTAACAAGTGGGCCCCCAAACAAAACTGTAGCAACCACAGAAAACCTGGGCCCAATTTTAATATTCCAAAAACCACAATTATCACTCAGAAACACACTGGAAAAAATTGGGCTGGTGAACAGTAATATCCGCGGCGGAAGCGCGGCCAAAGTAGTGATTTGGCCGCCCTTCCGCGGCGGTATGGGGAGATCGAGGTACTAAATTTTTACAGTGTGCTTAGTTTTCCCTGCACATCATTCTGAGACCACCTGAAAAATTTTTTGACTCAAAAAAAATTCGACAGAAACTGATGTGCAAAGAAATACGGGTTTTCGGGATTTTGTTCGATCGGAAACGTAAAACACATTACACAAAGCTAGACTAAGTTAATGGGGAGGCTCTGATACCACTGTAAGTGCACGGCGGCGCCCCGGCCGTCAATCCGACGCCGGAATGCGGAAACGGTGATAAACTTAAATTTTGCGGACTTTGCAAACCGGCACCACCGCGCACTAAACTCCGGATCGTAACCATTAACAAGTCTACGCAACTAAAATACGGGTTAGAGATATACCGACTGATCCGAGTCCTCCGGTCTTCATCTCCACTCCGATCTCCTCGCGGGATCTCCGTCCATCTCCTCCTCGTCGGAAAGGGCACCACATCGCCTGTAGCTTTTACGGGCTCCCACCTCAATACCGAGGCAACTCGGGCGCGAAGCTGGCGAATCGACGCGTCCAAGATTTGCTGTAGGAAGTGTAGTGTAGAATCTATGTGTCTCATTTGGGGTCTTGGAGTTGCCTTTAGATGGAGGGAAGAATGAAACTTTGGAGGCAAATGATGCTATCAATTTTGCAAGCCAAATGAGATGATAAAAATGCAACACCCAAAATCAACCTCTCTCATTTTCTCTCCTCAAGAAGTGGCCGGCCAAATCAACTTGGAAATGGTGGTGGTGTTGTGAACAAATTGCAAGAGGGAGGTAAGTGTAGGAGAAATAAAAGAGGTGACCACAACATCAACCATACCTTTCACTTTAAACCCATTCCTATTCTATCAAATCTCATAAAGCAAAAGCATGGTTGAAAAAGCAAAGATTCTTATCATATCAAACCCTTTTGCAAGAAAACCCCTCCACAAATGTAATTTGCAAAACTGCAAATTACCCCCTCCATCGGAAAAGTCCGGCCGGGAAAGAACAAAGGAAAACCGGCCGGAACGGAATGCAAACTGGCAACTCCAGAAAACTGGTCCCGTAATAAATTACAGGAAAACCCCGATACTGTGCATACACACCCGCATCTGTATTCCGTCGGGATACAAATGCAAAGAGACAAAATCTACACTGTACTAAACTAGGACCGGCTTAAACCAAAGCCGGCTAGTAATATCCGTTCGATCCTGATCCGTGCAATACCGCACGTATCTGATCGAACCCTGCCATATACCTATACGGCTACTAGTACAAACCGTCCGATCCTGATCCGTGCAATACCGCACGTATCTGATCGGACCCTGCCATATCTCCATACGGCCTCTACAGCGTTTCGCCCGAAAGCTGAGTAACTGAAAGTGTGGTAGACTCTAAAGACTCGTCAATACTATGGCTGTGGATTTAACCACTAGCCCGTCAGAGGTATAAGCCAATACGTAACGGGCCACCAGCTATTGACTAAAAGGGACGTCGATGAGCGAACTCATCCTGACACCCTACTGAGCCTGTCAGTGACAATATCCGTGCAGTCCGGTCCGTTCGTCTATGAGTATCGCATGGCGGGCCTAGGGGGTTGGTAAAAGTCAGACCCCCAAAAGCGGTACAAGTCGTGTCGGAGTGTAGCCCAGAACACCCTGAGATACTACTGGAATACCTACCAGTAAATCTCCTTGCCTTGGCCAAGGACTTTGTGTAATGGCTCTCCTAGACACAGCACGACCTCACCCCCAATACCGGGAGAGACGAACCCCTGAAGATACGCTCACTGCCTCCATGTGGCTCGGGACTGTACCCAACTAAAACCTGTTTGCACGACTCCTTTGAGCCGTGGTAGGGTAGTAATCAAAGTACAGTGGGAACTCACACGAGACAAATGACGATCCCCAGGTCGATGAACTAACCTGCACACATGTCACCAGGGAACTGCCATCTGACGTCTGGTATATGACCAACTAGCATGTTCCCGGCGAGTCCTGTCCGGTGTACTCATAACCCAATGAGCACCTGTATACATCTTAGGTGATCCAACTGACACCAGTGGCTTGTGAGACCGGCCACCGCCCCTCGTCGGGGTCTCGACTGTATACACTAGTCTACTAATGGAGTATCGATGCCCGGTCTCGAAACTCCCACGACTAGGGACCTTTTAAGGATATGCTTGTAGACCCCCAGCTCCCACTTATATGATCGCCCTCATACTGCTGGTGGTCAAGCAAGAATCCTAGGGGCTCTATCAACGTGTAATAGCGACGTGTCAGGTCACCTAAAACAGTACACAATGATAAAGGTAAACCAGATAGCATACTATCATCTCGAGTAAGACTGTCCTACCGGGATAGGTCCTCCCTCAATCATTACAATCACGTACCTGTGACCTAATAATTGACTCTGAGGGCACTATCTCCAACAACATTTGTATCGTACCCACACTTGTATTTATATTTCATTTTGTATCTAGTCAACTCCATCAATCGAAACTATTATTTGTGTAAGTAATGAGACTTAGCAAGACTTGTTGTTGTGAGACTTGAGCGATGGGTTTTTTGTTCGCTTTTGGGTTTATGTCTTGCTAATTTCTATATCTTTTGTGGTGATCTTCGCCGTTGGGCGTCGTATACTTATATATACTGTCTTGCATGGTTGTTATCCGCCGTTTGGTGAAGAGCTAGCTCCTGGTTGGGGATGCCTTTATCATTATTATGTATATGTGGTTTTGGATCAAAATATACAAAGGAGGTGCTACCCAAATTTTTAAAAGACGAAACATGTTTTTTTTAAAAAACTTGCATAATCCACTTGCATTTTTCATGTTCCTATTCTATGCATTAAGAAAACTTGATTTCATTATACCCTAATTTCAAAACTTCACCTCTTTTATTTTCTTAAAAAGGTTTGGATTTCTAGGTTTCAGCTTACTTGAATTACGTTGCGCCTTTAGATGTTGCGTTGTCACGACCCGAATGTACGGAACATGACCGGCACTTAAACTACGAAACGTCTTGAGGCGAACGTAATCTAAGTAAGCCGAAAACCTAGAAATCCAAACCAAGAAAAGTAGTAGAGTGTAGGAAAAACCATTTTAAATCAAATGTTCGTAACGTGCGCCGAAATATACATTTTTAAAATCACAAATCTTTTCTAAAAATATCGGCAGAGTTTCCTTTGTAAAAACTGACCCCAAACGGGTACAAAACCTGATAAAGCATATATAATGGAAAATTCATCCCCAAGCGGGAGCTAGCTCTTCGTCAATCGACGGTCACAACCATGCAAGCAATATAATATACAACGCCGAAAGGCGAGGATCACAACAGAAAAGGAAACTCAAAACAGCATGAAATCCGTATAAATACAACGCGCGACTTTAAGGTCGAAAGAATAAACAACACCGGTCTCTATCTCTGAGATAAATACATGTTTGGTTGATGGAATTTACTAGATACAACTGAATAATTTTATACAAAGTATAATGATGGGTACGATACCAATAAACCCACCTACTAGCAAAATCATTCGAAGGAAGCAGTGCCAGCAAAGACGTAATGAAACATGTACGGCAAAACCTGCAAGAACTGTGACACAACGGGGGTGAGTTGCCAACTCGTGAACAGAATATATCTACGAACAGGAATCGCATGTATGACGCAATCCTAGGTCATACGATCATAATATATTCTCAAATATAACCAGCAGCCTAAAACAATGGCTAAGGTATACCTCTAAACAACGGTAATACAAAGTGTTCGTGTCAGTGCCTCGGGTAGTAATTTATCATATGGATGAGGTATGAATGCATGAAAACATAATACAAGTAAATGAAGAAACTGCTTTCATAATTAGTGAGATTTCCTTTGTATTTTTAAAATGAGGTATCATAAATGAAATCAGCATAAACAGTGTCTAGCATCGACACAAAACATAAATCTCAATGTCTCAAAACCTCAGGCTCCGGCTATCCGGACTGGCCTGTATCATCAAATCTTAGAACCTTAATATCTCAAAATCTCAGTATCAATCTCACTTTCTAGGGCACCGTCAGTCCTGACCGGCCCCTACCATCAATCTCAAGACCATGACGGTATCCTCCGGATATCCGACGCATCGGGTAAAATCACCGGTCGGTAGTGCTCCCCTGTCAGGCTCAACGTCAACAACACGACCTTCTCGTCCCGGGGTCCGCACCGGGCCCACCATGTACCCGAAACGGTTCATCCAACTCCTCGAATTGGGTCTCGAAATCCATCAGCAAACTCATGGTGGACGACTCATAAATCATGGGAAAACCGCACTTTTCATTTAAAAGAAAGAAAAGAAGTTTATAAATGTTTTTGCGGTTTTCCCCCAAATCCAGGAAATCTCATGAAAATCCGAATCCAAATCCTCAATAACATGTAAACAGTGAATATAGGCATAAAAATCCATGAATGCGGCATGACAGAGAATGATAACAAGCATGAAGTAGCAAGTAATAACTACAATATCTAAAGTAGCATATAAGGCAAGTACACTAATATCATGTCTAAACTATTAGCTAACAAGCTATGTCAATGAAATTGTATTTTCTAAAGTGTACGTGACATGGTAATTACTGATGAAGAGGTGTGTGAGCCCGCAGGTAAGTGTACGTGGTACATACGCATCATCGGTAATGGTGCTGGTGTCCTAACAGCAGGATATCAACAATAGAATATGAATCATAATATAAGCATGCGATGCGGAGCAAACAAAAATAATGAGCGGGAGCTGAATACTAGACACAACGATAACTAATCTGCATTACCCTAATATAAGTCCTACAATAGTGCATTTTGAAATAACACGAATCGCGTTGTTTTGAAAATAAGGGCTACGGTGTTTTTAAGAAAAGATACGTCTTTTGAAATATCCGTAGAATCCCTTGACCTGTCTTTTAAAATACCCACGATCCGTTAGTTTTTGAAATAGGTAGGAATCGAATCTAGTCTAACAACTACATTAACTATTGGGCTGAGCTAATAGGCAAACTGTAGGTAAGGGGGTTACCGCCTAACATCTGAGTCGATATATATATATATATATATATATATATATATATATCTAAAAGTCGGTGATCCCGCCTCGATAATATCACATCCGATACCATATCTATATTTAGTTATTCCTAAGTCAAGAGTGCGGATTAAACATCAATATAGCTCGTACGTAAATCCGTCGTACGACATCCCAAATCTAGGTACGGTCAATATCACATTCATCATATTATTCATCTGGTATCCTCTTTATCAAGATCATAATCCGGGTACTGATCTACGTCTAGTACAATACCTATATCATCAATATAATCATGATCACATGTCAACCATTCAATGTATAACACTATTCACATGTATCGTCGTTCCAAGATCCGCTATAACATCAGGACGTATCTCAAGTACGAATTCTGCTATATCACCGTTTTCGTGGTCTCAATCAAATCTTATCGACTCATCTCAAAATACCTAATACTATCCTCAAATCTAGTATGTGAACACATAGTCCCATACCCATGTGAACACATAACTATATAACCCCATATAAGCACATATGAAGGAGAATGTATGCAAGTATGGGTGTGTGTGTCTAAATGTGGTGCAACCTCTACTCTAGGGTCTCGCAACACTAAACCTATCCATTCACACCTAAAATCTATCTTTATCATCAATAAACTCAACAATATACAATCAATATATATGTGTGTATACGTATTCGTATACATCACCACGGACTGCGGGGGTGCTATACGCCATCCACCCGACTTCTCCCCGTAGATATAAATCTACTCACCTGAATCCTGTGTGTCGGTGTCGATGTCGCCTTCATCTTCTTCATCGCCTCAGATCGTCGTAGGGTACCTACACATATAACACATCGTAATGCGCATCACAATCCAAATCAACGTCAAATGACTCATGAAAACCAAAAAGCTGCATGAATCATCCATAGGTCAAAACCTATGGTCTACATCTTCCAATTCAGCCAAATATCAATCGATATAGACGTACAAACGTCAAATAATCGAATACAATACCAAATATCCGAACTTAAATCCATAAATATCAAGACACACATGGCAGCAACCTTGAAAACATGCTCCATATTTCGTCTCAGGTGAAAACAAGGTGAGCAAAAAAGTCTAGGGTGTATTATAGGGTCTAAGTGAGCTATGGAGGAAACTTGGGCACACCACTCACCAAAGTGGCCGAGCCCCTCAACATGAAAACCGGCCTGGCCAGCCCTGCCTCATCCAATGTGTTTCGTCTGCATAGGATGGTCTCCTGGTGGTCTAGCTAAGCTCCTAGTGTTGTTTATTTGTCTTAGAAACTCCCCGGGTCATCCCAGATTCACCTGCACACCCTAATCACTCACAAACCGATATGAAAGTTCCATAAATCCATATTTTTGAGTTCCAGGTTTGGTTGGTCTGGGTTTTCTAGCACTAGGGTATTTGTATGGCCTCAACTGAGCTCAATTGCTCACCACATCTCCCAATTTCATCAAACCCTAACTAGTTTTTTTCAAAGTTCACAAAATCAACCGATATCGATTCTAATCTAGCATGGGGATATAATCAATGCAAAAACTAAGCTAATGGTCCAGAAAAATACCTCATTTGGCAACTCAAGAATTTTCTTGAGTTGCCCCTAGTGGCCAAAATCCTTGCTTTCTTGGTCCAATGCGTTGGTCTTGAGCTTGTGCACACTTTTAGTGAAATGGGAGTGGTGTTTTGGAGTGTTTTTGGATGTGTTTTTGTGGCTTGGACATGGAGGAAGGGGGAGGAGACAGCAGCAGCAGGAGAAGAGGAAGAGGGAGGGAGGAAATGAGAGGAAGAAATGAAGAGAATGGCTAAGTCTTTGGTCAAAGAAACCCATACCTTTCTCTGTCTCACCATACCACAATATAATAATCCTTTCCATTTCTTTTCTTTTCTTTTTCTCTTCAAAATCCATCTCACATAAATAGTAACCCCAAATGAAACATGATAGAAAATGCACAAGTGTAGAAAAACAAGATATGTGCATGTTGTAGGGTTCCTAGGCACTCTAATGAGGTCTCACAAGGCATCAACCATGCCAATTTCAAATTGTAACGGTGCCGAGAAACCCGACTACGGATCGTTGGCTAGAAAACTAGGCGACAAAGCAAACTAGTTAACACTTAACTACAAGAATACGGAAATACAACCTTTGTAGATCCGGTTCTCCACCTCCATAGCTCCGCAATGAAGTCTCCTCGCTGTCCTCATACAATCCCGGGCTCTAGCGTCGGCTTCATCGGAGAATAGGCGAGCTAGGTCGTCGATGTCCATGCCGAAGATGATCTACGTCGAAGCATCGCTAGATCAAGCTTCAACTTCACCAAGTCAAGAAAACTTGTGAAGGAAACACACTCTACTACTTGGCAAGAGGTAGAGGATGAAGAAATAGGAAGTGGGTAGACTTTAGAATTGGATTTCTCACTTGTTTCATCAATCCACCATTGATGAAGCATAGCTTTCTTCACTTGAAGAATGGAAGAAGAAGAAGAATATTATGATAAGATTAATTAGAAAAGAAAAGAATAATCATTCTTATCATAAAGGTAACCATGGTAAAGTGTAGAGAGTGAACAATGGTTAGTGGAGTGGTTAGGGTTAAGCATGAGACAAAAATGGTGACATAGTCAAAGTGTTCATGAAGCTTCATGAAAGATTAAAAGAATGCCACCATTTTTCTCACCCTTTTTTCTTTTTCCAAATGAATAACTAAATAACAAATAAATAAATGAAAAAGAAAACAAAACCCTAACCATTCACAACCATGGTTTAATCTTTACACTTAACCAATAAAGCATGCATCATCAAACATGATACAAACATGTGCACAAAATCATATCGCATATACAATGCGCACATCCGAGTGAGAAAATCCATTCAAAGTGAACCGATACTAGTTAATGCAAAGTAATATATCAAATATATAATTATACATTAAATCATTAAATCAACACTTGATTCAATGATCCGGTCATGTCGCACATAACCGACTGGTATCAATAGTAACAACTTATCGAATCAACACTTGATCCGATAACCCGGCTATATCGCATATAACCGATCAATGTCACATCGCGAGAATCGAATACAGTATCATATACTGGTATTATTCTCGGTCCCGCACATATCTCATATGCGCTCCTATTTCATTTCGCTTGAGCCAGGAAACCTCTGTGTAGGACTGTAAAGACTCGTCAATACGCCGGCAGCAGATGATGATCATATCAAGCACCCACAAGCCGCAGGCGGTCTGCTAAACGTAACGGCCACCCGGGTATTCAGCGATCAGAAGATTGACGAGCAAGCCCGCTCACACTCCTATGAATCCAACCAGTAACACTTACCGTACAGTCCGGTCTGATCGTCTGATATGTCGCATATCTCGCCTAGGGGTGGTAAACGTCAGACCCCAATAGCTCGATAAGTCGTGTCGATATGAGGTCTATAACTGTTCGAGAAACTACTGGTAACACTTACCAGTAAATCTCAGCAACCCTGGTCAGGGATTTCCTGTTATAGCCAATCGAACACAGCGCAACATCAACCCCCTATACCGGGAGAGACGAATCCCCTCCTATCGCTCATTGCCTCCATGTGACTCGGGACTGTACCCAAAAACCACCGTTTTGCATGCCCTCTTGGACGTGGTAAGATGGAAATCAAAGCACAGTGGGAACCACACAAGACTCTATGACGATCTCGGGTCGACAGACTACTCTGTACCAGTGTCACCAGAGAACTGCCATCTTACTTGAGGTATAATACCATCTGGGAGTTCTCGGCGAGTCCGTCCAGTGTACCCAGTCTCTACTGAGCACCCGTATATCATCTCTGATGTCAAACACCAATGGATATGGGATCATCCATCGCCCATCTGTATGGGTCGAGAAGGTATACGCTAGTCTACTCTGGTATATCGATGCCCCGTCTCGATACACCCACGACTAGGGACTTTGAAGGATGTACTTATGGACTACCATGTCCCCACTAGTATGATCTGCATCATAGTCCAGGTAGTCAAGTACACATCCTAAGGGCTTTACCAACATGTAACAGAGAGACAATCAGTATACACGTTAAGGTAAAGGGTAACCAGATAGCATACTATCATGTCGAGCAAGAAAGTCCTCCCTATATATGTCCCAGCATCCACTACAATATACATCCAATGTACAGTAATGGCCTCTAGGGCATACATACAACTAACAATCTCCCACTTGCACTAGGGCCATCTGATAGCAGTGGTTGTAGTATCTCATACTCAACCATCCCATAAAAATCTCTCTCTGGGAACAGGCCTTTGTGAGTGGATCCGCTGTGTTGTTCTCTGAATCTACTCTCCTAATCTCGATCACCCTGGAGATCAACTATCTCCATGATTAGGCGATACTGCCTTAGAATAAGTCTGGATCACTGATGGGACCGGCGTTCCTCGGCATGAGCCACAACTCACAATGGTAGGAACCTAGTTCATCTCATGAACCAATATACACCCAAACAGCCTCTTTGGTAGCATCTTTAGTAGCGATGTATCCTGCCTTTATCGTCTAGTATGTCACGGTGTCTAGCTTGGAACTCTTCCAGCATACCGTCCCTTTACTGAGGGTAAAGACATTGCCTGTGACTGACATTCAGTCGTCTTTATCACCCTGGAACCATTCCAGTGATTCTCCCCAGGGTCGATTGATACCATCTCACTACAGCTAGTGAGTATCCTAACATCCATTTAGATCTATCTCATAGATCCAAAATCCAGGATTTAGGAGGTATCACTTTGATCCTATATGGAGAATTATGGTGATAAGCGGAGATTGATTGAGCGTAGCATAGAAAACTCTTTCCCTATCAAGAGTATGTCATCCACGTACTCTACGAGGATCATCACCATACTCCCTACTACCTTTTTGTATATACAAGGTTCATCTACCATTCTGATGATGTCATCTTCTTTGACTAATCCATCAAAACAGATATTCCAACTCCGCGATGTCTGCTTTATCCTATAAAGCATCTTGCACACGTTTCCGCTGCTCCCACTGTCTACGAAGCCTCTGGCTGTGTACTTATAGACGCTCTCTTCTAAAACATCATTTTAGAAAAGCAGTCATGGCACCCAACCGCCAGATATCGTAGTCATGGTATGTAGCCGTGGCAAGTAGGATCTGGATGGACTTAAGCATAGCTACTTAGAAAAAGTTTCATCATGATCCACACCTGGTCAATGATGCAAACCTTTAACAAGTCTAGCTTTGAAAGTCTCAAGCTTTCCATGTACACCAAGCAATCTTCTCAAGATATACTTGCTCCTGATGGGGATTTAACCCTTCAGATATAGGAACCAAAGTCCGTACTTTGTTGGTGTATAAGGATTCCATCTCAGATCGCTAAGCATCCAGCCATTCTTATAGAGTCTTACTCCAGATGGCCAGCTCGAAACTAGTTGGGTCATCATCTCATGATGCAATCCTCGCTCCCACTGTCATAGAGAAACCGAAGTATCTCTCAGGTGGGTGAGGAACCCTACTAGATCGGCGGAGAGGCTGAGGTTCATTGGTAATTATTGAATCCTTTGGTTCTGTCAAATCTTCAGCTGCAGTTTTGTATAGCTGGAACATTTCCAGTTCTACATGACTGACCTTGCCTCGAGCTTGTCCGGATTTTGCTTTTCAGACATAGGCCGGACAACCCCAAATCATAACTAGCTTAAGACATGGGCTCTTCCCTTTCCATATCACATATGAAATGGTAAGCAACTGATTTCATTGGAACCCTATTCAATAGGTATGCAACTTCATAAGTGCATAACTCCCAAAAGGAAAAAGGTAACTCAGCAGTACTCATCATAGAGCACACCATATCAAATAGGGTGTATTTGCTCCGCCCCGATATACCATCGTACTATGGTGTATACGGAGGAGTAATGCTGATAGAGAATCTCATTCTCCTTTAGAATAATCCAAGATTTCCGTGCTCAAGTATTCTCCTCCTTGATCATATCAAAGGACATAATACTTATACCCGTATTTTGGTTCTCTACTTCTAATTTATATTCTGTGAATATCTCAAAAGGTTCGGATTTGTGTTTCAACAGGAACATAGGTCTGAATCTCGAAAGATCATCAGAGAATGTAATGAAGTATAAAGAACCATTCCTGGCATGTGTAGACAGGAGACCTACATACATCAACATGTATCATCCCAAGAGTTCACTAACTCTTTCTCTGTTTCCAGTAAACGGAGCTATGGTCATCTTATCTCTGTGACATGACTGGCAAGTTTCACAAGATGTAAATTCAAACTGATTTAAATATGCATCTAAAATGTAACTTCATCCAGTCGGGTCGCATTGATATGACCTAGTCTACAATGCCTCAAGTAGGATTCGTTCATTTCTAAACTCTTCCTCTTGTGTGTGTTCCGTATACTTAGAACTGTAGTTTGATTTAGAACATCAATGCTTTTAGATAACGTGCCTGAACCGATCAACTTTTGATATAGGAAATGTTCAAAACATTATCCAACTATACAAAATTTTATCATTTCTTTACTAATAAGGAGATAGATACGATTTTGTATATCAGGTTCGGTATCTAATAACATTCGTTCAGAATCAATGTATTTGTAATACAGGGTGACAGTGACCAACAGACATGGCTGCAACACTTGCCCCGTTTTCTGCCTCATGAAACTTATCACCCGTTCTCAGTTCTCTACCTTTCTGTAGCCCTATGTAACAAATTACATATCTGGGATCCTGATCTGGTATCACATACCCAGGACGTAGAGGATACAGAGAAACAGTTCTTTGTAACGAACACACCCGAAGGAGATGCATCATATGCACTTTCTTCGTTTGGGCGGCACGGGAAATCTGGTATTCCCCAATTTCCTGCTCTGTCTTATAACAATTATAAGTTGGAGCGGGACCAACGTTC
Organism: Agapanthus africanus; assembly: GCA_030015575.1. Lineage (NCBI taxonomy): Eukaryota > Viridiplantae > Streptophyta > Magnoliopsida > Asparagales > Amaryllidaceae > Agapanthus > Agapanthus africanus. Next base: position 331,264,293 of record CM057345.1, on the reverse strand, counting down.
CCCAGCTCAGTATAACAAGCGGGTTCGGTCAATATTCCGTATTATTATCTTGATTAAGGCGTGATATGGTCGCTACCTGGAGAGAGAGAGAAGAAGACACTCAGCATGCGCTCTTTCAAGAATAGATTGGTTATTATTTTATCTAATCAGGATGGCTCCCACTGCTTTTTATCAAATCTTCCTTCAAACCCTAAAAGGAAAGACTAGCCGGGATTAATTACACACTACAAGTTCGCCAATTTTTCAGCCAGGCCAGTGTCGGTACTTTGAGGGAGGTCCCCCGTGCTTTCGCACGAACCTAATTAATGTAAACCTCGTTTTCCCAGAGGCGTAACCTCGTTAACACCTTTCTAGACACCTACTTGATCGGCTAATTGTAATGTATAAAACTCTCCCAGGAGTAACAATTACTCGCAGCGGGTATCGGGATCCAACTATCTCATAGAAGGTATGCAATCTCATTGCAAATTTCAACACTTGAATTCCCGATAATATTTTGCCCCTAGCGTCCTATGACCTTGACAGAGGCCAACAAACCATAGGCTGCTAGTCAAGTTCAACCCGTCATTTCCTGATTGAAGTAAACCCACCCGCACGACCCTTGACAGAGGTCAACAAGGTCGCACGACTACCCTAAATCAATCACATCATATGCTTATGCAGATAAGCACTAATCAGCTACCGCACACTACGTCTTAACAGAGGTCAACAAACGTAACACGAATACTAACCAGTACATATCTGAAATGACGGAGGGCTACGACAGGTTTTTCTGAAAACCTATTGCGTAATGAACTTGATATCGTTGTAGAATCAAATGATTTTAAAATGGAGTGCTTTTGAGGCTTTTCTAGTTTTGCTAAAGGAGTCACTCCCGATGAAGGGATCGTCGGTCCTTTCCTCGTCGAATGAGGTGCTGGATATATCATATATATCACTGTGCAAAGCAAAAACACTTAAAAGCAATCAAAAGACAAACCGAGTGTGTAGCATCTGCCAGTTATTGCTAAAGGAGTCACTCCCGGTGAAGGGATCTCGGTCCTTTCCTTATCGAATAAGGTGCAGGATATATCATATATACCGCTGTGCAAAGCAAGAACTGTAGCTACCTGTTTTATTTTGAAATTCGATTCTACAACATCTTAGGTTTCTTTTACTTTCATTAATCACATTAATGAAGTCCCATCATTTTGGTACCTAAACATCACAGATAAATACAACGTACACTTATGCCATCCGCATTCGCCTCGATGTCCCCTCGTGCACCATTAGGTTAGGTAACTAACGGCAGAGTGGGGCAGGGCTAGCGCGGGTGTAAAACATAAGTAACGCCTATATAATATATCATATATACTATATGCTGTATCTATCACAGAACATCACATGATCACATCACAGATATCGCAGCAGAAGAAACATATGAAATATTGGATATACTAGGACGTCCATGTTTTCAATACGAGCCAGTATAAAACACGGATTCCACGGTCGCGATGAATAGCCAAACCCACACCCCTAGACCCCTACGAGAGCGGCAAGCAACCCTACCAATTCTAAAGTTAGGAGACCCGGACTCGACTCCTCGAGTTGGTCTCCCACTGGACTCCAGAACCCGGTTACTTGTGCTCCCCTTTTTGGGTCTATCCTAGTGCGGAAAAGTAAATAATATACAAAGGGTGACAACTTCCGCAACCTGGAAGTGCCCCAATAAAAGAATATTACATACAAGTTTTTACATGAATGAAAATGAAAAACACTCATCTCACATAAAAACCCCCGGCTATTCAAACACGACGATCCAATATAACATATTCAGCAACACATAACATCACATGTCATCAACGTAAGTAAATATGCGCATCCCAATTGTCGTTGACATATAGCAACGAAACCGGCGATATCACATATTACACTTACGGTCACAGAAAAGAAAGTGTAAAACTACAACAGTTGGAATCCGCAACCACCTCAGACATCGCATGCCTGACCAAATGAATTCTTTAGACATCGCATGCCTAACAATTATAAACCCCGCATTTTAGTCTCATTATCGAAAACACTTTTCAATATCAAGTCGGGCAATTCAACAAGATTCCCGACATTCTGATCGAATGCTCGTCGCAAACTTTAGTAGGCGGCCGCACCCCCGATGCCGTCGACGAAGTGCACCAAGGCGGAACACCGCTACCGCGAGCACCCGAACGGATGCTTTCGGCGACGGGGTTCTCCTACAGTCACTTGGTCGGGGCTATGGTGTGAAGTTGTCTATTAAGTTTACCCGGCGAGTATCCGCGTACGCTACGTGATTGCGACGGACTTTTGATCACATCAAAACTCCGTGGCAACCGATCAAGTGAGACTAAACTGCTACGTTTATAACATTCATTCAGTTATCACATAACTTTTGTGAATTCCAATTATTGTATCCCATTCCAGATAAACAGAAAATTTTAAACTTTTCGATCGAACAATCGAACACCCAAGTTTTCCCGATACAGCTCAACACATGAAATAAGTGTAACAACATTCCGTTCGTGCCTCAGTACCAACGGTCCAGCCGTAGAAGGGTCAAGCCAATGCCTCACATATGGCACGCCGTACTGCCCCAAACCCTAAGGTTCAAAGGGCAGTTCAAGACGGTCACATAATCGAGTTAAGGTTTGTTGTCTTCTAGAGGGTCCATCGCATTACTTGCACTACTTAGAACGTCGTTAAACTACGGAAAAATCCAACACTTGGAAATTTCCCGACAGGGGAAAAATTGGGTATTTATATCCGGTCGAACTTTTTAACATATTCTAAAATTTATCCGGAAAGACACATAGACAAAAATCTGATAATCCGATCGAACATTCGAATCCCCAAAACAACCCTGAAAATTAAAACTCTGGAAAAAATATTAAAAATACCCAGGAAAACCAGCACTGTTAAATAGGGGTTACTGTGCAAACTTCAACTCATAAAACGACAAACAGGCCGCGGATCCGCCGCACGAGCCATGCTCGTGCCGCGGAAATGCGGCGCTTTAATAGAATTAGGGCATCGAAATTTACAGTAACTCTTAGATATACCTGCTGATATTTCTACATATTTTTAATACTGAAAAATCCCTGTTTTTAGAGCCATTTTGAGTTGGGGTTTCGGGTCGATCGGACTTCAAACTCCGTCCAAACTTCGACTAAGGCTCTAGCTAGGCTCTGATACCACTGTAGGGTTCCTAGGCACTCTAATGAGGTCTCACAAGGCATCAACCATGCCAATTTCAAATTTTAACTGTGCCGAGAAACCCGACTACGAATCGTTGGCTAGAAAACTAGGCGACAAAGCAAACTAGTTAACACTTAACTACAAGAATACGGAAATACAACCTTTGTAGATCCGGTTCTCCACCTCCATAGCTCCGCAATGAAGTCTCCTCTCTGTCCTCAAACAATCCCGGGCTCTAGCGTCGGCTTCATCGGAGAATAGGCGAGCTAGGTCGTCGATGTCCATGCCGAAGATGATCTACGTCAAAGCATCGCTAGATCAAGCTCCAACTTCACCAAGTCAAGAAAACTTATGAAGGAAACACACTATACTACTTGGCAAGAGGTAGAGGATGAAGAAATAGGAAGTGGGTAGACTTTAGAATTGGATTTCTCACTTGTTTCATCAATCCACCATTGATGAAGCATAGTTTTCTTCACTTGAAGAATGGAAGAAGAAGAAGAATATTATGATAAGATTAATTAGAAAAGAAAAGAATAATCATTCTTATCATAAAGGTAACCATGGTAAAGTGTAGAGAGTGAACAAGGGTTAGTGGAGTGGTTAGGGTTAAGCATGAGACAAAAATGGTGACATAGTCAAAGTGTTCATGAAGCTTCATGAAAGATTAAAAGAATGCCACCATTTTTCTCACCCTTTTTTCTTTTTCCAAATGAATAACTAAATAACAAATAAATAAATGAAAAAGAAAACAAAACCCTAACCATTCACAACCATGGTTTAATCTTTACACTTAACCAATAAAGCATGCATCATCAAACATGATACAAACATGTGCACAAAATCATATCGCATATACAATGCGCACATCCGAGTGAGAAAATCCATTCAAAGTGAACCGATACTAGTTAATGCAAAGTAATATATCAAATATATAATTATACATTAAATCATTAAATCAACACTTGATTCAATGATCCGGTCATGTCGCACATAACCGACTGGTATCAATAGTAACAACTTATCGAATCAACACTTGATCCGATAACCCGGCTATATCGCATATAACCGATCAATGTCACATCGCGAGAATCGAATACAGTATCACATACTGGTATTATTCTCGGTCCCGCACATATCTCATATGCGCTCCTATTTCGTTTCGCTTGAGCCAGGAAACCTCTGTGTAGGACTCTAAAGACTCGTCAATACGCCGGCAGCAGATGATGATCATATCAAGCACCCACAAGCCGCAAGCGGTCTGCTAAACATAACGGCCACCCGGGTATTGAGCGATCAGAAGATCGACGAGCAAGCCCGCTCACACTCCTGTGAATCCAACCAGTAACACTTACCGTACAGTCCGGTCTGATCGTCTGATATGTCGCATATCTCGTCTAGGGGTGGTAAACGTCAGACCCCAATAGCTCGATAAGTCGTGTCGATATGAGGTCTATAACTGTTCGAGAAACTACTGGTAACACTTACCAGTAAATCTCATCAACCCTGGCCAGGGATTTCCTGTTATAGCCAATCGAACACAGCGCAACATCAACCCCCTATACCGGGAGAGACGAATCCCCTCCTATCGCTCATTGCCTCCACGTGACTCGGGACTGTACCCAAAAACCACCGTTTTGCACGCCCTCTTGGACGTGGTAAGATGGAAATCAAAGCACAGTGGGAACCACACAAGACTCTATGACGATCTCGGGTCAACAGACTACTCTGTACCAGTGTCACCAGAGAACTGCCATCTGACGTGAGGTATAATACCATCTGGGAGTTCTCGGCGATTCCGTCCAGTGTACCCAGTCTCTACTGAGCACCCGTATATCATCTCTGATGTCAAACACCAATGGATATGGGATCATCCATCGCCCATCTGTATGGGTCGAGAAGGTATACGCTAGTCTACTCTAGTATATCGATGCCCCGTCTAGATACACCCACGACTAGGGACTTTGAAGGATGTACTTATGGACTAGCATGTCCCCACTAGTATGATCCGCATCGTAGTCCAGGTAGTCAAGTACACATCCTAAGGGCTTTACCAACATGTAACAGAGAGACAATCAGTATACACGTTAAGGTAAAGGGTAACCAGATAGCATACTATCATGTCGAGCAAGAAAGTCCTCCCTATATATGTCCCAGCATCCACTACAATATACATCCAATGTACAGTAATGGCCTCTAGGGTATACATACAACTAACACATGTTTTGCACAAAATTGCTGAAAACCCGATTAGCGATTTTTAATCGCGATTAGCACTAAATTAGTGTCAAATGACACATAAACTCTCATAATTTGCTTAAATCACATAAAATACCCTCTTTTTAGTAATTTCAATAATTTTCCAAATCTTCCCCATTTATCGGTATTTAATTATACCGAAATATTAAAATATTCATTAAAAATTAATATTAAATTATTAAAATTCCCTAAAATAATATTTTATTTTTTTGAAATGTTACAATCTTCCCTCCTTAAAGAAATTCGGTCCCCGAATTTAAATTTAAACCCCCAAATTCTAAAACATTTCAATAAAATGTCCAAGTCGTCGGGGCTCCGAAATCATCAATACATAAAACACATCATAGCGCAATGCATGCGCATGAGTAGTGAGCAAATAACTCAAAATCGAAACTCCGTCAAGCGTCCCGCAATCATCGGAGTCATGGTAAAGACACGAATGCCAAATCCAAAGCAATACTAATATGATATAAATCAGAACTATATATGTAAATATCAATCTATACATGTAAGTATCTAAAGGAAATGCATGCCAAATCTTTTAAAGTCACGGTGCAATGCGCATAACGCTGCACAGTGGCGGACGTCTCCTATAAGAAAATAACTATATACGTATATACCTTTTGTTTAATATGTACGTTCCGCCGTTTTGAAAACAATTTAGAAGGGTTTCCTTGATTTAAACGTTTTTCTTCATATCAGACACGTAGGTAAATACTGAAACTATAGCTCGCTTTTTGGAAATCCCCTTCAATAACTATCCATGCATGCAAGATATGTTCAGGTACTGTCCTCTGACTAGTCCTGCTCGGTACGAAAACAATAATAAAACATCACAAAAACGTACTGCTCTATAAGGAATCAATCCCAAAATATGCATATGAACACTACGTGCATCTGGTGCGCACGGAAATCAAAATCCATATATGTGCCATACATGTGCACAGAAACAAAATCTAAGTGCATCGGGTGTGCATGAAACATCTGTCAAGGGCAACAGGTGTGCCTGACAGCAAAAACAGGTGCATCTGACATGCATGAAGAATCTCGATTTAGTGCATCTGATGTGCACCAAAATCGTATCTCATAACAGTCGCCCAACATGCGCGAAAATCCAAATCATGTGCGTACATATGCACAAAATCAACTCACTGTATGAAACCCATAAAATCATAAACATGTGAAACCAAGGCACGGAAACGATATCAAGTGCAACAACTGTGCAAAATCGTAAATACTCAGTAGGTGTAACCATGGTGCATGAAAACAAATATCATGAAACTCAATCATCAAAATCAATCATGCGAATAGATCGCCCAAAATACCGAAATCAAGTATAGCGGAATAGTCCCGTTCAAGCACATCATCTAAGAATCTCTGGCCAACTGTCATGGTCACTCATAGCATGTCTCGTCGACGATCGTGAAATCTGGCCTGCGGGTGCGCGTAACATGACCACTCCTGGGTTCAAATCTTCTCATAAATTTATTCCAGAAAGGTCCTGTCGAGGTCTCTCCCAAATCTCGTCTCTGCCTAACTGTCCGGAAGTCATCGTCCTTTACCATATCTGTTTCTTGTTCTGGAACGACTGCATACTCATTGCGACTCCTTCTGGAAGGTATATCCAAGTACAATGCTTCGGCATGCGTATCGCATCTCTGATGTCGGCGGAGTGGAACGTCGTCTCATCAAGATCTCGTACGAACCTCTTACTCCACTTTTCTCTAATGTCGACTGCTTCGGACTCGACTCGTCGTGGCTGCATGGACTGAGCTCCAACGGCTATCCTCGTATCTGGAGTCTCCCAAGAAATGCATCTCACCACCTAGCATCCGAAGGAAGCCGAACCGTTCGATCGAGTCGTCAAAACCTTATAATCCCCCAAGAGCTCAACATCTTGGGTACAGTTTAATAGTATCGAGTACATACCACAGCATCGGTAGTCCAGCCGTAGAAGGGCAAACCCAAGCCTCACTAATAGCGCCGCGGAACTGCCGCAAACCCTAAGGTTCAAAGGCTTTCACACAGTCATTAAGTCGAGTTAGGGTTTCATTCTTCTAGAGGGTCCATAGAATTGCCTGCATGTCTTTCCGAATATTTTAAACTTGGAATAATAGGTTTCTGATATTCGATCGTCTCTGTCGACTCTCAACGTCTCCGCGTGAAGTCGTCTCTAGCTGGAATCAACCAATCTGATGACCCCGCATCAGGGTAGCGAATGAACTACATGTCCTAGTCATTCATCCTCGGTGACTAGCGACCTTCTCTCGTCTCTTAGTACAACTCGTACTGTGATAGCTCCAACATCTGGGGTGATCTCTCGTCGTTCGCAGCAACAACTGGCTCACTCGTCTGCACGCTAAACGGTGCCTCAATCATCGTGAATACACAATACATCAACGGTCCTCAAAATCTGCCTGGCTTCTGTCAGTGGCTCAATCCTCTGGTGCTGATCTGTACGTCCGAGTAATCTTATACAGCGATCCATCAAACGCTCGTGGCGCGAAAACACAGTAAAAGACACATCTCTGCAATCGTGTGTCGCTAGAATTACGCCCTGGTCAGTCCTCGTTCGTAACGAGCTCGTGCTGACCACAACTCTAGCCGTAGCTCTCCCTTCCCGTAATCGTGGCAGCAAAACCATAACTGGTACCGATGAGGCTATATCATGAATGAATATAATAATGAGCAAAGAAATGTACATCCTAAGGCTTCTTAAGTGGAGTAGCGTATCGTAAATATGCCGCGGAACATACGTACGGTACGTCACTCTACTCAAGCTACCTACTCCATCAACCAAGGGTCATCCTATGCTCCGAAGGTAAAACCTAACGCTTTGATACCAACTTTGTCACGAACCGAAAGTACGGAACATGAACGTCACTTAGACTACGAAACGTCTCGAGGCGTACGTAATCTAAGTAAGCCGAAAACCCAGAAATCCAAACCAAGAAAAGTAGTAGAGTGTAGGAAAAACCATTTTAAATCAAATGTTTGCAACGTGCGCCGAAATATACATTTTTAAAATCACAAATCTTTTCTAAAAATTTCGGCAGAGTTTCCTTTGTAAAAACTGACCCTAAATGGGTACAAAACCTGATAAAGCATATATAATGGAAAATGCATCCCCAAGCGGGAGCTAGCTCTTCGTCAATCGACGGTCACAAGCACGCAAGCAATATAATGTACAACGCCGAAAGGCGAGGATCACAATAGAAAAGGAAACTCAAAATAGCATGAAATCCGTATAAATACAATGCGCGACTCTAAGGTCGAAAGAATAAACAACACCGATCTCTATCTCTGAGATAAATACATGTTTGGTTGATGGAATTTACTAGATACAACTGAATAATTTTATCTGTACGGCAAAACCTGCAAGAACTTTGGCACAACTGGGGTGAGTTGCTAACTCGTGAATAGAATATATCTACGAATAGGAATCGCATGTATGAGGCAATCCTAGGTCATACGATCATAATATATCCTCAAATATAACCAGCAGCCTAAAACAATGGCTAAGGTATACCTCTAAACAACGGTAATACCAAGTGCTCGTGTCAGTGCCTCGGGTAGTAATTTATCATATGGATGAGGTATGAATGCATGAAAACATAATACATGTAAATGAAGAAACTGCTTTCATAATTAGTGAGATTTCCTTTGTATTTTTAAATTGAGGTATCATAAATGAAATCAGCATAAACAGTGTCTAGCATCGACACAAAACATAAATCTCAATGTCTCAAAACCTCAGGCTCCGGCTATCCGGACTGGCCTGTATCATCAAATCTCAGTACCTCAATATCTCAAAATCTCAGTATCAATCTCACTATCTAGGGCGCCGTCAGTCCTGACCGGCCCCTACCATCAATCTCAAGACCACGACGGTATCCTCCGGATATCCGACGCGTCAGGTAAAATCACCGGTCGGTAGTGCTCCCCTGTTAGGCTCAACGTCAACAACACGACCTTCTCGCCCGGGGTACCGCACCGGGCCCACAATGTACCCGAAACGGTTCATCCAACTCCTCGAATCGGGTCTCGAAATCCATCAGCAAACTCATGGTGGACGACTCATACATCATGGGAAAATCGCACTTTTCATTTAAAAGAGAGAAAAGAAGTTTATAAATGTTTTTGCGGTTTTTCCCCAAATCCAGGAAATCTCATGAAAATCCGAATCCAAATCCTCAATAACATGTAAACAGTGAATATAGGCATAAAAATCCATGAATGCGGCATGACAGTGAATGATAACATGCATGAAGTAGCAAATAATAACTACAATATCTAAAGTAGCATATAAGGCAAGTACACTAATATCATGTCTAAACTATTAGCTAACAAGCTATGTCAATGAAATAGTATTTTCTAAAGTGTACGTGACATGGCAATTACCGATGAAGAAGTGTGTGAGCCGGCAGGTAAGTGTACATGGTACATACGCATCATCGGTAATGGTGCTGGTGTCCTAACAGCAGGATATCAACAATAGAATATGAATCATAATATAAGCATGCGATGCAGAGTAAACAACAATAATGAGCGGGAGCTGAATACTAGACACAACGATAACTAATCTGCATTACTCTAATATAAGTCCAACAATAGTGCCTTTTGAAATAACACGAATCGCGGTGTTTTGAAAATAAGGGCTACGGTGTTTTTAAGAAAAGATACGTCTTTTGAAATATCCATAGAATCCCTTGACCCGTCTTTTAAAATACCCACGATCCGTTAGTTTTTGAAATAGGTAGGAATCGAATCTAGTCTAACAACTACACTAACTATAGGGCTGAGCTAACACGCAAACTGAAGGTAAATCTGAGTCGATATATATATATATATATATATATATATATATATATATATGTCGGTGATCCCGCCTCGATAATATCACATCCGATACCATATCTATAATCAGTTATTCCTAAGTCAAGAGTGCGGATCAACCATCAATATAGCTCGTACGTAAATCCGTCGTACGACATCCCAAATCTGGGTACGGTCAATATCACATTCATCATATTATTCATCTGGTATCCTCTTTATCAAGATCATAATCCGGGTACTGATCTACGTCTAGTACAAAACCAGTATCATCAATATAATCATGATTATATGTCAACCATTCAATGTATAACACTATTCACATGTATCGTCGTTCCATGATCCGCTATTATATCCGGACGTATCTCAAGTACGAATCCTGCCATATCACCATTCTCGCGGTCTCAATCAAATCTTATCGATTCATCTCAAAATCCCTAATTGTTGGATATAGTGCCCTCAAAGTCAATTATTGGAGGATCACAGATACGTGATTGTGATGATTGAGGAAGGGCCTATACCAATAAAACAGTCTTACTCGAGATAATAGTATGTTATCTGGTTTGTCTTTATCACTGTTACACTTTGATAGAGCCCTTAGGATCTTACTTGACTACCAACAGTATGATGGCGATCATATACGTGAGAGTTGGGTAGTCTATAAGCACATCCTTAATTTTGGTCCCTAGTTGTTAGAGTTTCGAGACAGGGCATCGATACTCCAGAGTAGACTAGTGTATACAGTCGAGACCCCGACGAGGGGCGGTGGCCGGTCTCATAAGCCATTGGTGTCAGTTGGTTCACCTAAGATGTATATAGGTGCTCATTGGGTTATGAGTACACCGGAAAGGACTCGCCGGGAACATGCTAGTTGGTATTATGCATATCGTCAGATAGCAGTTCCCAGGTGACATGTGTACAGGTTAGTGTGTCAACCTAAGATCGTCATTTGTCTCGTGTGAGTTCCCACTGTGCTTTGATTACTTCCCTACCACGGCTCAAAGGAGTTGTGCAAATAGGTTTTAGTTGGGTACAGTCCCGAGCCACATGGAGGCAGTGAGCGGATCGTCGTGGATTCGTCTCTCTCGGTATTGGGGGTGAGATCACGCTGTGTTTAGGAGAGCCATTACACGAAATCCCTGGCCAGGGTAATCGAGATTTACTGGAAAGTATTCCAGTAGTATCTCAGGGTGTTCTGGGCTGCTCTCTGACATGACTTATACAGCTATTGGGGGTCTGACGTTTACCAGCCCCGTAGGCCCTATATGCGATACTCATAGACGAACGGACCGGACTGTGCGGATATTGTCACTGCCAGGCTCAGTAGGGTTTCTGGATGAGTTCGCTCGTCAGCTTCCCTTCCGATCAATACATGGGCAATGTTCATACGATAATATTGCATTATTATATTCCCCATTCTTATTCTTTTTATAAATAAACAGGTACTTTTGATGCATGTCTGCTACATGTTACAGATTACAGGTTCTTAGACAGAAAACAGTGAAAACGATGTAAAGACGATGAAAAAGTGGACTTTGACCAACAAACAGAAGACTCTTGATCAAGCCTACATCGAAGATAAAATTCACAAAGTACAAGGCAATGCAAGGTCCAAGATTACAAAGCGAACGGTTAAAAGCCCACCGCAATTATTCACTGGAGATCTGGAAGAAACATAGAAGCTATTTTAATAAAGAACCAAATAATAAGGAAGCCCAAAGATCCAAGGCCCAATACTTTCTTTAAAGAGACAGAGACATAAAATTTTACCAAAGCTTGAAGTCTACTTTGACTAGGTCTTCCTAAGGATATTTTGGTAAATGTAGACATGCAAATCAATTGTAACCTAGGGTTTCTATCTCCTATAAATAGAACCCCAAATCATTGTATTCTTTTCATGCCTCCCTATGCCTCCATTTAATAATAAATTTTAGAATTCTTTTGGAGAGCATCGGTGTTTCTTTTCAATTCATGAATTCAGATCTGACAACCCTGTGTTGATGATTGGAGAGATGCATCTGTAAGTAGATTTAATTCCTTGCTCTAGTTTAGATTTCAATTCTTGCCCTAGGTAATTTTTATTCTCTGCCCTAAATAAATGTTCTTCAATTCCCTAATGAGAGAGTAGTTTCCTCGCTTGTTAGGGTTAGGAATGGGGAAGGATTTGAGAGACGAAGATCTCTCATCTCTTTTCTTTGCCAATCTTTTATGAAAATTAGAACTCCATGCATACCTTCTTATTCCGCTCCCTACGGCACTCTACCCTCGAGGTAACGGTGATTCCGTAGTCTAAAGGCCCGGATTCTAAGGTTTTCCATGGAGGTTAGGGTAAAGATTAAGAAAGGAAGGACAAGGATCTAGAGGAAGAATCAATCTTCCCAATCATCCTAATCCCCTTTGTTAAGATTTACCATAACACTAATATGATATCTTTAATTAAAGGCAATGGAAAGAGATGTAGATCTTTATTTACCAAATTTTCCCTAAACCTAATCCTAGTAAGTTTCTAATCCTAGTATCATAGAACTTCAATTTTTAGATTTAATAATTAATCCGAGCACCCTTCGGAATTAACTCGTTAGCGCGAATCGGAAATTCACAACATCCCTGTGGACCGACCCGTACTCACCGGCTAGCTGCAAAGCGACGCCGTTCTTGGTTGCGGTTACAAATATTTTTGATCTATATTTTAGAAAGCGCAAGCACGCTAAAATCATCCAATCAAATGGCGCCGTTGCCGGGGATGGCGTAGAACTTTTCTTTTCGCAATTTCGGGTTAATCATAAAATAAAAAAAAATCAAAAAAATCTGGAAAAAAACATATAAAAATATATCAACTGTTATTTTTGGAAAGGGTATCTTTGTGTGAATTTTGCAGGATCTACGCACAAATTCAGATCTGGAAATCTACAGAAAGCGAAACAGCAAATAGACGATCCTATTAACAGAAGATTGCAACAACAGAGGAACAGAAAAAAATTTAGAGGACTGAGTCAACAAGTCAACCGCACGATCTGGTGGAGAGCAAAAAAAAAAAAACTGCGCCTCTTTCCGACCGCGGAACCGCCGCGAGACACCACATCTGGCCGCGGAACCGCCGCGGCCTAGTCGGTTCAAAAAAAAAAAAAAACAGGGTGCAGAAGCGCGGTAAAAAAAAAAAAAAATCTGTAAGTCTTCTGATCTCCTCCTCTGCAAATCTCCGATATATCTTCTGAAAATTCTCTTGCAGGATTCTTTGCACTTAAAAAAATCTTTTCCTTTCCAAATAACAATCTTGTGCAGGATTTTTGCGCCTAGATTAAAATAGAAATTGATTGCAAGTAATCTTTTTGTTGCACATCTTTTCTCGAAAATCTTTTTGCAACATTTTTTTCCAAATAAAAATTCTTTGTGATATTCTTAAAATAATAATTGATTGCAACTGATCTTTTCTGATTTGCATATCCTTAATCTTTTTGCTAAAAATATCTTTCCAAATAAAGAGCAAGAGAAAAAAGGAAAATTGTAATTAGAAAACTTACAAACTTTGAAATTCATAGAAAAAAAAAAGTTTTGATTGCAAGTGATTTACTGTTTTGCATATCTTTAATCGGATTTTAAGGGGCTTTTGACCAAATCAGATTGGGTGGGGATTTTATCACCCTTCTCAGGACCCCAGAAATCACATAAAGCATTTTGCATCGACCACAATTAATAAAAAATACTAGACTCAGCCCTAAGGAAATCGAGCTCAATAGGAAAAGGACTAGTATAGGCATCGACCGTTTATCCTAACTGATTTTGCGGTGTCTAGGCTGGTGGTTTTTAATTAGGCCCACTGTCGTGGTGGTTCCTTCCCACTTACCTGGCCGCAATTGGCGGTGAAGAGGCGGTTTGAGATCCTATTTCTAGCCCTTTGGAACAGTTAGGAGCTGTCTAGCTGACCTAGGTGACCCTAGATCTCGGACTGATTGTGCATTTCTGGTTATTTGCATTTGTGTCTTAGCCCTTTATCGAAAATTTCTGCAAAACAAATAAAAAAGAATAATAAGAGGAATTTTTTTTTAAAAAAAAAAGACTTGCAACTTTTGTCGCTCGGAAATCCTTGCACCACCTACCTTCTTCATCTTTCTCCCTTTCTTCTAACATGGGTACCCCACATAACAAATCACTTGCCGAACTTTGGTATCCCGAACCTAATTTTGCGTCGTTCGGCAATTTGTTCGATCAATTTAAAGACAATCCTTCCATACCTAAAATATCTTTGAAAGATCAAATAGAGGCGTCTAGGAGAAACAATTCGACTTTTCAACCCACTTTGTGTCAACCAAGTCAATCTTTACCACCTCCATATGTTGATACCACTTTTTCAAGTCCTTCTGTCACTCCTAAGCCGATGTCCATTGCTGAGCATATTGCTCAATCTCGCAGCCGATCTTTCACCCCTCTCCACACATCTAGTTATAAGGATCCGCACGACTATTCACCTTTTTATCCATATGTTGACCCTACCCCTGCCCAATCACCCACTTCCTACCAGTCCTACCCGACTTTTCCACCGTCACTAGACAATGTTTCTACACAGCCATTAGGGAGTTTCACATATCCAAACAATTTCGAATTTTTTACCGAAACCCCCTTACCACCCAAGTCTAGTTTGGAAGAGGCGTTGGAGGCGTATATTACAGCAACAAACAAAATGGTTAGGAATATGGAAGCGTCCGTGGCCACCCTTATGCAACCTGCTGAACCGGTAGCTAGTTTCCAACTAGCTCCAAATTTTTCAATATATGAGGAGGCGGTTGGACTGAGTGAGAATGAGAGAGGATTTCTAAATCAAACCTACCCTTACCCAATTGAAGCCTACAACTCCAGTTTGTTAGTTGTATGTATGCCCTAGAGGCCAGTATTGTACAGATTATGTATATTATATTGGATGCTTGGACATATATAGAGATGACTTTCTTGCTCGACATGATAGTATGCTATCTGGTTGCCATTTATCTTAACATGTACACTAGTCTCTTTATACTGTCTTATAGTTACATGTTGGTAAAGCCCTTAGGATTTGTACTTGACTACCTGGACTATGATGCAGATCATACTAGTGGGGACATGGTAGTCCATAAGTACATCCTTCAAGGTCCCTAGTCGTGGGTGTATCGAGACGGGGCATCGATATACCAGAGTAGACTAGCGTATACGCTTCTCGACCCATGTGATGGGCGATGGATGATCCCATATCCATTGATGTTTGACATCAGAGATGGTATACGGGTGCTCAGTGGAGACTGGGTACACTGGACGGACTCGCCGAGAACTCCCAGATGGTATTATACCTCACGTCAGATGGCAGTTCTCAGGTGACACTTGTACAGGTTAGTCTGTAGACCCGAGATCGTCATAGAGTCTTGTGTGATTCCCACTATGCTTTGATCTCCACCTTACCACGTCCATGAGGGCGTGCAAAACGGTGGTCTTTGGGTACAGTCCCGAGTCACATGGAGGCAATGAGCGATAGGAGGGGTTTTGTCTCTCCCGGTATTGGGAGTTGATGTTGTGCTGTGCTCGATTGGCCGTAGCAGGGAAGTCCCTGGCCAGGGCTGATCAGAGATTTACTGGTAAGTGTTACCAGTAGTTTCTCGACCCGTTACGAGCCTCACATCGGCACGACTTATCGGGTTATTGGGGTCTGACGTATACCACCCCTAGACTTGATATGCGACGTATCAGACGAAGAGACTTGACTGTATGGTAAGTGTTACTGGTCGGATTCGCAGGAGTGTGAGCGGGCTAGCTCGTCGATCTTCTGATCGCTCAATACCCGGGTGGCCGTTACGTTTAGCAGACCGCTTGCGGCTTGTGGGTGCTTGATATGATCATCATCTGCTACCGGCGTATTGACGAGTCTTTAGAGTCCTACACAGAGGTTTCCTGGTTCAAGCGAAACGAAATAGGAGTGCATATGAGATATGTGCGGGACCGAGAATAATGCGTGTATGTGATACCGTATTTGATTCTCGCGATTAATGTTTCGATTGGTTGTATGTGATATAACCTTGTTATCGAATCGAAGATCGATTCGATAAGTCGATACATTGAATACTAGTCGGTTATGTGCGACATGACCGGATCATTGAATCAAGTGTTGATTTAATGATTTAATGTATAATTATATATTTGATATATTACTTTGCATTAACTAGTATTGGTTCACTTTAAACGGATTTTTCTCACTTGATGTGCACATTGTATATGTGATATACTTCTGTGCAATTACATGTATCATGTTTGATGATGCATGTTGTTTTGGCTTTGTGTAAAGAATGCAACCATGGTTATGAGAGTGGTTAGGGTTTAAGATTTATTCTCTTATTATTAAATCCTTTTATTATTTATTAAATAGATTTATGGAAACAAAAGGGTTTCATTTTATCATGAAGTGTGGTGAAGCTTCATGAAGCTTTTTGTAATGATGCCATTTTGTCTCCTTGCTTAAACCTAACCACTCCCACTAACCATGGTCAATTCTCTACACTTGACCATGGTTAGAAGATGATAAGAATTCCATTATTATTCATTTTAGAAATAACTTATCATAAGTTTTTCTATCATCTTCTTCTTCTTCTAAAAGTGAGAAAGCTTGCTACTTTAATGGCAAGTTGTGATCTAGTGAGCAAAATCCAAATCTAAAGTGGACCCATCTCCTATTTCTTCACCCTCTACCTCTAGCCAAGTTGTAGAGTGTGTTTTCTTCACAAATTTCATCACTTTGTGAAGTCGGAGCTTGAACTTGCGATGCCTCGACGTAGATCGTCTTTGACACGAAGCCGGCGATCTAGCTCACCCGTTTCTCCGACGAAGCCGACGTTTGAGCCCGGAGCTCGACTAGGACAGCGAGGAGACGTCGTTGCGGAGCCGTGGAGGTGGACATCCGGATCTACAAAGGTTGTATTTCCGTTTAAACTATAGTTAAGTGTTAACTAGCTTTCTTTTTCTCCTAGACATCTAGTCTAAGATCCGTAGTCTAGGGTTTCTCGGCACTAAAAATTTTAATTTGGCATGTTCGATGCCTTGTGTGACCTCATTAGGGTGCCTAGGAACCTTACAGTGGTATCAGAGCCTAGCTAGAGCCTTAGGCGAAGTCCAGACGCGATTTGAAGTCCGATCGAACCGAAACCATACCCGGAAAATTGCTCTCTGTCCAATTTTTAAAATCTGGTATTTTTCCACATTAAAAATGTTCAGAAAAATAAGCAGGTGAATATATGAAATACTGTGAAATTCGTGCCCATAATTCCTTTATATTGCCGCGCTTCCGCGGCACGAGCTAGCCTTGTGCGGCAGTTGCGCGGCGGTACGGCCTGTTTGTTCAGTGGTTTTTATACAGTATCTCATAATTATTAATGCTGGATTTTCTGTGCACTTTTAATATTTTTCCAGAGTTGAATATTTCTGAGTTGATTTGGGAATTCGGTCTTTCGATCGGGATATCAAATTTTGTCTGAGTGTTTTTCCAGATAACTGTAGAATATGTTAAAGAGTTCGACCGTATACAAATACCCAGGTTTTCCCCTGCCGGAATAATTCCAAGTGTTGGATTTTTCTGTGGTTAAAAGACGTTCTGAGTAGTGCAAGTAACACGATGGTCCCTCTAGAAGACAACAAACCTTAACTCGATTATGTGACCGTCTTGAACTGCCCTTTGAACCTTCGGGTTTGGGGCAGTACGGCGTGCCACATGTGAGGCGTTGGCTTGACCCTTCTACGGCTGGACCGTTGGTACTGAGGTATGAAGTGAATGTCTTTGAACCTAATTCATGTGTTGATCGGTGTCGGGAAAACTTGGGTGTTCGAATGTTCGATCGGAAAGTTTGATATATTCTATTTATCCGGAATTGGATACAATAATTGGAATTCACAAAAGGTTATGAGATAACTGGATGGATGTTATAAATCTAGCGCTTTAGTTTCATTGGATATCGAAAAGAGTTTTCGATAATGAGACTGAAATGCGGGATTTATATCTGTTAGGCATGCGATGTCTAAAGAAGTTGCGGATTCCAATTGTTGTAGTTTTACACTTTCTTTTCTGTGACCGTAAGTGTAGTATGTTCATATCGCCGGTTTCGTTGCTATACGTCAACGACAATTGGGGTATGCATACTTACTTACGTTGATGACATGTGATGTTATGTGTTGCTGGATATGTTATATTGGATCGTCGTAATCGAATAGCCGGGGGTTTTTATGTGAGATGAGTGTTTTTCATTTTCATTCATGTAAAAACTTGTATGTAATATTATTTTATTTGGGGCACTTCCAGGTAGCGGAAGCCGTCACCCTTTGTATATTATTTACTTTTCCGCATTAGGATAGACCCAAGGAGGGGAGCACAAGTAACCGGGTTCTGGGGTCCAGTGGGAGACCAACTCGAGGAGTCGAGTCCGGGTCTCCTAACCCTAGAATTGGCAGGGTTGCTTGCCGCTCTCGTAGGGGTCTAGGGGTGTGGGATTGGCTATTCATCACGACCGTGGAATCCGTGTTTTATACTGGCTCGTATTGAAAACACGGACGTCCTAGTATATCCAATATTTCATATGTTTATTCTGCTGCGATATCTGTGATGTGATCATGAGATGATTCTGTGATGGATATAATATATAGTATATATGATACATTATATAGACGTTACTTATATTTTACACCCGCGCTAGCCCTGCCCTGCTCTGTCGTTAGTTACCTAACCTAACGGTGCACGAGGGGACATCGAGGCGAATGCGGATGGCATAAGTGTACGTCATATCTATCTGTGATGTTTAGGTATTTAAATGATGGGACTTCATTAATGTGATTAATGAAAGATAAGAAACCTAAGATGTTGTAGAATCAGATTTTAAATAAAACAGGTAGCTACAGTTCGTGCTTTGCATAGCGGTATATATGATATACCCCGCACCTTATTCGATGAGGAAAGGACCGAGATCCCTTCACCGGGAGTGACTCCTTTATCAATAACTGGCAGATGCTACACACTCGGTTTGTTTTTTGACTGCTTTTACGTTTTTGCTTTGCACAGCGATATATATGATATATCCCGCACCTCATTCGACGAGGAAAGGACCGAGATCCCTTCACCGGGAGTGACTCCTTTAGCAAAACTAGAAAAGCCTCAAAATCACTCCATTTCAAAACATCATTTGATTCTACAACGATATCAAGTTCATTACGCTCATGGTTTTCAGAAAAACCTGGCGTAGCCCTCCGTCATTTCAGATGAGTAGTAGTTAGTATTCGTGCTACGTTTGTTGGCCTGCGTCAAGGCGTAGTGTGCGGTAGCTAACTAGTATTTATCTGCTTATGCATATGATGCAGATTGGATTAGGGTAGTCGTGCGACTTTGTTGGCCTGCGTCAAGGGTCGTACGGGTGGGTTTAATTCAATCAGGAAATGACGGGTTGAACTTGACTAGCGCACTATGGTTTGTTGGCCTGCGTCAAGGTCATAGCACGCTAGGGGCAAAATATTATCGGGAATTTCAAGTGTTGAAATTTGCAATGAGATTGCATACCTTCTATGAGATAGTTGGATCCCGATACCCGCTGCGAGTAAGAGTTACTCCTGGGAGAGTTTTATACATTACAATTAGCCGATCAAGTAGGTGTCTAGAAAGGTGTTAACGAGGTTACGCCTCTGGGAAAACGAGGTTTACAGTAATTAGGTTCGTGCGAAAGCACGGGGGACCTCCCTCAAAGTACCGACACTGGCCTGGCTGAAAGATTGGCGAACTTGTAGTGTGTAATTAATCTCGGCTAGTCTTTCCTTTTAGGGTTTGGAGGAAGATTTGATAAAAAGCAGTGGGAGCCATCCTGATTAGATAAGATAATAACCAATCTGATCTTGCACGAGCTTACGCTAAAGTGTTTTCTTCTCTCTCTCTCCAGGTAGCGACCATTTCATGCCTTAATAAAGATAATAATATGGATGTATTGACCGAACCCGCATGTTATACTGTGCTGGGGAACGTTGGTTCCGTTCCTTCTTATAAGAGTTATAGGAATGAACAGGAAATAGGGGAATACCAGGATTCCCATGCCACCCGAATGAAGAAAGTACATGTTGATGCATTTTCTTCGGGTGTGTTCGTTACTGAGAACTGTTTCTCCATTTGCTCTACGTCCTGGGTATTGGATACCGGGTCAGGATCCCATATATGTAATCAGTTACATGGGCTTAGGAAAGGTAGAGAACTTGGAGAAGGTGATAAATACATTAGAGTCGGAAATGGTGCAATTGTTGCAGCTAAGACTGTCGGGGAATATCACCTTGTATTACCAACTGGTAATACATTGGTCCTGAACGAATGCTATTACATGCCGAACCTGATATGCAACATTATATCAGTCTCTTTATTAAGTAAAGAGGGATATAATTTTGTATTACAGGACAATGTTATGAACATTTTCCATAACCAAAAGTTGGTTGGATCAGGCACGTTGTGCAATGGCATTTATGTTCTAAACCAATCAACAGTCCTCAGTATAACAAACACACACAAGAGGAAGAGTTCTGAACTCAATGAATCCTTCTTGTGGCATTGTAGACTGGGTCACATCAATGCGACACGACTAGCTAAGTTGCATAAAGATGGATATTTAAATTCGTTTGAATTTTCATCTTATGACACTTGCCAGTCATGTCTCAAAGGCAAGATGACCAAGACTCCGTTTACGGGACACGGAGAAAGAGTTACCGAACTCTTAGGACTGATACATAGTGATGTATGCGGTCCCATGTCTACACATGCCAGGGATGGTTCTTCATACTTCATTACATTCACTGACGATCTCTCTAGGTTCGGGTATGTGTTCCTGATGAAACACAAATCAGAAGCTTTTGAGAAATTTAGGGAATATAAACAAGAAGTCGAGAACCAAACCGGAAAAAGTATTAAAATCCTACGATCTGATCGAGGAGGAGAATACTTAAGCAATGAATTCCTGGACTTCCTAAAAGAGAATGGGATTCTCTCTCAGCTGACTCCTCCATATACACCACAGCACAACGGTGTATCAGAACGAAGGAACCGCACCCTATTAGATATGGTGCGCTCTATGATGAGCACAGCTGAGTTACCTATTTCCTTCTGGGGATATGCACTGGAAACAGCTGCAGACCTATTGAATATGGTTCCCACCAAAACCGTGCCGACCACTCCATATGAGATATGGAAAGGAAAGAGACCATATCTTAATTATGTTAAGATATGGGGTTGTCCGGCCTATGTAAAAACGCAAAATCCGGACAAACTCGCGGCAAGGTCCATTCTGTGTAAGTTTATTGGATATCCCAAACATTCGCGAGGGTATATCTTCTACCACCCTGAGGAACAAAGAGTGTTTGTTTCTCGGCATGCCACCTTTTTAGAAAAGGAATTTCTTGAAAAAGAGATTAGTGGTCATGAGGTAGAACTGGAAGAGGTTCCAGCTGCACAAGCTACAACAGAAGATCTGGTGGAACCAGAGGATTCCATAGTTCCCGATGAACCCCAGCCACTCCGCCGATCTAGTAGGGTTCCTCGCCAACCTGAGAGATACTACGGTTTTCTCATGGACGGTGGGAGCGAGGATTGCATCATGGAAGATGATGACCCAACTAGCTTCGAGCAGGCCATCACGAGTGGGGACTCAGTGAAATGGCTGGATGCTATGCGGTCCGAGATGGATTCCATGTACACCAACAAAGTATGGACTTTGGAAGTTGCTCCTGAAGGGGTAAAACCCATTGGGAGCAAGTGGATCTTCAAGAAGAAACTTGGTGTAGATGGGAAAGTGGAGACTTTCAAAGCTAGACTTGTAGCAAAGGGTTTTCGTCAAAGACCAGGTGTGGACTATGACGAAACCTTTTCTCCAGTGGCTATGCTTAAATCCATCCGAATCATGCTTGCCATTGCTGCCTTTCATGACTACGAAATCTGGCAAATGGATGTTAAGACCGCCTTTCTAAATGGTGATTTAGAAGAGTGCGTGTACATGACTCAGCCAGACGGCTTCGTAGACAGTGGGAGCAGCGGGAAGGTGTGCAAGCTGCTTAAATCCATTTATGGATTAAAGCAAGCATCGCGGAGTTGGAACATCTGCTTTGACGTCGTTATCAAAGAGTTTGATTTCGTCAAAAATCCAGATGAACCTTGTATTTACAAGAAGGTGGCAGAGAGTAAGGTTGTCTTCCTCATATTGTACGTGGACGACATACTCTTGATAGGAAATGATATTCCTATGCTGCAATCGGTCAAGTTCTTCTTATCACAAAGATTCTCAATGAAAGATCTTGGTGATGCCTCCTGCATATTGGGAATCAGGATCTATAGAGATAGATCCAAACGGATTTTGGGATTGTCCCAATCCAGGTACATTGACACCATACTAAAGAGGTTTAGTATGGAAGAGTCCAAGCGTGGGAACTTACCCACGATCTCTGGAGTCACTCTCTCCAAAGAGATGTCTCCCAAGACTGATTTGGAGAGAGCTCGCATGCAAGGGATACCCTATGCTTCGGCAGTAGGCTCTATCATGTATGCGATGCTATGTACCAGACCCGATGTAGCATACTCACTAAGTGTAGTGAGCAGGTATCAAGCTGATCCTGGAGAGAGTCACTGGACAGCTGTGAAGAGCATTCTCAAGTACTTGCGAAGGACTAGAGATATGTTCTTGGTGTATGGTAACGGAGAGCTCCAAGTGGAGTCCTTTACCGATTCGAGCTTCCAGAGTGATAAGGACGACTCTAAGTCGCAGTCGGGCTTTGTCTTTACCCTTTACGGAGGGGCGGTTAGCTGGAAGAGTTCCAAGCAGGAAACCGTGGCAGACTCGACGATGGAGGCTGAATACATCGCTGCCAACGATGCTGCTAAAGAAGCTGTCTGGATCAAGAAGTTCATTACTGAACTTGGTGTGGTTCCATCCATTGAGCATCCAATACCTTTGTATTGCGATAACAATGGAGCAGTGGCTTTGGCCAAGGAACCCAGGTCCCATCAACGGTCCAGGCATATTCTGAGGCGGTATCACCTGATCCGGGAGATAGTTGATCGCCGGGAGATCGAGGTCAGGAGAGTTGACACGAAGAACAACACGGCGGATCCACTCACGAAGGCCATTCCCCAGATACAGTTTGAGAGACTCTTCGGAATGCTCGGTATGAGATACTACAGCAGCTGGCCCTAGTGCAAGTGGGAGATTGTTAGTTGTATGTATGCCCTAGAGGCCAGTATTGTACAGATTATGTATATTATATTGGATGCTTGGACATATATAGAGATGACTTTCTTGCTCGACATGATAGTATGCTATCTGGTTGCCATTTATCTTAACATGTACACTAGTCTCTTTATACTGTCTTATAGTTACATGTTGGTAAAGCCCTTAGGATTTGTACTTGACTACCTGGACTATGATGCAGATCATACTAGTGGGGACATGGTAGTCCATAAGTACATACTTCAAGGTCCCTAGTCGTGGGTGTATCGAGACGGGGCATCGATATACCAGAGTAGACTAGCGTATACGCTTCTCGACCCATGTGATGGGCGATGGATGATCCCATATCCATTGATGTTTGACATCAGAGATAGTATACAGGTGCTCAGTGGAGACTGGGTACACTGGACGGACTCGCCGAGAACTCCCTGATGGTATTATACCTCACGTCAGATGGCAGTTCTCAGGTGACACTTGTACAGGTTAGTCTGTAGACCCGAGATCGTCATAGAGTCTTGTGTGATTCCCACTGTGCTTTGATCTCCACCTTACCACGTCCATGAGGGCGTGCAAAACGGTGGTCTTTGGGTACAGTCCCGAGTCACATGGAGGCAATGAGCGATAGGAGGGGTTTTGTCTCTCCCGGTATTGGGAGTTGATGTTGTGCTGTGCTCGATTGGCCGTAGCAGGGAAGTCCCTGGCCAGGGCTGATCAGAGATTTACTGGTAAGTGTTACCAGTAGTTTCTCGACCCGTTACGAGCCTCACATCGGCACGACTTATCGGGTTATTGGGGTCTGACGTATACCACCCCTAGACTTGATATGCGACGTATCAGACGAAGAGACTTGACTGTATGGTAAGTGTTACTGGTCGGATTCGCAGGAGTGTCAGCGGGCTAGCTCGTCGATCTTCTGATCGCTCAATACCCGGGTTGGCCGTTACGTTTAGCAGACCGCTTGCGGCTTGTGGGTGCTTGATATGATCATCATCTGCTACCGGCGTATTGACGAGTCTTTAGAGTCCTACACAGAGGTTTCCTGGTTCAAGCGAAACGAAATAGGAGTGCATATGAGATATGTGCGGGACCGAGAATAATGCGTGTATGTGATACCGTATTTGATTCTCGCGATTAATGTTTCGATTGGTTGTATGTGATATAACCTTGTTATCGAATCGAAGATCGATTCGATAAGTCGATACATTGAATACTAGTCGGTTATGTGCGACATGACCGGATCATTGAATCAAGTGTTGATTTAATGATTTAATGTATAATTATATATTTGATATATTACTTTGCATTAACTAGTATTGGTTCACTTTAAACGGATTTTTCTCACTTGATGTGCACATTGTATATGTGATATACTTCTGTGCAATTACATGTATCATGTTTGATGATGCATGTTGTTTTGGCTTTGTGTAAAGAATGCAACCATGGTTATGAGAGTGGTTAGGGTTTAAGATTTATTCTCTTATTATTAAATCCTTTTATTATTTATTAAATAGATTTATGGAAACAAAAGGGTTTCATTTTATCATGAAGTGTGGTGAAGCTTCATGAAGCTTTTTGTAATGATGCCATTTTGTCTCCTTGCTTAAACCTAACCACTCCCACTAACCATGGTCAATTCTCTACACTTGACCATGGTTAGAAGATGATAAGAATTCCATTATTATTCATTTTAGAAATAACTTATCATATGTTTTTCTATCATCTTCTTCTTCTTCTAAAAGTGAGAAAGCTTGCTACTTTAATGGCAAGTTGTGATCTAGTGAGCAAAATCCAAATCTAAAGTGGACCCATCTCCTATTTCTTCACCCTCTACCTCTAGCCAAGTTGTAGAGTGTGTTTTCTTCACAAATTTCATCACTTTGTGAAGTCGGAGCTTGAACTTGCGATGCCTCGACGTAGATCGTCTTTGACACGAAGCCGGCGATCTAGCTCACCCGTTTCTCCGACGAAGCCGACGTTTGAGCCCGGAGCTCGACTAGGACAGCGAGGAGACGTCGTTGCGGAGCCGTGGAGGTGGACATCCGGATCTACAAAGGTTGTATTTCCGTTTAAACTATAGTTAAGTGTTAACTAGCTTTCTTTTTCGCCTAGACATCTAGTCTAAGATCCGTAGTCTAGGGTTTCTCGGCACTAAAAATTTTAATTTGGCATGTTCGATGCCTTGTGTGACCTCATTAGGGTGCCTAGGAACCTTACAGTGGTATCAGAGCCTAGCTAGAGCCTTAGGCGAAGTCCAGACGCGATTTGAAGTCCGATCGAACCGAAACCATACCCGGAAAATTGCTCTCTGTCCAATTTTTTAAAATCTGGTATTTTTCCACATTAAAAATGTTCAGAAAAATAAGCAGGTGAATATATGAAATACTGTGAAATTCGTGCCCATAATTCCTTTATATTGCCGCGCTTCCGCGGCACGAGCTAGCCTTGTGCGGCGGTTGCGCGGCGGTACGGCCTGTTTGTTCAGTGGTTTTTATACAGTATCTCATAATTATTAATGCTGGATTTTCTGTGCACTTTTAATATTTTTCCAGAGTTGAATATTTCTGAGTTGATTGGGAATTCGGTCTTTCGATCGGGATATCAAATTTTGTCTGAGTGTTTTTCCAGATAACTGTAGAATATGTTAAAGAGTTCGACCGTATACAAATACCCAGGTTTTCCCCTACCGGAATAATTCCAAGTGTTGGATTTTTCTGTGGTTAAAAGACGTTCTGAGTAGTGCAAGTAACACGATGGTCCCTCTAGAAGACAACAAACCTTAACTCGATTATGTGACCGTCTTGAACTGCCCTTTGAACCTTCGGGTTTGGGGCAGTACGGCGTGCCACATGTGAGGCGTGGCTTGACCCTTCTACGGCTGGACCGTTGGTACTGAGGTATGAAGTGAATGTCTTTGAACCTAATTCATGTGTTGATCGGTGTCGGGAAAACTTGGGTGTTCGAATGTTCGATCGGAAAGTTTGATATATTCTATTTATCCGGAATTGGATACAATAATTGGAATTCACAAAAGGTTATGAGATAACTGGATGGATGTTATAAATCTAGCGCTTTAGTTTCATTGGATATCGAAAAGAGTTTTCGATAATGAGACTGAAATGCGGGATTTATATCTGTTAGGCATGCGATGTCTAAAGAAGTTGCGGATTCCAATTGTTGTAGTTTTACACTTTCTTTTCTGTGACCGTAAGTGTAGTATGTTCATATCGCCGGTTTCGTTGCTATACGTCAACGACAATTGGGGTATGCATACTTACTTACGTTGATGACATGTGATGTTATGTGTTGCTGGATATGTTATATTGGATCGTCGTAATCGAATAGCCGGGGGTTTTTATGTGAGATGAGTGTTTTTCATTTTCATTCATGTAAAAACTTGTATGTAATATTATTTTATTTGGGGCACTTCCAGGTAGCGGAAGCCGTCACCCTTTGTATATTATTTACTTTTCCGCATTAGGATAGACCCAAGGAGGGGAGCACAAGTAACCGGGTTCTGGGGTCCAGTGGGAGACCAACTCGAGGAGTCGAGTCCGGGTCTCCTAACCCTAGAATTGGCAGGGTTGCTTGCCGCTCTCGTAGGGGTCTAGGGGTGTGGGATTGGCTATTCATCACGACCGTGGAATCCGTGTTTTATACTGGCTCGTATTGAAAACACGGACGTCCTAGTATATCCAATATTTCATATGTTTATTCTGCTGCGATATCTGTGATGTGATCATGAGATGATTCTGTGATGGATATACTAGGACGTCCGTGTAAGGCTGGTTTTTGTGAATAAAGAAAAGAAAAGAAAAAAATTCCTAAGTACGAAGTACGAAGAAAAGAAAATAAAAAAGAGTGAATAAAGAAAAGAAAAAAATGAACACTGATTTTTGTGATTACTTAAGGCTGTAAAAATAGAAAAATATTTAGCGAGGGTGCTTCATCACCTAGTGCCTTAGACCAACTGGTTTGGGAGTCACTGCTAAAAGCCTTGGGTGTTGCAAGACTAGGAATTACGCTTTAAAGTGCAAACATATCTTGTAATCGGTTGTTGGTACCTCAAGAAGTATTAACAGTCGCATGAAGGATGTGTAAGCAAAATTCAATTAAAATTCACCAATTAATAAGTGCTTTGGACAACGGACAAGGGTATGATTGCTTGATTTGAATTTCCAAGTGTAGGGGTGATATTTACACACACGTGGAGATATGTGATTAGAGTTTAGATGAGAGAAAGGAATGAAGAATAAAACTTGTATCTTTAGTAGGGTTGATAGAAATTCCTAAGTGGAGATGGAACCCTAGAAGGAAAACATAGGAAATGCCGAAAGCTAAGTAGATCTGCAAGATATATATAATCTTAAGTTAAATAATGGAGAAGTGTGAAGAATATGGGTGGATAATTTGCGGGTCGACGATAATAGAATTCCTTGTTAGAAAACCTAATTGGAGAATTAAAGTCAAGAAGCCAAATTGATAGGATTTTGTGGGTGTAATCCGCTGAAAACCCTCAGGAGACAACACTCCTCCTATTAGGGACACCTAGAGGTTTAACGGCTTATTGCACGTGCTCAGTGCAATCGCGTTTCCCTGCGAAAGTGCGGCTAGGTTAGATTTTTATTGAGAATAAAAATAAGTTTGCTCGAGGACGAGCAAAAGATAAGTTTGGGGGTATTTGTTCATACGATAATATTGCATTATTATATTCCCCATTCTTATTCTTTTTATAAATAAACAGGTACTTTTGATGCATGTCTGCTACATGTTACAGATTACAGGTTCTTAGACAGAAAACAGTGAAAACGATGTAAAGACGATGAAAAAGTGGACTTTGACCAACAAACAGAAGACTCTTGATCAAGCCTACATCGAAGATAAAATTCACAAAGTACAAGGCAATGCAAGGTCCAAGATTACAAAGCGAACGGTTAAAAGCCCACCGCAATTATTCACTGGAGATCTGGAAGAAACATAGAAGCTATTTTAATAAAGAACCAAATAATAAGGAAGCCCAAAGATCCAAGGCCCAATACTTTCTTTAAAGAGACAGAGACATAAAATTTTACCAAAGCTTGAAGTCTACTTTGACTAGGTCTTCCTAAGGATATTTTGGTAAATGTAGACATGCAAATCAATTGTAACCTAGGGTTTCTATCTCCTATAAATAGAACCCCAAATCATTGTATTCTTTTCATGCCTCCCTATGCCTCCTTTTAATAATAAATTTTAGAATTCTTTTGGAGAGCATCAGTGTTTCTTTTCAATTCATGAATTCAGATCTGACAACCCTGTGTTGATGATTGGAGAGATGCATCTGTAAGTAGATTTAATTCCTTGCTCTAGTTTAGATTTCAATTCTTGCCCTAGGTAATTTTTATTCTCTGCCCTAGATAAATGTTCTTCAATTCCCTAATGAGTGAGTAGTTTCCTCGCTTGTTAGGGTTAGGAATGGGGAAGGATTTGAGAGACGAAGATCTCTCATCTCTTTTCTTTGCCAATCTTTTATGAAAATTAGAACTCCATGCATACCTTCTTATTCCGCTCCCTACGGCACTCTACCCTCGAGGTAACGGTGATTCCGTAGTCTAAAGGCCCGGATTCTAAGGTTTTTCATGGAGGTTAGGGTAAAGATTAAGAAAGGAAGGACAAGGATCTAGAGGAAGAATCAATCTTCCCAATCATCCTAATCCCCTTTGTTAAGATTTACCATAACACTAATATGATATCTTTAATTAAAGGCAATGGAAAGAGATGTAGATCTTTATTTACCAAATTTTCCCTAAACCTAATCCTAACAAGTTTCTAATCCTAGTATCATACAACTTCAATTTTTAGATTTAATAATTAATCCGAGCACCCTTCGGAATTAACTCGTTAGCGCGAATCGGAAATTCACAACATCCCTGTGGACCGACCCGTACTCACCGGCTAGCTGCAAAGCGACGCTGTTCTTGGTTGCGGTTACAAATATTTTTGATCTATATTTTAGAAAGCGCAAGCACGCTAAAATCATCCAATCAGGCAACCATTATATACATCTAGTACCTCTGACATGCTAGTGGTTATATCCAGTGCCAGTGTATTGATGAGTCATTAGAGTTCCCCACAGACAGTTTCCCAAGTTCGAGCGAAACGTTGTAGATGCCGTATGGTTTTATGGCAGGGTTCGGAAAATGCACGTGCGTTTACGCACGTGTCATATTTCGGGGAGATAATACTGGCGGGCTTTGGTTTAAGCCGGATCCGAGTATTATACTGTCTAGATATAATATCTTTGTCTCAGTTGCATTTGTATTCGGTCATAATACAAATGCGGGTATGTTTATACTGTTACGGGGTTATCCTGAAATTCGTTTCAGGATCGCTTTTGGAAGTTTCCAGTTTCCAGTTTTCTATCACCCATATTAAACATTCTGTTTAATACGGATTTATCTTTTCTTGGGTGAATCATGGTTCTAGATGGTTCTAGATTAGGTGACTCATGGTTAGCATTTAATGATATGATGATTCATAGTTAAGCATTAAATGAAATGGTGATGTGTTATTATGAATCACCATTTTGCATTTACTGTTTTTAGTGATTCATTCATTCATTAAGTGAAGAAATAAGATCTTGTGCTAATGATCACCCCCTCCTCTCTCCTACACTCACCTCCCTCTTTTATGATATTGGCCGGCCCATCTTGTGAGGGAGAGAGATTGATTCATTCGGAAAAAATATATGAAATTTGCTTCATGGAAATTTCATAAGTTGATTTCTTATTTCACCCGATTCCAAAAGGCAACTCCATTAACCGTTCATCCATGGCTTTGGACGAAGCGAGACAAAATGTTCTACTCATTCTCTACATCAATCTTGGTCATCTCTTTTAGTAAACTTGATGTCCGAGTTGCCTCGATTCAGAGGCGGGAGCCCGTTTAAAGATCCGTCGACGTGGTGCCACCTGGACGAGAAGACTAGAAATTCAGGAGATCGGAGAAGCCGCAACAAAGCATGGGATGATGGTTGAAGACCGAAGGACTCGGATCGTTCGGTATAACATTTCTACCCACTTTGTAGTTTGTTAGTTTAGCTTTAATGGCAGATCCGGGTTATAGTATATGATAGCGCCAGTTGTAAAAGTTTTTTGTTCCGTATTTGGCGTCTAAAAGACGGCCGGGGCGCTACCGTAGACTAACAGTGGTATCAGAGCCTCACCATTAAGCTTTACTAACTTGTGCTGACGTGTTTAAAATATCGATCGAACCGAATTTCAAAAATCACAATTTTCTGTACAAAAGTTTCTGTCGATTTTTAAAAGGGTCTAAAAATTATTTTACATATCACGGAAAACAGAGCAGGCTTTTTTAAGCATTCTGGGAAAATTTGGGCACGTGATCCCACAGTACCGCCGCGGATCCGCGGTCAAAGCTAGGGTTTGACCACGGAACCGCGGCCAGTATGTGGGAACAGTGATCCAATGTTTTCCAGTAAGTTTGTCTTGGGAAATTGTGGTTTTTAGTATAGTTCTTTTGGGCCCAGATTTTATTACAGTACACCAGATGTACGTGGGGCCCACTTCGGGAAGTTTTATCTATCGAAAATTTAAACTTGTTAGTATGCAGTATTTATATTATATCTCCGACCGTGAATGTCATTCGAGCGGTAAATTACGTCTAATTGCTATAGTCCTTTTAGACGGATTTGCGAACGTGACATTTGCGTTGATGTTCTGTGTTGTGCTGTGATGTTGCGGATTTGTCGTGGTGGATAGCAATGTGCAATGGAAGTGCAGTTTGAATTTATTTGTACATTTGATATTGCGGGGCGAGCGTCCAACATGTGGACTGCCGTCACTGCCTGTTTGTATAATATTCTTTTGGGGCACGACCGGGCTGAGGTCGATATACCCGTTGTATATATATTTTTTTATTTATTTCTGTACTAGGTTTATCCCGCGACGGAGTGCACGGATAGCCGGGTTCTGGAAGGCAACGGGTCTGTATCTCATGGCTTTGAGAGGCAGAGGGGCCTCACTCTAGAATTGGCACACTATTCGCCGCACTCGTAGGGGGTACAGGTTGACCCAAGGAGGGGTGCTCAAGTTACCGGATTTCGTGAAGTGCCGGGTAGTCCATTCAATTTGCTGTAGGGGGCTGCCTCACTTCAGGTTTTGGCGGGTAACTTGCCGCACCCGTAAGGGTCTAGGTTTCTTTGCACAGGCTTTCCACACGACTAGGGGAACGTCGGGTTTCAGTAGCGGCTCTGTGAAACCCGGGGATCCCAGATTATCTGTATTGTTCTGTGATGCTTATTACTTTTCTGTAATGTTGCATATTATTACGCCTGGAGCGATTATTGTATATTGGAATATATACTATTAGATGTTGTATATGTTTTACACCGGCGCTAGTCCAGTCCCCGCTCTGTCGTTAGTTAAGTAACCTAAAGGGTGATGACGGGACCCAGTGACGAATGCAGATGGCATATACGTACATTTTATTTTCGTTCTTTCCTGGTGTGATTGATTGATGGGACTGCATTGATTCTTATAAATGCAAGGATAAAACGAACCTATATTTGATGTTGTTGGAACCAATTTTAAAAACTGACATTACAGACATACACTTTTGCTATGCATAGCGGTATTCGGTTATGAATATCCAGCACCTCATTCGACAAGGCAAGGGCCGATATCCCTTCAACAGGAATGACCCCTTGGGCAGAAGTTTGCCTCAGGGTAATAACTTCACTATAGTCGATTACAAGTTGCTTTGCATCGCGGTATTCAGTTAGAATATCCTGCACCTCATTCGACGAGGAAAGAGTCGAGATCCCTTCACCGGGAGTGACCTCTTTAGCAAAAGTTTTCGCCACCATATTTTTATAAAAAGCTATCAGGTTCCTTCAACGATATCAAGTTCATTACGTTAAAGGTTTTTCGCCAAAAACCATTCGTAGTCCTCCGTCATTTCAGACGGGTAGCACTTAGTATTCATGCTATGTTTGTTGGCCTACGTCAAGGCATAGTGTATGGTAGCTATTTGTTACTTTTCTGTTGCATAGATAGATGCGTTGGTTTGGGACAGACATATAGCCTTGTTGGCCTACGTCAAGGGCTTGTACGGGTGCTTCAAATTAACCTGGATAATGACGGGTAGAACTTGACATGTGCCTTATGATTTGTTGGCCTATGTCAAGGTCATAAGAGCATGGGATAAAAATTACATCGGGAGTTTCAAACATACAGGAAACTTACCAATCATGCGCATACTTTCTGGAGTGTGATAACATGAGTGGATACCGTCACGTTATCATGCGATGAGAGTTGGATCCCGATTCCCACTGATGAGTTGGTTTACTCTTCGGGCGATCCCGATTGATTCTTGTTTCAGGTTTGGAGGAGAATTTGACAGTACAGTGGGAGGTTTCCTGATTAGATAAAGTGATAACCATTCTGATCTAGGTTAGAGTGCACACAGAGTGTTTCTTTTCTCTCTCTCTTTGGCAGCGACCTTTGACTGACCCTAGACTATGACTCGGTGACCAAGTTGACCGAACCTTCTTAAAATACTGGCTTTTGGATTGTCTAAAGTTGCATAAGTCATTGCCGCTCCTTCTTTTACCCTTTGTATTTCTCAGAACACTCCGTATTACTACGGACATCCACTTCCATTGGATAGATCCATCGTATGGTTATATACGAACTCGAAGGGACTTCTTCGAGGATGGATCCAGGTTTTGGAGAAATAGAATTGGTTTATTCAGTTGTCTTTTATTATCACCTTCTCTCAGGTTGCGAGGGCTTCTTGGATTAGGAGAGTATACCTATTACGCTTATTGGATAGTCTTATTCCAAACCATAGGCAGGTGCCGAAAGGTAGGGAATGAAGAAAACCAATTAGCCTAAGTAGGGTGTACAGAAGGTAATAACTAAAGACAAAAATAAAGGAATTAGAAAGAGGGCAAAGTAAATTGCGACTGCTATCATTCACGACCAAACCACGTACTTCATCGCCACTCCTATTTCACCTTTGCCTTTTTCCGCAGTTCGGGAGAAATAGAATAAGTTATTATTCAGTTGTCTTTTATCATCACCTTCTTTCAGGTTATGAGTACTCCTTGGTTTAGGAGGGTACACCTATTATGCTTACTGGATAGTCTTCTTCCAAACCATAGGCTGGTGCCGAACGGTAGGGAAGGAAGAAAACCACTTAGCCTAAAGGGGTGTACAGAAGGTAATAAATAAAGACAAATAAAGCGATTTGGAGAGATGGCAAAGAAATATACGGCTATAGTCATGAATTGGATTATGGAAGAGGCATTACTTGGAATACCAGGATACCCCTATGAAACATTTTTATGTTTCAGTGCATTGTTAATGGAAAACTGATTTCCCGATTAGATACTTACTCTAAGGTATGTATTTACCAGGTATGATTCTCACATCTGTATGGTTTTACAGATGATGAGTGGGAGTAAGTTATTGGGAATTAGGTAATCACCCTCATTATATCAGAATTCGTTGTAATTGGTGATATTTGAGGAAATCTCTTGGGTTCAGTTTTCAACCTACGACGCACAGATTTTGAGTTATTCAACTCAGCGGACTTATACAGAGTATTGTATGTTGTCCAGTGTCCATCAGGACAAAAGGATTGGTCCTCGTACTCTGTTCTGTTTACTTGTAACTTCTCTAGTTTTTAGACAAGTGTTTTGTTGAAATACAATGTCTAAGTTTTGAGAAGTTGTGGGTATAGGAATAAAGTAGAGAACCAGGTGTCACAAGTATCGGGATTCTTCAAAGAAACCGAAGATGTAGATTCTTATGATTGGTATTCAGTTGATAGTAACGGTTTTGAGAAACTTGTTTCTCTTTCAGGTAACTCATTATTGGATAGATTCCTAAGTTGAGTAATGCTGATTAGCCTCTATCCATTAAGTTGATATGTACTGGAGATAGCTGCATGTTTTTTGAATCTGGTTCTAATTAAATAAGTGCCAAATTTTCTATATTGGATATAGAATGGTTCATATCTTAACGATTTTAAGGTACGGTGAGTTGTCCAGCTTATGCTTAAAACCAGACTCTGGATAACTCAAGGCACGTTTCTGTAATAGCAGTTTGTGGGTTGACACTGGCATTGACGAGGGTTGACTTTCTACCATCTGGAAGATCAATAGTGATATTGTTCTTGACTCGCCACAGTTTTAGTAAAATGGATTTTTTCAGAAAACAGAAGTGGCAGTATGGTAGAACTTGAAATGATTCCAGAACCGTAAACGATTACGGAAAATTTAATAGGACCTATATATTAAATCAGGTTTGACATTCCA
This sequence comes from Agapanthus africanus, assembly GCA_030015575.1. Taxonomy (NCBI): domain Eukaryota; kingdom Viridiplantae; phylum Streptophyta; class Magnoliopsida; order Asparagales; family Amaryllidaceae; genus Agapanthus; species Agapanthus africanus. The sequence goes on along the minus strand of CM057345.1, from coordinate 331,229,436 downwards.
ATAGCCACTTCGCATATATGGAGGGTAACCTCAGACACCCGAGAGGTACTCCGGTAGCCTCAAGTACGGTGACAGGGAGGTTCTTGTTTACCCGAACTTGACACTACTGTTGTTCCAAGCTATGAGACCCGGCAGGAGGTTAAGTATAGCGTCGTTCTAAACTAGCTTTAGAAGTGTACGTATATATTATTTTGCCAGAGGGTTGTCGTAGTCAGTGGGAGCAGCGGAAGCATAGTGGGCAAGTAGCTAATGTCTATTTATAGACTTGAGCAGATATAGCGGAGATAGATCATCTAATTTTTGATGTGACAGTCATAGGTTTGACTTCATCAGAATAGGGGATGGATCTGTTGAGAAGGTAGTAGGGTGTGATGTCCTGGTTTTTGGATGACATACACAGAGTAGGAAGTAAAATTCCTGTACTACGATCGGTTATACTGTGGTCGTCACACAGTTGTTTCTCCATAAAGGATATGGATATAATATCTGACATTCTGGTTTCTAGATCTAGAATTGGGTAGTTTCCCAATTTGGGTACTTTGAAAGTATTCTAATGGTATTTTAGAATTGATGACTCCTCGCATGGTGGTGTACCTATAGGTGATGGAGTCACCCACTATAAAGGTGTCTTACAGACTAAAGCGGAGAGGGATGTGCATGATTGGCAGATCACTTGCTTAGGCAATTGAGTCAATCGTGAGATGTCAAGTACCACACCAGATATTGTTTTTGCACTAGATGCGATAAGTTTATATTAATCCAATCCTGAAGAAACATAAGGAAGCAGTTTTAGAACATAAGTGCATGTTTTACGGATTTGATGACGGCAGCCTCTTTCAGAGACGGTTATCATTCCTAGCTTCAAAGGTGACATGCATGACAGAGTGATTGTCAAAGTTATTGTTTTCCCTATGATGAGGGACAGTATTATGGACAGGTGGTCCAAGAGGATAATGTGGGAGGTATGGTGCAGGATACTGATTAGGTTCAGTTGACGATACAGTCTAAGAAGTTTGGATTTGGAGTTCATTTATAAACTAGGTCCCATCAGATATCCAGACATATTCTAAGATAGGTATTACTTGATTTGGGAGATGGCTTTCTACGCGAACTTGAGATTAAGAGAGACATAGAAAGAAACATCAGGGTGGATCCAGTCACTGAGGCTATTTCTCGAACACAATAGTTTTACAAACGAGCTTTGTGAAACTGATTAGTAGAGGAATTGGATGTTCGGTATCACACGAGATGTGAGTACGCGACGTCGCAATAATTAGCCTTAAGTGCAAGTGGGAGATTGTTGGATATAGTGCCCTCAAAGTCAATTATTGGATCGCAGGTACGTGATTGTGATGATTGAGGAAGGGCCTATACCGATAAAACAGTCTTACTCGAGATGATAGTATGCTATCTGGTTTGTCTTTATCACTGTTACACTTTGATAGAGCCCTTAGGATCTTGCTTGACTACCAACAGTATGATGGCGATCATATACGTAAGAGTTGGGTAGTCTATAAGCACATCCTTAATTTTGGTCCCTAGTCATTGGAGTTTCGAGACAGGGCATCGATACTCCAGAGTAGACTAGTGTATACAGTCGAGACCCCGACGAGGGGCGGTTGCCGGTCTCATAAGCCATTGGTGTCAGTTGGTTCACCTAAGATGTATACAGGTGCTCATTGGGTTATGAGTACACCGGACAGGACTCGCCGGGAACATGCTAGTTGGTATTATGCATATCGTCAGATAGCAGTTCCCAGGTGACATATGTACATGTTAGTCTGTCGACCTGTGATCGTCATTTGTCTCGTGTGAGTTCCCACTGTGCTTTGATTACTTCCCTACCACGGCTCAAAGGAGTCGTGCAAACAGATTTTAGTTGGGTACAGTCCTGAGCCACATGGAGGCAGTGAGCGGATCGTCGGGGATTCGTCTCTCCCGGTATTGGGGGTGTGATCGCGCTGTATTTAGGAGAGCCATTACACGAAATCCCTGGCCAGGATAATCGAGATTTACTGGAAGGTATTCCGGAAGTATCTCAGGTTGTTCTGGGCTACTCTCTGACATGACTTATACAGCTTTTGGGGGTCTGACATTTACCAGCCCCCTAGGCCCTATATGCGATACTCATAGACGAACGGACTGGACTGTATGGATATTGTCACTGTCAGGCTCAGTAGGGTTTCTGGATGAGTTCGCTCGTCAGCTTCCCTTCCGATCAATACATGGGCAACCGTTACGTACAGCTAGTACCTCTGACGTGCTAGTGGTTATACCCAGTGCCAGTGTATTGATGAGTCATTAGAGTTCCCCACAGACAGTTTCCCAAGTTCGGGCGAAACGTTGTAGATGTCGTATGGTTTTATGGCAGGGTTCGGAAAATGCACGTGCGTATTCGCACGTGTCATATTTCAGGGAGATAATACTGGTGGGCTTTGGTTTAAGCCGGTTCCGAGTATTATACTGTGTAGATATAATATCTTTGTCTCAGTTGCATTTGTATTCGGTCATAATACAAATGCGGGTATGTTTATACTGTTACGGGGTTATCCTGAAATTCGTTTCGGGATCGCTTTTGGAAGTTGCCAGTTTTCAGTTTTCTATCACCCGTATTAAACATTCAGTTTAATACGGATTTATCTTTTCTTGGGTGAGTCATGGTTCTAGATGGTTCTAGATTAGGTGACTCATGGTTAGCATTTAATGATATGATGATTCATAGTTAAGCATTAAATGAAATGGTGATGTGTTATTATGAATCACCATTTTGCATTTAATTTTTTTAGTGATTCATTCATTCATTAAGTGAAGAGATAAGATCTTGTGCTAATGATCACCCCTTCCTCTCTCCAACACTCGCCTCCCTCGTTTATGATATTGGCCGGCCCTTCTTGTGAGGGAGAGAGATTGATTCATTTGGAAAAAGTATATGAAATTTGCTTCATGGAAATTTCATAAGTTGATTTCTTATTTCACCCGATTCCAAAAGGCAACTACATTAACTGTTCGTCCATGGTTTTGGACGAAGCGAGACAAAATGTTCTACTCATTCTCTATATCAATCTTGGTCATCTCTTTTAGCAAACTTGATGTCCGAGTTGCCTCGATTCAGAGGCGGGAGCCCGTTTAAAGATACGTCGACGTGGTGCCACCTAGACGAGAAGACTGGAGATTCAGGAGATCGGAGCAGCCGGAACAAAGCGTGGGATGATGGTTGAAGACCGAAGGACTCGGATCGTTCGGTATAACATTTCTACCCACTTTGTAATTTGTTAGTTTAGCTTTAATGGCAGATCCGGGTTATAGTATATGATAGCGCTAGCTGTAAAAGTTTTTGTTCCGCATTTGGCGTCTAAAAGACGGCCGGGGCGCTACCGTAGACTAACACTAATACTATCCTCAAATTCAGTATGTGAACACATAGTCCCAAATCCATGTGAACACATAACTATATAACCCCATATAAGCACATATGAAGGATAATGTATGCAAGTATGGGTGTGTGTGTGTGTAAATGTGGTGCAACCTCTATTCTAGGGTCTCGCAACACTAAACCTATCCATTCACACCTAAAATCTATCTTTATCATCAATAAACTCAACAATATACAATCAATATATGTGTGTATACGTATTCATATATATTACCACGGACTGCGGGGGTGCTATACGCCATCCACAAGATTTCTCCTCGTAGATATAAATCTACTCACCTGAATCCTGTATGTCGGTGTCGATGTCGCCTTCATCTTCTTCATCGCCTCGGATCGTCGTAGGGTACCTACACATATAACACATCGTAATGCGCATCACAATCCAAATCAACGTCAAACGACTCACGAAAACCAAAAAGCTGCACGAATCATCCATAGGTCAAAACATATGGTCTACATCTTCCAATTCAGCCAAATATCAATCGATATAGACGTACAAACGTCAAATAATCGAATACAATACCAAATATACAAACTTAAATCCATAAATATCAAGACACACATGGCAGCAACCATGAAAACATGCTCCAGATTTCGTCCCAAGTGAAAACAAGGTGAGCAAACAAGTCTAGGGTGTATTATAGGGTCTAAGTGAGCTATGGAGGAAACTTGGGCACACCACTCACCAAAGTGGCCGAGCCCCTCAACATGAAAAATCGGCCTGGCCGGCCCTGCCTCATCTAATGTAGTTCGTCTGCATAGGGTGGTCTCCTGGTGGTCTAGTTAAGCTCCTAGTGTTGTTTATTTGTCTTAGAAACTCCCCGGGTCATCCCAGATTCACCTGCACACCCTAATCACTCACAAACCGACATGAAAGTTCCGTAAATCCGTATTTTTGGGTTCCAGGTTTGGTTGGTCTGGGTTTTCTAGCACTAGGGTGCTTGTATGGCCTCAACTGAGCTCAATTGCTCACCACAACTCCCAATTTCATCAAAACCTAACTAGGTTTTTTCCAAAGTTCACAAAATCAACCGATATCGATTCTAATCTAGCATGGGGATATAATCAATGCAAAAAATAAGCTAATGGTCCAGAAAAATACCACATTTGGCAACTCAAGAATTTTCTTGAGTTGCCCTTAGTGGCCAAAATCCTTGTTTTCTTGGTCCAATGCGTTGGTCTTGAGCTTGTGCACACTTTTAGTGAAATGGGAGTGGTGTTTTGGAGTGTTTTTGGATGTGTTTTTGTGGCTTGGAGATGGAGGAAGGGGGAGGAGACAGCAGCAGCAGGAGAAGAGGAAGAGGGAGGGAGGAAATGAGAGGAAGAAATGAAGAGAATGGCTAAGTCTTTGGTCCAAGAAACCCATACCATTCTCTCTCTCACCATACCTCAATATAATAATCCTTTTCATTTCTTTTCTTTTCTTTTCCTCTTCAAAATACTTCTCACATAAATAGTAACCCCAAATGAAACATGATAGAAAATGCACAAGTGTAGAAAAACAAGATATGTGCATGTTTTGCACAAAATTGCTAAAAACCCGATTAGCGATTTTTAATCGCGATTAGCACTAAATTAGTGTCAAATGACACATAAACTCTCATAATTTGCTTAAATCAAATAAAGTACCCTCTTTTAAGTAATTTCCATAATTTTCTAAATTTTTCCCCATTTATTGGTATTTAATTATACCGAAATATTAAAATATTCATTAAAAATTAATATTAAATTATAAAAATTCCCAAAAATAATATTTTATTTTTTTGAAATGTTACATGCGTGATTTAAGTGCTGGTCATGAGCTAATATTTCGGGTCGTGACGAAGTTGGTATCAGAGCGCTAGGTTTAACCTTGGTTCGAGTGTATGTTCGACAATGCGGAGTCTAGGGCGGGTATGTATTTTGGAACCTAGGCTTAAACTTGCGAAACTTTGACTTGAACGGGAGGGTATTAGACCCGAACTTTCATTTCATAGGCTGACCCTGATTGATGGAGTAGGTATGTCACAACCCGAAAGTACGGAACATGACCGACACTTAGACTCGAAACGTCTCGAGGCGTACGTAATCTAAGTAAGCCGAAAACCCAGAAATCCAAACTAAGAAAAAGTAGTAGAGTGCAGGAAAAACCATTTTAAATCAAGTAGTTTGCAACATATGCCGAAATATGCATTTTAAAATCATAAGTCTTTTCTAAAAATTTCGGCAGAGTTTCCTTTGTAAAAACTGACCCCAAACGGGTACAAAACCTGATAAAGCATATATAATGAAAAATGCATCCCCAAGCGGGAGCTAGCTCTTCGTCAATCGACGGTCACAACCACGAAAGCAATATAATATACAACGCCGAAAGGCGAGGATCACAACAGAAAAGGAAACTCAAAACAGCATGAAATCCAAAGGAATATTACGCGCGACTCTAAGGTCGAAAGAATAAACATCACTGGTCTCTATCTGAAATAAATACATGTTTGGTTGATGGAATTTCTAGATACAACAGAATAATAATATACAAGGTATAATAATGGGTACGATATATATAACCCACCTACTAGCAAGTCACCCGGAAATAGGAGTAGTGCCAGCAAAACCGTAATGAAACCTGTACGACAAAACCTGTAAGAAACTGTAGCACAACGGGGGTGAGTTGCCAACTCGTGAGTAGAAAACATCTACGAACAGAAATCGCATGAACAACGCAATCCAAGGTCATATGATCATAATATATCCTCAAATATGTAACCAACAGCCTAATAACAATGGCTAGGGTATACCTCTAAACAACGGTAAAACCAAGTGCTCGTGTCAGTGCCTCAGGTAGCAATGTATCATATGGATGATGTAAGAATGCATGAAAACAGAATACATGTAAATGAAGAAAACTGCTTTCATAAATTAGTGAAATTTCTGTATCTTTTTAGAAACGAGGTATCATAAATGAAATCGGCATAAACAGTGCCTAATATCGACACAAAACAAGTATCCAAATATCTCGATATCTCTGTGTCGCAATCTCTGTACCTCAATATCTTAAAATCTCAATGTCTCAATCTCACTATCTAGGGCGCCGTCAGTCCAGACCGGCCCCTACCATCAATCTCAAAACCACGACGGTATCCTTCGGATATCCGACGCGTCGAGTAAAATCACCGGTCGGTAGTCTTCCCGTGCCAGGCTCATCATCATCACCATGAGCTTCTTGCCCCGGGGTACCTTACCGGGCCCACCATGTACCCGAAACGGTTCATCCAACTCCTCGAATTGGGCCTCGAAATCCATCAGAAAACTCATGGTGGACGACTCATACATCATGGGAAAACCGCACTTTTCATTTAAAAAGAGAGAGAAAAGAAGTTTATAAATGTTTTTGCGGTTTTCCACCAAATCCAGGAAATCTCATGAAAATCCGAATCCAAATCATCAATAGCATGTAAACAGTGAATATAGGCATAAAAATCCATGAATGCGGCATAACATTGAATAATAACATGCATGAAGTAGCAAGTAATAACTACAATGTCTAATCTAGCATATAAGGCAAGTACACTAATATCATGTCTAAATTATTAGCTAACAACCTATGTCAATGCAATAGTATTTCTAAAGTGTACGTGACATGGCAATTACCGATGAAGATGTGTGTGAGTCGGCAAGTAAGTGTACGTGGTACATACGTATCATCGGTAATGGTGCTGGTGTCCTAACAGCATGATATCAATAATGGAATATGAAATCACAATATAAGTATGCGATGCGGAGCGAACAGCAATAATGAGCGGGATCTGAATACTAGACACAACTATAACTAATCTGCATTAAATATAAATCTTGTCTAACAACTACACTAAACTATAGGGCTGAGCTAACAGGCTAACTGAAGGTAAGGAAACCGCCTAACAACTGAGTCAATACACACACACACAGATATATATATATATATATATATATATGTTAGTCGGTGATCCTGCCTCAATAATATCACATCCGATACCATATCTATAATCAGACATTCCCAAGTCAAGAGTGTGGATCTATCATCAATATAAAGCTCGTACGTGAATCCGTCGTACGGTATCCCAAATCTGGGTACGGGTCAATATCACATTCATCACACTATTCATCTGGTATCCTCTTTATCAAAGATCATAATCTGGGGTACTGACCTACGTCTAGTATAATACTAATATCATCAATATAATCATGATCTGACTACTGATCGACAGTCTCGTACAAACCGATATCATCAGTACATATCATCATAAGGAAGTATACATCACCCAATGCGGCCTATCATAAACATCCTAACATATCATATCTCATAACACAATCACATGTCAATCATTTTATTTATATCACTATTCACAAGGTATCGTCGTCCAAAAATCCGCTATAACATCATGACGTATCTCAAATACAAATTTTACCATATCCCCGATCTCGCAGTCTCAAATCATATCTCATCGACTCATCTCAAATCCTAAGTACTATCCTCAAATCCAGTATGTGAACACATAGTCCCATACCCATGCGGACACATAAATATATAATCATATATATATGCAGATATGAAAGAAGAATGTATGCAAGTATGGGTGTGTGTGTGTGTGTGTGGTGTAACCACTACTCTAGGGTTTCGCAACATTAAACCAATCCAATCACACCTAGAATCTATCTTTATCATCAATAATCTCAACAATATAATCAATATATGTGTTTATACGTATTCGTATATATCACCACGATCTGCGGGGGTGCTATACGCCATCCACCCGACTTCTCCCCGTAGATATAAATCTACTCACCTTGCTTCTCGTGTGCTGATGCCGATGTCGCCATCTCCATCTTCATCGCCTCAACAACACGTGGGGTACCTACAAGGATATCACAAATGCTAAAGCACATGAAAATCACATCGGAAACCAAAACGGCATACGCTACGCCCATAGGTAAGAACCTATAGTCTCGCATGCAAACACGATCAATAACTATTTGCCGTTGACGTTCAAACGCCACCCGACAGAAACGAATCACTGAATACCAAAATCCATGCTAAAACAAGTCGTAAATCATGTGCCAAGACAAGAAAACAACCCCAGATTCTATCCTAGATGGAATCAGTCAAAATTGCACATACTAAAGGTCAAATCTACTGGAGATAGGGCTACAGAACAAAAACGAGGGGGTTCCAACCTGCTATAGCCGCAATTTGCGGCCAGAGGGATTAAATCTGTGGCCAGGTTGAAGGGTTAGGGGCTGGGGCTTTGTGTGGTGGTTCTAGGGTGCCTGCACATCTCACTGTCCAACCAAACTTATTTTAGGAGCCTCGGGGTGAAAGCAGATTCCAAAAACAGTGACAGATTTACAGTTTTTCCCGATATTGATTCTATAAATCCGTATTTTGGGTTAAATTCTCTGGTTTGGTCCAATATAACATCACACCAAGGGTTATAGTCTCTAATTACACCTCAATTCATCTTTGATTTCAGATCAAACCCTAAACCCCAACTTGAAATTTCAAAAGTCCATCAAAACACACAATATCGACATGAAACAAGCATAGATGCATAATGAAACGACATGCTACTCTAAGCGTGCAGAAATACCTCCTTTGGCAACTCAAGAAAATTCTTGAGTTGCTCAAAGTCCTCCAATTCAGCTCCTTCTTAGTCCAATGTGTAGCTAGTGAGCTTGGGATCAAGTTTTGTGAAGTCGAAATGGGGTTTCGTGGTCGTTTCCATGGTGGATCTAAGCTTGAAGAGGGAGGAGGAAGAAGGGGGAGAGCAAGGGCAGCAGCAGCTCATGGGAGGGGGAGAGAGAAAAGGGTGTGAAGAATGATGGAGGAAAGGTCAAACAAGTCAAAAGTAACCCACTCTTTCTCTCTCATCATTATACTTTACTTTTTCTTTTCCTTTTTCTTTTCTTTTATTCCTTCTCACTCAATGGTAACCCTAGGACACCATCTACCCACAACATGTAAGAAAATGTGACAAGTGTGGAAAAATGATAATGTGCATGTTTTGCTCCAAAAATGCTAAAAAACCGATTAGCGACTTTTAATCGCGATTAGCACTAAAATAGCATATAATTAATCATAAAAACTTAAAAATCGCTTAATTCTATAAAATACCCTATTTTAGAATTTTCCATAATTTTTCCATAATTTTCCCTATTTATCGGTATTTAATTATACCGAAATATTAAAATATTCATTAAAATAATATTAAATTATAAAAATTCCCAAAAATAATATTTTATTTTTTGAAATATTACAATCTTCCCCTCTTAAAGAAATTCAGTCCTAAAATTTAAATTTAAACCCCCAAATTCTAAAACATTTCAAATAAATGTCCAAGTCGTCGGGGCTCCGAAATCATTAATACATAAAACGCATCATAGCACAAGGCATGCGCATGAGTAATGAGCAGAAAACTCAAAATCAAAACTCCATCAAACATCCCGCAATCATCGGAGTCAAGGTGAAGACACGAATGCCAAATCCAAAGCAAAACCGATATGATATAAATCGAAACTATATATGTAAATACCAAATCTATACATGTAAATATCTGAAGGAAATATATGCCAAATCCTTTAAAGTCGCTGTGCAATGAGCATAACACTGCACAGTGGCGGATGTCTCTCATAAGAAAATAACCATATACGTATATATCTTTTGTTTAATGTGTACGTTCCGCCGTTTTGGAAGCAATTTAGAAGGGTTCCTTATTTTAAACGTTTCGTGTCATATCAGACACGTAGGTAAATACTGAGACTATAGCTCGCTTTTTGGAATTCCCTTCGGTAACTATCAATGCATGCAAAATATATTCAGGTACTGTCCTCTGACTAGTCCTGCTCAGTACAAAAACTCATAGCAATCATCATAAAACGTACTGCTCCATAAGAAATAAATCCCAAAATATGCATATGAATACTATGTGCGTCTGGTGCGCACGGAAATCAAAATCTATATATGTGCCCAACATGTGCATAGAAACAAGATCTAAGTGCATCGGGTGTGCACGAAACATCTGTCAAGGGCAACATGTGTGCCTGACAGCAAACACAGGTTCATCTGACATGCACGAAGAATCTCGATTTAGTGCATCTGGTGTGCACCAAAATCGCATCTCAAAACATGTGCCCAACATGCGCGAAAACCCAAATCAGGTGCATCCATCATGCACGAAATCATGAAATCCAATATCAAGTGCCGAACATGCGCAAAATCCAATCAGGTGCACAAGGTGCACAAAACAATTATCGAGCATCACAATCGAAATCGAAGTCCAGTGCATCTAAGTGTGCAAATGCGTAACACTGCACTGCAAGCATATGTGAACTATTCAGAGTGCAAAAACCAAATCGTGTGCGTATATACGCACAAAATCAACTCAACTGTATGAAACCCATAAAATCATAAACATGAGAAACCAAGGCACGAAAACGATGTCAAGTGCAACAACTGTGCAAAAATCGTAAATACTCAGTAAGTGCAACCATGGTACATGAAAACAAATATCATGAAACTCAATCATCAAAATCATTCATGCGAATAGATCGCCCAAAATACCGAAATCAAATATGGCGGAATAGTCCCGCTCAAGCACATCCTCCAAGAATCTCTGGCCAACTGTCGTGGTCACTCATATCATGTCTCGTCGACGATCCTGAAATCTGGCCTACTGGTGTGCGTAACATGACCACTCCTGGGTCCAAGTCTTCTCGTAATTCATTCCAGAAAGGTCCTGTCGAGGTCCCTCCCAAATCTCGTCTCTACCGAACTGTCCGGAAGTCATCGTCCTTTACTATATCTGTTTCTTGTTACGGAACGGCTGCATACTCATCGCGTCTCCTTCTGGGAGGTATATCCAAGTACAACGCCTCGGCATGCATATCACATCTCTGATGTCGGCGGAGTGGAACGTCATCTTATCCAGATCTTGTACGAACCTCATACTCCACTTTCACTAATGTCGACTGCTTCGGACTCGTCTCGTCGTGGTTGCATGGACTGAGCTCAAACGGCTATCCTCGTATCTGGAGTCTCCCAAGAAGTGCATCTCACAACATAGCATCCGAAGGAAGTCGAACCATTTGATCGATTCGTCAAAACCCCATAATCCCCCAAGAGCTCAACATCTTGGGTACAGTTTAATAGTATCGAGTACGTACCACAGCATCGATGGTCCAGCCGCAGAAGGGCAAACCTAAGCCTCACTAATGGCGCCGCAGAACTGCCGCAAACTCTAAGGTTCAAAGGCTTTCACACGGTCATTAAGTCGAGTTAGGGTTTCATTCTTCTAGAGGGTCTATAGAATTACCTGTATGTCTTTCTGAATACTTTAAACTTGGAATAATAGGTTTCTGACATTCGATCGTCTCTGTCGACTCTCAACGTCTCCGCGTGAAGTCGTCTCTAGCTGGAATCAATCTATCTGATGACCTCGCATCGGGGTCGCGAACGATCCACATGTCCTAGTCATTTATCCTTGGTGACTAGCGACCTTCTATCAGCTCTTAGTACAACTCGTACTGCAGTAACTCCAACATCTGGGGTGATATCTCATCGTTCGCAGCAATAACTGGCTCACTTGTCTGCACGCCGAACAGTGCCTCGATCATCATGAATACGCAATACATCAACGGTCATCAAAATCTAGCTGGCCTCTATCAGTGGCTCAGTTCTCTGGTGCTGATCTGCACATCCGAGTAATCTCATACAGTGATCCATCAAATGCTCGTGGCACGAAAACACAATAAAAAAAAACCATCTCCGCAATCGTGTGTCGCCGGAATTACGCCCTGGTCAGTCCTTGTTCGTGACGAGCTCGTGCTGACCGCAACTCTAGCCGTAGCTCTCCCTGCCCGAAATCGTGGCAGCAAACCATAACTGGTACCGATGAGGCTAGATCATAGGAAGGAATATAATACTGAACAAAGAAATGCACATCCTAAGGCTCCTTAAGTGGAGTAGCGTATCGTAAGTATGCCGCGAAACATACCCACGATACGTCACTCTACTTTAGTCACCTATTCTATCAACCAAGGGTCATCCTACGCTTCGAAAGTAAAACCTAACGCTCTGATACCAACTTTGTCACGACCTGAAAGTACGGAACATGACCGGCACTTAGACTACGAAACGTCTCGAGGCGTACGTAATCTAAGTAAGCCGAAAACCCAGAAATCCAAACCAAGAAAAAGTAGTAGAGTGTAGGAAAAACCATTTTAAATCAAGTAGTTTGCAACATATGCCGAAATATGCATTTTAAAATCATAAGTCTTTTCTAAAAATTTCGGCAGAGTTTCCTTTGTAAAAACTGACCCCAAACGGGTACAAAACCTGATAAAGCATATATAATGAAAAATGCATCCCCAAGTGGGAGCTAGCTCTTCGTCAATCGACGGTCACATCCACGCCAGCAATATCATATACAACGCCGAAAGGCGAGGATCACAACAGAAAAGGAAACTCAAAACATCATGAAATCCAAAGGAATATAACGCGTGACTCTAAGGTCGAAAGAATAAATATTACTGGTCTCTATCTGAAATAAATACATGTATGGTTGATGGAACTTCTAGATACAACAGAATAATAATATACAAGGTATAATGATAGGTACGATATATATAACCCACCTACTAGCAAGTCAACCGGAAATTGGAGTAGTGCCAGCAAAGCCGTAATGAAACCTGTACGATGAAACCTGCAAGAAACTGTGGCACAACGGGGGTGAGTTGCCAACTCGTGAGTAGAAAACATCTACGAACAGAAATCGCATGAACAATGCAATCCTAGGTCATATGATCATAATATATGCTCAAATATATAACCAGCAGCCTAATAACAATGTCTTGGGTATACCTCTAAACAACGGTAATACCAAGTGCTCGTGTCTGTGCCTCAGGTAGCAATGTATCATATGGATGATGTATGAATGCATGAAAACAGAATACATGTAAATGAAGAAAACTGCTTTCATAAATTAGTGAGATTTCTGTATCTTTCTAAAAACGAGGTATCATAAATGAAATCGGCATAAACAGTGCCTAGCATCGACACAAAACAAGTATCCAAATATCTCGATATCTCTGTGTCGCAATCTCTGTACCTCAATATCTCAAAATCTCAATGTCTCAATCTCACTATCTAGGGCGCCGTCAGTCGAGACCGGCCCCTACCATCAATCTCAAGACCACGACGGTATCCTCCGGATATCCGATGCGTCGGGTAAAATCACCGGTCGGTAATCTTCCCCTGTCAGGCTTATCGTCATCACCACGAGCTTCTTGCCCCGGGGTACCTTACCGGGCCCACTATGTACCCGAAACGGTTCATCCAACTCCTCGAATCGGGCCTCGAAATCCATCAGCAAACTCATGGTGGACGACTCATACATCATGGGAAAACCGCACTTTTTCATTTAAAAAGAGAGTGAAAAGATGTTTATAAATGTTTTTGCGGTTTTCCCCCAAATCCAGGAAATCTTATGAAAATCTGAATCCAAATCATTAATAGCATGTAAACAGTGAATATAGGAATAAAAATCCATGAATGCGGCATAACAGTGAATAATAACATGCATGAAGTAGCAAGTAATAACAACAATGTCTAATCTAGCATATAAGGCAAGTACATTAATATCATGTCAAAATTATTAGCTAACAACCTATGTCAATGCAATAGTATTTCTAAAGTGTACGTGACATGGCAATTACCGATGAAGATGTGTGTGAGCCGGCAAGTAAGTGTACGTGGTACATACGCCTCATCGGTAATGGTGCTGGTGTCCTAACAGCATGATATCAATAATGGAATATGAAATCACAATATAAGTATGCGATGCGGAGCGAACAGCAATAATGAGCGGGGGCTGAATACTAGACACAACTATAACTAATCTGCATTTAATATAAGTCTAGTCTAACAACTACACTAAACTATAGGGCTGAGCTAACAGGCTAACTGAAGGTAAGAAAACAGCCTAACATCTGAGTCGATACATATATATATATATATATATATGTTAGTCGGTGATCCTGCCTCAATAATATCACATCTGATACCATATCTATAATCAGACATTCCCAAGTCAAGAGTGCGGATCTATCATCAATATAAAGCTTGTACGTGAATCTGTCGTGCGGTATCCTAAATATGGGTACGGGTCAATATCACATTCATCACACTATTCATCTGGTATCCTCTTTATCAAAGATCATAATCTGGGGTACTAACCTACGTCTAGTACAATACTAATATCATCAATATAATCATGATCTGACTACTGATCGACAGTCTCGTACAAACCGATATCATCAGCAAATATCATCATAAGGAAGAATACATCGCCCAATGTGGCCTATCATAAACATCCTAACATATCATATCTCATAACATAATAATATGTCGATCATTTTATTTATATCACTATTCACATGGTATCGTCGTCCAAAAATCCGCTATAACATCATGACGTATCTCAAATACGAATTTTACCATATCACCGATCTCGTAGTCTCAAATCATATCTCATCGACTCACCTCAAATCCCAAGTACTATCCTTAAATCCAGTATGTGATCACATAGTCCCATACCCATGTGAACACATAAATATATAATCCTATATATATGCACATATGAAAGAAGAATGTATGCAAGTATGAGTGTGTGTGTATGTATGGTGCAACAACTACACTAGGGTTTCGCAACACTAAACCAATCCAATCACACCTAGAATCTATTTTTATCATCAATAATCTCAATAATATAATCAATATATGTGTGTATATGTATTCGTATACATCACCACGAACTGTGGGAGTGCTATACGCCATCCACCCGACTTCTCCCCGTAGATATAAATCTACTCAGCTTGCTTCTCGTGTGCCGATGCCGATATCGCCATCTCCGTCTTCATCGCCTCAACATCACGTGGGGTACGTACATGGATATCATAAACGCTAAAGCACATGAAAATCGCATCGGAAACCAAAATGGCATACGCTACGCCTATAGGTAAAAACCTATAGTCTCGCATGCAAACACGATCAATAACTCTTTGCCGTTGACGTTCAAACGCCACCCGACAGAAATGAATCACCAAATACCATGGTAAAACAAGTCATAAATCATGCGCCAACATAAGAAAACTACCCCAGATTCTATCCTAGATGGAATCAGTCAAAATTACACATACCAAAGGTCAAATCTACTGGAGATAGGGCTACAGAACAAAAACGAGGGGGTTCCAACCTGCTCTGGCCACAATTTGTGGCCATAGAAATTAAATCTGCGGCCAGGTTGAAGGGTTAGGGGTTGGGGCTTTGTGTGGTGGTTCCACGGTGCCTGCACATCTTACTGTCTAACCAAATTTATTTTAGGAGCCTCGGGGTGAAAGCAGATTTCCAAAAACAGTGACAGATTTACAGTTTTCCCCGATATCGATTCTATAAATCTATATTCTGGGTTAAATTCTCTGGTTTGGTCCAATATAACATCACACCAGGGGTTATAATCTCTAATTACACCTCAATTCATCTTTGATTTCAGATCAAACCCTAAACCCTAACTTGAAATTTCAAAAGTCCATCAAAACACACAATATCGACATGAAACAAGCATAGATGCATAATGAAAGGACATACTACTCTAAGGGTGTAGAAATTAGCTCCTTTGGCAACTCAAGAAAATTCTTGAGTTGCTCAAAGTCCTCCAATTCAGCTCCTTCTTAGTCCAATGTGTAGCTAGTGAGCTCAGGATCAAGTTTTGTGAAGTCGAAATGGGGTTTCGGGGTCGTTTCCATGGTGGATCTAAGCTTGAAGAGGGAGGAGGAAGAAGAGGGAGAGCAAGGGCAGCAGTAGCTCATGGGAAGGGGAGAGAGAAAAGGGTGTGAAGAATGATGGAGGAAAGGTCAAATAAGTCAAAAGTAACCCACTCTTTCTCTCTCATCATAATACTTTACTTTTTCTTTTCCTTTTCCTTTTCTTTTATTCCTTCTCACTCAATGGTAACCCTAGGCCACCATCTACCCATAACATGTAAGAAAATGTGACAAGTGTGGAAAAATGATAATGTGCATGTTTTGCTCCAAAAATGCTAAAAAACCGATTAGCGACTTTTAATCGCGATTAGCACTAAAATAGCATATAATTAATCATAAAAACTTTAAAATGGCATAATTCCATAAAATACCCTATTTTAGAATTTTCCAGAATTTTTCCAAAATTTTCCCCATTTATCGGTATTTAATTATACCGAAATATTAAAATATTCATTAAAATAATATTAAATTATAAAAATTCCAAAAAATAATATTTTATTTTTTTGAAATGTTACAAGGTAGCTTGAGTAGAGTAACGTACCGTACGTATGTTCCACGGCATATTTACTGTAGGGTTCCTAGGCACGCTAATGAGATCTCACAAGGCATCAACCATGCCAATTTCAAATTTTACGGATGCCGAGAAACCCTAATACGGATTGTTAACTAGAAATTTAGGCGAAAGATGAAACTAGTTAACAACTTAACTACAAGAACGGAAATACAACCTTTGTAGATCCGGTTCTCCACCTCCATAGCTCCGCAATGAAGTCTCCTCGCTGTCCAAATGGAATCCCGGGCTCTAGCGTCGGCTTCATCGGAGAAAAGGGCGGGCAAGGTCGTCGGCTTCGTGCCGAAGATGATCTACGTCGAGGGAACACAAGTTCAAGCTCCAACTTCACCAAGTTGTGAAAACTTGTGAAGGAAACACCCTATACTACTTGGCAAGAGGTAGAGGATGAAGAAATAGGAAGTGGGTTCACTTTAGAATTGGATTTCTCACTCATTTCATCAAGTCACCATTGATGAAGTCTAGGTTTTCTTCTTGAAGAAGAAGAAGAAGAAGATGATGATAATCTTTTTGATAAGAATGTAGAATAGAAAAGAAAAATCAATTCTTATCATAATTTTAACTATAGTTATGTGTAGAGAATTGACCAAGGTTAAAGGAATGGTTAGGGTTAAGGAGATGAAGACAAAAATGGTTACTTTGGTCAAAGCTTCATGAAGCTTCAACAAGCTTCATAAAGAAAAGCAACCTTTTGTTTTCATTTCTCATTCTTTTAATCCAAAAATAAAAAGATAAATGAATGAATAATCAAATAAAAACCCTAACCATTTATTTAACCAAGGTTTAATTCTTTACACAAACCCTACCAATCATATGTCATCAAACATGATACATTCAAGTGCACAAAATATATCACATATACAATGTGCACATCCGAGTGAGAAAATCCATCTTAAATGAACCGATACTAGTTAATGGAAAGTAATATATCAAATATATAATTATGCATTAAATCATTAAATCAACACTTGATTTAATGATCCGGTCATATCGCATATAACCGACTAATATCAACAGTAACAACTTATCGAATCAACACTTGATCCGATAACCCGGCTATATCGCATATAACCGATCAATGTCATAAATCGCGAGAATCGAATACAGTATCACATACTGGTATCATTCTCGGTCCCGCACATATCTCATACGCGCTCCTATTTCGTTTCGCTTGAGCCAGGAAACCTCTGTGTAGGACTCTAAAGACTCGTCAATACGCCGGCAGCAGGTGATGATCATATCAAACACCCACAAGCCGCAAGCGGTCTGCTAAACGTAACGGCCACCCGGGTATTGAGCGATCAGAAGATCGACGAGCAAGCCCGCTCACACTCCTGTGAATCCAACCAGTAACACTTACCGTACAGTCCGGTCTGATCGTCTGATATGTCGCATATCTTGCCTAGGGGTGGTAAACGTCAGACCCCAATAGCTCGATAAGTCGTGTCGATATGAGGCCTATAACAGTTCGAGAAACTACAGGTAACACTTACCAGTAAATCTCAGCAACCCTGGCCAGGGATTTCCGGTTATAGCCAATCGAACACAGCGCAACATCAACTCCCTATACCGGGAGAGACGAATCCCCTCCTATCGCTCATTGCCTCCATGTGACTCGGGACTGTACCGAAAAACCACTGTTTTGCACGCCCTCTTGGACGTGGTAAGATGGAAATCAAAGTACAGTGGGAACCACACAAGACTCTATGACAATATCGGGTCAACAAACTACTCTGTACCAGTGTCACCAGAGAACTGCCATCTGACGTAATGTATAATACCATCTGGGAGTTCTCGGCGAGTCCGTTCAGTGTACCCAGTCTCCACTGAGCACCTGTATATCATCTCTGATGTCAAACACCAATGGATATGGGATCATCCATCGCCCATCTGTATGGGTCGAGAAGGTATGCGCTAGTCTACTCTGGTATATCGATGCCCCATCTCGATACACCCACGACTAGGGACTTTGAAGGATGTACTTACGGACTACCATGTCCCCACTAGTATGATCCGCATCATAGTCTAGGTGGTCAAGTACACATCCTAAGGGCTTTACCAACATGTAACAGAGAGACAATCAGTGTACACGTTAAGGTAAAGATCAACCAGATAGCATACTATCATGTCGAGCAAGAAAGTCCTCCCCATATATGTCCCAGCATCCACTACAATATACATCCTATGTATAGTAATGGCCTCTAGGGCATACATATAACTAACAATCTCCCACTTGCACTAGGGCCATCTGTAGCAGTGGTTGTAGTATCTCATACTCAACCATCCCATAAAAACTCTCTCTCTGGGAATAGGCCTTCGTGAGTGGATCCGCCGTGTTGTTCTCTGAGTCTTCTCTCCTAATCTCGATCCCCTGGAGATCAACCATCTCCATGATTAGGTAATACTGCCTTAGAATATGTCTGGATCACTGATGGGACGGACGTTCCTTGGCATAAGCTACAACTCCATTGTCACACAATGGGAGGAACTAAGTTCATCTCATGAACAAATATACATCCAGACTGCCTCTTTGGTAGCATCTTAAGTAGCGATGTATCGAGCCTTTATCGTCTAGTATGCCATGGTATCTAGCTTGGAACTCTTCCAACATACCGTCCCTTTACTGAGGGTAAAGACAATTCCTGTGACTGACTTTCAGTCGTCCTTATCACCCTGGAACCCTTCCAGTGATTCTCCCCAGGATCGGTTGATACCATCTCACTACAACTAGTGAGAATCCTAACATCCAATTAGATCTATCTCATAGATCCAAAACCCAGGATTTAGGAGGTATCATTTTGATCCTATATGGAGAATCCTTGTGATAAGCGGAGATTGACCGAGCGTAGCATAGGAAACTCCTTCCCTATCAAGAGTATGTCATCCACGTACTCTACGAGGATCGTCACTATACTCCCTACTACCTTTTTGTTTATACAAGGTTCATCTACCATTTTGATGATGTCAAACTCTTTGACTAAGGCATCAAAACAGATGTTCCAACTCCGCGATACCTGCTTTATCCTATAAAGCATCTTGTACACGTTTCCGCTGCTCCCACTGTCTACGAAGCCCTCTGGCTGTGTACTTATAGACGTTCTCTTCTAAAACATCATTTAGAAAAGCAGTCATGACACCCAACCGCCAGATATCGTAGTCATGGTATGTAGCCGTGGCAAGTAGGATCTGGATGGACTTAAGCATAGCCACTTGAAAAGGTTTCATCATAATCCACGCCTGGTCTATGACGAAAAACTTTAACAAGTCTAGCTTTGAAAGTCTCAACTTTTCCATCTATACCAAGTAATCTTCTCAAGATATACTTGCTCCTGATAGGGATTTAACCCTTTAGATATAGCAACCAAAGTCTATACTTTGTTGGTGTACATGGATTCCATCTCAGATCGCTAAGCATCCAGCCATTCTTACAGAGTCCCACTCCTGATGGCCAGCTCGAAACTAGTTGGGTCATCATCTCATGATGCAATCCTCGCTCCCACTGTCGTAGAGAAACCGAAGTATCTCTCAGGTGGGTGAGGAACCCTACTAGATCAGCGGAGAGGCTGAGGTTCGTTGGTAACTATTGAATCCTTTGGTTCTTTCAAATCATAAGCCGTAGTTTGTATAGCTGGAACATTTCCAGTTCTACATAACTGACCTTGCCTCGAGCTTGTCCGGATTTTGCTTTTCAGACATAGGCTGGACAACCCCAAATCTTAACTAACTTAAGAGATGGGCTCTTCCCTTATCATATCAAATATGAAGTGGTAGGCAACTGATTTGATTGGAACCCAATTCAATTGGTATGCAACTTCTCAAGTGCATAACTCCCAAAAGGAAATAGGTAACTCAGTAGTACTCATCATAGAGCACACCTTATCATATAGGGTGTGATTGCTCCGCCCCGATATACCATCGTGCTATGGTGTATACGGAGGAGTAATGCTGAGAGAGAATCTCATTCTCCTTTAGAAAAGTCCAGAAATTCCGTGCTCAAGTATTCTCCTCCTTGATCACATCAAAGGACATAATACTTATACCCGTATTTTGGTTCTCTACTTCTAACTTATATTCCGTGAATATCTCAAAAGGTTCGGACTTGTGTTTCAACAGGAACATATGTCTGAATCTTGAGAGATTATCAAAGAATGTAACGAAGTACAAAGAACCAGTCCTGGCATATGTAGACAGGGGACCTTACATATATCAACATGTATCATCCCAAGAGTTCACTAACTCTTTCTCTGTTTCCAATAAACAGGGCTATGGTCATCTAATCTTTGTGACATGACTGGCAAGTTTCACAAGATGTAAATTCAAACTGATTTAAACATGCATCTAAAATGTAACTTCAGCCAGTCGGGTCGCATTGATATGACCTAGTCTACAATGCCTCAAGAAGGATTCGTTCATATCTGAACTCTTCCTCTTGTGTGTATTCTGTATACTAAGAACTGTAGTTTGATTTAGAACATTAATGCTTTTAGATAACGTGCCTGAACTGATCAACTTTTGATATAGGAAATGTTCAAAACATTATCCATCAATACAAAATTTTATCATTTCTTTACTGATAAAGACACTGATATGATTTTGTATATCAGGTTCGGTATCTAATAACATTCGTTCAGAATTAATGTATTGGTAATACAGGGTGACAGTGACCAACAGACTTGGCTGCAACATTTGCACCGTTTTCTGTCTTATGAAACTTATCACCCGTTCTCAGTTCTCTACCTATCTGTAGCCCTATGTAACTGATTACATAACTAGGATCCTGATCCGGTATCAAATACCCAGGACGTAGAGGATACAGAGAAACAGTTCTTTGTAATGAACGCACCCGAAGGAGATGCATCATATGCACTTTCTTCGTTTGGGCGGCACGGGAATTCTGGTAATCCCCAATTTCCTACTCTGTCTTATAACAATTATAAGTTGGAGCGGGACCAACGTTCCCCAGCTCAGTATAACAAGCGGGTTCGGTCAATATTCCGTATTATTATCTTGATTAAGAAATATTCCGTCTTATAACAATTATAAGTTGGAGCGGGTTCGGTCAATATTCCCCAGCTCGGCATATTTACTGTAGGGTTCCTAGGCACGCTAATGAGGTCTCACAAGGCATCAACCATGCCAATTTCAAATTTTACGGGTGCCGAGAAACCCTAATACGGATCGTTAACTAGAATTTTAGGCGAAAGATGAAACTAGTTAACAACTTAACTACAAGAACGGAAATACAACCTTTGTAGATCCGGTTCTCCACCTCCATAGCTCCGCAATGAAGTCTCCTCGCTGTCCAAATGGAATCCCGGGCTCTAGCGTCGGCTTCATCGGAGAAAAGGGCGAGCAAGGTCGTCGGCTTCGTGCCGAAGATGATCTACGTCGAGGGAACACAAGTTCAAGCTCCAACTTCACCAAGTTGTGAAAACTTGTGAAGGAAACACCCTATACTACTTGGCAAGAGGTAGAGGATGAAGAAATAGGAAGTGGGTTCACTTTAGAATTGGATTTCTCACTCATTTCATCAAGTCACCATTGATGAAGTCTAGGTTTTCTTCTTGAAGAAGAAGAAGAAGAAGAAGAAGATGATAATCTTTTTGATAAGAATGTAGAATAGAAAAGAAAAATCAATTCTTATCATAATTTTAACTATAGTTATGTGTAGAGAATTGACCAAGGTTAAAGGAATGGTTAGGGTTAAGGAGATGAAGTCAAAAATGGTTACTTTGGTCAAAGCTTCATGAAGCTTCAACAAGCTTCATAAAGAAAAGCAACCTTTTGTTTTCATTTCTCATTCTTTTAATCCAAAAATAAAAAGATAAATGAATGAATAATCAAATAAAAACCCTAACCATTTATTTAACCAAGGTTTAATTCTTTACACAAACCCTACCAATCATATGTCATCAAACATGATACAATCAAGTGCATAAAATATATCACATATACAATGTGCACATCCGAGTGAGAAAATCCATCTTAAATGAACCGATACTAGTTAATGCAAAGTAATATATCAAATATATAATTATGCATTAATTCATTAAATCAACACTTGATTTAATGATCCGGTCATATCGTATATAACCGACTAATATCAACAGTAACAACTTATCGAATCAACACTTGATCCGATAACCCGGCTATATCGCATATAACCGATCAATGTCACAATTCGCGAGAATCGAATACAGTATCACATACTGGTATCATTCTCGGTCCCGCATATATCTCATACGCGCTCCTATTTCGTTTCGCTTGAGCCAGGAAACCTCTGTGTAGGACTCTAAAGACTCGTCAATACGCCGGCAGCAGGTGATGATCATATCAAACACCCACAAGCCGCAAGCGGTCTGCTAAACGTAACGGCCACCCGGGTATTGAGCGATCAGAAGATCGACGAGCAAGCCCGCTCACACTCCTTTGAATCCAACCAGTAACATTTACCGTACAGTCCGGTCTGATCGTCTGATATGTCGCATATCTTGCCTAGGGGTGGTAAACGTCAGACCCCAATAGCTCGATAAGTCGTGTCGATATGATGCCTATAACAGTTCGAGAAACTACAGGTAACACTTACCAGTAAATCTCAGCAACCCTGGCCAGGGATTTCCGGTTATAGCCAATCGAACACAGCGCAACATCAACTCCCTATACCGGGAGAGACGAATCCCCTCCTATCGCTCATTGCCTCCATGTGAACTGTACCCAAAAACCACCGTTTTGCACGCCCTCTAGGACGTGGTAAGATGGAAATCAAAGCACAGTGGGAACCACACAAGACTCTATGACGATCTCGGGTCAACAGACTACTCTGTACCAGTGTCACTAGAGAACTGCCATCTGACGTAAGGTATAATACCATCTGGGAGTTCTCAGCGAGTCCGTCCAGTGTACCCAGTCTCCACTGAGCACCCGTATATCATCTCTGATGTCAAACACCAATGGATATTGGATAATCCATCGCCCATCTGTATGGGTCGAGAAGGTATGCGCTAGTCTACTCTGGTATATCGATGCCCCGTCTTGATACACCCACGACTAGGGACTTTGAAGGATGTACTTACGGACTACCATGTCCCCACTAGTATGATCCGCATCATAGTCCAGGTGGTCAAGTACACATCCTGAGGTCTTTACCAACATGTAACAGAGAGACAATCAGTGTACACGTTAAGGTAAAGATCAACCAGATAGCATACTATCATGTCGAGCAAGAAAGTCCTCCCCATATATGTCCCAGCATCCACTACAATATACATCCTATGTATAGTAATGGCATCTAGGGCATACATATAACTAACATTTACGATACGATACTCCATTTAAGAAACCTTAGTATGTACATATTTTGAGATCAGTGATTCTCTTCGTACCCATTGTTATACATCCATTTGAGATCCTTGATTCTATTCGTTTCCATGATCATACTTGTAAGTCGACGTTAGACACCCCACATGATATGGGGAGGCAGAATAGGTAAAACAATAATTTTGTTTAAGTTAACATCGACTAACTTTACGGATCTTTGCTAAACCCTAACTAACAACTATCTAGAAGTGATTAACTACTATGATAGATGATTGTACCCCAAGATTCTAGTCCTTCTTTTTCTTGTTGTTCACCTCCTTATCGGACTCTTCGATATGATAGAAGATCCACCCGAGAGTTCCTTCTCCAAGCATTAACCTCTCACTTGAGGTAATTAGGTAGCTATGATTGCTAATCAAAGTAACCTAAAGGATATAGAGATGGATTAAGGATCTATTAGTCTTGCTAACCATTCGGATCTCAACACATGAGAGGATTAGGGTTAGGTTCTTGAAAAGAGAGAGCTTGAGGAGAGAGAATGTGTTTGTGAGAATGAATATAAATCTTGAGTCATTTGGATAAATAATGAAGCATGAAAATATCTAAGTAATAATATATAAAATTATCAACCATGCTTCATTAATTACTTTGAGGTGAATCACCTCATGACTCATGATGTAATTAATGCAAATTTCACATCATCTCCTCCACCTCATTAAGCTTAATTCATAAATGAATTAAAACATAATGAGTCACCTTTCTTCTAGAAGCTTCTCGAGTAATTACGAGAATGGCCCTCCCATCCGTAAAACATGGAAAATCTGAGACTGTATAAATCCAATAATCCAATACTAGAATCTGGCTTAAACTAAAGCCCGCTAGTATTATCTGTCCGAACATCGTACGTGCATAAATACACGTATGTGTCCAAACCCTGTCGTAAAACCATACGACCTCTATATCGTTTCGCCTGAAGCAGGGAAACTCTCTGTGTGGGACTCTAAAGACTCGACACTACGCTGGCAGTGGGTTTAACTACAGGCCATAAGCGACACTAGCTGTACGTAACGGTCCCCAGGTAGATGTCGATAAGAAGGCCGATGAGGAAACCCATACGAACTCCTACTAAGCCTGATGTGACAATCTCCGTACAGTCCGGTCTGTTTGTCTAAGACTATCGCATATCGGGGCTAGGGGGCGGCAAGCCTCAGTCCCTTAAAATCTGTATAAGTCGTGTTGGAGCGAAACCTATTACACCTTGAGAAGCTACTGGAAAACCTACCAGTAAATCTCGTTTGCCCTGGCCAAGGACTTTGTGTAATGGCTCTCCAAACACAGCGCGATATCAACTCCCAATACCGGGAGAGACGAATCCTTTCTAACTGCCACTGCCTCCAAGTGCTTCGGGACTGCACCCAACTGCTACATGTTTGCACGACTCCTTTGAACCGTGGTAGGGTAGCAATTTAAGAACAGTGGGAACACACTCGAGACGAAGCAGCGGTGTCAAGTCTGCGGACTATGCTGTACTTATATCACCTGGGAACTGTTAACTGACGACGGGTATAATACCAACCAACAGTTCCCTGCGAGTCCTGTCCGGTGTACCCGTAACCCAACGAGCACCTGCATACTATCTTCAATACAACGTACTAATGGCTGTGGAACAGACCATCTGCCCTGCTGGGATAAGAAGCGTATACACTAGTCTACTCCAGAGTATCGATGCCCTGTCTCGATAATCCTACGACTAGGGACCTAAAAAAGGATGTGCTTGTAGAATACCCAGCTCCCACTAGTGTGACTGCCATCACAATGCTGGTAGTCAAGCAAGATCCTAAGAGCTCTATCAATATGTATTCGCGATATGCTAAAAGAAACATATACACATATTAAGATAGATATAAACCAAGTAGCATACTACTATGTTGAGCAAGACTGTTAATACAACTGTGAATATCCTAAGCTTCCATTAAGTAATATACAAGCTGGTATGATACAATAATGGCCCCTAGGGCATATACACTAACAATCTCCCACTTGCACTAGGGCCATATGCTGGCATATCGAAGACCTATCATCTCGAATAGCCTCTCGAACTGTGTCTGAGGTAAGGCCTTTATGAATGGATCTGCAGTGTTCTCCTCTGTAGCAACTCTCCGGACCTCGATCTCCTGGCGATCTATGATCTCCCTGATCAGGTGATACCGCCTCAAGATGTGTCTGGACTTCTGATGGAACCTGGGTTCCTTCGCTAAAGCTATAGCACCGTTGTTGTCACAATACAGCGGTATTGGATCAGCAATGGTAGGAACCACCTGAAGTTCTGTTAGGAACTTCTTCATCCAAACTGCTTCTTCTGCGATATCGCAAGCAACGATATACTCCGCTTCCATCGTCGAGTCAGCAACGGTGTCCTGCTTGGAACTCTTCCAGCACACCGCCCCTCCATTGAGGGTAAAGACATAACCTGACATGGACTTAGAGTCACCCTTGTCACTCTAGAAGCTGGAGTTAGCAAAAGCCTCGATCTGGAGGTCTTTTCCGCCGTAAACCAAGAACATATCCTTAGTCCTTCTCAGGTACTTGAGAATGTTCTTTACTGCTATCTAGTGTTTCTCCCTTGGGTTTGGCTGATACCGGCTTACCACGCTCAGTGCGTAAGCTACATCTGGTCTGGTGCACAACATTGCATACATTATAGAGCCTACAGTTGAAGCGTAGGGTATAACTGACATGCGATCCCTTTCCAAATCAGTCTTGGGAGACATCTCTTTGGAGAGGGTGATTCCGTGACAAGCCGGTAAATTACCGCGCTTAGAATCTTCCATACTGAATCTTTTCATTATAGTGTTGATATACCTGGACTGTGAAAGTCCCAACATTCTCTTAGATCTATCATGATAGATCTGGATCCCCAGAATGTATGAGGCATCACCCAGGTCTTTCATGGAGAACCTGTGTGATAAGAATCCTTTGACAGATTGTAGCATAGGAATATCATTTCCTATCAATAGAATGTCATCCACGTACAAGACGAGGAATACGACAGTTCGTGCTACAATTTTACTATATGTACATGGTTCATCTGGAATTTTGATAAAGTCATATTCTTTGACCGTTTCATCAAAACAAATGTTCCAACTCCGCGATGCCTGCTTTAGTCCATAAATGGACTTAAGAAACTTGCACACTTTCCCGCTGCTCCCACTCTGATTGAAACCTTCTGGCTGATCCATATAGACGCACTCTTCTAAATTACCATTTAGAAAAGCCGTCTTTACGTCCATCTGCCAGATCTCATAATCATGGAAGGCGGCAATGGCAAGAAGGATTTGAATGGATTTGAGCATAGCCACTGGAGAAAAAGTTTCGTCATAGTCCAAACCAGGTCTTTGACGAAAACCCTTTGCAACAGTCTTGCCTTATAGGTTTTCACCTGTCCATCTACACCAATCTTTTTCTTGAAGATCCACTTGCATCCTATGGGTTTTACCCCATCTGGAGCAAAGTCCAAAGTCCATTCTTTGTTGGTGTATATGGACTCCATCTCGGTCCGCATTGCATCCAGCTATCTTACCGAGTCGCCGCTCTGGATGGCCTACTGGAAGCTAGTAGGTTCATCATTATTAATGGCGCAATCCTCTCTATCCCCGTCTATGAGAAAACCGTAGTATCTCTCAGGCAGATGAGATGGCCTACTACTCCTGCGGAGGGGTGCGGGAATGTCCTGTTCTTCTGGAACTACTGGTTCTACCAAACTTTCAGTAGTAGTTTGTGGTTCTGGAATTTCTTCTAGTTCGATTGCGCTCCCACTTGTTTCCTTTTCTAAAAACTGCTATTCTAGAAAATGGGCATTATGAGAAACAAAAGCCTTTTGTTCCTCTATGTAATAGAAGAAATATCCCATAGAGTTCTTTGGATATCCCACAAACTTACACTGTACTGAGCGTGCCTCGAATTTGTCCGCATGCTGCTTTTTAACAAAAGCTGGACATCCCCATATCTTCAGATACTGAAGATAGGGTTTCTTCCCACTCCACATCTGATATGGTGTGGTAGGCACAGTCTTGGTAGGAACCCTGTTCAAAAGATATGCAGTTGATTCTAGTGCATAACCCCAGAAAGATCGCGGTAACTCAGCATTACTCATCATGGAACGTACCATATCCAATAGGGTTCGGTTCCGTCTCTCCGATACACCGTTATGTTGTGGAGTGTATGGAGGAGTAAGCTGAGAGAGAATTCCTTTCTCTTTTAGGTAACCCCGGAACTCGGCACTTAAGTATTCACCACCTCGATCAGATCTCAGTGTCTTGATACTTTTGCCGGTTTGGTTTTCTACTTCATTCTTATATTCTCGGAATTTCTCAAAGGCCTCGGATTTATGTTTCATTAAGAAAATGAATCCATACCTAGAGTAATCATCCGTAAAAGTAATGAAATATGAGAAACCGTCTCTTGCATGTGTAGACATTGGACCACATACATCGCTGTGTATGAGTCCTAAGAGCTCGCTCGCTCTTACTCCATATCCAGTGAATGGAGTCTTTGTCATCTTTCCTTTGAGACATGATTGACAAGTGGCATAAGATTGATATTCGAACGGATCTAAATATCCTTCTCTATATAACTTAGTTAACCTTGTCTCATTGATGTGGCCCAGTCTACAATGCCATAAGAAAGCCTGATTTTTATCTGGAGACTTTCTTTTTAGTGTGTTCTGGACATTGAAAATCTGTAATTGGTTTAACACGTATATACCGTTATCTAGTGTACCGGACCCAATCAAACCATGATTAAGGTGGATGTTAACAACATCGCTTACAAATGTGAAATCATAATCTTCTTTTGATAACAACGATACTGATATGATATTACACGTTAAACTAGGTACACAAAAACAGTTGCGCAAAACCAAAATATGTCCACTCGTCAATCCAAGGTGATAATCCCCTACGGACACAGCATTCACGCTAGCTCCGTTAGTAACCTGTAAGGTCATATCACTAACCTTCAGCACACTACGGTTTCTCAGTGCCTGCAATAAATTGCATATATGAGATCCTGATCCGGTATCCAATACCCAGGAAGTAGAGTTGATTGACAGACAATTTTCAATTACAAACACACCTGAAGCTGAAGCTACAACTTGCCTCGGGTCCTGGTTCTTGGCAATCCAAGCTTTGCAATCTTTCTTCCAATGGCCTTTCCTACGACAGTGGAAGCACTCGTCCTTTGCCACTACTGGCACCGCAACCATTGCCTTTCCCTTAACTCCCACCTTACCAACACCATCTCTTGGTTTGGTAGCGGCCTTCTTCATCCTTCCTTTGGCCCTTGCCTTGGACCTGGAAGAGGAAGCACTACGAACAAACATAGTGGGTGTTTCCCTTGCCTTCTGCAAGGTGCCCTCTGCACTCCTCAACATGTTAAGGAGTTCTGGAAGTTCAACTTCTTTACCTTGAATGTTGAAATTCAAGATAAACTGGTTGTAGGTGGAAAGAAGGGACTGGAGAATCAAGTCTGTATACAGCTCATTCTCTATGTTGTCCCGAGGTCTGCGAGCTCTTCAATATAGCCAATCATCTTAAGGACATGTTCCCCTACAGATGATCCGACGGCCATCCTCGACTGAAACAAGTTCTTCGAGGTCTCGTATCTAGCTATACGAGATTGCTCTCCATACAGATCCTTGGTGTGGATAAATATAGATTCTAGATCCATATTCTCGTGCTTCCTTTGATGTTCATTATTCATAGAGGCAAGCACGATGCACTTGGCCTTCGCACAGTCTAACTCCCAGGTCTTGCGAATTTCCTTATCCGCGACACTAGATTCAGGACCTGGGACTGCAGGGGCCTTTGTAGTAAGGACATACCCCAATTTGTCATAGGTAATAACCATCTTAACATTCCGGAACCAATCTTAATAGTTTGGCCCTGTCAAAATATTTTTATCTAATAATAACTTAAGGCCTGTCATGTTCTGGGTCGCTGCAATGAGAGAGAGAGGGAACACTTTAGCATGATGCTCTTGCAAGTTTAGAGTGGTTTTTAGTTTATCTAAACAGGATGGCTCCCACTGTTTCTCGAATCCCTCCTCAAATGATAAAGGAAGAACTAGTCAGGACTATTCTCACCGAACAATACTTGCTTAACCGTTCAGCCAGGCCGGTGTCGGTACTTCGAGGGATGTTTTACGACGCTTTCGTGAAGTTCCTTAATTAAATAACCTCTTTTCTCTGGGGGCGTAGCCCCGCTGACATCTTTCTCGACACCTGCTTGGTTTATAGCATTGATCGTTAAGTGACGAATCTCCTGATGAGTAGCGGATACTCACAGTAGGATCGGGATCCAAATATCATCATGTGATAAAGCTGAAGGAATCCTACCAAAATTATCACACTCCAAATGGTATGCAACTCTTAGCAAGTTTCAGTTTCTTTAGAAACTCCCGATATGGATTTCTGCCCCATGCTCTTATGACCTTGGCGTTGGTCAAAATGTCATAAGTCACATGTCAAGTTCTACTCATCATTATCTTGTTAATTTGAACCCACCCGTACATACCCCTGACGTTGGCCAAATGATAGTACGACTGTCCCAAACCAACTCATCTATCTATGCAATAAATGAATACCCTGCAGCTACCAAACACTATGCCTTGGCGTTGGTCAAAATACATAGCTTGAATACTACTGAATACCTAAATGAAATGACGGAGGGCTATGAATGGTTTTGGCGAAACCGTGAATGTACTGAACTTGATATGATCGAAGGAACCTGATAGCTTTTAAAAAGAGTGGTTTAAGCTCCGCAATTTAAAAAAATATCTTCTGTTTTAAAATAACCGAGTGGTTTCTTTTAAACTGTTCCAACGATTCAACTTTGGTTTATTTTCTTTGCATTAAAATAATGTGTCCCATCAATTAACCTATCATTGCAGAAAACAACGAAAATACAACGTCCTCTTATGCCATCCGCATTCGCCACCGGGCCTCGTCATTCACCCGTTAGGTTACTTAACTAACGACAGAGCGGGGGCTGGGCTAGCGCCGGTGCAAAACATAAGTGACGCCTACTAGATATCATATATAGATATTGTACATTCGTCAGACACAATAATAGGCATTCCAGATCACAGATGAACGTATTGGATTTTTTAAGAATCCGCATTCCTTTTGAGCCTGTAAAGAAAGACGGATTACACAGTCGCGATGAATAGCCAAAACCCCACGCTAGACCCCTACGGGTACGGCAAACTACCCGCATAGTACCCGAAGTGAAGCGGTCTCCCTCAACGACGTGAGTAGGCCACTAAGCACTTTAAACTACCCGGTAGTTTGTGCACCCCACCTTGGGTCTATCCTAGGAGCAGAAAACAGTAAATGAAATAATACAACGGTGGCTACAATCTCAACCCGGATGTGCCCCGCAAAAGAATAGTACAACAAATTACAATTTATATTTGAATGAAAGAAACACTCGTCTCACATCCCCCGCTATCCATTCACGACAATCCAACAAGTCCATATTCACAAACCAGAAAAAACCAGTACAGAAATGTGCAACCCCTGCTAACCGACATACTAGCAGTTAGGGGAGGTTTACGAACACATTAAACACAACAAAGATATAATCAAATTAGCCAAATATCTTAGAATTTCGATCAAGCAACACAAATGAATCTACTCCAAACAATTCTCTGTGCACATGAAACCTGAGCAGAAACAAATCATCCCAGAAAATACAACATCAACACAGAAGAATTACTGAGAAAATTTGGGTTGACTCGGAGTCAACTTGGCCGCTGATCCGTGGAGGATCGCTTGGATCGGCGGCGGTTCCGCGGTGGTATGGCCGATTCACAGTCCCAAATTTCTTCACAATTCTTAAAAAACCCTGCTTGTATTTTTAAGGGTCCCTGAAAAATTTTTAGACCCCATTTTAAAAACGGCAGAAACTATGTGAAAATGATGTTTTTTCGGGTTCGTTTTGCGATAGAATTTCTAACGACTTTGCTTACATGTTAGTTATGGTTTAGCTAGGCTCTGATACCACTGTAAGTCCACATTAGACACCCCACATGATGTGGGGAGGCGGAATAGGTAAAACAATCATTTTTTTTAAGTTAACATCGACTAACTTTACGGATCTTTGCTAAACCCTAACTAACAACTATTTAGAAGTGATTAACTACTATGATAGATGATTATACCTCAAGATTCTAGTCCTTCTTGTTTTTGTTGTTCACCTCCTCGTCGGCCTCCTCGATGTGATAGAAGATCCACCCGAGAGTTCCTTCACCAAGCTTTACCTCTCACTTGAGGTAACTAGGTGGCTATGATTGCTAATCAAAGTAACCTAGAGGATATAGAGATGGATTAGGGATCTATTAGTCTTACTAACCCTTCGGATCTCAACACATGAGAGGATTAGGGTTAGGTTCTTGAAGAGAGAGAGCTTGAGGAGAGAGAATGTGTTTGTGGGAATGAATATAAATCTTGAGTCATTTGGATAAATAATGAAGCATGAAAATATCTGAGTAATAATATATAAAATTATCAACCATGCTTCATTAATTACTTTGAGGTGAATCACCTCATGACTCATGATGTAATTAATGCAAATTTCACATCATCTCCTCCACCTCATTAAGCTTAATTCATAAATGAATTAAAACATAATGAGTCACCTTTCTTCTAGAAGCTTCTCGAGTAATTACAAGAATGCCCCTCCCATCCGAAAAACACGGAAAATCTGAGACTGTATAAATCCAATAATCCAATATTAGAATCTGGCTTAAACTAAAGCCCGCTAGTATTATCTGTCCGAACATCATACGTGCATAAATACACGTATGTGTCCGAAACCTGTCGTAAAACTATACGACCTCTATATCGTTTCACCTGAAGCAGGGAAACTCTCTGTGTGAGACTCTAAAGACTCGACACTACGTTGGCAGTGGGTTTAACTACAGTCCGCAAGCGGCACTAGCTGTACGTAACGGTCCCCAGGTAGATGTCGATAAGAAGGCCGATGAGGAAACCCATCCGAACTCCTACTGAGCCTGATGTGACAATCTCCGTACAGTCCAGTATGTTCGTCTAAGACTATCGCATATCGGGCCTAGTGGGCGGCAAGCGTCAGTCCCCTAAAAGCTGTATAAGTCGTGTTGGAGCGAAGCCCATTACACCATAAGAAGCTACTGGAAAACCTACCAGTAAATCTCGTTTGCCCTGGCCAGGGACTTTGCGTAATGGCTCTCCAAACACAGCGCGATATCAACTCCCAATACCGGGAGAGACGAATCCTTTCTAACCGCCACTGCCTCTAAGTGCTTCGGGACTGCACCCAACTGCTTCCTGTTTGCATGAATCCTTTGAGCCGTGGTAGGGTAGCAATCTAAGACAGTGGGAACACACTCGAGACGAAGCAGCAGTATCAAGTCTACTAATGTCACCTAGGAACTGTTAACTGACGACGGGTATAATACCAACCAACAGTTCCCTGCGAGTCCTGTCCGGTGTACCCGTAACCCAACGAGCACCTGCATACTATCTCCAGTATAACGTACTAATGACTGTGGAACAGACCATCTCCTATGCTGGGATGAGAAACGTATACACTAGTCTACTCTGGAGTATCGATGCTCTGTCTCGATAATCCTACGACTAGGGACCTGAAAAAGGATGTGCTTGTAGAATACCCAGCTCCCACTAGTGTGACTGCCATCACAACACTGGTAGTCAAGCAAGATCCTAAGGGCTCTATCAATATGTATTCGCGATATGCTAAAAGAAACATATACAGATATTAGGATAGATATAAACCAAGTAGCATACTACTATGTTGAGCAAGACTGTTAATAAACTGTGAATATCCCAAGCTTCTATTAAGTAATATACAAGCTAGTATGATACAATAATGGCCCCTAGGGCATATACACTAACAATACTCTTATTGATGTTGTTCCTTCTTATGATCTTGTACCTATTCTAGATCTGTCATTTCCTTTCATGTCGTCAATCTGTTTTCATCGATATTTGATTGAGGTTCCTGTCACCATGGTTTGAGCGCAGATTGAGCTGCTGCTAGTGTTGCGTTCAGGACGAGCTCGTCATGGACGAGGACTGACCATTGTGTTTTCTGGTGACATGAGGACAACTCGAGTTAGCATTTGTTTTGTGACCTCCTATCTGAGGCGATTGTTTGGCGTCGCATCGGATGATCGGGCCATTGACAGAGGCTGCCAGTTGTGAGAGAACTGTTGAGGTACAGCATACCTCAGAGATTGCGATGTCGTCTACCGTGCAGACAGATGACCCAGCTATTGCTGAGATTGACAGGATGTCGCTTTCAGAGCTTACGAGCTGAGATCGCTGGAGCTTTCAGGCAGAGATGCGACAGATGATAGCTAGTCTGTCCCGAGTTGAGAGACGAAGGTGATTCGTCAGATTGATGCGCCGACGCAGGCCCAGTTGAGTTGAAGATTTCCAGTGTGGGGAGTCTTACTCAGATCTAGAGCAAACCGATCCAGAGATGACCGTTGATGTATCGTCTTTCCTGGAGGATTGAGGCATTGTTTAGCATGCGGACGAAGGATATTCACATGTTATATAGGCGAAGTTCGAACGAATGTCAGAAACCCATTTTTTCAAGTTTATGTATTCGGAAGAACATGCAGGTAATTCTGTGGACCCTCTAGAAGAATGAAACCCTAACTCGACATGATGACCATGGAACCGCTTTTGAACCTTAGGGTTTGCGGCAGTTTAGCGATGCCATCAGTGAGGCTTGGGTTTGCCCTTCTACGGTTGGTCCGTTGGTACTGTGGTATGTACCAGATATTATTAGACTGTGCTCAAGAGATAAGCTTTCGGGAAATTAAGGGAATTTGACAAATCGATCGAAACGTTTAACGTCGTCCGGATATCATGTGATAAGAGATCAGTAAGCTGACCAGCTTCGGATAGAGGACCTCATCCAGATGCGTTGTGAGTTGATCGAGGACGGATGAGTATTGAGTATTCGTCCGATGGTTGGGACGAGTTCCCGAGGACGTGTTCGGCCAGATATCTTCTACAGAGTGATGAAGATACCGAGTTCGTGACTTCGAGTCCGTGTGAGAGACTTCGGATTGACCGTGGCCGAGAACCGTTGCAGTGCACAGATAGCATGGCGTGACATCAAGGTAGACGATGATACAGACGAGTGGAACCAGAGGTTCGTGCGAGATGCTGACGAGCTGTTGTTACTCCCCGTCGAGATGAGAGATCTGATATGTATACAGAGGCGTTGGGATGCGGCCAATTCCCGAGGAAAATGTTGTGCTGAGAATGCAGATGTCCAGAAAACGAGAAAAGATTATGTAAGAGTACCAGCCTCCGTACAGTGCGGCATAGGCGAGATCGGAAGAGACCTTGAGCAGGATTCCTTCCAGGACACTACTGCAATAAGATTTGCACCGAGGATCAGATGGGTCACGTGTATTCGGAGAGCCAGTGGACGACGCCAGTGACGTGCTGCTTTACGAGTAGTCGTGATAATTGGCCGAGAGATGACCAGAGAAGTGCCAGAGCAGAATCTTTTCCGTTAGCACACCCGACCGGGCCGATGAGCCGATGGATGGAGAGATTAGTAAATCTACAGAGAAGACGAGGACCTAGAGAAAGAAGACGCCAGACCGTGAGCAGGTGGCAAGCGGATGTTCTTGTTCTGCCGTTTTTAGGCGCACCGATTTATTTTTCGACATTATAGGAGGTGTACCTCAATATCATTTATTGCAATTTGCGTTTGTGATCCGAGTATCACCCTTATATTGCTTGGATTTGAGTTTTGATGATTGAGCTTTATGATATTATTTTCGTGCACCATGGCTGCACCTACTGGGCATTTATATTTTGTGCATGGTTATTGCACTTGAGATATGTTTTTATACACCGTTGTGTTGGTTTATGATTTGTGCATGTCTATTGCACTCGGTATTGATTTCGTGCATTGGCTGCACATATTTATGATTTCATGCCTTGGCTGCACATGTTTATGATTTCGTGGATTTCATACAGTTGATTTAATTTTGTGCCACTCGATTTGATTTTTGCACTCGGTATAGCTTATATGTACTTGTAGTGCATTGATATGTGTTTTGTGCACGCAGTTGCACCCGTTTATGATTTTATCCACCGTAGTACACTCGGTGTTGCTATTTACGCATTTGAGTTATTGATTGGTATTTTGTGCACTAGATGCACCAGATTTGTATTTCGTACACTGGATGCACTGTATTTGTATTTCGTGCATTGGATGCACTGTATTTGTATTTCGTGCACTGGATGCACTTGATTTCGCTTTTATTCGTGCATGTTTGATGCACTTAATTTAGATTTCTTTCGTGCATGATGGATGCGCTTGATTTGGACTTTCGCGCATGTTGGGCGCATGATATGAGATGTGATTTTGTGCACACCCATTGCACTGGACAGATGCTTTCGTGCACACATGTTGCACTTAGTTTTGCTTTTGCGTGTATTGTGGCACTTATACTTGGATTTGAATTCCTTGCGAAACAGACACACGTGATTATTGGATACGCCTTTTGAGGCTGATTTTGCTTTTGAGCACCTTGTTTTCATGATGGGCACTATGTTATGTAATAGCCGAACATGACTGATATGAGGAAAGTACCTGAGTATTTTGCATGCATTAAAGGTTTGACAAAAGGTTTTCAAAAAGGAGCTATAGTCTCGCTATTTTCTACGTGTCTGTGAGCGACACGAACGTTTATAAAGGAAAACCTTTTGGGATATTTTGAAACGACGGAACGTATATTTAGAAAAACAGATATGGACATATATTATTATTTTACAAATGAGCGTCCGCCACTTATGCCGTGAGTTACACATCACACGGCGATTCAGAAAAGATTTTGCATATATTTTATTCAGTTCTTGAAAGTTTTCCAAAGATGCGTACTATACACGTATTATAATATTTGACTAGTGTATATTGGATTTCAGTAGTGGATTTCGAGATCTGTATCTTCATTGTAACTCCGAGGATATGCGTGCAGATCTGATAATTTGCGTGACGCTTGATGGAGTTCGGTCTTTGAGTTTTGTACTCGTTTTCATGCGCACTTGACGCGCTGTGTTATTCTGTATCTTTTGCGACTTCGGAGCCGCGTTGATTTGAGTTGAGTATTGAAATATTTTAGATTTTAGGGGTTTAAATTTAAATTCGGGGACCAAATTTATTTAACGGGAGAAGATTGTAACATTTCAGAAAATATAAAATATTATTTTTGGAATTTAATATTAAAATAATATATTTCCCGAAAACTGCCCGATTTGCGAAATTGGGGTTTTCTGTCATGACCCGAAAGTACGGAACGTGACCGGCACTTAGATTACGAAGCGTCTAGAGGCGCCACGTAACCTAAGTAAGCCGAAGCCCAGAAATCTAAACCATGAAAAACAAGAAGAAGCAGTAAAAGAAAACATGAAGGAATAAGTTTAAAACATCAGCAAATTTTCCCAAAAATTTCGGCAGAGCCTCCTCTATAAAAACTGGCCCCCAAACGGGTACAACAGATATAATATAAATAAACAATAAAAAGCATCCCCAAACGGGTGCTAGCTCAACGCCAACAGGCGGAAACAACCACAACAAACACAATAATATACAATGCCAAAGGGCGAGGCTCAAAACTCAAAAGAAAACAAAACCACCAAATCAGAATAATACACGCGCGACTCTAAGGTCGAAATAAAAGACTGGTCCAATAAACTTATCAAGTAATACAAGTATGGTTGATGGAGCTTACTAGATACAAATGAATGAATAAAAGTACAATGGTGGTTCGGATACAAGCGAACCAACCTACCGTGCAAATCACCCTGAAGAAAAGATGTGCCAACAAGCTGCCACGGAAACCTGTACATCGAACCTGTAATAAAATTTGGCACAACGGGGGTGAGTTGCCAACTCGTGAGTAGAAGACATCTACGAAAAGAAATCGAATGCACGACGCTATCCTAGGTCATAATAATACACTACTATATCCCAAACATCTAGTAATAGCAGGGTAATACTACGTGTAAGTGCAGATACTCCGTGTCGTGTCAGTGCCTCATATAGTACTATGTCATATGAATGGATATGCATGCACCATGAATGTAAAATAAACAAATCCTGAAATCCAGGTATATCTGTATAAGAAATCTTTAGCTGTTATCATAGTAAAACGGGTATAGAAACCGGAAATATCAACAATGAAATCCATGGAAATCCGTGTCAAGCATCGACACAAACATGTAAATCTCAAGTCTCATAGTCTCAATATCTCGGGCTCCGTCGGTCCGGATCGGCCCATATCATCAAATCTCACGACAACGGTCGGTATCCTCCGGATATCCGCCGCGCCAGACATCACCGGTAGGTAGCCTTCCCCTGCCAGGCTCATCGTCTACAACTCGATCTTCTTGCCCCGGGGTACCATACCGGGCCCACCATGTACCCGAGACGGTTCATCCACTCCTCGAATCGGGTCTCGAAATCCATCAGAAAACATGAAATCTCATGGTGGACGACACATACATCACGAGAAAACCGCATCTTCTTTTGAAAAGAGAAGAGGAGAGAGAGAGAAGTTTTTATATATTTTTGCGGTTTTCCCCAAAAAATCCAGAAATCTCATAGAAATCCAAATCTCAAAATCATGAGTAAGTATATGATAAGTGTCGGCATTTGCCCATAATACTGCGCGATAACATGAAAATATGAATGCATGAATGTCTAAGTAATAACTATCATGTCTTATACTAACATAAGAGAGAAATCACAATATTTTATCGGTTTAGTGGTTAACTGATTCTATCAATAAAAGATAATATGATCTAAAGTGTACGTGACATAGCAATTACCGATGATGATGTGTGTGAGCCGGCAAATAAGTGTGCGTGGAATATGCGCATCATCGGTAATGGTGCTGGTGTCCTAACAGGTAAGGTTTATACTGATTATAGCAACATATGTAAGAACATGCACCATGATGATTACAGTATGAATGTAATACAGGTGTGCATTATCCACTCTCCGCGATATACGAGTACAACTACCACTATGTGAGTCGAACCTAAACTAGTGTCCATCTAATATCCTAAGGAACTAACCTAAGAAACTAGTCAATAAGAAACAAGCATCTACCTAAGGTCTGAACCAATATCTCTAATAGTCGGCGATCCCGCCTCAATAGCGTCACGTACGTAGTACGGCTTCCTCAAATCAAGAGTTCGGATCAATCATCATATCTAAGCCTCGTACGGTAAAATCCATCGTACGGCATCCCAATATCGGGGTACGGGTCAAGTATCTCCTAGGTGTCTCATTATTCGTAATGTGTCATCATCAAGACATCTCATGATCAAGGTGCTAAACTATAATCGAACACATAAATCATATATCATTGCCATCATGGAATAATCATTAGTTTATCCTCAGAAATATCATGTCACATGTATCATATTGTGATTAAGTCATACCGATATCTTATCGTCATCAAGTCACAAGCTACAGCCCAGGTACTATTTTAGCGTCCCATGTACCTCAATATCACCACCACCCTTCATAATTTATATATTCATGTTCATTATCTCAATCTCTAATGATCCGCTAACACTTTAATACGACTGTATAGTCAAGAATCACGGCATCAAGCCCAGTTATACTGTTTCATCATGCCTCATATATCATATCACATCAATGAATCCCATATACGTGTTGTATATATATATACACCTATACCTAGTTTTATATATATACACACATATACATATACTCCATGTCGAGTTTCAGTGTGTGCGTGGGTGTGTTTCTATCTGAAACCTACGAATCTCTTCCAAGGTACTCATCCTCTGATATGATTTTCCTAAATCAGTCTAGTCCAGCCTAGGGTCAATACTAGGGTCCTACTAGGGTCACATCTCGTTTCCTAATGTCAATAAGTACTATTCCTATTCTACGTTGCGGGGGTGCTAAACGCCATCCACCCGACTTCCCCCCGTAGATATGCATCTACTCACCTGGTCCATGTCTGCCGACGACGGTGTCGCCATCCTCCTCTTCATCGCCCGCAGTCCACTTGAAGGGTACCTAAACGCAAACATATAAATAGCATCCTAAACCGAATCACATACAAAAGTCAAAGGATACAAGGAACAAGCATAGGTTAAAACCTATGTCCCGTCCACGCAAAAGAACCAAATATCGCTCGATATCGGCGTACAAACTCCGATGGATCGAGATAAACATCAACAGATAACTCGTAGTTTTAAAACACATTACTTATATTGTAAAACATGATCAAATTCATCGAAACACTAAAATCGATCAAATCGTCCGTTTTCGAAAAACCCGAAAATGCCAATTTACCGTTTTTCATCAAAACTTGACATTTAAATAAAACCAAAGGTTATAAAACTCATTAAATAGCATAACTAGACTATACAAACTATTACTATATTTTTATTACACATATTTGTAGTAATTTGAAATTTCTAGTTTGCACCCTTTAACAATTTTCAACATTTTCCAAGCAAAATACCACAATTCCACCTCAAAACATGATTTTGCATAAATTAATGACTTAAACCACAATTTATGATGATAATGATATAATGAAACCATAATTATATTTTTAATCTCATTTATATAGGAATTTCTAAAATCTAGTTTACAAAATTAGCATTTTTTTATCACAATTTATCAATTAACCATAGAAACTAGCAATCAAACTAAGTTTTTCTTTCCATTAACATGCTAATATTTCCACTAAAACTATAATCCAATGATAACAACCCAAATTAGAATTTTATATTAACCACAACCACATTTTGCAAAAACCTAGTTAACTAAATTCCTAATTTAAAACAATTTTTGAATAACAATTTGTTAAACAATAACCATGCAAGATTTCCTAATACTAAAAGTGTTAAACTAACTACTATAACCATAATTAATTATTAAAAATCATAACTTGAATTTAGAACCCTAGCTTGCATTTTAAAAAAAATAACATAGAATTAATTCATTAAATCTAATTAAGCTTAATATGAACATCTAATAACAATAAGTCAAAAGAAAGAAAATTATACCTTCAAAATGTGAAATCCAAACAAGAAATGAGCCTCCAAATGCATGCTTTCCATCTCCAAATTTCATATAAAAATGAGCAAGGAATAAAGAGTATGGAATAAATAGGATTTTGTGGAATTTTAATGGAATTTTTGAT
Source organism: Agapanthus africanus (assembly GCA_030015575.1). Taxonomy (NCBI): domain Eukaryota; kingdom Viridiplantae; phylum Streptophyta; class Magnoliopsida; order Asparagales; family Amaryllidaceae; genus Agapanthus; species Agapanthus africanus. The sequence continues at coordinate 331,187,992 of CM057345.1, read as the reverse complement.
GTATTTTTAATGAATTTTGAATAAAAATGAGGTGGTAAAAGGGGGGGGGGGCTGCCATGGGGGGTTTGTGGCCGGCCTAGAGGGAGGTGAGGGAGAGAAAGAAGAGAGTGTGATGTTGTGTAGAAGTTTCAAGAAGAGAAACAACACTAAAAGTCTTTTCATGCTTTATTTAATTATTTATTTATTTATTTACTATAGCAACTCAAGAAAGCTCTAGAAAATACGAAAAATTTGCAAATAAATTTTTCATGATACACACTAATTTCTAATATGCCATGGTTCATTTTTATAAATTAAAACCATTTAAATTTGTAATTTACATTAATTTAGTGTAAAAATAAAGCTTATGTTAATATTTAAAATAATTAATTTAGGAAAAATATTTTATTAAACTAAAAATTTATAAGTGGCTAAATAAACACCATTTACTAGTAATTTCATAATTAAAATAGATATTTTAAAAATTATAATGAAAACAATCACGGTTTGATTTTACGAAAAATACATTTTACTTTACCGAAAATCCTAAAATTCACTTAAACACTTTTATTCATTTAATTATTTATTTAATCATTTTTAACACGTTACAATCTTCCCCCCTTTTAGAAATTCAGTCCCCGAATTTAAATTAAAACTCCCCCTCCTAATACTAAAACGTTTAGCAAAACATTCAAATCGTCGGGGCTCCGAAATCATCAATACATAACAAAAATCAACTCCGTCAAGCATAACGCAATCATCGGAGTTATGGCGAGAATAAAATATCAAAACTCAATATGAAAACCATCATAATACACATCAATCTATAACTTATATATAGTTCGCATCCTAGTAAAATCGCCGAATCATCATAATAAAGAAGCATACAAAAACCCCTCTTCAAAATCGCCGTGCAATGCACGTGTCACGGCATAAGTAACGGACGTTTAATTTAAAAAAAAACTATATATATATATATATCGTTTATTTAATATACACGTCCCGCCTGGTTACTAAATCAATAATAATAATTAGGAAATCATACTGCTCAAACTAAAATCAATCCCAATCACATCAATAAAATGTCATGTGCGTCCGGTGCGCACTGAAATCGAAACCAATTACAGATACCATGAATACCCACAAAACAAAACTAAGTGCAACAGGTGTGCACCAAAAACATCTGTCAAGTGCAACGGGCGTGCACGACACAATATCAGGTGCATCTAATCTGCACAAAACCCTGATTTAGTGCATCTGGTGTGCACAAAATCGCATCAAGTGCGCCAAGTATGCGCAAGAATCCTAATCAGGTGCACATGGTGCACGAAAACATACATTGAATATCAAAATCGAAATCACAGTACAAAAATGCATGAAAACTAGGTCGAAACATATGTAAAAATCATGTGTAACCCCTATGCACGAAATCAATCAAAAATCCCAAAATATATATAAAACCAAATCAAGTGTACTGGGTGTGTACTAAACAACATCAAGACAACTGATATATGAAACACAAATAGAATGAAGGTACACACATGAAATACCAATCGTAGAACAAAATCCTCAAAATACAAAAATCCAATCAATGAAAATATGAAATTCAAATCACTAAATCACAATTGTAAACACTATCGTCAATGTGCGCCTCTTTCCTCTGATGTCGACTGCTTCGAACTCGTTCTTTCATAGGTGTGCTGACTGCGCTACCAACGGCAATACTCATGTCTAGAGTCTCCCACATAGTCGATCCCTTCACTTGATATCCGGACTACATTAAACTTTTCGATCGATCCATCAAAATCCCATAATTCCCCGAGAGCTCAACACTCAAGTACAGTTTAAAAATATCCGGTACATACCCCAGCATCGATGATCCAGCCGTAGAAGGGCAAACCCAAGCCTCACTAATGGCACCGCGGAACTGCCGTAAACCCTATGGTTCAAGGGCGTTCTCGTGGTCATTATGTCGAGTTAGGGTTTCATTCTTCTAGAGGGTCCATCGAAATACCTGCATGTTCTTCCGAATACCTTAAACTTGGGAAAATGGTTTTCTGATAATCGTTCGAACCCTTTAACTTCATCCGGACGGCATGTGAATACCCTTCGTTCGCACGCTAAGCAATGCTTCAATCCTCAAGAATAACCAATACTCTAATGGTTATCGCATTCGAGCCGCAGCTCCCTCTGCCCGTGCGCCCGTGGTAACAGAACCACCCTCCGACATCGACGAAGATAGATCAAAGGAACGAATGAAATACGGTGCAAACAAATATACATCCTATGGCTCCTTAAGCAGAGTATCGTATCGTAAGTATGCCGCGGACCATACCCACGATACGTTACTCTACCTAAATCGCCTACTCCATCAACCAAGGGTCATCTAGACTTATACAAGGTTAAACCTAGCGCTCTGATACCAACTTTGTCACGACCCGAAAGTACGGAACGTGACCGGCACTTAGATTACGAAGCGTCTAGAGGCGCCACGTAACCTAAGTAAGCCGAAGCCCAGAAATCTAAACCATGAAAAAGAAGAAGCAGCAGTAAAAGAAAACATGAAGGAATAAGTTTAAAACATCAACAAATTTTCCCAAAAATTTCGGCAGAGCCTCCTCTATAAAAACTGGCCCCCAAACGGGTACAACAGATATAATATAAATAAACAATAAAAAGCATCCCCAAACGGGTGCTAGCTCAACGCCAACAGGCGGAAACAACCACAACAAACACAATAATATACAACGCCAAAGGGCGAGGCTCAAAACTCAAAAGGAAACAAAACCACCAGATCAGAATAATACACGCGCGACTCTAAGGTCGAAATAAAAGACTGGTCCAATAAACTTATCAAGTAATACAAGTATGGTTGATGGAGCTTACTAGATACAAATGAATGAATAAAAGTACAATGGTGGTTCGGATACAAGTGAACCAACCTACCGTGCAAATCACCCTGAAGAAAAGATGTGCCAACAAGCTGCCACGGAAACCTGTACATCGAACCTGTAATAAAATTTGGCACAACGGGGGTGAGTTGCCAACTCATGAGTAGAAGACATCTACGAAAAGAAATCGAATGCACGACGCTATCCTAGGTCATAATAATACACTACTATATCCCAAACATCTAGTAATAGCAGGGTAATACTACGTGTAAGTGCAGATACTCCGTGTCGTGTCAGTGCCTCATATAGTACTATGTCATATGAATGGATATGCATGCACCATGAATGTAAAATAAACAAATCCTGAAATCCAGGTATATCTGTATAAGAAATCTTTAGCTGTTATCATAGTAAAACGGGTATAGAAACCGGAAATATCAACAATGAAATCCATGGAAATCCGTGTCAAGCATCGACACAAACATGTAAATCTCAAGTCTCATAGTCTCAATATCTCGGGCTCCGTCGGTCCGGATCGGCCCATATCATCAAATCTCACGACAACGGTCGGTATCCTCCGGATATCCGCCGCGCCAGACATCACCGGTAGGTAGCCTTCCCCTGCCAGGCTCATCGTCTACAACTCGATCTTCTTGCCCCGGGGTACCATACCGGGCCCACCATGTACCCGAGACGGTTCATCCACTCCTCGAATCGGGTCTCGAAATCCATCAGAAAACATGAAATCTCATGGTGGACGACACATACATCACGAGAAAACCGCATCTTCTTTTGAAAAGAGAAGAGGAGAGAGAGAGAAGTTTTTATATATTTTTGCGGTTTTCCCCAAAAAATCCAGAAATCTCATAGAAATCCAAATCTCAAAATCATGAGTAAGTATATGATAAGTGTCGGCATTTGCCCATAATACTGCGCGATAACATGAAAATATGAATGCATGAATGTCTAAGTAATAACTATCATGTCTTATACTAACATAAGAGAGAAATCACAATATTTTATCGGTTTAGTGGTTAACTGATTCTATCAATAAAAGATAATATGATCTAAAGTGTACGTGACATAGCAATTACCGATGATGATGTGTGTGAGCCGGCAAATAAGTGTGCGTGGAATATGCGCATCATCGGTAATGGTGCCGGTGTCCTAACAGGTAAGGTTTATACTGATTATAGCAACATATGTAAGAACATGCACCATGATGATTACAGTATGAATGTAATACAGGTGTGCATTATCCACTCCTCCGCGATATACGAGTACAACTACCACTATGTGAGTCGAACCTAAACTAGTGTCCATCTAATATCCTAAGGAACTAACCTAAGAAACTAGTCAATAAGAAACAAGCATCTACCTAAGGTCTGAACCAATATCTCTAATAGTCGGCGATCCCGCCTCAATAGCGTCATGTACGTAGTACGGCTTCCTCGAATCAAGAGTGCGGATCAATCATCATATCTAAGCCTCGTACGGTAAAATCCATCGTACGGCATCCCAATATCGGGGTACGGGTCAAGTATCTCCTAGGTGTCTCATTATTCGTAATGTGTCATCATCAAGACATCTCATGATCAAGGTGCTAAACTATAATCGCATACATAAATCATATATCATTGCCATCATGGAATAATCATTAGTTTATCCTCAGAAATATCATGTCACATGTATCATATTGTGATTAAGTCATACCGATATTTTATCGTCATCAAGTCACAAGCTACAGCCCAGGTACTATTTTAGCGTCCCATGTACCTCAATATCACCACCACCCTTCATAATTTATATATTCATGTTCATTATCTCATTCTCTAATGATCCGCTAACACTTTAATACGACTGTATAGTCAAGAATCACGGCATCAAGCCCAGTTATACTGTTTCATCATGCCTCAGATATCATATCACATCAATGAATCCCATATACGTGTTGTATATATATATACACCTATACCTAGTTTTATATATATACACACATATACGTATACTCCATGTCGAGTTTCAGTGTGTGCGTGGGTGTGTTTCTATCTGAAACCTACGAATCTCTTCCAAGGTACTCATCCTCTGATATGGTTTTCCTAAATCAGTCTAGTCCAGCCTAGGGTCAATACTAGGGTCCTACTAGGGTCACATCTCGTTTCCTAATGTCAATAAGTACTATTCCTATTCTACGTTGCGGGGGTGCTAAACGCCATCCACCCGACTTCCCCCTATAGATATGCATCTACTCACCTGGTCCATGTCTGCCGACGACGGTGTCTCCATCCTCCTCTTCATCGCCCGCAGTCCACTTGAAGGGTACCTAAACGCAAACATATAAATAGCATCGTAAACCGAATCACATACAAAAGTCAAACGATACAAGGAACAAGCATAGGTTAAAACCTATGTCCCGTCCACGCAAAAGAACCAAATATCGCTCGATATCGGCGTACAAACTCCGATGGATCGAGATAACCATCAACAGATAACTCGTAGTTTTAAAACACATTACTTATATTGTAAAACATGATCAAATTCATCGAAACACTAAAATCGATCAAATCGTCCGTTTTCGAAAAACCCGAAAATGCCAATTTACCGTTTTTCATCAAAACTTGACATTTAAATGAAACCAAAGGTCATAAAACTCATTAAATAGCATAACTAGACTATACAAACTATTACTATATTTTTATTACACATATTTGTAGTAATTTGAAATTTCTAGTTTGCACCCTTTAACAATTTTCAACATTTTCCAAACAAAATACCACAATTCCACCTCAAAACATGATTTTGCATAAATTAATGACTTAAACCATAATTTATGATGATAATGATATAATGAAACCATAATTATATTTTTAATCTCATTTATATAGGAATTTCTAAAATCTAGTTTACAAAATTAGCAATTTTTTATCACAATTTATCAATTAACCATAGAAACTAGCAATCAAACTAAGTTTTTCTTTCCATTAACATGCTAATATTTCCACTAAAACTATAATCCAATGATAACAACCCAAATTAGAATTTTATATTAACCACAACCACATTTTGCAAAAACCTAGTTAACTAAATTCCTAATTTAAAACAATTTTTGAATAACAATTTGTTAAACAATAACCATGCAAGATTTCCTAATACTAAAAGTGTTAAACTAACTACTATAACCCTAATTAATTATTAAAAATCATAACTTGAATTTAGAACCCTAGCTTGCATTTTAAAAAAAAGAACATAGAATTAATTCATTAAATCTAATTAAGCTTAATATGAACATCTAATAACAATAAGTCAAAAGAAAGAAAATTATACCTTCAAAATGTGAAATCCAAACAAGAAATGAGCCTCCAAATGCATGCTTTCCATCTCCAAATTTCATATAAAAATGAGCAAGGAATAAAGAGTATGGAATAAATAGGATTTTGTGGAATTTTAATGGAATTTTTGATGTATTTTTAATGAATTTTGAATAAAAATGAGGTGGTAAAAGGGGGAGGCTGCCATGGGGGGTTTGTGGCCGGCCTAGAGGGAGGTGAGGGAGAGAGAGAAGAGAGTGTGATGTTGTGTAGAAGTTTCAAGAAGAGAAACAACACTAAAAGTCTTTTCATGCTTTATTTAATTATTTATTTATTTATTTACTATAGCAACTCAAGAAAGCTCTAGAAAATAGGAAAAATTTGCAAATAAATTTTGCATGATACGCACTAATTTCTAATATGCCATGGTTCATTTTTACAAATTAAAACCATTTAAATTTGTAATTTACACTAATTTAGTGTAAAAATAAAGCTTATGTTAATATTTAAAATAATTAATTTAGGAAAAATATTTTATTAAACTAAAAATTTATAAGTGGCTAAATAAACACCATTTACTAGTTATTTCATAATTAAAATAGATATTTTAAAAATTATAATGAAAACAATCACGGTTTGGTTTTACGAAAAATACATTTTACTTTACCGAAAATCCTAAAATTCACTTAAACACTTTTATTCATTTAATTATTTATTTAATCATTTTTAACACGTTACATTTTCGAAAAAGGGTATAAATATATACCAATAATTGTTAAATAAATGGAATTTAAAATGATTTATTCATTTAAAAATATATTTAAAGGATTTGCTATTTTAAAAATTTATTATATGCAATTTGGATAAAAACCCGATTATTGCACTGCTAATCGCGATTAAGCCAAATCCGTGTTTCTACAGTTTTTCATGGTTAGTGCACTATGACATGTTCATTATGTTGTTTTATGTTATGGTTGGTTTTTGGTGAGAAAAGGAAAGAAAAGAAAAGAAAAGATGAATGATTGAGGAGAGAGAGAGAGGGGACATAATGATGATATGAGACCATGCTAGGAGAGAGAATGAGAGTGAGAAAGAGAGAGAGAGGGAGAGTGCTGCCTCAACCATTTCCCCCCACCATTTTCTTCTCCTTCTTCACCTTCAAGCTCCCTCATTCTACCCTCATGACCCATCTCAATTCCCTCACCAAAACCCTATACTTTCTTCACAAAAGATAATCCTCACTTCATCCTCTACGTATTGGACCAAGAAAAGTTAGATTTTAAAGTCTTGGATCTTCTAGGGTTTTGCTTGGTGGCATTAATGAGGTATAATCTCTACCAATTAGTTTATTTTTTAGTTTGTTATATTCTAGTTTAAGTTTAAAATCGATTTAGTGTGGATATGTGCACTTTGGAAATTTCTAGAAGAGGTTAGGGTGGAATTGAATCCAAAGATGAAATTGAAGTTAGTAGAGACCTTATAAACCCTCTAGAGTTAGTTTCATGGACCGAAACCTGAGATATAACCCCAAACCCCAAACCTAGAAACCCCGATATCGGGAATTTGTGAAAATTATGAGGTTGTTTAGAAATCTGCTAACACCCGGGGGCACTAGGATTTATTTAGCAAACACAGGGAGTCATGCAGGCACCTAGGAAGTTACCACTGAAACCCTAGCCCTATACCCTAATTCCTCGCCGTAAATTAATGCAATATGGCCGCAAATTGCAGCTTGGGTAGGTTGGATTTGGCTCGTACATGGTCTGTAGCTCCTATATCTTCTATCTAGAGCAACCCAATGTGCAAAATCTCCTAGTTTGGCCTAAGGTGAAATCTGGGAGCGGTTTTCCTATGTTGCTGTTTTCGTGTTTTCCGTATTCTGAAATTTGGATTTTAGTATTTGATATTGTATTTGGTTGTTGGATGTTTGTACATCAACAACTAGGGATAATTGGTTGTTTTTGCACGCGTAGGCCATAGGTTCTAACCTATGAGCATGCCTTGTGCCGTATCGGTTTTTCGGATTCGATTTTAGTAGCGATTTCGATTGTGTGTTATTGTAGGTACCTTCACGTGGATTCCGAGGCGACGGAGCGTGGCGTCATCGACTTCGGAAAGCAAGAAGCAAGATGAGTAGATCTATATCTACGGGGGAAGTCGGGTGGATGGCGTATAGCACCCCCGCAAACTTTGATGGAAACCGATTTATATATAGAATATGGTTAAGGGAACCTTTAATAGAATACTATAGATAAAGTTAAAGGATAGTTAGAGAAATCATATTAGAAACTAAAGGATAGTTAGATGTGATATGATACGGCTAATATGCGATGACGGGATTTGAGGACGATGTTTGATGATATTGCCGTTTAGGGTACTATAAGATTAGATAGTCGACATAGATGTGTCAACCGAACCATACCTATTTCCAAACTGAAGAATCGTATGCATCTTTTAAACAGATACCTTGAGGGACGTTATGGATTTTCAAATGATATCTTTTCCTTAAAAACACCGTAGCCCCAACTTTCAAACTACGATTCGCATCTTTTAAAAACTGATTGTATGGTTCGGGTGTGTATGTTAGATTAGATACGTATGCTTATAGTAATAGTAGAATGTACTTATATATTGACCTTTTGTGAGATATAAATGCGATGAAAAGAGAATACGATTTGACATGTGATATGATGATATGTTGGTATACGGATGCGAGTCGATTGAGATGATTGATACCTTGCCGGTCTCCTGATATGAGATTGTTATGGATGCGACCTGGGAAATCGGTATATATATATATAATGTTGTGAATCATGTGTGATATGCCGTACGAGACGTTAGGTCCGTACCCCTCATTGTCATATAGGATGATAGGATCCCTGATGGTTAATGCCGACGTATGATGGTTTACCGTATGTGACGAGTGTTATAATGTCTGATCCATTCCCTTGACTAGAGGATGCCGTACGATGGAGTATACCGTACATGATGCTGTGAGACTGGATGCCGATTGATAGATTCACCGACTCGGTCATATTAGATACGTATACCTGTTAGCATTCGCATACGATTTACCTTATGTGGCATTTATGTTATTTGCATTGCATTACTTATACATGTGCTAGTACACCTACACCATTATCGATGATGCGTATGTTACACTTACACATATTGCTGGCTCAGACACTTCATCATCGATAATTGCCATGTCACTACACAGTAGGATTGCTGCATCATGATATGACTCTTTGCATAAATTACTTGCTATAGTTATCTATGCACCTTTATACGATGTTGCATTTGACCTTGGAGAAATTGGGAACCGCGGGATATATTTTAAAACTGGATTCATTTAAAAGAGTGGTTTTCCCACGATATGTGCATATTACTGTTCCATGTTGCATGATATACGGATATGCATACATTTTCTGTTACATGTCACAAACATCATGCTTTATGATTATACGCATTGAGATATGCTGTTTTCATGAGATTTCTGGATTTGAGAACCGTGGTCATTTCAAAAGAAAGTATGCATTGTTTTAAAAACCCGGTTTCTCTTGATATGATATTTCAGTGCATCCACCATGTGTTTTCTCGTTTCTGAGAGTGGCATTTGTAAGTCCACGTTGCTCACACCGGTTCTTACGGGGAGGCGGAAACGACGAAAAACAATTATTCAGCGCAAGGCAACATGGACTCGAAGCCGGATCTTTGCTAAACTAGAAACTAGCAAACTACTAGAGGCTTTAACTACTATGCCGTAGAAATTATACCTCACAAAACCGGTCCTTTGGGTCTTCATTCCGCTGTCCCGCTCGTCCATCCAAGCTCCGAGTAACGATCCAGATCTTGGTCACCTCCGCGGCCTCCTTGAGTCGAAGACGATCCACCGGAGAGATGTACACCGGGCTCCACCTCGAGCCGAGGCAACTAGGGTAACGAGATCGCTAGTCAAGATGCCCAAGGATGTGTAGTAGAGATATATGGAAGTGTTTGTCTTTGTGGGATCTTTTTCTCTCAACACATGAGATCAAAAGATGAAATCAAGAGGAGGAAGAAGGAGGAGCTAGCAACCATGGAGCATTTCTTTTCTTCTCATGAGCAAGAGCAAGAGAGAGAATGAGAAATGAATTATTAGCTAAAGAAAATGAACCATGGTTGCAATAATGCAAAACTATCATCATTACAAATCCTATCATGATAAAGTTGATGCTACATTGAATTGACCATTTTCATAATAAAAATAGAAAAAGAAAATCCAAAGAAAAGTGTAGACCTCTCATGTAGGTCAATGGTCAACTCCGGTCAACGGGTCAACAAAGTCAAGAGAGGTCATGGTGGTCAAATGGTCAATGCAATTAGCTATCACAAAATTATCACTAAAAGGTTAGTAAACAATGTCTCCGGCTCATAATGGTTTTGACCGAACGAATTGCCAAAGCCCTAATGAGCCTGCCACATAACGGTTTTGGCTGAACCAACTGCCAACACCCTAATGAGGCACCTCCTCCTTCATCGCTCCTCAAAACTGTGCATACACACCCGCATTCCGTAGAATGCGAATGCACATAAGACAAAACAAATCCATCTGTGCAATACTAGGATCCGGCTTAAACTAAAGCCCACTAGTATTGCCTGCCCGAACAGCATACGCACACAAGTGCATGTAAGTGATCGCAGCCCTGCCGTAAAACCATACGTCCTCTACACGTTTCGCTCAGTGCAGGGAAACTCTCTGTGTGGGACTCTTAAGACTCGACACTACGCTGGCAGTGGGTTTAGCCACAGACCGCAAGCGGCACTAGCTGTACGTAACGGTCCCCAGGTAGATGTCGATAAGAAGGCCAATGAGGTAAACCCATCCGAACTCCTACTGAGCCTGTATATGACAATCTCCGTACAGTCCGGTCTGTTCGTCTGATACATCGCATGGCGGGCTTGGGGGTGGTGAACGTCAGTCCCCCAATAGCGGTACAAGTCGTGTTGGAGTGTAGCCCATAACACCCTGAGATAACACTGGAAACCTACCAGTATATCTCGCTTGTCCTGGCCAGGGACTACTCGTGTAATGGCTCTCCTAGACACAGCGCGATGTCAACCCCCTATACCGGGAGAGACGAATCCTGTCTAACCGTCACTGCCTCTAAGTGCTTCGGGACTGCACCTAACTACTACCTGTTTGCACGACTCCTTTGAGCCGTGGTAGGGTAGTAATCTAAGTACAGTGGGAACACACTCGAGGCGAAGTGACAGTGTCAAGTCAGCGGACTAAGCTGTACTCATGTCACCTAGGAACTGATAACTGACGATAGGTATAATACCAACCAACAGTCCCCAATGAGTCCTGTCCAGTGTACTCGTAACCCAAATAGCACCCGCATACTATCTCTAGTACGACGTACTGATGGCTTTGGGACATACCACCTTCCCTGCTGGGATGAGATGCGCATACGCTAGTCTACTCCGGAGTATCGATGCCCTGTCTCGATAGTTCAATGACTAGGGACCTGTATAAGGATGTGCTTATAGATTACCCAGCCCCTACAAGTGTGACTACCATCACAACGCTGGTAATCAAGCAAAGATCCTAAGGGCTCCACTAATATGTATAAGCGATATGCTAAAAGAAACACATGCACATATTGAAGTAGAGACAAACCAAGTAGCATACTACCATTTTGAGCAAGATTGTCTATACAACTGTGAATATCCCAAGATTCCATTAAGTAATATACAAGCTAGTATGATACAGTAATGGCCTTTAGGGCATATACACTAACAATCTCCCACTTGCACTAAGGCCATGTACTGGCGTATCGAAGACCTATCATCTCGATCAGCCGCTCGAACTGAGTCTGGGGTAGGGCCTTCGTGAGTGGATCTGCAGTGTTATTCTCCGAATTTACTCTCTTCACCTCGATCTCCCGGCGATCTACGATCTCCCTGATCAGGTGGTACCACCTCACAATGTGCCTGGACTTCTGATGGGACCTGGGTTCCTTCGCTAAAGCTATAGCTCCGTTGTTGTCGTAATACAGCGGTATTGGATCAACAATGGTAGGAACCACCTGAAGCTCCGTGAGGAACTTCTTCATCCAGACAGCTTCCTTTACGGCATCGCAAGCAGCTATGTACTTCGCTTCCATAGTTGAGTCAGCAACGGTCTCCTACTTGGAACTCTTCCAGCAAACCACCCCTCTATTGAGGGTAAAGACATAACCCGACATGGACTTGGAGTCATCCTTGTCACTCTGGAAGCTGGAGTCAGCAAATGCCTCGATCTGGAGGTCTTTTCCGCCATACACCAAGAACATCTCCTTAGTCCTTCTCAGGTACTTGAGAATGTTCTTTACCGCTATCCAGTGTTTCTCCCCTGGGTCCGACTGATACCGGCTTACAGCGCTCAAAGCGTATGCTACATCTGGTCTGGTACATAACATCGCATACATTATAAAGCCTACCGCAGAAGCGTAGGGTATAATTGACATGTGATCCCTTTCCAAATCAGTCTTGGGAGACATCTCTTTGGAAAGGGTGATCCCGTGACAAGCTGGTAAATTACCGCGCTTTGAATCTTCCATACTGAATCTTTTCAGTATGGTGTCAATGTACCTGCACTGTGAAAGTCCCAACATCCTCTTAGATCTATCACGATAGATCTGGATCCCCAGAATGTTGTTGGCATCGCCCAGGTCCTTCATAGAGAACCTCTGCGACAAGAATCCTTTGACTGACTGTAGCATAGGAATATCATTTCCTATTAGGAGAATGTCATCCACGTACAAGACGAGGAATACCACAGTTCTCCCTACAATCTTACTGTAAATGCATGGTTCATCTGGGTTTTTGATAAAGTCGAATTCTTTGACAGTATCATCGAAGCAGATGTTCCAACTCCGCGATACCTGCTTCAGTCCATAGATGGACTTTAGCAACTTGCACACTCTACCGCTGCTCCCACTCTGAATGAATCCCTCCGGCTAATCCATATAGACGCACTCTTCTAAATTTCCATTTAGGAAAGCCGTCTTTAAGTCCATCTGCCAGATTTCATAATTGTGGAAAGCAGCAATGGCAAGAAGGATCCGAATGGATTTCAGCATAGCCACAGGAGAAAAAGTCTCGTCATAGTCCAAACCAGGCCTTTGACGAAAACCCTTTGCAACAAGTCTAGCTTTATAGGTTTCAACCTGCCCATCTACACCAATCTTCTTTCTGAAGATCCATTTGCAGCCTACGGGTTTTACCCCTTCTGGAGCAAAGTCCAAAGTCCAAACTTTGTTGCTGTACATGGACTCCATCTCGGTCCGCATTACATCCAGTCATTTTACCGAGTCACCGCTCTGAATGGCTTGCTGGAAGCTAGTAGGCTCACCATAATCCATAGTGCAATCCTCTCTATCCCCGTCTATGAGAAAACCGTAGTATCTCTCGGGCGGATGAGACTGCCTACTACTCCTGCGGAGTGGCGTAGGAATGTCCTGTTCTTTCGAACCCTCTGGTTCTACTAAGCTTTCAGTAATAGCTCGTGATTCTGGAATTTCTTCCAGTTCTATTGCGCTCCTACTTATCTGGTTTTCAAAAAACTCAGTTTCCAAGAAGCGGACATGACGAGAAACAAAAACCTTTTGTTCCTCTGCGTAATACAAAAGATACCTCTTGGAGTTCTTTGGGTATCCCACAAACTTACACTGTACTGAACGTGCCTCGAGCTTGTCCGCATGCAGCTTTTTGACAAAAGCTGGACATCCCCATGTCTTAATGTGATTAAGATAGGGTTTCTTCCCACACCACATCTGATATGGTGTAGTAGGCACAGTCTGTAGGGTTCCTAGGCACTCTAATGAGGTCTCACAAGGCATCAACCATGCCAATTTCAAATTTTACAAGTGCCGAGAAACCCTAATACGGATTCGTTGACAAGAGTTTAGGCGAAAAGTGAAACTAGTTAACATTTTAACTAAAAGAAAGAGGCTACAACCTTTGTAGATCCGGTTCTCCACTTCCTTAGCTCCACGTAGACGTCCTCTTGCTGTCCATATCGGATCCCGGACTCTAGCATCGGCTTCATCGGAGAAATGGGCAGGCTAGGTCGTCGGCTTTGATGCCGAAGATGATCTACGTCGAGGCAACACAAGATCAAGCTCCAACTTCACCAAGCAATGAAACTTGTGAAGAAAACACCCTATACTACTTGGCAAGAGGTAGAGGATGAAGAAATAGGAGGTATGTTCACTTTAGAATTGGATTTCTCACTCTTTTACTCAAGATGCCGTTAAAGCTAGTAAGCTTTTCTTCTTGTCCAAGATGAAGAAGAAGAAGATAGAATATGATAAGTGTTAGATTAAAAATGAAAATAATATGAATACTTATCATATACTAACCATGGTCAAGTGTAGAGAGTAAACTAGGGTTAGGTGAATGGTTAGGTTAAGAGAAGAAAACAAAAATGGTCAAGGTTTCAACCCTTCATGAAGCTTCATGAAAGAAACAAGAAAAGCCACCATTTCCATTTTCTTTTCCAAAATCAAAAATCAAAATAAATAAATGAATAAGTAAACAAAACCCTAACCGTTCATATAACCATGGTTTAATCTTTACACAAACTCAAGTTAACATGTATCGTCAAACATGATACAATCAAGTGCACACAAAAAATATATCACATATACAATGTGCACATCAAGTGAGAAAATCCTTTTAAAATGAACCAATACTAGTTAATGCAAAGTAATATATCAAATATATAATTATACATTAAATCATTAAATCAACACTTGATTCAATGATCCGGTCATGTCGTACATAACCGACTAGTATCCAATGTATCGACTTATCGAATCAATCTTCGATTCGATAACTAGGTTATATCGCATATAACCAATCGAAACATTCATCGCGAGAATGAAATACGGTATCACATACACGCATTATTCTCGGTCCCGCACATATCTCATATGCGCTCCTATTTCGTTTTGCTTGAGCCAGGAAACCTCTGTGTAGGACTCTAAAGACTCGTCAATACGCCGGCAGCAGATGATGATCATATCAAGCACCCACAAGCCGCAAGCGGTCTGCTAAACGTAACGGCCACCCGGGTATTGAGCGATCAGAAGATCGACGAGCAAGCCCGCTCACACTCCTGTGAATCCAACCAGTAACACTTACCGTACAGTCCGGTCTGTTCGTCTGATATGTCGCATATCAAGTCTAGGGGTGGTAAACGTCAGACCCTAATAACCGATAAGTCATGCCGATGTGAGTCTCATAACGGGTCGAGAAACTACTGGTAACACTTACCAGCAAAACTCTGATCAGCCGTGGCCAGGGACTTCCCTGTTACGGCCAATCGAGCACAGCGCAACATCAACCCCCAATACCGATAGAGACGAAACCCCTCCTATCGCTCATTGCCTCCATGTGACTCGGGACTGTACCCAAAAACCACCGTTTTGCACGCCCTCATGGATGTGGTAAGGTGGAGATCAAAGCACAGTGGGAATCACACAAGACTCTATGACGATCTCGGGTCTACAGACTAACCTGCACAAGTGTTACCTGAGAACTGCCATCTGACGTGAGGTATAATACCATCTGGGAGTTCTCGGCGAGTCCGTCCAGTGTACCCAGTCTCCACTGAGCACCCGTATACCATCTCTGATGTCAAACACCAATGGATATGGGATTATCCATCGCCCATCTCATGGGTCGAGAAGCATATACGCTAGCCTACACTGGTATATCGATGCCCCGTCTCGATACACCCACGACTAGGGACTTTGAAAGATGTACCTATGGACTACCATGTCCCCACTAGTATGATCTGCATCATAGTCCAGGTAGTCAAGTACACATCCTAAGGGCTTTATCAATATGTAACTATAAGACAGTTTAAAGAGACAAGTGTACATGTAAAGATAAAGAGCAACCAGATAGCATACTATCATATCGAGCAAGAAAGTCATCTCTATATATGTCCAAGCATCCAATATAAAATACATCATCTGTACAATACTGGCCTCTAGGGCATACATACAACTAACAATCTCCTACTTGCACTAGGGCTAGCTACTGTAGTATCGCATACCGAGCATCCCGAAGAGTTTCTCAAACTGTATCTGGGGAATGGCCTTCGTAAGTTGATCCGCCGTGTTGTTCTTCGTGTCAACCCTCCTGACCTCGATCTCCCGGCGATCAACTATCTTCCGGATCAGGTGATACCGCCTCAGAATATGCCTGGATCGCTGATAGGACCTGGGTTCCTTGGCCAAAGCCACCGCTCCATTGTTATCGCAATACAAAGGTATTGGATGCTCAATGGATGGAACCACACCAAGTTCAGTAATGAACTTCTTGATCCAGACAACCTCTTTAGCAGCATCGTTGGCAGCGATGTATTCAGCCTCCATCGTCGAGTCTGCCACGGTTTCCTGCTTGGAACTCTTCCAGCTAGCCGCCCCTCCGTAAAGGGTAAAGACAAATCCCGACTGCGACTTAGAGTCGTCCTTATCACTCTGGAAGCTCGAATCGGTAAAGGACTCCACTTGGAGTTCTCCGTTACCATACACCAAGAGCATCTCTTTAGTCCTTCGCAAGTACTTGAGAATGCTCTTCACAGCTGTCCAGTGACTCTCTCCAGGATCAGCTTGATACCTGCTCACTACACTTAGTGAGTATGCTACATCGGGTCTGGTACATAGCATCGCGTACATGATAGAGCCTACAGCCGAAGCATAGGGTATCCCTTGCATGCGAGCTCTCTCCAAATTAGTCTTGGGAGACATCTCTTTGGAGAGAGTGACTCCAGAGATCGTGGGCAAGTTCCCACGCTTGGATTCTTCCATACTAAACCTCTTTAGTATGGTGTCAATGTACCTGGATTGGGACAATCCCAATATCCGTTTGGATCTATCCCTATAGATCCTAATTCCCAATATGCAGGAGGCATCACCAAGATCTTTCATTGGGAATCTTTGTGATAGGAAGAGCTTGACCGATTGCAGCATAGGAATATCATTTCCTATCAAGAGTATGTCGTCCACGTATAATACGAGGAAGACAACCTTACTCTATGCTACCTTCTTATAGATACAAGGTTCATCTGGGTTTTTGACGAAATCAAACTCTTTGATAACGACGTCAAAGCAGATGTTCCAACTCCGCGATGCTTGCTTTAATCCATAAATGGATTTAAGCAGCTTGCACACCTTCCCGCTGCTCCCACTGTCTACGAAGCCCTCTGGCTGAGTCATGTACACGCACTCTTCTAAATCACCATTTAGAAAGGCGGTCTTAACATCCATTTGCCAGATTTCGTAGTCATGATATGCAGCGATGGCAAGCATGATCCGGATGGATTTAAGCATAGCCACTGGAGAAAAGGTTTCGTCATAGTCCACACCTGGTCTTTGACGAAAACCCTTTGCAACAAGTCTAGCTTTGAAAGTCTCCACTTTCCCATCTACACCAAGTTTTTTCTTGAAGATCCATTTGCTCCCAATGGGTTTTACCCCTTCAGGAGCAACTTCCAAAGTCCATACTTTGTTGGTGTACATAGATTCCATCTCGGACCGCATAGCATCCAGCCATTTCACTGAGTCCCTACTCGTGATGGCCTGCTCGAAGCTAGTTGGGTCATCATCCTCCATGATGCAATTCTCGCTCCCACCATCCATGAGAAAACCGTAGTATCTCTCAGGTTGGCGAGGAACCCTACTAGATCGACGGAGAGGCTGAGGTTCATTGGGAGCTACTGAATCTTCTGGTTCCACTAAATCTTCAGTTACGGTTTGCGTATCTGGAACTTCTTCCAGCTCTACCACTTTGCCACTAATTTCTTTTTCAAGGAATTCCTTTTCTAAAAAGGTGGCATATTGAGAAACAAACACCTTTTGTTCTTCAGCATGGTAGAAAAAATATCCTTATGAATTCTTAGGATATCCCACAAACTTGCAAAGAACTGACCGTGCCTCGAGTTTGTCTGGATTTTGCCTTTTGACATAGGCCGGACAACCCAATATCTTAACTCGTTTAAAATATGGTCTCTTCCCACTCCATATCTCATATGGTGTGGTAGGTACAGATTTAGATGGAACTTGATTCAATAGGTATGCAGCTGTCTCCAGCGCATATCCCCAGAAGGAAATAGGTAACTCAGTTGTGCTCATCATAGAGCGCACCATATCTAATAGGGTGCGGTTCCTCCGTTCTGATACACCGTTGTGCTGTGGTGTATATGGAGGAGTCAGCTGAGAGAGAATCCCATTCTCTTTTAGGAAGTCCAGGAATTCATTGCTTAAGTATTCACCTCCTCGATCAGATCGTAGGATTTTAATACTTTTTCCGGTTTGGTTCTCGACTTCTTGTTTATATTCTCTAAATTTCTCAAAAGCTTCTGATTTGTGTTTCATCAAGAACACATATCCGAATTTAGAGAGATCGTCAGTGAATGTAATGAAGTATGAAGAACCATCCCTGGCATGTGTAGACATGGGACCGCATACATCACTATGTATTAGTCCCAAGAGTTCGGTAACTCTTTCTCCGTGTCCCGTAAACGGAGTTTTGGTCATCTTGCCTTTGAGACATGACTGGCAAGTGTCATAAGATGAAAATTCGAATGGTTTCAAATATCCATCCTTATGCAACTTAGCCAGTCGTGTCGCATTGATGTGACCCAGTCTACAATGCCACAAGAAGGATTCGTTCAGTTCTGAACTCTTCATCTTGTGTGTGTTTGTTATGCTCGGAACTGTTGATTGATTTAGAACATAAATGCCATTGCACAACGTGCCTCATCCAACCAACTTTTGGTTACGGAAAATGTTCATAACATTGTCCTGTAATACAAAATTATATCCTTCTTTACTCAACAAAGAAACCGATATAATGTTGCATATCAGGTTCGGCATGTAATAGCATTCGTTCAGAACCAATGTATTACTAGTTGGTAATGCAAGGTGATATTCCCCGATAGTCTTAGCTGCAACTATTGCACCATTTCCAACTCTAATGTCTTTATCACCTTCTCCAAGTTCTCTACCTTTCCTGAGCCCATGTAACTGATTACATATATGGGATCCTGATCCGGTATCTAATACCCAGGACGTAGAGCAAATGGAGAAACAGTTCTCTGTAACGAACACACCCGAAGAAAATGCATCAACATGTACTTTCTTCATTCGGGTGGCATGGGAATCCTGGTATTCCCCTATGTCCTATTCATTCCCATAACCTTTATAAGAAAGAACGGAACCAACGTTCCCCAGCACAGTATAACATGCGGGTTCAGTCAATGTTAGTGTATATGCCCTAGAGGCCATTACTGTATCATACTAGTTTGTATATTACTTAATGGAAGCTTGGGATATTCACCTTGTATAAACAATCTTTCTCAATATAGTAGTATGCTACTTGGTTTGTCTCTACTTCAATGTGTACTTGTGTTTATTTTATTATATCACTTATACGCATTAGTGGAGCCCTTAGGATCTTTGCTTGATTACCAGCGTTGTGATGGCAGTCACACTAGTGGGGGCTGGGTAATCTATAAGCACATCCTTATACAGGTCCCTAGTCGCAGGACTATCGAGACAGGGCATCGATACTCCGGAGTAGACTAGCGTATGCACTTCTCATCCCAGTGTGGGAGATGGTCTGTCCTACAGCCATCAGTACGTCGTACTGGAGATAGTATACGGGTGCTCGTTGGGTTACGAGTACACTGGACAGGACTCGTCGGGAACTGACAGGTTGGTATTATACCTATCGTCAGTTATCAGTTCCCAGGTGACATGAGTACAGCTTAGTCCGCTGACTTGACACTGGCACTTCGCCTCGAGTGTGTTCCCACTGCACTTTGATCACTACCCTACCACGGCTCAAAGGAGTCGTGCAAACAGGTGGTGGTTGGGTGCAGTCCCGAAGCACTTGGAGGCAGTGACGGTTAGACAGGATTCGTCTCTCCCGGTATTGGGGGTTGACATCGCGCTGTGTCTAGGAGAGCCATTACACGAGTAGTCCCTGGCCAGGGCAAGCGAGATATACTGGTAGGCTGCCAGTGTTATCTCAGGGTGTTTTGGGCTTCACTCCGACACGACTTGTACCGCTATTAGGGGACTGACGTTTTACCGCCCCCTAGGCCCGACATGCGATGTATCAGACGAACAGACCGGACTGTACGGAGACTGTCACATTCAGACTCAGTAGGAGTTCAGATGGGGTTTCACCTCGTCAGCCTTCTTGTCGGCATCTACCTGGGGACCGTTACGCACAGCTAGTGCCGCTTGCGGTCTGTGGTTAAACCCACTGCCAGCGTAGTGCCGAGTCTTTAGAGTCCCACACAGAGGGTATTCGCCTCTGGGCAAAACAGAGTAGAGGTCGCATGGTTTTGCGACAGGGTTCGTTCTCATCCGCGCACTTGTGCACGTTTGGAGTCCGGACGGATATTACTGGCTGGCTGTGGTTTGAGTCAGATGCTGGTATATGTTTTGGGGTTGCTTTTATCTCTCAGTATTCATGTTCCTCGGAACAAGGATGCAGGTGTGTATGCACGGTTATTTGAGGAAGAGGAAGAGGGCTTTCATTAGGGTTTCGGAACGGGTGCGTATGCACAGTTAACAGTCGTCTTTTTCCAAACCCTAATGGATTTATGTTATATCAATTAATAATATATAATAAAATGAAATTGTGTCATGGTTGGTTTTTATGTTGACTTGTTGACCATGGTTGACTTGTTGACCATGGTTGAAGTTTTGACCATCATCATTACAAAAGAAAGATGCTCTTTGATTCTAGCAGATTCATTTAATGTTTGAAATGATAATGGTCATTCTTAAACTTTCCATCAACCTTTTCATTTTCATTATTATTATTATTTGATAATTCTTTTGCTTTATGTTATGGTTGCAAAAGAAAAAGAGCTCACTTTATCATAACAACTCTCTCTCCTCACTTCATCTTCTTCTTCCTCTAGCATAAGGAGAACCCTTCTCATGTGTTGAGAATCCTTCTCCTTAAAAGAAAAGCACCTCTTAGACTCTCTCTACTCACCCTAGGATCAAGGGTTTAGCAAGACGGAGATTCTAGTTCGCTCCAAGTTCGAGAAAGAGCCCGAAGGTTGAACCCTCAGGTGGATCCATCTTCGACGGAAGAAGGCGACAAGGAGAGTACCATCAACCTCTACAAAAGTTTGAAGAAGAAGGAGTTCAAGTTTAGGTATAACCATCCTCATCCGAGTAGCTAACTCTCTTTAGCAAGTTTGCTAGTTTTAGTTTAGAAAAAGATCCCGACTTTGTTTAGTCCATGTTGCCCCTTGCGCTAAAAATTTGATTTTTATACCGTTTCCGTCTCCCCGTAAGAACCGGGGGTCGCAACGTGGACTTACAGTGGTATCAGAGCCTAACTAAACTTAAACTAGCTTGGTAGTGAAGTGTAACGAAGTTCGGAACCGAAAAAAAATCCAGAAAACCAAACTTTTACAAAACCCTAGTTTCTGTTAAAAATTTTTCTGGTCAAAACAAGATTTGTTATACACCTAAAATCGGCTCAGGGTTTTGTATGAACACCCAAGAAAAACGATCCCCTGATTCCTTCATTCCGCCGCGCATCCGCGGCCTCATCTACTCTCATGGCCGCGGATCCGCCGCCGTTTGTGCCCATCAAGCGATCGTTTTTTGTGCAGTGTTCTTCTGGTAGGATTTTGGGATTTTTAAGATATATTATATGTGCCCAGATTTTCCAGAACAGAAATTTGCTTTTGGGGTCCTATAATTCCGTATTTTTTTTCCGAACTTCACTGCACTTTGACTATGATGGTTATATCTGTGATGTTTGCATGTATTGAACGTCGGCTAATCGCTATAAGTCGATTGGTCGGGGTTATACATGATCTGTGTTTGATATTGGATTGTGTATATGAATGTGTTGGACTGTCGCGGGTGAATAGCCGGGGTGGATGTGAGATGAGCTTTTGTTTTTTCTTTCATTCATTGTAAATGTAAATTGATGTAATAATATTATTTGTTTGGCCGCACAACCGGGTCGGGGTTGTAGCCGTCATTGTATAATTCTTTTTACTGTTTTTGCTCCTAGGATAGACCCATGGAGGGGTGCACAAACTGCCAAGTTCTTGGCGGGTAGTTTGCCGCACCCGTAGGGGTCTTGGGTGGGGTATTTGGCTATTCACCGCGACCGTGTAATCCGCTTTTCGTTGCAGGCTCGAAAGGATTGCGGATTGCTAGTATATCCAATGTATTCATCTGTGATCTGTAATGTCTATCATTGCTTTCTATTTAGGCGTTGCTTATGTTTTACAACCGCGCTAGCCCAGCCCCCGCCCTGTCGTTAGTTAAGTAACCTAACGAGTGATGACGGGACCCCGTGGCGAATGCGAATGGCATAAGCGTACGTCATATTTTGGTTGTTTTCTGCAATGGTAGGAATTAAATGATGGGACGCATTAAAAGAACTAATGCAAGAATATAACGCATTAAAAGAACTAATGCAAGATAATAAACCAAGCTAAAGTCGTTGGAACACTTTCAAAAAACCACTCGGTTCTTTTCAAAACTAACTTTTAAATGCGGAGCTTGAGCCACTCCTTCTAAAAGCTATCTCGTTCCATCGATTATATCAAGTTCACTACGTTCACGGTTTCGCCAAAACCATTCGTAGCCCTCCGTCGTTTCGTATGAATATTCAATAGTATTCAAGCTATGTTTGTTGACCTTCGTCAAGACATAGAGATTGGTAGCTGTTGGGTGTTCATATGTAGCATAGATAGATGCGTTGGTTTGGGACAGTCGTATTGCCTTGTTGACCTTCGTCAAGGGTATATACGGGTGGGTTCAAATTAACCTGGATAATGACGGGCAGAACTTGACATGTGACTTATGATTTGTTGACCTTCGTCAAGGTCATAAGAGCATGGGGCAAAAATCCACATCGGGAGTTTCATAAGTACTGAAACTTGCTAGATTTGCATACCATTTGGAGTGTGATGATTATGGTAGGATTCCTTCATTTTCGTCACGCGATGATATTTGGATCCCGATCCTACTGTGAGTATATGCTACTCCTCGGGAAATTTCTCACTAAACGATCAATGCTATAAACCTAGTAGGTGCCTAGAAAGGTGTTAGCGGGGCTACGCCCCCAGGGAAAAGAGGTTCTTAAATTAAGGAACTTCGCGAAAGCGTTGGAAAACCTCCCTCGAAGTACCGACACTGGCCTGGCTGAACGGTTAAGCAAGTATTGTACGGTGGGATTGATCCCGGCTAATTCTTCCTTTGTGGTTTGAGGAGGGATTCGAGAGACAGTGGGAGCCATCCTGTTTAGACAAATTAAAAACCATTCTAAACTTGCAAGAGCATCGTGCTAAAGTGTTTCTTCTCTCCCCCCTGCAGCGACCAAAATCGAAATGACTGGACTTAAGTTACTTCTAGATAAAAACATACTGACAGGGCCAAACCACAAAGATTGGCTCAGGAATGTCAAATTGGCAATCGCTTACGACAAGCTGGGGTATCTTCTTACCACCAAAGCTCCCCCCGTCCCAGGTCCCATCTCCAGCGTCGCGGATAAGGAAATCCGTAAGACTTGGGAGATTGATTGCGCGAAGGCCAGGTGCCTCGTGCTTCCCTCTATGGACAACGAACATCAGAGGAGGCATGAGAATATGGACCTTGAGTCCATATTTCTCCATACAAAAGAACTGTATGGAGAGCAGTCTCGTATCGCAAGATACGAAGTGTCGAAGAAGTTATTTTCGACTAAGTTGGCCGTCGGATCATCGGTAGCGGACCACGTGCTTAAGATGATTGGCTACACTGAGGAGCTCGCAGAACTTGGGACCACGTTGGACAGTGAACTCTATACGGATTTAATTCTCCAGTCCCTTCCATCCACTTACGCCCAGTTTATACTGAACTTCAACTTACAAGAAAAGGAAGTTGAACTTTCAGAACTCCTCAACCTGCTGAGGAGCGCAGAGGGCACCCTACAGAAGGGTAGGGAAACACCCGCTTTGTTTGTAGGGGGATCTTCTTCCTCTAGGTCCAAGGCGAAAGCCAAGGGAAAGAGGAAGAAAGCCCCCGCCAAACCAAGAGGCGGTGTTAGTAAAGTGGGTACGAAGGGAAAGGAAAAGGCAACAAAGATTGCGGGGAAGCTTGTTGGAAAGGAAGAATGCTTCTATTGTCATAAGAGTGGACACTGGAAGAAAGATTGCAGGGCTTGGAAGGCCAGGACACAAGAACTGAAGCAGGTTGCAGCTTCAGCTTCAGGTGTGTATATTATTGAAAACTGTCTTTCTATAAACTCTACTTCCTGGGTATTGGATACCGGATCAGGATCTCATATCTGTAATTCTTTGCAGGCGTTGAGAAACCGTAGGTTTTTGAAGGCAGGTGACATGACCCTCAGAGTTGCGAACGGAGCTAGCATGGATGCTAAAGCCGTGGGGGACTATCACCTGGGAATGTCAGATGGGCATGTTTTGGTTTTGCGTAATTGCTTTTTTGTACCCAACGCAACTTGTAATATCATTTCTGTATCTTTGGTTTCTAAAGAAGGTTATGAATTTGCGTTTGTAAGTAATGTTGTAAACATTCACCTTAATCAAGTTCTGATTGGGTCAGGTACACTGAGCAATGGTATATACGTGTTGAACCAACCACAGATTTTCAATGTCCAGAATACACACAAAAGAAAGTCTCCAGATATCAATCAGGCTTTCTTATGGCATTGTAGACTGGGTCACATCAATGAGACACGGTTGACTAAGTTACATAAAGAAGGATACTTGGATCCGTTCGAGTATCAATCTTATGCCACTTGTGAATCTTGTCTCATGGAAAAGATGACAAAGACTCCGTTCACTGGACACGGAGAAAGAGCGAGCGAGCTCTTGAGACTCATACACAGTGACGTGTGTGGTCCAATGTCTACACATGCGCGAAGCGGTTATTCATACTTCATTACTTTCACAGACGATTTCTCTAGGTATGGACATGTCTTCTTAATGAAGCACAAATCCGAGGCCTTTGAGAAATTTCGGGATTACAAGAATGAAGTTGAAAAACAAACAGGCAAAAGTATTAAGATTCTAAGATCGGATCGAGGTGGTGAATACTTGAGTGCCGAGTTCCTGGATTATTTAAAAGAGAATGGAATTCTCTCTCAGCGTACTCCTCCATACACTCCGCAACATAACGGTGTATCGGAAAGGAGGAATCGAACCCTATTGGATATGGTTCGTTCCATGATGAGTAAGGCTGAGTTACCGCGATCTTTCTGGGGTTATGCACTAGAAGCAGCTGCATATCTCTTGAACAAGGCTCCTACCAAGACTGTGCCTACCACTCCATATCAGATATGGAGTGGGAAGAAACCCTGTCTTAAGTACCTTAAGATATGGGGATGTCCAGCTTTTATAAAAAAGCAGCATGCGGACAAGCTCGAGGCACGTTCAGTACAATGTAAGTTTGTGGGATACCCAAAGAACTCCAGGGGGTATCTGTTCTATTCCGCTGAGGAACAAAAAGTTTTTGTTTCTCAACATGCCCGCTTCTTGGAAACTGAGTTTTTGGAAACCCAGATAAGTGGGAACGCAATAGAACTGGAAGAGATTCCAGAACCACAAGCTATTACTGAAGACTTGGAAGAGCCAGTAAGTTCAAAAGAACAGGACATTCCTATGCCGCTCCGCAGGAGTAGTAGGCAGTCTCATCCGCCCGAGAGATACTGCGGTTTTCTCATAGACGGGGATAGAGAGGATTGCATCATAGACTATGATGAGCCTACTAGCTTCCAGCAGGCCGTTCAGAGCGTTGACTCGGTAAAATGGCTGGATGCAATGCGGACCGAAATGGAGTCCATGTACACCAACAAAGTATGGACGTTGGACATTGCTCCAGACGAGGTAAAACCCGTAGGATGCAAGTGGATCTTCAAAAGGAAGATTGGTGTAGATGGACAGGTTGAGACCTATAAAGCTAGACTTGTAGCAAAGGGTTTCCGTCAAAGACCTGGCTTGGACTATGACGAAACCTTTTCTCCAGTGGCTATGCTGAAATCCATTCGGATCCTTCTTGCCATTGCTGCCTTCCACGATTATCAGATTTGGCAGATGGACGTAAAAACCGCTTTTCTAAATGGAAATTTAGAGGAGTGTGTCTATATGGATCAGCCAGAGGGTTTCATTCAGAGTGGGAGCAGCGGAAAGGTGTACAAGTTGCTTAAGTCCATCTATGGACTAAAGCAGGCATCGCGGAGTTGGAACATCTGTTTTTATGAGACGGTCAAGGAATTTGGCTTTATCAAAAATCCAGATGAACCATGCATCTATAGTAGATTTGTAGCGAGAACTGTAGTATTCCTCGTTTTATACGTGGATGACATTCTCTTAATAGGAAATGACATTCCTATGCTACAATCTGTCAAGGGGTTCTTGTCACACAGGTTCTCCATGAAAGACCTGGGTGATGCCTCATACATCCTGGGGATCCGGATCCATCGTGATAGATCCAAGAGGATATTAGGACTTTCTCAGTCCAGGTACATCGACACCATAGTGAAAAGATTCAGTATGGAAGATTCCAAGCGCGGTAACCTACCGGCTTGTCACGGGATCACCCTCTCTAAAGAGATGTCTCCCAAGACTGATTTGGAGAGGGATCGCATGTCTATTATACCCTACGCTTCTGCGGTAGGCTCTATAATGTATGCGATGTTGTGTACCAGACCGGATGTAGCTTATGCACTGAGTGTGGTAAGCCGGTATCAGTCAAACCCTGGGGAGAAACACTGGATAGCGGTAAAGAACATTCTCAAGTACCTGAGAAGGACTAAGGAGATGTTCTTGGTGTATGGCGGAAAAGACCTCCAGATCGAGGCCTTTGCTGACTCCAGCTTCCAGAGTGACAAGGATGATTCCAAGTCCATGTCGGGTTTTGTCTTTACCCTCAATGGAGGGGCGGTGTGTTGGAAGAGTTCCAAACAGGAAACCGTTGCAGACTCGACGATGGAAGCGGAATACATCGCTGCATCTGATGCCGCAAAAGAAGCTGTCTGGATAAGGAAGTTCTTGAAAGAACTTCAGGTGGTTCCGTCCATTGTTGACCCAATACCTCTGTATTGTGACAACAACGGGGCTATAGCTTTAGCAAAGGAACCCAGGTCCCATCA
This sequence comes from Agapanthus africanus, assembly GCA_030015575.1. NCBI lineage: Eukaryota > Viridiplantae > Streptophyta > Magnoliopsida > Asparagales > Amaryllidaceae > Agapanthus > Agapanthus africanus. Next base: position 331,160,628 of record CM057345.1, on the reverse strand, counting down.
GAGATCCAGGCACATCTTGAGGCGGTATCACCTGATCAGGGAGATCGTGGATCGCAAGGAGATCGAGGTTCGGAGGGTTGCTTCAGAAGAGAAAACTGCAGATCCATTCACCAAGGCCCTACCCCAGACTCAGTTTGAGCGGCTGATCGAGATGATAGGTCTTCGATACGCCAGTACATGGCCTTAGTGCAAGTGGGAGATTGTTAGTGTATATGCCCTAGAGGCCATTACTGTATCATACTAGTTTGTATATTACTTAATGGAAGCTTGGGATATTCACCTTGTATAAACAATCTTGCTCAATATAGTAGTATGCTACTTGGTTTGTCTCTACTTCAATGTGTACTTGTGTTTATTTTAGTATATCACTTATACGCATTAGTGGAGCCCTTAGGATCATTGCTTGATTACCAGCGTTGTGATGGCAGTCACACTAGTGGGGGCTGGGTAATCTATAAGCACATCCTTATACAGGTCCCTAGTCGCAGGACTATCGAGACAGGGCATCGATACTCCGGAGTAGACTAGCATATGCGCTTCTCATCCCAGTGTGGGAGATGGTCTGTCCCACAGCCATCAGTACGTCGTACTGGAGATAGTATACGGGTGCTCGTTGGGTTACGAGTACACTGGACAGGACTCGTCGGGAACTGACAGGTTGGTATTATACCTATCGTCAGTTATCAGTTCCCAGGTGACATGAGTACAGCTTAGTCCGCTGACTTGACACTGGCACTTCGCCTCGAGTGTGTTCCCACTGCACTTTGATCACTACCCTACCACGGCTCAAAGGAGTCGTGCAAACAGGTGGTGGTTGGGTGCAGGCCCGAAGCACTTGGAGGCAGTGACGGTTAGACAGGATTCGTCTCTCCCGGTATTGGGGGTTGACATCGCGCTGTGTCTAGGAGAGCCATTACACGAGTAGTCCCTGGCCAGGGCAAGCGAGATATACTGGTAGGCTTCCAGTGTTATCTCACGGTGTTTTGGGCTTCACTCCGACACGACTTGTACCGCTATTAGGGGACTGACGTTTTACCGCCCCCTAGGCCCGACATGCGATGTATCAGACGAACAGACCGGACTGTACGGAGACTGTCACATTCAGACTCAGTAGGAGTTCAGATGGGGTTTCACCTCGTCAGCCTTCTTGTCGGCATCTACCTGGGGACCGTTACGCGCAGCTAGTGCCGCTTGCGGTCTGTGGTTAAACCTACTGCCAGCGTAGTGCCGAGTCTTTAGAGTCCCACACAGAGGGTATTCGCCTCTGGGAAAAACAGAGTAGAGGTCGCATGGTTTTGCGACAGGGTTCGTTCTCATCCGCGCACTTGTGCACGTTTGGAGTCCGGACGGATATTACTGGCTGGCTCTGGTTTGAGTCAGATGCTGGTATATGTTTTGGGGTTGCTTTTATCTCTCAGTATTCATGTTCCTCGGAACAAGGATGCAGGTGTGTATGCACGGTTATTTGAGGAAGAGGAAGAGGGCTTTCATTAGGGTTTCGGAACGGGTGCGTATGCACAGTTGACAGTCGTCTTTTTCCAAACCCTAATGGATTTATGTTATATCAATTAATAATATATAATAAAATGAAATTGTGTCATGGTTGGTTTTTATGTTGACTTGTTGACCATGGTTGACTTGTTGACCATGGTTGAAGTTTTGACCATCATCATTACAAAAGAAAGATGCTCTTTGATTCAAGCAAATTCATTTAATGTTTGAAATGATAATGGTCATTCTTAAACTTTCCATCAACCTTTTCATTTTCATTATTATTATTATTTGATAATTCTTTTGCTTTATGTTATGGTTGCAAAAGAAAAAGAGCTCACTTTATCATAACAACTCTCTCTCCTCACTTCATCTTCTTCTTCCTCTAGCATAAGGTGAACCCTTCTCATGTGTTGAGAATCCTTCTCCTTAAAAGAAAAGCACCTCTTAGACTCTCTCTACTCACCCTAGGATCAAGGGTTTAGCAAGCCGGAGATTCTAGTTCGCTCCAAGTTCGAGAAAGAGCCCGAAGGTTGAACCCTCAGGTGGATCCATCTTCGACGGAAGAAGGCGACAAGGAGAGTACCATCAACCTCTACAAAAGTTTGAAGAAGAAGGAGTTCAAGTTTAGGTATAACCATCCTCATCCGAGTAGCTAACTCTCTTTAGCAAGTTTGCTAGTTTTAGTTTAGAAAAAGATCCCGACTTTGTTTAGTCCATGTTGCCCCTTGAGCTAAAAATTTGATTTTTATACCGTTTCCGCCTCCCCGTAAGAACCGGGGGTCGCAACGTGGACTTACAGTCAATACATCCATATTATTATCTTTATTAGGGCATGAAATGGTCGCTACCTGGAGAGAGAGAGAAGAAAACACTTTAGCGTATGCTCTTGCAAGATCAGATTGATTATTATCTTATCTAATCAGGATGGCTCCCACTGGTTTTTATCAAATCTTCCTTCAAACCCTAAAAGGAAAGACTAGCCGGGATTAATTACACCCTACAACTTCGCCAATCTTTCAGCCAGGCCAGTGTCGGTACTTTGAGGGAGGTTCCCCGTGCTTTCGCACGGACCTAATTAAAGTAAACCTCGTTTTCCCAGAGGCGTAACCCCGTTGACACCTTTCTAGACACCTACTTGATCGGCTAATTATAATGTGTAAAACTCTCCCGGGAGTAACTCTTACTCACAGTGGGTATCGGGATCCAACTATCTCATAGAAGGTATGCAATCTCATTGCAAATTTCAACACTTGAAATTCCCGATAATATTTTGCCCCTAGCAGCTATATGACCTTAACATAGTCAACAAATCATAAGTGCTAGTCAAGTTCAACCCGTCATTTCCTGATTGAATTAAACCCACCCGCACGACCCTTAACATAGTCAACAAAGTCGCACGACTACCCTAATCCAATCGCATCATATGCTTATACAGATAAGCACCAATCAGCTACCGCACACTACGCCTTAACATAGTCAACAAACGTAGCACGAATACTAACTAGTACTTATCTGAAATGACGGAGGGCTATGACAGGCTTTTCTGAAAACCTATTGCGTAATGAACTTGATATCGTTGTAGAATCAAATGAAGTTTTGAAATGGAGTGATTTTGAGGCTTTTCTAGTTTTGCTAAAGGGGTCACTCCCGGTGAAGGGATCGTCGGCCCTTTCCTCGTCGAATGAGGTGCGGGATATATCATATATATCACTGTGCAAAGCAGAAACTATAGAAGCAATCAAAAGTCAAACCGAGTGTGTAGCATCTGCCAGTTATTGCTAAAGGGGTCACTCCTGGTGAAGGGATTTCGGCCCTTTCCTCATCGAATAAGGTGCAGGGTATATCATATAGACCGCTATGCAAAGCAAAACTGTAGCTACCCTTTTTGTTTAAAATTTGATTCTACAACATCTTTTAGGTTTCTTTTCTTTCATTAATCACATTAATGAAGTCCCATCATTTAAGTCACCTAAACATCACAGATAAATACGACGTACACTTATGCCATCCGCATTCGCCTCGATGTCCCCTCGTGCACCGTTAGGTTAAGTAACTAACGACAGAGCAGGGCAGGGCTAGTGCGGGTGCAAAAATAAGTAACGTCTATATAATATATCATATATACTATATACTGTATCCATCAGAACATATCAAATGATCACATCACAGATATCGCAGCAGAAAATATCATATGAAATATTGGATATACTAGGATGTCCGTGTTTTTAATACGAGCCAGTATAAAACACGGATTCCACGGTCGTGATGAATAGCCAATCCCACCCCCCTAGACCCCTACGAGAGCGGCAAGCAACCCTACCAATTCTAGGATTAGGAGACCCGGACTCGACTCCTCGAGATGGTCTCCCACTGGACCCTAGAACCTGGTTACTTGTGCTCCCCTCCTTGGGTCTATCCTAGTGCGGAAAAGTAAAAAATATACAAAGGGTGACATCTTCCGCAACCTGGAAGTGCCCCAATAAAAGAATATTACATACAAGTTTTTACATGAATGAAAATGAAAAACACTCATCTCAAATAAAAACCCCCGGCTATTCAAACACGACGATCCAATATAACATATCCAGCAACACATAACATCATATGTCATCAACGTAAGTAAATATGCGCATCCCAATTGTCGTTGACATATAGCAACGAAACCGGCGATATCACATATTACACTTACGGTCACAGAAAAGAAAATGTAAAACTACAACAGTTGGAATCCGCAACCTCTTTAGACATCGCATGCCTAATCAAATGAAATACTTAGACATCACATGCCTAACAATTATAAACCCCGCATTTTAGTCTCATTATCGAAAACTCTTTTCAATATCAAGTGAGACTAAACCGCTAGATTTATAACATTCATTTAGTTATCTCATAACTGTTTGTGAATTCCAATTATTGTATCCCATTCCGGATAAATAGAAAATATTAAACTTTCCGATCGAACATTCGAACACCCAAGTTTTCCCGAAACCGTTCAACACATGAAATAAGTTCAAAGACATTCACTTCATGCCTCAGTACCAACGGTCCAGCCGTAGAAGGGTTAAGCCAACGCCTCACATGTGGCACGCCGTACTGCCCCAAACCCTAAGGTTCAAAGGGCAGTTCAAGACGGTCACATAATCGAGTTAAGGTTTGTTGTCTTCTAGAGGGACCATCACGTTACTTGCACTACTTAGAACGTCATTAAACTACGGAAAAGTCCAACAATTGGAAATTTCCCGGCAGGGGAAAGATTGGGTATTTACATCCGGTCGAACCTTTTAACATATTCCAAATATCCGGAAAACACATAGACAAAGTTTGAAATTTCCGATCGAATCATCGAAGCTCTAAAACACCCCAGAAAACTCAACTCTTGAGTGAAAATTAAAAATTCCCATAAAACTCAGAACCTGAAAACATGGATTACTGTGCAAAAATTGAAGGCAACTCTCATCATTTAGCCGCGGAACCACCGCAGAAGCCAGGCTTCTGCCGCGGTTCCGCCGCGCATTGGACATATCATGAGGTAATTTTTGCACCGTAATTCTTAGAATTCCCTGTTGAATTTTTTAAGTATTTTTAATCTGGAAAAAACCCAGTTTTTGAAAAAAGTCCAGAAAGCAATTTGGGTTAGGGTTTCGATGTTCGTTCGGATTTCAAACGTCGTCTACACTTCGCCTAAGGCTCTAGCTAGGCTCTGATACCATTGTAGGGTTCCTAGGCACTCTAATGAGGTCTCACAAGGCATCAACCATGCCAATTTCAAATTTTACAAGTGCCGAGAAACCCTAATACGGATTCGTTGACTAGAGTTTAGGCGAAAAGTGAAACTAGTTAACATTTTAACTAAAAGAAAGAGGATAAAACCTTTGTAGATCCGGTTCTCCACTTCCTTAGCTCCATGTAGACGTCCTCTTGCTGTCCATATCGGATCCCGGACTCTAGCATCGGCTTCATCGGAGAAATGAGCGGGCTAGGTTGTCGGCTTTGATGCCGAAGATGATCTACGTCGAGGCAACACAAGATCAAGCTCCAACTTCACCAAGCAATGAAACTTGTGAAGAAAACACCCTATACTACTTGGCAAGAGGTAGAGGATGAAGAAATAGGAGGTGGGTTCACTTTAGAATTGGATTTCTCACTCTTTTACTCAAGATGCCGTTAAAGCTAGTAAGCTTTTCTTCTTGTCCAAGATGAAGAAGAAGAAGATAGAATATGATAATTGTTAGATTAAAAATGAAAATAATATGAATACTTATCATATACTAACCATGGTCAAGTGTAGAGAGTAAACTAGGGTTAGGTGAATGGTTAGGTTAAGAGAAGAAAACAAAAATGGTCAAGGTTTCAACCCTTCATGAAGCTTCATGAAAGAAACAAGAAAAGCCACCATTTCCATTTTCTTTTCCAAAATCAATAATCAAAATAAATAAATGAATAAGTAAACAAAACCCTAACCATTCATATAACCATGGTTTAATCTTTACACAAACTCAAGTTAACATGTATCGTCAAACATGATACAATCAAGTGCACACAAAAAATATATCACATATACAATGTGCACATCAAGTGAGAAAATCCTTTTAAAATGAACCAATACTAGTTAATGCAAAGTAATATATCAAATATATAATTATACATTAAAACATTAAATCAACACTTGATTCAATGATCCGGTCATGTCGCACATAACCGACTAGTATCCAATATATCGACTTATCGAATCAATCTTCGATTCGATAACTAGGTTATATCGCATACAACCAATCAAAACATTCATCGCAAGAATGAAATACGGTATCACATACACGCATTATTCTCGGTCCCGCACATATCTCATATGCGCTCCTATTTCGTTTCGCTTGAGCCAGGAAACCTCTGTGTAGGACTCTAAAGACTCGTCAATACGCCGGCAGCAGATGATGATCATATCAAGCACCTACAAGCCGCAAGCGGTCTGCTAAATGTAACGGCCACCCGGGTATTGAGCGATCAGAAGATCGACGAGCAAGCCCGCTCACACTCCTGTGAATCCAACCAGTAACACTTACCGTACAGTCCGGTCTGTTCGTCTGATATGTTGCATATCAAGTCTAGGGGTGGTAAACGTCAGACCCCAATAACCGATAAGTCGTGCCGATGTGAGGCTCATAACGGGTCGAGAAACTACTGGTAACACTTACCAGCAAAACTCTGATCAGCCCTGGCCAGGGACTTCCCTGTTACGGCCAATCGAGCGCAGCGCAACATCAACCCCCAATACCGGGAGAGACGAAACCCCTCCTATCGCTCATTGCCTCCATGTGACTCGGGACTGTACCCAAAAACCACCGTTTTGCACGCCCTCATGGACGTGGTAAGGTGGAGATCAAAGCACAGTGGGAATCACACAAGACTCTATGACGATCTCGGGTCTACAGACTAACCTGCATAAGTGTTACCTGAGAACTGCCATCTGACATGAGGTATAATACCATCTGGGAGTTCTCGGCGAGTCCGTCCAGTGTACCCAGTCTCCACTGAGCACCCGTATACCATCTCTGATGTCAAACACCAATGGATATGGGATCTTCCATTGCCCATCTCATGGGTCGAGAAGCATATACGCTAGTCTACACTGGTATATCGATGCCCCGTCTCAATACACCCACGACTAGGGACCTTGAAGGATGTACCTATGGACTACCATGTCCCCACTAGTATGATCTGCATCATAGTCCAGGTAGTCAAGTACACATCCTAAGGGCTTTGCCAACATGTAACTATAAGACAGTTTAAAGGGTCAAGTGTACATGTTAAGATAAACAGCAACCAGATAGCATACTATCATATCGAGCAAGAAAGTCATCTCTATATATGTCCAAGCATCCAATATAAAATACATCATCTGTACAATACTGGCCTCTAGGGCATACATACAACTAACACAGTCTTAGTTGGAACTCGGTTCAAAAGGTATGCAGCTGATTCTAGTGCATAACCCCAGAAGGATCGCGGTAACTCAGCCTTACTCATCATGGATCGAACAATATCCAATAGGGTTCGATTCCGCCTTTTCGATACACCGTTGTGTTGTGGTCTGTATGGAGGAGCAAGCTGAGAGAGAATTCCATTCTCTTTTAAGAAGCCCAGAAACTCGGCACTCAAGTATTCACCACCTCGATCAGATCTCAGTGTCTTGATACTTTTGCCTGTTTGTTTTTCAACTTCATTCTTGTATTCCTGAAATTTCTCAAAGGCCTCGGATTTGTGCTTCATCAAGAAGACATGCCCATACCTAGAGAAATCATCTGTGAAAGTAATGAAGTATGAATAACCACTTCACGCATGTGTAGACAATGGACCACACACATCACTGTGTATGAGTCCCAAGAGCTCGCTCGCTCTTTCTCCGTGTCCAGTGAACGGAGTCTTTGTCATCTTTCCCATGAGACAAGATTCACAAGTAGCATAAGACTGGTACTCGAACGGATCCAAGTATCCTTCTTCATGTAACTTAGTCAACCGTGTCTCATTAATGTGACCCAGTCTACAAAGCCAAGAGAAAGCCTGATTTAATTCTGGATACTTTCTTTTAGGTGTGTTCTGGACACTGAAAACCAGAGCTTGATTCAGTATGTATATACCGTTTTTCAATGTACCTGACCCAATCAGAACTTGATTTAGGTGGATGTTTACTACATCGCTTACAAAAGTAAAATCATATCCTTCCTTAGAAAGTAAGTGTTAGTTATATGTATGCCCTAGAGGCCATTACTATACATAGGATGTATATTGTAGTGGATGCTGGGACATATATAGGGAGGACTTTCTTGCTCGACATGATAGTATGCTATCTGGTTGCTCTTTACCTTAACGTGTACACTGATTGTCTCTCTGTTACATGTTGGTAAAGCCCTTAGGATATGTACTTGACTATCTGGACTATGATGCGGATCATACTTGTGGGGACATGGTAGTCCATAAGTACATCCTTCAAAGTCCCTAGTCGTGGGTGTATCGAGACGGGGCATCGATATACCAGAGTAGACTAGCGTATACCTTCTCGACCCATACAGATGGGCGATGGATGATCCCATATCCATCGGTGTTTGACATCAGAGATGATATACGGGTGCTCAGTAGAGACTGGGTACACTGGACGGACTCGCCGAGAACTCTCAGATGGTATTATACCTTACGTCAGATGGCAGTTCTCTGGTGACACTGGTACAGAGTAGTCTGTTGACCCGAGATCGTCATAGAGTCTTGTGTGGTTCCCACTGTGCTTTGATTTCCATCTTACCACGTCCAAGAGGGCGTGCAAAACGGTGGTTTTTGGGTACAGTCCCGAGTCACATGGAGGCAATGAGCGATAGGAGGGGATTCGTCTCTCCCGGTATAGGGGGTTGATGTTGCGCTGTGTTCGATTGGCTATAACCGGAAATCCCTGGCCAGGGTTGCTGAGATTTACTGGTAAGTGTTACCAGTAGTTTCTCGAATTGTTATAGACCTCATATCGACACGACTTATCGAGCTATTGGGGTCTGACGTTTACCACCCCTAGGCGAGATATGCGACATATCAGACGATCAGACCGGACTGTACGGTAGTGTTACTGGTTGGATTCACTGGAGTGTGAGTGGGCTTGCTCGTCGATCTTCAGATCGCTCAATACCCGGGTGGCCGTTACGTTTAGCAGACTGCTTGCGGCTTGTGGGTGTTTGATATGATCATCACCTGCTGCCGGCGTATTGACGAGTCTTTAGAGTCCTACACAGAGGTTTCCTGGCTCAAGCAAAATGAAATAGGAGCGCATATGAGATATGTGCGGGACCGAGAATAATACCAGTATGTGATACCGTATTCTATTCTCGCGATGAATGTATCGAATGGTTATATGCGATATAACCTAGTTATCGAATCGAGGGTTGATTCGATAAGCCGATACATTGGATATTAGTCGGTTATATGTGACATGACCGGATCGTTAAATCAAGTGTTGATTTAATGATTTAATGTATAATTATATATTTGATATATTACTTTGCATTAACTAGTATTGGTTCACTTTAAATGGATTTTCTCACTTGCATTGCACAAGTTGTATATGTGATATACTTTTGTGCACTTGATTGTATCATGTTTGATGATACATGTTTACTTGGTTAAGTGTAAAGAAATAAACCTTGGTTAAGTTAATGATTAGGGTTTTTCTTTTCTTTATTATTTATTTATTTATTTATTTTGGAAAGAAAATGGGAAAATGGTTGCTAGTTTTGTTTTATCTTTGAAGCTTCATGAAGCTTTGACTAAAGTGACCATTTTGTCTCATGCTTAACCCTAACCTTTCACTTAAACCATAGTTAGTTCTCTACACTTGACCATGGTTCATGATTATGATAAGAATGATTTTATTATTCTTATTATAATACTTATCATAACATTTTCTTCTTCTTCTTCATCTTCTTCAATGAAGAAAGCTTCACTTCATCAATGGTGATTGATGAAAAAGAGTGAGAAATCCAATTCTAAAGTCCACCCACTTCCTATTTCTTCATCCTCTACCTCTTGCCAAGTAGTAGAGTGTGTTTTCTTCACAAGTTTCATGACTTGATGAAGTGGGAGCTTGATCTTGTGATGCTTCGACGTAGATCATCTTCGGCACGAAGCCGACGACCTTGCCCGCCCATTTCTCCGATGAAGCCGACGCTAGAGCCCGGATTTTGATTTGGACAGCGGAGAGGACTTCATCACGGAGCCGTGGAGGTGGAGGACTGGATCTACAAAGGTTGTATTTCCGTATTCTTGTAGTTAAGTGTTAACTAGTTTGTTTTTCGCCTAAATATCTAGCCAACGATCCGTAGTCTAGGGTTTCTCGGCACCGTAAAATTTTGAAATTGGTATGATTGATGCCACGTGAGACCTCTTGAGAGTGCCTAGGAACCCTACAGTGGTATCAGAGCCTAGCTAGAGCCTTAGGCGAAATCTAGACGGAGTTTGAAGTCCGAACGAACCGAAACGCCAAAATTTCCATGCTCTCTGGACTTTTTCTAAATTCTGGGATTTTTCCAGATTAAAAATTCGTAAAAAATTCAGCAGGCAGATTTAAGAGTTATGGTGAAATACGACATCCTAATTCATCTAAACCGCCGCGGTTCCGCGGCATGAGCATGGCTCATGCGGCGGTTCCGCGGCCGTACGGTCGTATCTCATGTCATTGTTGCACAGTAACTCCTCTTTTCTGATGCTGGATTTTATGGGAATTTTTAATTTTTATTCAAGAGTTGAATTTTTCTGGGTTGTTTTGGGAATTCGAATGTTCGATCGGATTATCAAATTTTGTCTGTGTGGCTTTCCGGATAATTTTTTGAATATGTTAAAAAGTTCGACCGGATAAAAATACCCAACTTTTCCCCTGTCGGGAAATTTCCAAGTATTGGATTTTTCCGTAGTTTAACGACGTTCTAAGTAGTGCAAGTAACGCGATGGACCCTCTAGAAGACAACAAACCTTAACTCGATTATGTGACCGTCTTGAACTGCCCTTTGAACCTTAGGGTTTGGGGCAGTACGGCGTGCCACATGTGAGGCGTTGGCTTGACCCTTCTACGGCTGGACCGTTGGTACTGAGGCATGAACTGAATGTTTTTAGACTTATTTCAAGAGTTGATCTGTTTCGGGAAAACTTGGGTGTTTGAATGTTCGATCGAAAAGTTTAACATTTTCTATTTATCCGGAATGGGATACAATAATTGGAATTCACAAGTAGTTATGAGTTAACTGAATGAATGTTATAAATCTAGCAATTTAGTCTCACTTGATCGGTTGCTACGGAATTTTGATGCGATCAAAAGTCCGTCGCAGTCACGTAGCGTACGCGGATACTCGCCGGGTAAACTTAATAGACAGCCTCACTCCATAGCCCCGACCAAGTGACTGTAGGAGAACCCCATCGCCGAAAGCATCCGTTCGGGTGCTCGCGGTAGCGGTGTTCCGCCTTGGTGCACTTCGTCGACAGTATCAGGGGTGCAGCCGTCTACTGAAGTTTGCGACGAGCATTCGATCAGGATGTCGGGAATCTTGTTGAATTACCCGACTTTATATTGAAAAGTGTTTTCGATTTTGAGACTAAAATGCGAGGTTTATAATTGTTAGGCATGCGATGTCTAAGGAATTCATTTGGTCAGGCATGCGATGTCTGAGGAGGTTGCGGATTCCAACTGTTGTAGTTTTACACTTTCTTTTCTGTGACCGTAAGTGTATTATGTGATATCGCCGGTTTCGTTGCTATATGTCAACGACAATTGGGATGGACATATTTACTTACGTTGATGACATGTGATGTTATGTGTTGCTGGATATGTTATATTGGATCGTCGTGTTTGAATAGCCGGGGTTTTTTATGTGAGATGAGTGTTTTTCATTTTCATTCATGTAAAAACTTGTATGTAATATTCTTTTATTGGGAAACTTCCAGGTTGCGGAAGATGTCACCTTTTGTATATTATTTACTTTTCCGCACTAGGATAGACCCAAGGAGGAGGGCACAAGTAACCGGGTTCTGGAGTCCAGTGGGAGACCAGCTCGAGGAGTCGAGTCCGGGTCTCCTAACTCCAGAATTGGTAGGGTTGCTTGCCGCTCTCGTAGGGGTCTAGGGGTGTGGGTTTGGCTATTCATCACGACCGTAGAATCCGTGTTTTATACTGGCTCGTATTGAAAACACGGACGTCCTAGTATATCCAATATTTCATATGTTTCTTCTGCTGCGATATCTGTGATGTGATCATGTGATGTTCTGTGATAGATACAGTATATAGTATATATGATATATTATATAGGCGTTACTTATGTTTTACACCCGCGCTAGCCTTGCCCCGCTCTGCCGTTAGTTACCTAACCTAACGGTGCACGAAGGGACATCGAGGCGAATGCGGATGGCATAAGTGTACGTCGTATTTATCTGTGTTGTTTAGGTACTTAAATGATGGGACTTCATTAATAAGATTAATGAAATAAAAGAAACCTAAGATGTTGTAGAATCGAATTTCAAAATAAAAACAGGTAGCTACAGTTCTTGCTTTGCACAGCGGTATATATGATATATCCTGCACCTTATTCGATAAGGAAAGGACCGAGATCCCTTCACCGGGAGTGACTCCTTTAGCAATAACTGGAAGATGCTACACACTCGGTTTGTCTTTTGATTGCTTTTAAGAGTTTTTGCTTTGCACAGTGATATATATGATATATCCCGCACCTCATTCGACGAGGAAATGACCGACGATCCCTTCACCGGGAGTGACTCCTTTAGCAAAACTAGAAAAGCCTCAAAGACACTCCATTTCAAAATCATTTGATTCTACAACGATATCAAGTTCATTACGCAATAGGTTTTCAGAAAAACCTGTCGTAGCCCTCCGTCATTTCAGATATGTACTGGTTAGTATTCGTGCTGCGTTTGTTGACCTCTGTCAAGGCATAGTGTGCGGTAGCTGATTAGTGCTTATCTGTATAAGCATATGATGTGATTGATTTAGGGTAGTCGTGCGACCTTGTTGACCTCTGTCAAGGGTCGTGCGGGTGGGTTTACTTCAATCAGGAAATGACGGGTTGAACTTGACTAGCAGCCTATGGTTTGTTGACCTCTGTCAAGGTCATAGGACGCTAGGGGCAAAATATTATCGGGAATTTCAAGTGTTGAAATTTGCAATGAGATTGCATACCTTCTATGAGATAGTTGGATCCCGATACCCGCTGCGAGTAATTGTTACTCCTGGGAGAGTTTTACACATTACAATTAGCCGATCAAGTAGGTGTCTAGAAAGGTGTCAACGAGGTTACGCCTCTGGAAAAATGAGGTTTACATTAATTAGGTTCGTGCGAAAGCACGGGGGACCTCCCTCAAAGTACCGACACTGGCCTGGCTGAAAGATTGGCGAACTTGTAGTGTGTAATTAATCCCGGCTAGTCTTTCCTTTTTAGGGTTTGAAGGAAGATTTGATAAAAAGCAGTGGGAGCCATCCTGATTAGATAAAATAATAACCAATCTATTCTTGAAAGAGCGCACGCTGAGTGTTTTCTTCTCTCTCTCTCCAGGTAGCGGCCATATCACGCCTTAATCAAGATAATAATACGGAATATTGACCGAACCCGCTTGTTATACTGAGCTGGGGAACGTTGGTCCCGCTCCAACTTATAATTGTTATAAGACAGAGCAGGAAATTGGGGAATACCAGAATTCCCGTGCCGCCCAAACGAAGAAAGTGCATGCTGATGCATCATCTTCGGGTGTGTTCGTTACAAAGAACTGTTTCTCTGTATCTTCTACGTCCTGGGTATGTGATACCAGATCAGGATCCCAGATATGTAATCTGTTACATAGGGCTACAGATAGGTAGAGAACTGAGAACGGGTGATAAGTTTCATGAGGCAGAAAACGGGGCAAGTGTTGCAGCCAAGTCTGTTGGTCACTGTCACCCTGTATTACCAATACATTAATTCTGAACGAATGTTATTAGATACCGAACCTATATACAAAATCATATCTATCTCTTTATTAGTAAAGAAATGATAAAATTTTGTATTGTTGGATAATGTTTTGAACATTTCCTATATCAAAAGTTGATCGGATCAGGCACGTTATCTAAAAGCATTGATGTTCTAAATCAAACTACAGTTCTTAGTATACAGAACACACACAAGAGGAAGAGTTCAGAAATGAACGAATCCTTCTTGAGGCATTGTAGACTAGGTCATATCACTGCGACCCGACTAGCTGAAGTTACATATAGATGTATATTTAAATCAGTTTGAGTTTACATCTTGTGAAACTTGCCAGTCATGTCACAAAGATAAGATGACCAGAGCTCTGTTTAATGGAAACAGAGAAAGGGTTAGTAAACTCTTGGGATGATACATGTTGATGTATGTAATGTTGGAGATAGTGCCCTCAGAGTCAATTATTAGGTCACAGGTACGTGATTGTAATGATTGATGGAGGACCTATCCCGGTAGGACAGTCATACTCAACATGATAGTATGCTATCTGGTTTACCTTTATCATCGTGTACTGTTTTAGGTGACCTGACACGTCGCTATTACACGTTGATAGAGCCCCTAGGATTCTTGCTTGACCACCAGCAGTATGAGGGCGATCATATAAGTGGGAGCTGTGGGTCTACAAGCATATCCTTAAAAGGTCCCTAGTCGTGGGAGTTTCGAGACCGGGCATCGATACTCCATTAGTAGACTAGTGTATACAGTCGAGACCCCGACGAGGGGCGGTGGCCGGTCTCACAAGCCACTGGTGTCAGTTGGATCACCTAAGATGTATACAGGTGCTCATTGGGTTATGAGTACACCGGACAGGACTCGCCGGGAACATGCTAGTTGGTCATATACCAGACGTCAGATGGCAGTTCCCTGGTGACATGTGTGCAGGTTAGTTCATCGACCTGGGGATCGTCATTTGTCTCGTGTGAGTTCCTACTGTACTTTGATTACTACCCTACCACGGCTCAAAGGAGTCGTGCAAACAGGTTTTAGTTGGGTACAGTCCCGAGCCACATGGAGGCAGTGAGCGTATCTTCAGGGGTTCATCTCTCCCGGTATTGGGGGTGAGGTCGTGCTGTGTCTAGGAGAGCCATTACACGAAGTCCTTGGCCAAGGCAAGGAGATTTACTGGCAGGTATTCCAGTAGTATCTCAGGGTGTTCTGGGCTACACTCCGACACGACTTGTACCGCTTTTGGGGGTCTGACTTTTACCAACCCCCTAGGCCCGCCATGCGATACTCATAGACGAACGGACCGGACTGCACGGATATTGTCACTGACAGGCTCAGTAGGGTGTCAGGATGAGTTCGCTCATCGACGTCCTTTTTAGTCAGTACCTGGTAGCCCGTTACGTATTGGCTTATACCTCTGACGTGCTAGTGGTTAAATCCACAACCAAGGTGTTGACGAGTCTTTAGAGTCCCCCACATTCAGTTACTCAGCTTTCGGGCGAAAGGTTGTAGAGGCCGTATGGAGATATGGCAGGGTCCGATCAGATACGTGCGGTATTGCACGGATCAGGATCGGACAGTTTGTACTATAGGCCGTATGGTTATATGGCAGGGTTCGATCAGATACGTGCGGTATTGCACGGATCAGGATCGAACAGATATTACTAGCCGGCTTTGGTATAAGCCGGATCCTAGTATAGTACAGTGTAGATTTTGTCTCATTGCATTTGTATTTCGGTCGAAATACAGATGCGGGTGTGTATGCACAGTATCGGGGTTTTCGTGTAATTTATTACGGGACCAGTTTTCTGGAGTTGCCAGTTTGCTTTCTGTTTCGGCCAATTTCCTTTGTATCGTTCATTGGCCGAAGATTGGTGGAGGAGGGTTTATTTGCATTGTTGCAAATAGGCATTAGTGGAGGGGGTTCTTTGCATCTTGTTGCATCATGATGGCTTTCATGATGTGCACCATCCTTTGACTTGATTTCTTCATGATGGCATGACTTTTTGAGTCATCATGGTTCATGATAGTTGGACTTCATGAGTTGATGGTTGTGTGGAGTGTTGGCTTAGTTTTGTGATCATGGTTGTTTTTGATAACCATTCCTCTCTCTCTCTCTTGCTTGATTTTTTTTGGTCACCTCCCCTTTGACTTTTCCCTCTCTCCAATCACACAAGAAAAATGGGGGGCCGGCCACTTTTGTAGAGTGGTTGATTGATTCATTTGGTGTGGCATTTTTGGTTCATATTGTGCAAAGAAAAGAGCTCTCTTGTTCCTCTCCAAAAATCCTCTCTCTTCCTCCACCAAAATGGCAAAGCTCCAAAACCCCAAATGAGACTTCTTCTCTGGATATTCTACAACGAATCTTGGGCACGTCGAGTAGCCGGCTTCGTGCCCGAGTTGCCTCGGCATTGAGGTGGGAGCCTGTAAAAGAAGTAGGCGACGTGGTGCACTTCCGGCAACGAGGAGGAGACGGGACATTCCGCAGGAGATCGGGACGATGACGAGAAGACCGGAGGACTTGGATCGTCGGTATATCTCTAACCCATCTTCTAGTTAGCTTAGACTAGTTAATGGTTACGATCCGGGTGTTTAGTGCGCGGTGGTGCCGGTTTGCTAAGTCCGCAAAATTAAAGTTTTTCACCGCTTCCGCATTCCGGCGTCGGATTGACGGCCGGGGCGCCGCCGTGCACTTACAGTGGTATCAGAGCCTCGCCATTAACTTAGTCTAGCTTGGTGTAGTGTGTTTTTCTGTTTCGATCGATCGAATATTCCAAAACTACATTTTTGTTAGCATCAGTTTTCTGTTGGAAATTTTTGGTGTCGAAAAAATTTTCAGGTTGTAAAATATTGATGTACTGGAAAATCTAAGAGCTCTGTAAAAATTCGACGAAGTAACTCCACAGTGGGAGCACGGAACCACCGCGAAAACCCCATTCCCGCCGCCCTTCCGCCGCACACTGTGGAGATCACTTCACCAATTTTTTACAGAGGCCTTCTGGGCTTAAAATATGGGTTTTGGAATATTAAAATTGGGCCCAGGTTTTCTGTGAGTGCTACAGTTTTGATTGGGGGCCCACTTGTTAATTTTTGATCGATCGGATATTTTAAACACATTTTTCACAGTATTTACATTATATCTGCGACCGTGAATGTCACTCGATCGGTAAATCCTGTCTAACTGCTATAGCCCGGTTAGACGGATTTGCGAACGTGACTTTCACGTTGATGTTCTATGTTTATGCTGTGATGTTGCGGATCGGTCGTGGGGGATAGCCTGGATGCAATGCTAGTACAGTTTTGTTGTATTATGTACATTTGATATTGCGGGGAGAGCGTCCGACATGTGGACTGCCGTCACTGCCTGTTTGTATTATTCTTTTGGGACACGACCTGGTTGCGGTCGATGTACCCGTTGTATGTATATTTTACTTTCTGTACTAGGATTGCCCCGCGGAGGGGTGCACGGATAGCCGGGTTCTGGAGGGCAACAAGCCCGCATCTCATGGCATTGAGACGGAAGGGGCTTCACTCTAGGATTGGCGGGCTATTCGCCGCACTCGTAGGGGGTACAGGTTGACCCAGGAGGGGTGCCCAAGTTACCGGATTCCATGAAGTGCTGGGTGGTCCATTCACGGCGCTGAAAGGGGCTACCTCGCTTCAGGTTTTGGCGGGTAACTTGCCGCGCCCGTAGGGGTCTAGGATTTCATTGCACAGGCTATCCACACGACCAGGGGAACGTCGGGTTTCAGCGGCTCTGTGAAACCCGGGGATCCCAGATATCTGTATTGTTTCTGTGATGCTGTACATTTCTGTGTTGTTGCATTTTATTCACGCCTTGAGCGAATATAATATATTGGTATATATATTAGTAGATGTTGTATATGTTTTGCATCCGCGCTAGTCCAGTCCCCGCTCTGTCGTTAGTTAGCTAACCTAACGGGTTATGACGGGACCCAGTGGCGAATGCGGATGGCATATACGTACATCAGTATATTTTCGTTCTTTTTGGTGTGATCAATTGATGGGACTGCATTGATTCGGATCAATGCAAGTTAAAACAAACCTAATCTGATGTTGTTGGAACACTTTTCGAAAAGCTGTTATTGCAAGGACGTTCACTTTTGTTTTGCATCGCGGTATTCATTTAGAATATCCTGCTCCTCAGTCGACGAGGCAAGGGCCGAGATCCCTTCACCGGGAGTGACCCCTTGGACAATAAGTTTGCGTCAGGGCATTAACTTCACTATAGCCGATTACTTTTGCTTTGCACCGTGGTATTCAGTTGGAATATCCTGCACCCCATTCTACGGGGAAAGAGCCGAGATCCCTTCACCGGGAGTGACCTCTTTAGCGAAGGTTTTCGTCACTATATTTTTAAAAGCTATCAGTTCCTTCAACGATATCAAGTTCTTTACGTTAAAGGTTTTCGCCAGAAACCATTCGTAGCCCTCCGTCATTTCAGTTAAATATTCGGTAGTATTCAAGCTATGTATTTTGACCTCACGCCAAGGCATAGTGTTTGGTAGCTGCCGGGTATTTAGCTGTTGCATAGATAGATGCGTTGGTTTGGGACAGTCGTACTACTATTTTGGACTACGTCAAGGGTATGTACGGGTGGGTTCAAATTAACCTGGATAATGACGGGTAGAACTTGACATGTGACTTATGATATTTTGACCTCACGCCAAGGTCATAAGAGCATGGGGCAGAAATCGCATCGGGAGTTTCAAAAGAACTGAAACTTGCCAGATATGCGCATACCTTCTGGAGTGTGATACCGTGAGCGGATTCCGTCGCGTTATCATGCGATGAGAGTTGGATCCCGATTCCCACTGATGAGTTAGTTTACTCCTCGGGTAACCCCGACTAATTCTTCTTTCAGGTTTGGAGGAGAATTTGAGGTACAGTGGGAGGTTTCCTGATTAGATAAATTGGTAACCATTCTGATCTAGGTTAGAGTGCACGCTGAGTATTTCTTTTCTCTCTCTCTTTGGCAGCGACCATTGACCCGACCCTAAGACTTTGACTCAGTGACCAAGTTGACCGAACCTTCTTAAACACTGGCTTTTGGATTGTCAGAGTTGCAAACCTCATTGCCACTCCTACTTTTACCCTTTTCTCCAGGACACCCCGTATTACTACGAACGTCCACTTCCATTGGACAAAACCATCGTATGGTTAGATACGAACTCGAAGGGATTTATTCGAGGATGGTTTCCGGTTCTGGAGAAAACGGATAGGATTATTCAGTTGTCTTTTCCTTTTTCCTTCTCTCAAGTTGCGAGTACTCCTTGGTTTAGGAGTAGTACACCTGTTACGCAAATTGGATAGTCTTCTTCCAAACCTTAGGCTGGTGCCGACCGGTAGGGAATGAAGAAAACCAATTAGCATAACGATGGTGTGCAGAAGGTATTAAGTTCAGACAAAGCAAGGGATTAGTAAGAGGGCAAAGTAAATTGCAACAGATATTCACGACCAAACCAAATATTTCGTTACCACTCCCACATCACCTTTGTATTTCTCCAGGACACTCCGTATCACTACGAAGATCCACAGTTTATTTGGATACTCCATCGTATGGTTATATACGCACTCGAATGGAACTTGTTCCAGTTCGGGGATGGATTCTGGTTCAGGAGAAATAGGAATAAGGTTTATTCGGTTGTCTTTTATCTTCACCCTCTCTCATTGCGAGTGTTCCTAGGATTGGGACAGTACACCCATTATGCTTATTGGATAGTCTTCTTCCAAACCATAGGCTGGTGCCGAACGGTAGGGAAGGAAGAAAACCATTTGGCCTAAAAGGGTGTGCAGAAGGTAAAGACTAAAGACATATGAAGGGATTTGGAGAGGTGGCAAAGAACTATACGGTTACAGTCGTGAATATGGAAGATGCATTACTAGGAATACCAGAATACCCCATTGGAACATATCAATGTTTCAGTTTCACTGTGTAATGTTAAAGGAAAACTGATTTCCCGATTAGATACTTACTCCAGGGTATGTATTTACCAGGTACGATTCTCACATCTGTATGGTTTTACAGATGAGGAGTGGGAGTAAGTTATTGGGAATTGGGTGATTATCCTCATTATATCGGGATTCGTTGTAATCGGTGATATTTGAGGAAATCACCTGGGCTGTTTGCCGGTCGGCAAATATTTGGTTTTGAATATCCGCTGTTGTGCGCCAATTTCAAATTGATATATCTGTACGTCTATTTGAATAGAGTGAGATATACCTTTTTGAAATTATGTCTGCGACATTTACCTATATCAGTGGATGGTTAGGTAAGGAGCATTAAACAGCGGTGTAATTCTTCTTGACCATAAGTACAGTTTTCAACCTACGACACACAGTGAATGAGTTATCAGACTCAAGGGACTTATACAGAGTATTGTATGTTGTCCAGGGTCCATCAGGACAGAGGGGTTGGTCCTCGTACTATATTCGGTTTACTTATGACTTCTCTAGTTTTTAGACAGGTGTTTCGTGAAAACACAGGGTCCGAATTTGGAGAAGTTATAGGTATTTGAATAGAGTAGAGAACCAGGTATAGCAAGTATCGGGATTCTTCAAAGAGATCGAAGATGTAGATACTTGTGTATGGTATTCAGTTGATAGTAATGAAAAAGAGATCTTGCTTCTCTTTCAGGTTACTCATAATTGGAAGTATTCCTAAGTTGAGTAATGCTGATCGGCCTCCTTCCATTTAGTAGACATGCGCTGGGGACAGCTGCATGATTTGAATCTGGTTCAATTAAATCAGTGCCTCTGTTTCTATATTGGATATAGAACAGTTCATATCTTAACGATGTTAAGGTACGGGGAGTTGTCCGGTTTATGATTAAAACCAGACACTGGACAACTCAAGGCACGTTTCTGTAATGGCTGTTTGTGGGTTGACCCAGGCTATGACGAGGGTTGATTTTCTACCATCTGGATGAACAATAGCGATATTGTTCTAGACTCGCCACAGTTTTATTAAAGATGGATTTTTTCAGAAAACAGTAGTGGGAGTATGGTAGAACTGGAAGTGATTCCAGAACCACAAACGATTACTGAAGATTTGATAAGGAAACTAAAGATTCAATCTGGATTGACATTCCATTGGCCACTCCGCAGATAAGGTGGGTAACTTCAGGCACCCGAGAGGCACTACGGTAGCCTCAAGGACGGTGACAGGGAAGTTCTTGTTTACCCACAATTGCCATTGCTGTTGTTCCAGGTTACGAGACCCGGCGGGAGGATGAGTATAGCGTCGTTCTAAACCAGTTTTAGAAGTGTACGTCTATATGACTTTGCCAGAGGGTTGTCGTAGTCAGTGGGAGCAGCGGAAGCATTGGTGGACAGGTTGCTTATGTCTATTTATAGACTAGAGCAGATGTAGCGGAGATAGATCATCTATTTCTGACGTGACAGTCATGGGTTTGACTTCATCAGAATAGGGGATGGATCTGTTGAGAAGGTAGTAGGGTGTGATATCCTGGTATTTGGATGATATACACAGAGTAGGAAAAGAAACTCCTACACTACGATCGGTTATACTTTGGTCGTCACACAGTTGTTTCTCCACAATAGAAATGGATTTTATATCAGACATACTGGTTACTAGATCTATGGTCTTAGATCTAGATTTGGGTGGTTTCCCAATCAGGGTACTTGACAGCATTCTAAGAGTATTTAGGATGGACGACTCCTGGCACGGTAGTGTACCTGCAGGTAGTGGAGTCACCCTCTCCAAAGGTGTCTTACAGACTAAAGGGGAGAGGGACGTGCATGATTGGCAGATCACTTGCTCAAGCAATTGAGTCAATCATGAGATGTCAAGTACCACACCAGATGTTGTTCTTGCGCTAGATGCAATAAGTTGACATTAATCCAATCCTGGAGAAACAGTCGGAAGCAGTTTTAGAACATAAGTGGATGTTCTAGGGATATGATAACGACAGCCTCATTTAGGAGACAGTTATCATTCCAGGCTTCCAAGGTGACATGGACGACAAGGAGGTTGTCAGAGTTATAGTTTTTCCTTCTGATGAGGGGCAGTATTTTGGACAGTTGGTCCAAGGCAATACTGAGGGAGGCATGGCGCAGGATACTGATTAAGTTCAGTTGACGATACAGTCTAAGAAGTTTGGATTTGGAGTTCATTTATGAGCTTGGTCCCATCAGACATCCAGACACATTCTAAGACAGGTATTGCTCATTTCGGGAGATGGCTTTCTCCGCGAACATGAGATATAGAGAGACATAGAAAGAAACATCAAAGCGGATCCACTCACTGAGGCTATTCCTCGAACGCAATAGTTTCGCAAACGAGCTTTGTGAGACTGACAAGTAGAGGAGTTGGGTGTTCGGTATCACACGGGCTGTGAGTATGCGACATCGCAATAATTAGCCTTGAGTGCAAGTAGGAGATTGTTGGAGATAGTGCCCTCAGTGTCAATTATTGGATCACAGGCACGTGATTGCAATGATTGAGGGAGGACCTGTCCCAGTAGGACAGTCTTACTCGAGATGATAGTATGCTATCTGGTTTACCTTTATCATCGTGTACTGTTTTAGGTGACCTGACACGTCGCTATTACACGTTGATAGAGCCCCTAGGATTCTTGCTTGACCACCAGCAGTATGAGGGCGATCATATAAGTGGGAGCTGGGGGTCTACAAGCATATCCTTAAAAGGTCCCTAGTCGTGGGAGTTTCGAGACCGGGCATCGATACTCCATTAGTAGACTAGTGTATACAGTCGAGACCCCGACGAGGGGCGGTGGCCGGTCTCACAAGCCACTGGTGTCAGTTGGATCACCTAAGATGTATACAGGTGCTCATTGGGTTATGAGTACACCGGACAGGACTCGCCGGGAACATGCTAGTTGGTCATATACCAGACGTCAGATGGCAGTTCCCTGGTGACATGTGTGCAGGTTAGTTCATCGACCTGGGGATCGTCATTTGTCTCGTGTGAGTTCCCACTGTACTTTGATTACTACCCTACCACGGCTCAAAGGAGTCGTGCAAACAGGTTTTAGTTGGGTACAGTCCCGAGCCACATGGAGGCAGTGAGCGTATCTTCAGGGGTTCGTCTCTCCCGGTATTGGGGGTGAGGTCGTGCTGTGTCTAGGAGAGCCATTACACGAAGTCCTTGGCCAAGGCAAGGAGATTTACTGGCAGGTATTCCAGTAGTATCTCAGGGTGTTCTGGGCTACACTCCGACACGACTTGTACCGCTTTTGGGGGTCTGACTTTTACCAACCCCCTAGGCCCGCCATGCGATACTCATAGACGAACGAACCGGACTGCACGGATATTGTCACTGACAGGCTCAGTAGGGTGTCAGGATGAGTTCGCTCATCGACGTCCTTTTTAGTCAGTACCTGGTAGCCCGTTACGTATTGGCTTATACCTCTGACGTGCTAGTGGTTAAATCCACAACCAAGGTGTTGACGAGTCTTTAGAGTCCCCCACATTCAGTTACTCAGCTTTCGGGCGAAAGGTTGTAGAGGCCGTATGGAGATATGGCAGGGTCCGATCAGATACGTGCGGTATTGCACGGATCAGGATCGGACAGTTTGTACTATAGGCCGTATGGTTATATGGCAGGGTTCGATCAGATACGTGCGGTATTGCACGGATCAGGATCGAACAGATATTACTAGCCGGCTTTGGTATAAGCCGGATCCTAGTATAGTACAGTGTAGATTTTGTCTCATTGCATTTGTATTTCGGTCGAAATACAGATGCGGGTGTGTATGCACAGTATCGGGGTTTTCCTGTAATTTATTACGGGACCAGTTTTCTGGAGTTGCCAGTTTGCTTTCTGTTTCGGCCAATTTCCTTTGTATCGTTCATTGGCCGAAGATTGGTGGAGGAGGGTTTATTTGCATTGTTGCAAATAGGCATTAGTGGAGGGGGTTCTTTGCATCTTGTTGCATCATGATGGCTTTCATGATGTGCACCATCCTTTGACTTGATTTCTTCATGATGGCATGACTTTTTGAGTCATCATGGTACATGATAGTTGGACTTCATGAGTTGATGGTTGTGTGGAGTGTTGGCTTAGTTTTGTGATCATGGTTGTTTTTGATAACCATTCCTCTCTCTCTCTCTTGCTTGATTTTTTTTGGTCACCTCCCCTTTGACTTTTCCCTCTCTCCAATCACACAAGAAAAATGGGGGGCCGGCCACTTTTGTAGACTGGTTGATTGATTCATTTGGTGTGGCATTTTTGGTTCATATTGTGCAAAGAAAAGAGCTCTCTTGTTCCTCTCCAAAAATCCTCTCTCTTCCTCCACCAAAATGGCAAAGCTCCAAAACCCCAAATGAAACTTCTTCTCTAGATATTCTACAACGAATCTTGGGCACGTCGAGTAGCCGGCTTCGTGCCCGAGTTGCCTCGGCATTGAGGTGGGAGCCCGTAAAAGAAGTAGGCGACGTGGTGCACTTCCGGCGACGAGGAGGAGACGGGACATTCCGCAGGAGATCGGGACGATGACGAGAAGACCGGAGGACTTGGATCGTCGGTATATCTCTAACCCATCTTCTAGTTAGCTTAGACTAGTTAATGGTTACGATCCGGGTGTTTAGTGCGCGGTGGTGCCGGTTTGCTAAGTCCGCAAAATTAAAGTTTTTCACCGCTTCCGCATTCCGGCGTCGGATTGACGGCCGGGGCGCCGCCGTGCACTTACATGTAAGGTCCCCTGTCTACACATGCCAGGACTGGTTCTTTATACTTCATTACATTCTCTGATGATCTCTCAAGATTCAGACATATGTTCCTGTTGAAACACAAGTCCGAACCTTTTGAGATATTCACAGAATATAAGTTAGAAGTAGAGAACCAATACGGGTATAAGTATTATGTCCTTTGATGAGATCAGGGAGGAGAATACTTCAGCACGGAAATCCTGGACTATTCTAAAGGAGAATGAGATTCTCTCTCAGCATTACTCCTCCGTATACACCATAGCACGATGGTATATCGGGGCGGAGCAATCACACCCTATATGATATGGTGTGCTCTATGATGAGTAATACTAAGATACCTGTTTCCTATTTTGGGAGTTATGCACTTGAGAAGCTGCATACCTATTGAATAGGGTTCCAATCAAATCAGTTGCCTACCGTTTCATATGTGATATGGAAAGGGAAGAGCCTATCTCTTAAGCTAGTTAAGATTTGGGGTTGTCCGGCCTATGTCTAAAAGCAAAATCCGGACAAGCTCGAGGTAAGGTCAGTAATGTAGAACTGGAAATGTTCCAGCTATACAAACTGCGGCTGATGATTTGATAGAACCAAAGGATTCAATAGTGACCAACGAACCTCGGCCTCTCCGCCGATCTAGTAAGGTTCCTCACCCACCTGAGAGATACTTCGGTTTCTCTATGACAGTGGGAGCGAGGATTGCATCATGAGATGATGACCCAACTAGTTTCGAGCTGGCCATCAGGAGTGGGACTCTGTAAGAATGGCTGGATGCTTAGCGATCTGAGATGGAATCCATGTACACCAACAAAGTATGGACTTTGGTTGCTATATCTGAAGGGTTAAATTCCCATCAGGAGCAAGTATATCTTGAGAAGATTACTTGGTGTACTTGGAAAGGTTGAGACTTTCAAAGCTGGACTTGTTAAAGGTTTTCGTCATCGACCAGGCGTGGATAATGATGAAACCTTTTCCAGTACCTATGCTTAAGTCCATCCAGATACTACTTGCCACGGCTACATACCATGACTACGATATCTGGCGGTTGGGTGTCATGACTGCTTTTCTAAATGATATTTTAGAAGAGTGCGTCTATAAGTACACAGCCAGAGGGCCTCGTAGACAGTGGGAGCAGCAGAAACGTGTGCAAGATGCTTTATAGGATAAAGCAGGCATCGTGGAGTTGGAACATCTGTTTTGATGGATTAGTCAAAGAAGTTGACATCATCAAAATGGTAGATGAACCTTGTATAAACAAAAAGGTAGTAGGGAGTATGGTGACGATCCTCGTAGAGTACGTGGATGACATACTCTTGATAGGGAAGGAGTTTCCTATGCTACGCTCGATCAATCTCCGCTTATCACAATGATTCTCCATATAGGATGAAAGTGATACCTCCTAAATCCTGGGTTTTGGATCTATGAGATAGATCTAATTGGATGTTAGGATTCTCACTAGTTGTAGCGAGATTGTATCAATCGATCCTGGGGAGAATCACTGGAAGGGTTCCAGGGTGATAATGACGACTGAATGTCAGTCGCAGGCATTGTCTTTACCCTCAGTAAAGGGACGGTATGTTGGAAGAGTTCCAAGCTAGATACCGTGGCAAACTAGACGATAAAGGCAGGATACATCGCTACTTAAGATGCTACCAAAGAGGCTGTTTGGGTGTATATTGGTTCATGAGATGAACTACGTTCCTCCCATTGTGTGACAATGGAGTTGTGGCTTATGCCAAGGAACGCCGGTCCCATCAGTGATCCAGACATATTCTAAGGCAGTATCACCTGATCATGGAGATGGTTGATCTCCACGGGATCGAGGTTAGGAGAGTAGACTCAGAGGACAACACAGCGGATCCACTCACAAAGGCCTGTTCCCAGAGAGAGACTTTTATGGGATGGTTGAGTATGAGATACTACAACCACTGCTATCAGATGGCCCTAGTGCAAGTGGGATATTGTTAGTTATATGTATGCCCTAGAGGCCATTACTATACATAGGATGTATATTGTAGTGGATGCTGGGACATATATAGGGAGGACTTTCTTGCTCGACATGATAGTATGCTATCTGGTTGCTCTTTACCTTAACGTGTACACTGATTGTCTCTCTGTTACATGTTGGTAAAGCCCTTAGGATATGTACTTGACTATCTGGACTATGATGCGGATCATACTAGTGGGGACATGGTAGTCCATAAGTACATCCTTCAAAGTCCCTAGTCGTGGGTGTATCGAGACGGGGCATCGATATACCAGAGTAGACTAGCGTATACCTTCTCGACCCATACAGATGGGCGATGGATGATCCCATATCCATCGGTGTTTGACATCAGAGATGATATACGGGTGCTCAGTAGAGACTGGGTACACTGGACGGACTCGCCGAGAACTCCCAGATGGTATTATACCTTACGTCAGATGGCAGTTCTCTGGTGACACTGGTACAGAGTAGTCTGTTGACCCGAGATCGTCATAGAGTCTTGTGTGGTTCCCACTGTGCTTTGATTTCCATCTTACCATGTCCAAGAGGGCGTGCAAAACGGTGGTTTTTGGGTACAGTCCCGAGTCACATGGAGGCAATGAGCGATAGGAGGGGATTCGTCTCTCCCGGTATAGGGGGTTGATGTTGCGCTGTGTTCGATTGGCTATAACCGGAAATCCCTGGCCAGGGTTGCTGAGATTTA
The DNA here is from genome assembly GCA_030015575.1 of Agapanthus africanus. Lineage (NCBI taxonomy): Eukaryota > Viridiplantae > Streptophyta > Magnoliopsida > Asparagales > Amaryllidaceae > Agapanthus > Agapanthus africanus. The sequence goes on along the minus strand of CM057345.1, from coordinate 331,133,243 downwards.
CTGGTAAGTGTTACCAGTAGTTTCTCGAATTGTTATAGACCTCATATCGACACGACTTATCGAGCTATTGGGGTCTGACGTTTACCACCCCTAGGCGAGATATGCGACATATCAGACGATCAGACCGGACTGTACGGTAGTGTTACTGGTTGGATTCACTGGAGTGTGAGCAGGCTTCCTAGTCGATCTTCAGATCGCTCAATACCCGGGTGGCCGTTACGTTTAGCAGACCGCTTGCGGCTTGTGGGTGTTTGATATGATCATCACCTGCTGCCGGCGTATTGACGAGTCTTTAGAGTCCTACACAGAGGTTTCCTGGCTCAAGCAAAACGAAATAGGAGCGCATATGAGATATGTGCGGGACCGAGAATAATACCAGTATGTGATACCTTATTCTATTCTCGCGATGAATGTATCGAATGGTTATATGCGATATAACCTAGTTATCGAATCGAGGGTTGATTCGATAAGCCGATACATTGGATATTAGTCGGTTATATGTGATATGACCGGATCGTTAAATCAAGTGTTGATTTAATGATTTAATGTATAATTATATATTTGATATATTACTTTGCATTAACTAGTATTGGTTCACTTTAAATGGATTTTCTCACTTGCATTGCACAAGTTGTATATGTGATATACTTTTGTACACTTGATTGTATCATGTTTGATGATACATGTTTACTTGGTTAAGTGTAAAGAAATAAACCTTGGTTAAGTTAATGATTAGGGTTTTGCTTTTCTTTATTATTTATTTATTTATTTATTTTGGAAAGAAAATGGGAAAATGGTTGCTAGTTTTGTTTTATCTTTGAAGCTTCATGAAGCTTTGACTAAAGTGACCATTTTGTCTCATGCTTAACCCTAACCTTTCACTTAAACCATAGTTAGTTCTCTACACTTGACCATGGTTCATGATTATGATAAGAATGATTTTATTATTCTTATTATAATACTTATCATAACATTTTCTTCTTCTTCTTCATCTTCTTCAATGAAGAAAGCTTCACTTCATCAATGGTGATTGATGAAAAAGAGTGAGAAATCCAATTCTAAAGTCTACCCACTTCCTATTTCTTCATCCTCTACCTCTTGCCAAGTAGTAGAGTGTGTTTTCTTCACAAGTTTCATGACTTGATGAAGTGGGAGCTTGATCTTGTGATGCTTCGACATAGATCATCTTCGGCATGAAGCCGACGACCTTGCCCGCCCATTTCTCCGATGAAGCTGACGCTAGAGCCCGGATTTTGATTTGGACAGCGGAGAGGACTTCATCACGGAGCCGTGGAGGTGGATGACCGGATCTACAAAGGTTGTATTTCCGTATTCTTGTAGTTAAGTGTTAACTAGTTTGTTTTTCGCCTAAATATCTAGCCAACGATCCGTAGTCTAGGATTTCTCGGCAACGTAAAATTTTGAAATTGGCATGATTGATGCCACGTGAGACCTCTTGAGAGTGCCTAGGAACCCTATAGTAAGGATACAGATATGATATTACAAGTCGCACCTGGTACATAAAAACAGTCACGCAGAATCAATATCTGCCCAGTTGTCAGTCCAAGATGATATTCCCCTACGGATTCAGTATACATGCTCATTCCGTTAGCAACCTTGAGAGTCATATCACCTTTCTTGATAACCCTACGGTTTCTCAGAGCCTGTAACGAATTACAGATATGAGATCTTGATCCGGTATCGAATACCCAGGAAGTAGGGTTAACTGACATACAGTTCTTTATTACAAACGCACCCGAAGCCGAAGCCACAACATGCTTCGAATTCTGGCTACTGGCTTTGCAAGCCCTGCAATCCATCTGCCCATGTTCATTCCCGTAACAATAAGGGACATTCCTCTTTTACTACATCCATTCCCGAAACTTCTGCCATTTCCCTTTCTTTCTACTTCCCTGGTTTCCTTCAGGGTAGTAGGTAGAGACTGTTGAACTAAGTCAGCATGTGAACCGTCCTTCAACGTGGTCTTTAGGTCCTGAGAGCTCAAAAGAGCTGGTCTCTGTAAGGACGTTGCCCCTTAAAGATGACCCAATAGCCAACCTCGCTGGAAAGCAATTCGAGGTCTCATATCTTGCAATACGAGATTGCTCTCCATATAAATCTTTGTTATGGAGGAAGATAGAAACTAAGTCCATCTTCTCGTGCTACCCCTGGTATGCACCATCAACTGAGGCTAACACAAAGCACTTGGCTTTCGCACATTCCTTTTCCGATGTCCTACGGATATGAATATCCGTGACAGGGGAAACTGGACCTGAGACGGTAGGGGTTGGATTAGTTAACGGGTGTCCCAGCTTGTCATGGGCAATGGACATCTGGACAGACCTTTGCCAGTCATAACAGTCAGATTCAGTCATTTTATTATCTAGATGTAACCTAGGTGTGGTCACAGGGTCGCTGCAATTAAGAGAGAGAGAGAAGAAAACACTTTAGCATGATGCTCTTGCAAGTTTAGATTGGTTTTTAATTTATCTAAACAGGATGGCTCCCACTGTCTCTCAAATCCCTCCTCAAACCATAAAGGAAGAATTAGTCAGGATCAATCTCACCGTACAATACTTGCTTAACCATTCAGCCAGGCCAGTGTCGGTACTTCGAGAGAGGTTTTCCAACGCTTTCGGAAGTTCCTTAATTAAATAACCTCTTTTCCCTGTGGGCGTAGCCCCGCTAACACCTTTCTAGATACCTACTTGGTTTATAGCATTGATCGTTAAGTGAGAAAGTTCCCGAGGAGTAGCATATACTCACGGTAGGATCGGGATCCAAATATCATCGCGTGACAAAACTGAAGGAATCCTACCAGAATCATCACACTCCAAATGGTATGCAGCGCTAGCAAGTTTCAGTTCTTTTGAAACTCCCGATGTGGATTTTTGCCCCATGCTCTTATGACCTTGACTTTGGCCAACAAATCATAAGTCACATGTCAAGTTCTACCCGTCATTGTCCAGGTTAATTTGAACCCACCCGCACATACCCTTGACTTTGGCCAACAATGCAGTACGACTGTCCCAAACCAACGCATCTATCTATGCTATATATGAATACCCAACAGCTACCAAACACTGTGCCTTGACTTTGGCCAACAAACACGTCTTGAATACTATTGACTATCCATATGAAATGACGGAGGGCTACGAATGGTTTTGGCGAAACCGTGAACGTAGTGAACTTGATATAATCTATAGAACGATATAGCTTTTAAAAGGAGTGGTTCAGGCTCCGCGTTTAAAAGTTGGTTTTGAAAAGAACCGAGAGGTTTTGAAAGTGTTCCAACGACTGTTACTTGGTTTATTTTTTTCTTGCATTAATTCCAATGCATCCCATCATTTAATCCTACCATTGCAGAAAACAACTAAAATATGGTGTACGCTTATGCCATCCGCATTCGCCACGGGGTCCCGTCATCACCCGTTAGGTTACTTAACTAACGACAGAGTGGGGGCTGGACTAGCGCGGATGCAAAACATAAGCAACACCTAAATTGATATCATATATAGATATATATAGCAATGATAGCCATTCCAGATCACAGATGAACACTTTGGATATACTAGGAATTCGCGATTCGTTTGAGCCTGCAACGAAAAGCGGATTGCACGGTCGCGATGAATAGCCAAACCCCACCCTAGATCCCTACGGTTGCGGCAAACTACCCGCCAAGTACCCGAAGCGAAGCAACCTCCCTCAACCCGTGAGTAGGCCACTCGGCACTTCGAGATACCCGGTAGTTTGTGCACCCCTCCTTGGGTCTATCCTAGGAGCAAAAACAGTAAAAAGAAATTATACACTGACGGCTACAACCCCGACCCGGTTGTGCGGCCAAACAAATAATATTACATCAATTTACAAATTTTACATGAATGAAAGAAAAAGAAACTCTCATCTCACATCCACCCTGGCTATTCATCCGCGACAATCCACCGAGTTCATATCCACAAACCATCAACATTACAGATCACAGATATGTATAACCCCCACTAATCGACTAATAGCGATTAGTAGATGTTTAATACATATATCACATCACAGATAATATCCATTAGCCAAAGTCTACGGAATATCGATCAAAATACGGATTTTTAACCACCCCAAAAGTCAATTTGCTCTCTGGAAAATCTGGGTAGAAAAAACATGTATTAAAAATCCCAAAACAGCCAAACTAAAATACTGCACAAAACCCGGTCCACTGCCGAGTCAAATCGGCCGCGGAACCGCGACAATAAGAATGTTATTGCCGCGGAACCGCGTTGGTTTGATCGAGTCACTGGATCGTTTTCTGCAGTGTTTTTACAAAACCCTGAGACGATTTTTCATATATGTTAAATCACTTTTTGAAAAGTATAAAAAATCGACAGAAACTTAGTTTTTTCGGGCGTGTTTTGCAAATTTTTTCCGATCGATATTCTAAACACTTTGCTAACTTGCTAGTTTATGTTTAGCTAGGCTCTGATACCACTATAAGTCCACAATGCACACCCCGGTTCTTACGGGGAGGCGGAGGAAACGGCGAAAAACAATTATTTAGCCCTAGGCAACATGGACTCAAAGCCGGATCTTTGCTAAACTAGAAACAAGCAAACTACTAGAGGCTTTAACTACTATGCCGTAGAAATTATACCTCATGAAACCGGTCCTTCGGGTCTTCATTCCGCTGTCCCGCTCGTCCATCCAAGCTCCGAGGAACGATCCGGATCTTGGTCACCTCCGCGGTCTCCTTGAGTCGAAGACGATCCACCCGAGAGATGTACACCGCGCTCCACCTTGAACCGAGGCAACTAGGGAAACTAGATCGCTAGTCAAGATGCCCTAGGATGTGTAGTAGAGATATATGGAAGTGTTTGTCTTTGTGGGATCTTTTTCTCTCAACACATGAGATCAAAAGATGAAATCAAGAGGAGGAAGAAGGAGGAGCTAGCAACCATGGAGCATTTCTTTTCTTCTCATGAGCAAGAGCAAGAGAGAGAATGAGAAATGAATTATTAGCTAAAGAAAATGAACCATGGTTGCAATAATGCAAAACTATCATCATTACAAATCCTATCATGATAAAGTTGATGCTACATTGAATTGACCATTTTCATAATCAAAAAGGAAAAAGAAAATCCAAAGAAGAGTGTAGACCTCTCATGAAGGTCAATGGTCAACTCCGTTCAACGGGTCAACAAAGTCAAGAGAAGTCATGGTGGTCAAATGGTCAATGCAATTAGCCATCACAAAATTATCACTAAAAGGATTAGTAAACAATGTCTCCGGCTCATAATGGTTTTCACCGAACGAATTGCCAAAACCCTAATGAGCCTGCCACATAACGGTTTTGGCCGAACCAACTGCCAAAACCCTAATGAGGCACCTCCTCCTTCATCGCTCCTCAAAACTGTGCATACACACCCGCATCCGCATTCCGTAGAATGCGAATGCACAGAAGACAAAACAAATCCATTTGTGGAATACTAAGATCCGGCTTAAACCAAAGCCCACTAGTATTGCCTGCCCGAACAACATACGCACACAAGTGCATGTAAGTGATCGCAGCCCTGCCGTTAAACCATACGGCCTCTACACGTTTCGCTCAGTGCAGGAAAACTCTCTGTGTGGGACTCTTAAGACTCGACACTACGCTGGCAGTGGGTTTAACCACATACCGCAAGCGGCACTAGCTTTACGTAACGGTCCCCAGGTAGATGTCGATAAGAAGGCCGATGAGGTAAACCCATCCGAACTCCTACTGAGCCTGTATGTGACAATCTCCATACAGTCCGGTCTGTTCGTCTGATACATCGCATGGCGGGCCTGTGGGTGGTGAACGTCAGTCCCCCAATAGCGGTACAAGTCGTGTCGGAGTGTAGCCCATAACACCCTGAGATAACACTGGAAACCTACCAGTATATCTCGCTTGCCCTGGCCAGGGACTACTCGTGTAATGGCTCTCCTAGACACAGCGCGATGTCAACCCCCAGTACCGGGAGAGACGAATCCTGTCTATCCGTCACTGCCTCCAAGTGCTTCGGGACTGCACCCAACTACTACCTGTTTGCACGACTCCTTTGAGCCGTGGTAGGGTAGTAATCTAAGTACAATTGGAACACACTCGAGGCGAAGTGACAGTGTCAAGTCAGCGGACTAAGCTGTACTCATGTCACCTTAGAACTGATAACTGACGATAGGTATAATACCAACCAACAGTCCCCAACGAGTCCTGTCCAGTGTACTCGTAACCCAACGAGCACCCGCATACTATCTCCAGTACGACGTACTGATGGCTGTGGGATAGAACACCTCCCCTGCTGGGATGAGAAGCGCATACGCTAGTCTACTCCAGAGTATCGATCCCTGTCTCGATAGTCCAATGACTAGGGACCTGTATAAGGATGTGCTTATAGATTACCCAGCCCCCACAAGTGTGACTGCCATCACAACGCTGGTAATCAAGCAAAGATCCTAAGGGCTCCACTAATATGTATAAGCGATATGCTAAAAGAAACACATGCACATATTGAAGTAGAGACAAACCAAGTAGCATACTACCATTTTGAGCAAGATTGTCTATACAACTGTGAATATCCCAAGCTTCCATTAAGTAATATACAAGCTAGTATGATACAGTAATGGCCTCTAGGGCATATACACTAACAGCATTTGAACCCGATTCGAGGAGCGGTAGGCACTGTCTGCGGGTACATGGTGGACCCGGTGAGGTACCCCAGGGCAAGAAGACTCGTATTGTTAGACGGTGAGCCTGGCAGGGGAGCACTACCCATCAATGATAGTATTTGGGCTCGGCAGTTATCCGGAGGATACCGACCGGAGTCGAGAGATGATATGGGCCGATCCGGACAGACGGAGCCCGAGGGCCGATCCGGACTGACGGGGCCCGAGATATGTGGATTTACGTGTCGATGCTGGACACGGGTTTCATGATGTTTAGAGTGTCGATGCTGGGCACTCAGGTTCCATGATTTGACGTGTCGCGAAGGACACATGTTGATTTTATCCTCATACTTTCATGCATATGCTTTTATGATATTTACATGCATGATGTTGTTGTGTCATTGGTTGACACGTAGACGGGATCCACATGCATACATACTCTGATGATATGGTTGGACGAGATCCACATGCATACATACATTGATTATATCGTTGGATGATATCCACCTGCTGTTAGGCGTTTATTTATGTTGTTGGCACAGATATAGATATGGTCACCCTAGATATCATAGAATTACCTTTATGATATAGTTGACCTAGGAGTCATTGTTTATTCGATTTCTACTTGTAAATGTTTTTCTACTCACGAGTTGGCAACTCACCCCCGTTGTGCCACAGTTTTTGCAGGTTGGCCGCATGGATCAGTAGCGGCTTCGCTGGCACACAGTTGCATTCGGGTGTTGTGCATTAGTAGGCGGGACATTTGTATCGTACCCACTCTTGTATTTATATTTCATTTTGTATCTAGTCAACTCCATCAATCGAAACTAGTATTTGTGTAAGTAATGAGACTTAGCAAGACTTGTGGTTGCGAGACTTGAGCGATGGGTTTTATGTTCGCTTTTGGGTTTATGTCTTGTTTATTTTTTTATCTTTTGTGGTGATCTTCGCCGTTGGGCGTTATATACTTATATATACTGTCTTGCGTGGTTGTGATCCGCCATTTGGCGAAGAGCTAGCTCCCGCTTGGGGATGCCTTTATTATTATTATGTATATGTGGTTTTGGATCAAAATATACAAAGGAGGTGCTGCCCAAATTTTTAAAAGACGAAACATGTTTTTTTTTAAAAACTCGCATAATCCACTTGTATTTTTCATGTTCCTATTCTATGCATTAAGAAAACTTGATTTCATTATACCCTTATTTCAAAACTTCACCACTTTTATTTTCTTAAAAAGGTTTAGATTTCTGGGTTTCAGCTTACTTGAATTACGTTACACCTTTAGACGTTGCGTGATTTAAGTGCTGGTCACGAGCTAATATTTCGGGTCTTGACATGGAGTCATACCCCTGACTAGACCCGGGTAGACCTACAACGAAGTCCATGGAAATCTGCTCCCATTTCCACTCCGGAACGGGTAAAGGCTGCAATTCTCCTGCCGGTCTCCGATGCTCAGCCTTGGCTTGCTGACAAGTCAGGCACCTCGAAACAAAATCCGATACATCATTCTTCGTCCCTGCCCACTAGTAGATATCTCTCAAGTCACGATACATCTTGGTGGAACCTGGGTGAATACTAAAAGCTGAATGATGTGCCTACTCTAGGATCTTGCTTCTCAACCCGTCTGTATCAGGTACATACAAACGAGTCCTAAAATGTAGCACACCCTGGTCATCAATCAAGAACTCCAAATCTCTACCCTGCCGAACATGCTCACGAATCTCAGACAAACGGGCATCGGCAGGCTGTGCCGAAATAAATAATAATAAAATATTCATTAATTATGTATCTAATATAACATCTACCTAAGGGATTAAAATATGTATACCATATCTGAGTCGATGAATCTATCAATCGGCAATCCAGCCTCATAGCATCATGTACGGTATAATCCATCGTACGACATCCTCGACTCAAGGATATTGATCAATCATCAGGTAAAACTCATCGTGTACGGTAATCCATCGTACGACGGCATTAAACAAATAGAAATTCTATCGACCTATACAACAATGAGGGTACGGATCTAAAGTCTCGTATGGCATATCACTCATTATTCTCATAAATATATATATACACATATCTCTCAAGTCACATCCGTATCAATCTCATATCATGTCTTGGCAAACGTATCTATATTCTCATATCGCCTCACATCTGTATATCGACATATTAAGCCAAGTCATCTTATTTCATCATATACTCTTTTCAGCATGTCAATATCTCCCATCAAGTCGTCTTGCATACACTTCATATCTTATTAATTTCACAACACATTTATCTCAATCTCATGTCGTTTTTATCGATCACATAACAAGCCACTATAAATCTCATATCGAACGTATCCGCTCGTATCATCTTATCTCATCATATTGATATCTCAATTCTCGTCATCGCATATTAATCATATCATCTCCTACTAATTCTTTAACCATATCCATATGTTTCTAACTTAGTTTCTCCAACCATATTCTTGTTGGCTATAGTGCCCTCAAGGCAATTATCGTAGTCGCAGGCAAGTGACTATGATGATTGAGGGAGGACCTATACCGGTAGAACAGTCTTACACGAGATGATAGTATCCTATCTGGTTTGTCTTTATCATCACTATAGCATGTTGATAGAGCCAATAGGGTTCTTTCTTGACTACCAGCATTATGATGGCGATCATATATGTGGGAGCTGGGGGTCTATAAGCAAATCCTTAAATGTCCCTAGTCGTGGGAGTTTCGAGACTGGGCATCGATACTCCAGTGTAGACTAGTATATACTGATCGAGACCCCGACGAGGGGCGGTGGCCAGGTCTCACAAGACATTGGTGTTAGTTTGTTCACCTAAGATAGTATACATGTGCTCATTGGTTTATGAGTACACTGGACGTACTCGCCGGGAACCTGCTAGTTGGTATTATACCTATTGTCAGATAGCAGTTCCCAGGTGACATGTGTACAGGTTAGTCTGTCGATCCGAGATCATCATTTGTCTTGTGTGAGTTCCACTGTGCTTTGATTACTACCTTACCAGGCTCAAAGGAGTCGTGTAAACAGGTTTTAGTTAGGTACAGTCCCGAGCCATATAGAGGCAGTGAGCGGATCGTCGGGGATTCGTCTCTCCCGGTATTGGGGGTTGATATCGCGTTGTGCACGGGTGGCCATCACCAGAAATCCTCAGCCGGGGTAGACGAGAATTACCGATCTAGGATTGATAGTTTCTCAGGTGGTGATGGGTTACATACCGACACGAATTGTCGAGTTAGTAGGGGTCTGACTTTATCCACCCTTAGACTCGATATGCGATACTCTTAGACGAATAGACCGGACTGTACGGATATTGTCACTGTCAAGCTCAGTAGGGGTTTGGATGAGTTTGCTCGTCGGCCATCCTTTCGCTCAATACCTGGGTAGCCGTTACATACAGCTAGTGCCGTTGACGTGCTTGTGGTTAAACCCACTGCCAGCGTATTGACGAGTCTTTAGAGTCCCACACAGAGGGTTTTCACGGTTCAGGCGATATGGTGTAGATGACGTATGTTGGTATATAAATGTGTCCGATTAAATATGTGTACAGGCTGCACAGACTTTAATCAGATGGTTGATAATACTGGTGGCTTAGGATTAAGACGGATTATTAAATCAGGTTTTGATTTAATAATTTATATATATATATATATATGTATTTATATATATATGTATTCTAGTATTATTGTTCACTATTCATTTTCTCTCTTGGCTATTCGTATTTTTGTACGAATACGCGTATATGTATTTCGATACGTGTACCAGGTTGTATTCCGTATTTATACGGAATAGTTTCTAGAAGATGGCCACCTCATTAATTGATTTTCTTTTTATAAAATCAATTATGGAAATGAGGTGGAGGGTGAGTTGGCATGAGCATTGATTTTGGCATGTAGAGAGGTATGGTTTGCATTTGTTTATTTGGAAAATGAAATGAGATATTTTGGTGTATGCATTATTGAGAGAGAGGAGGCAGCCACTTCTCTTGTGGCCTTGCTCATTTTTTCTTCACTTGATTCTTCACATTCTCACTCTCACTTGGAGACTTAGCACTTTCTTTAGTTGCTCATGCCACTTGGTTTCCTCACCTCCTCTTCATCTTCTATGGTTGCTCCTTTGAGCATTTGTGATGAGAGAAAATAGATAGTGACACATACCTACACCTCCACTCTCCATTGCTAGCAACCTTGGAGCGTCGGTTGCCTCGTTTGGCGAGGCTGGAGCTTGCGCCGTTTCCCTCAAGTGGATCATCGTAGATCGAGGAAGACCGGCAAAAAAACTCGATCCGCAACCACTAGGAGCTTGGGATGAAAGTTGAAGACCGAAGGACATAGATCAACTCGGTATAACCATTCCTAACTCTTTATATTTGTTGCTAGTATAGGGTTTAGGGTAGATCCGGGAATCGGGTTGTGGTAGCGCCGGTTTAGAAAATTTTTGTTCCGCATTTGGCCACGGTTTGTGTAAGTGTGTAGTAGCGCCTCTAGTAAGGTTGCAACATCATAAAGTAGTAAACTTTCATTTTAAAGAGGGCTACTACAAACGAACTACGAATCGTAACTAGAGATCAGGGTAATAACATCATTATGTGAAGTCTAAACTAAAGGAAAAGGAAATACAACCTTTGTAGCCAATTCCTTCGGTCTTTAGGACTCCTACGGCTTTACACAAGGTTTGGAACGACTCCACTCGAGGTCCTTCGTAGTCTACGATGATCTACCTGGAGATTCCTAGAACAAGCTCTTAGCTTCACAAAATAAAGCAAGCACTCTACACTAAAGGGCTAGGGTAGTGTAGAATGGTTGTGTGGTTTTTAAACTCACTTAAAAACCCTTTCTTTTTAATTTCCTCACTCAAAACAAAACTCAAGAGAGCTTGAAAATGGAGGAAGGTGAAGATGGCAAAAGCTTTTGTGTGAATAATGAAAACTTATTTTCAAAAATGAAAATGAAAATATTATATATGAGACACTCTCACATATAACCATTGTTGGTTAAATATCTAGATATTATTTGGATGGGTTAAAGAACAAAAGGAAATTAAACCACGGTTAAAGTCAATGGTCAAATAAGAATTGTGTAGAAAATGAGTCATTATTTTAATTTCCTTTTTCCCTTAATTCATTAACAAAAATCTAGATAGTTAGTAACCATGTGAGTCTTATATTGCCATCTCCTTTGTATCATCAACCATGACACATATGTATGTGTGTATGTGTGCATGCACATCATCATGTGTATGTGTGAACATACATGCATACATCCAAAACAAAAAGGGTTAATTAAAAGTGAGCTTAAAGATAATATTAAATCAACACTTGATTTAATAAATCGGTCACATCAAATGCGACCCGACAAATATGGAACGTCCGATTAAAATACAGTATCACATATCCGTATTTAATCGAGCTCCTGCGCATATTTCATATGCACACCACAACATTTCGCCTGAACTAGAAAAATCCTATGTGGGACTCTAAGACTCGTCAATACGCCGGCAGTAGGTGATGATCATATCAAAACACCTACAAGCCGCAAGTGGTCAGCTAAACGTAACAGCCACCCGGGTATTGAGCGATCAGAAGAAAAACAAGCAAACCCGTCAGAACTCCCGTCGAGCCATTGGCAACACTTACCGTACAGTCTGGTCTCTTCGTCTGATATGCTGCATATCAAGTCTAGGGATGGAATCGTCGAGCCCTAATAACTCAATAAGTCATGTCGATATGGTCTATGACCGGTCGAGAAACTACTGATAACACTTATCAGTAAATCTCATCAGCCTGGCCAGGGACTTTAAGTCAGAGCCAATCGCACATAGCACAACATCAACTCCCAATACCGGGAGAGACGAAACCCCTCCTATCGCTCACTGTCTCCATGTGTCTCGAGACTATACCTAAAAGCCACCTGTTTGCAAGACTCAGTAGAGCCGTGGTAGGGCGGAAATCAAAGTACAGTTGGATAACACATAAGACTCTATGACGATCTCGGGTCTACAGACTAACCTGTACCAGTGTCACCAAAGAACTGCTATCCGACGATAGATATAATACCATATAGGAATTCTCTGTGAGTCCGTTCAGTGTATCCAGTCTCCACTGAGCACCAGTATACAATCTTTGATGTCACAACACCAATGGATATGGGATCATCCATCGCCCATCATATAGGTCAAGAAACGTATACGCTAGTCTACTCATGAATATCGATGCCCTATCTCGATATACCTATGACTAGGAACATTTGAGAATTATGCTTATAGACTACACATGCCCCACTAGTATGATCTCCATATCTATGGAAGTTAAGCATATATCCTCAGGGCTTTATCAACATGTATTAAATGAATAGTATCAAGCAAACATGTCAGATAAAGTAAAACCAGATAGCATACTATCATGTCGAGCAAGAAAGTAATATATCAAAATATACATATATATATGTCCAAGCATCCACTATACATATAATGGCCTCTAGGGCATATATATATCCAACAGTTTGATGGCCGGGGCGCTGCCGTAACCTAACATGGTATCAGAGCCAACCCGTAAACCCCTTACTAGCAGTTTTAGACAATCTTAAAGTATCGAAATCGAAACAACTCCGAAACAATACCCCGATAAATTCCAGTTTCTGTCGAATTTTCAAAGTCTTCAAAAAAATTTTAAGCAACTTTAGAAGACTACTTTGATGACCGCTAGAACATATTGCAAAAACGAGCCCAAACCTCCGGTTTTGACCCGGCGAGATTTGATAAAAAACGGGTGAGGCCGGTCCAAATTTGGAGTTTGGGCTTGAAATTTTTGGTGTGGTCTAGTCTCTGGAATATTGGTTCAGTGGTATTGTTTGTTTAGCCCAGTTTTGATATAGAGTTATCTATTGTTCAGGGGCAATTCGGGGTGTTTCGAAGTCGATAATTTAACACTGTTTAAATGTTTATCAGTACATACATTACTATTTGCGACCGTGAATGTCATTAGAATGGTACAACTTGTCTAATTGCTATATGTTCTTTTAGACGGGTTTGCAAACGTGACATTCACGTTGATGTTCTGTGTTGTGCTGTGTTGTGGTTAGATCGTTAATTGTTTGAATGTTTTATGCGCTTTCGCTTTTTAGAAAGATGAATCAAAGAATATTAACCGCAATCAAGAACGGCGTCGCTTGGTAGCTAGCCGGTTGAGTTCGTGTAGGTCCACAGGGAGATGGATTCTTTATCTTTGTGTTCTAACGAGTTAATCCAAAAAAATGGTGTTTTTATTTTCAGATCTAACAGTTCATTTTTGTGATTTTAATTTAACAACTATGGCAGATAAATAAAATTAACAACTACGGCAGATAAATAAAATTTATAACTAGGGCAGAAAAGAAATTTATAACTAAGGCAAAAAAGAAATTAACTAGGACAAGATAAAAAACTTCTTTATTGATGCACTCTTTGATGATTACATTGAATTGAAAATCTATGATCTGGAATTTAAAAGAGGCATCTCTAAAGAGGTACCCAAAAAAAGGCACAAGAAGAGGCATACCTCCAAAAGAGATTTAGGATTTCTATTTATAGAGCATAGAAACCTAGGGTTACAATCGATTCAGATCTGCATTTACAATTTTACCCTAAAGAAGCCTAGTCAACGACCGCCACGGCGTTACAATTTTCCACCGACACGGCCACTATATGGCCGCAGATCCACGGCCATAAGCTTGGTTTGGCCGCGGTTCCGCGGCCATCTTGATGGCTTGCTGGATGCTTTTTCCTGGGGTTCTTTCTGCTGCTTTTGGCTTCTTGTTTATTTACTTGGTTTCTCGGTTTGTCATCTAGATTTCTTCCAGATTTCCACAGTGAATAAATTTGTGGACTTTCACCGTTTGCTTCGTGTCGAAGTCTTGAACCTTGCGCTGTCTTTGTGCTTTGTGAACTTGTTCATTGATCTTCATTGTCCCTCAAAATGTAGGCACGATCAAGATTCCACCATTTATCGGTCGTAGTCTCACTTTTGTATCATCTTTTCATCAATTTCACTGTTTTGTTCCGAGAACCTGTAACCTGCAACTATATAGCAGACATGGATCAAAAGCACCTGTTTATTTATAAAATGAATAAGAATGGGGAATATAATAATGCAATATTATGATATGAACAAATACCCCCAAACTTATCTCTTGTTCGTTCTCGTGCAAAACTAGTTTTATTCTCGAAAAAGACCTAGCCTCACTTTCGCAGGGAAACGCGATTGCACTGAGCTCGTGCAACAAGCCATTAAATCTCTAGGTGTCCCTAGTAGGAGGAGTGTTGTCTCTTGAGGGTTTTCAGCAGATACTACCCACAAAATCCTATCAATTCGGCCCATTGACTTTTATTCTCCAATTAGGTTTTCTAACAAGAAATTCTATTATCTTCGACTCAGAAATTATCCACCCGTATTTTTCATGCTTTCTTATCATTTAACTTAAGATTATATATGTTCTTGTAAATTTACTTAGCTTTTGGTATCTTTCAAGTTTTCCTTCTAGGGTTCCATCTCAACTTAGGAATTTTTATCATCTCTATTAAAGATATAAGTCCTATTCTTCTTTCCTATCTCTCATCTAAACTCTAATCACATACCCATACATGTGTGTGTGTATCACCCCTACACTTGAAAATTCAAATCAAGCTATCATACTCTTGTCCATCGTCCAAACTACTTTTCAATTGGTGAATTTTTAGATGAAATTGCTCACACATTCTTCATGCGACCGTTAATACTTCTTAAGGTACCAACGACCGATTACAAAATGTGTTTGCATATTAAGGCGTAATTCCTAGTCTTATAATCCCTGAGGCTTTTAGCAGCGACTCCCAAACCAGTTTGTCTAAGGCGCTAGGTGATGAAGCCCCCTCGCTAAATATTTTTATCTATTAATGCAGCCTTAAGTAATTACAAAAACCAGTGTTCATTTTTTTATCTCTTTATTCACACTTGTATTTTTATTTTATTTTCCTTCATATTAAGGACTTCAGACAAGAGCATTTCTAGGTATTCTCTACTATTCCAAGTTTCAAGATTCGTGTTTGTGAAAGTTGTAGGTATATATTTTCAGAATTTAGACTTAAGCTTAGGGATTATTTTTCAGACTTATACTTTAATAAAAATATCAATACTCTTCCTTTATCTTGACTTAGCCCAAGAAGTGAACTCAAAATTTGCCTATTTCTAAATAAACTACATAGACATATACTTTCTATCATTAAATTTTAAGAAAGGTTATTTTTAGGGTTTTTAATTTACTAAGTCTAAGATCTAGTTGTTCCTAGCTAGTTAACCGTCTTGTTAAACTTAAGTCAATTATGACCAAAATTGAATTTTTTAATTTTTATAATTTAAAATCCTTCAATTTTTATGGGTTTTAAAATAAGTATGCAAATGCAAAAATATATACATATTAATGCGAAGGAAGAAAGCTTACCGAGCACACCCCCAAACTTAAACTTGACAGTGTCCTCAATATCATGCTACACCAAGAGGGTCAAAATGGCCGATATTCCCCTGTTTATTATTTTGTTTATAATTTTTTTATTGTTAACAGAAAAATAAAACAAAATATATATACAAAAAGGTCCCCCCAAATTTAAGTGAAACAGTGTTTCCACTGTTGAAGCATTAAAGTTCAGAGTTAGGGAGGAGAAAAACACAGTATCAAGCTATACAAGGCCTTATACAGGCCAAAGGTTAGCACCAACTATTCAAAAAATTTATCGTTATAATAGTGGGGTTGGTGGAAGAATGGAGTGTAGAGAAACGAGTTAAGAAACACATGAGACCGTATGGGAAGAAGGGTGGAATATGGTCTCGGTATATTCGGAGAAGAATGGCGGAAGAGAAAAAGAAGTGTAGTACGAACTTGAGGGTGTAAATTGAGTGAATAAATTAGCACAAATTGTGATGACCGATGTGTTAAAAGCGATTATGCTAATTTATCAACCCGTCGAGAAATGGGGTCAAATCCCTCAAGATTCGCAAGAAAACATGGGTACATTGAACTTGGTAAACCATTCATTGAAAATTGAAGCGTGACAGATTCTTGCGCGGTCGAAATGATGGAAAGGACGAAGGGGAGTGATTTAGGAATAGTCTTATTCTCACCTAAGTAAACTGTCTCGAACTCGAAGGATTCCATCAATGGTTCGAAATGACTGTAAGCAACCGAGTCTGATGGTTCAACTAACTCATCTGAAAATTCAAAGGACTCAAACTCGGGCGGTGAGTCTTCAAAATCGTCCGAAAAAGTGAAACACTCGTAATCGTTATCGACTGTGAGAACTGTGTCAGATTCAAAGAGGAACGCACTAGTGACGTCCAAACTTCTGTGATCGAACAGAAATTTTTCAAGCTCACAGTCCTCCTGCGTGATCTTTTGCATGGTCGGAACGATGGAAAAGAGGGAGGGTGATTTAGGAGGTATAACAGTTAATGGTTCAGGAGGATGAATTGGAAAATCCGACACATCAAACAAAACTGGTTCATCCTCAATACTATCTTCAATACTCTTCTCAATACTATCCTCATAATTCTCCTCAAAAGTTATCTCATCCATACAATTATCATCAAAATCAAGACGCATATGAAGTTCGGGAGAAACATTTAATGACTCGGGATGATGAATTGTAGAGAAAATTTCAGTCAAATCTACGGGTTCATCATCCAAAATATTCCCTGCGTCAATATCCTCAATCAAATGAAAATCAATTTTTTCGGACACCTCATAAAAAGCATGGATATTTATCAATTCAGGTTCTAGATTGGAGGTGTAAAGGTCGAAAGGATTGGTGATGGTTTCACTCGAAAGGGACCCTTCACAATCTGGAAAATCAAGCACTACAAAGTTACACAACTCATTAAACGTTTTATTTTCAACTGGTGAATCATTTGGGACACTTGTTTGAAAACCGGAGTTGTGGGATTCAATTGAGTATGGGTAGGTTTGATTTGGAAGGGTGCCCAGCTCACTTTCTCCACTCAAATTCTCAATCTGTCCAACCGCCTCATCATACATTGGAAGATTTGGAGCTAGTTGGAAACTAGCTACCGGTTCACTAGGTTGCATAAGGGTGGCAATGGATGCATCTAAATTCCTCATCTGTTTGTTTGTCGCTACAATATAAGCTTCCAACGACTTTTCCAGACTAGACATGGGTTGTGAAGGGGTTTCAGTAAAAGATTCAAAATTGTTTGGATACGTGAAACTCCCAAATGGTTGTGTAGAAGCAATGTCTAGGGAAGGTGCGGAAGTCGGGTAGGACTGGTAGGAATTGAATGGTTGGACAGGTGTAGGATCAACATTTGGATAAAAAGGTGAATGGACTTGTTGATCCCAAGAACTAGAAGTGTTGAAAGGAGTGAAAGATCGGTTACGAGATTGTTCAATATGTTCAGCTATAGACATGGGTTTCGGAGTTACAACAGGACTTGAAAAAGGAGTATCAGTGTAAGAAGGTGGTGAGGGTTGAAATGGTTGATACAAATTGGATTGTAGAGTCGAGCTGTTTCTCCTAGACGCTTCTATTCGATCTTTCAAAGAAATTTTGGGCATGGAGGGGTCGTCCGTAATTCAACCAAAACAATTCGCGTATGAAACAATGTTTAGATGAGGGTACCAAAGTTCAGCAAGAGTTTTGTGAGGTGGGGTACCCATGATGTAAGAAGGAGAAGAAAAAGAATGTGGGTGCAAATGGGGTGCACAGAATTCTTAGCGACAAGTTGCAAGTTTTTGTAAAATTTTTTCCGTTTTGTGTTTTTTTATAAGGAGCTTTTTGCAAAAAGATTTTCAATAAAAGGCTTTAGACACACGTTCAATCAATCACAAATGCATAATCAAGTCTAGATCTAGGGTCACCTAGGTCAGCTAGACAGCTCCTAACTGTTACAAAAGGCAAGAAGTAGGACCTCAAACCGCCTCTTCACCGCCAATTGTGGCCAGGTAAGCACAAGTAGAGAAAGGAGGGGTCCACTCACGAATCACCATGAGACGGGCCTTTTAAAGTTACCTTTCCCTACCTGTCTAGCCTAGGCACCACAAAGTCAGGTTAGGATCAACGGTCGATGCCTACAACTATTCCTTTGTCCTATTGAGCGCGAAGTCCTTAAGGCCGAGTCTAATCTTTTTTAATTAACTTGATGGTCAATGCAATATGCCTTGTATGATTTTTGGGGTCCTGGGAAGGGTGATGAAATCCACACCCAATCTGGATTGGTGTTCAAGCCCCTTAAAGTCAATTTAAAATATGCAAAGCAGTAACACCATCACTTGCAAACAATTTTTAGCACGGCGCAAAGAATCCTGCACAAGATCAATTATTGGAAGGGGGAGAAATTTTTGGCGCAAAGAATCCTGCAGGCAAATTTTTACAGAAGAGTTATCAGGGGTTGCAGAGAAGGAGAAAAGAAGCTTACAGAGGGTTTTTCCTTTGCTGACGTCACCAGATAACCGCGGATGCGCTGTCGGAGTAGGGCTCTCACGGTCGTCTGGACTGTTCGGTTCCCGAGATTTTTTTCTGTTCCTCTGTTTTGATTTTCCTCTGTTGCTCAGATCTAGGGTTTTCTGTTTTGCTCTCTGATTTTTCCAGATCCGAACTTGTTCGTCGATCCTGCAAAAATTCCAACGAAACACCCCTCAAACAATAAAAAGATGATAAATTTTTTTTATATTTTTTAATTTTTCAGTTTTTTATGAGTTTTATTTTATATTAACCCGAAATTGCAAAAAGAAAATACTACGCCATCCCCGGCAACGGCGCCATTTGATTGGTACGATGTTTTATGTGCGCTTTCGCTTTTTAGAAAGATGCATCAAAGAATATTAACCGCAATCAAGAACGGCGTCGCTTGGTAGCTAGCCGGTTGAGTACGGGTCGGTCCACAGGGAGATGGATTTCTTATCTTTGTGTTCTAACGAGTTAATCCAAAAAAAAAATGGTGTTTTTATTTTGAAATCTAAGAGTTCAATTTTGTGATTTTAATTTAACAACTACGGCAGATAAATAAAATTAACAACTACGGCAGATAAATAAAATTTATAAGTAGGGCAGAAAAGAAATTTATAACTAGGGCAAAAAAGAAATTAACTAGGGCAAGATAAAAAACTTACTTCTTTATTGATGCACTCTTTGACGATTACATTGAATTGAAAATCTAAGATCTGGAATTTAAAAGACGCATCTCTAAAGAGGCACCCAAAAAGAGGCACAAGCATAGGCATACCTCCAAAAGAGCTTTAGGATTTCTATTTATAGAGCATAGAAACCTAAGATTACAATTGATTCAGATCTGCATTTACAATTTTATCCTAAAGAAGCCTAGTCAATGCACCGCCACGCCGTTTAAATTTTCTACCGACACGGGCACTATATGGCCGCGGATCCGCGGCCATAAGCTTGGTTTAGCCGTGGTTCCGTGGCCATCTTGATGGCTTGCTGGCTGCTTTTTCCTGGGGTTCTTTCTACTGCTTTTGGCTTCTTGTTTATTTACTTGGTTTCTCAGTTTGCCTTCTAGATTTCTTCCAGATTTCCACAGTGAATAAAGTCGTGGACTTTCACTGTTTGCTTCGTGTCGAAATCTTGAACCTTGCGTTGCCTTTGTGCTTTGTGAACTTGTTCATTGATCTTCATTGTCCCTCAAAATGTAGGCACGATCAAGATTCCACCATTTATCGGTCGTAGTCTCACTTTTGTATCATGTTTTCATCAATTTCACTGTTTTCTTCCGAGAAGCTTTAACCTGCAACTATGTAGCAGAAATGGATCAAAAGCACCTGTTTATTTGTAAATTGAATAAGAATGGGGAATATAATAATGCAATATTATGAGATGAACAATCGTCGTGGTGGATAGCTTTGGTGCAATGGTAGTACAGTTTTGACTCATTTGTACATTTGATATTGCAGGGCGAGCGTTCGACACGTGGACTACCATCACTGCCAGTTTATATATTATTTGTTTGGGGCATGACCGGGCTGAGGTCGATGTCACCCTTGTACATTTTTTTTCTTTTCTGTACTAGGATTACCCCACGGTGGAGTGCACGATTAGCCGGGTTCTGGAGGGCAACGGGTCCGCATCTCATGGCGTTGAGACGGAGGGGACCTTGCTCTAGAATTGACGGGCTATTCGCCGCACTCGTAGGGGGTATAGGTTAACCCACGGAGGGGCGCTCAAGTTACCGGATTCTGTGAAGTGCCGGGTAACCCATTCACTTTGATGAAGGGGGTTGCCTCACTTCTGGTTTTGGCGGGTAACTTGCCGCGCTCGTAGGGGTCTTGGTTTTCATTGCACAGGCTATCCACACGACAGGGAACGTCGGGTCTCATTTGCGGCTCAAGTGAAACCCGAGGCTCCAGGATTATCCACCACTTTGTGTTGCTTGGCTGATTTTCTGTGATGCTTCTGTGATGTTGCTTTATATCATGCCTGGGATTGTTATATATATTTATATATATACTTGTAGTGTTGTATATGTTTTGTACCGCGCTAGTCCAGTCCCCGCTCTGTCGTTAGTTAAGTAACCTAACGGGTGATGATGGGACCCAGTGGCGAATGCGGATGGCATATACGTACATTTTATTTTCGTTCTTTTCTGGTGTGATTAATTGATGGGACTGCGTTTATTTTGATCAATGCAAGGATAAAACAAACCTATATATGATGATTGTTGGAACCAAGTTTTTTAAAAAAAACTGACATTACAGACGTTTCCTTTTGCTTTGCACAGTGGTATTCGGTTATGAATATCTAGCACCTCATTCGACGAGGCAAGGGCCGTGATCCCTTCATCGGGAGTGACCCCTTGAGTAAAAGTTTGCGTCAACGTAATAACTTTACTATAGTCGATTTTTTTGCTTTCATCATGATATTCAGTTTGGAATATGCTGCACCTCATTCTACAAAGAAAGAGCCGAGATCCCTTCACCGGGAGTGACCTGTTTAGCAAACTATTTCGCCACTATATATTTGTAAAACCACTTGGATTCCTTCAACAAGATCAAGTTCATTACGTTAAAGGTTTTTCACCAAAAACCAGCCGTAGCCCTCCGTCATTTCAGATTAGTATTTCTTAGTATTCGTGCTACGTATGTCGTGCATTGCCGAGGCGTAGTGTTCGGTAGCTCTGTAATGCTTTTCTGTCGCATGGATATGTGGATTGGTTAGGAAAGTCGTACGGTTATGTTGGCATTGTCAAGGACTTGTACAGGTGGGTTTAACGCAATCAAGGTAATGACGGGTTGAACTTGACTAGGACTCTTTGATGTTAGTTATATGTATGCCCTAGAGGCCAGTATTATATAGATGATGTATATTATATTGGATGCTTGGACATATATATAGAGATGACTTTCTTGCTCGATATGATGGTATGCTATCTGGTTGCCCTTTATCTTAACATGTATACTAGTCTCTTTATACTGTCTTATAGTTACATGTTGGTAAAGCCCTTAGGATGTGTACTTGACTACCTGGACTATGATGCAGATCATACTAGTGGGGACATGGTAGTCCATAAGTACATCCTTCAAGGTCCCTAGTCATAGGTGTATCGAGACGGGGCATCGATATACCAGTGTAGAATAGCGTATACGCTTCTCGATCCATGAGATGGGCGATGGATGATCCCATATCCATTGGTGTTTGACATCAGAGATGGTATACGGGTGCTCAGTGGAGACTGGGTACACTGGATGGGCTCGCCGAGAACTCCCAGATGGTATTATACCTCACGTCAGATGGCAGTTCTGAGGTGACACTTGTGCAGGTTAGTCTGTAGACCCGAGATCGTCATAGAGTCATGTGTGATTCCCACTGTGCTTTGATTTCCACCTTACCACGTCAATGAGGGCGTGCAAAACGGTGGTTTTTGGGTACAGTCCCGAGTCACATAGAGGTAATGAGCGATAGGAGGGGTTTCGTCTTTCCCGGTATTGGGGGTTGATGTTGCACTGTGCTCGATTGGCCGTAACAGGGAAGTCCCTGGCCAGGGCTGATTGGAGATTTACTAGTAAGTGTTACCAGTAGTTTCTTGACCCGTTATGAGCCTCACATCGGCATGACTTATCGGTTATTGGGGTCTGACGTTTACCACCCCTAGACTTGATATGCGACATATCAGACGAGGAGACCGGACTGCACGGGTAGTGTTGCCGGTTGGCTCGACGGGAGTTGTAGCAGGTTCGCTTGTTCTCTTCTGATCGCTCAATACCCGGGTGGCCGTTACGTTTAGCTGACCGCTTGCGGCTAGGAGGTGCTTGATATGATCATCACCCACTGCCGGCGTATTGACGAGTCTTAGAGTCCCACAAAGGAGTTACCTTGTCCAGGCGAAATGTTGTGGTGCGCGTATGCGATATGCGCATGGACCCGATTAAAATGAGCGTATAGGATACCGTATATTGATCGGGCGGCTTGCTTTTGGTGGGGTCGTATGTGATATAGCCGGATTGATAAATCAAATGTTGATTTATCATTTAACCATTAGTTTCTCACTAGAAATCCTTTCTTGTGTTTGATGGATGTATGCATGCATGTATGCTTTGTTTATAGATTCATGCACATATGGATGTGCATACATACATACATCATCTATCATGGTTGTTTATACATAGAAAATGGTGGCAATATAAGACTCACACCATGGTTTATATTATGGATTATTATTTCTATTTATGCTAAAACAAAAGTAAAGAGATAAGATTAAATCATGGATTAGTTTCTACACTCTTCTTTTGACCTAACCATGTTCACCTACCTTTTGACTATGGTTTAATCTTTCTCTTGTGTTTTAACTAAAGTAAAATTAAATATCCATAAAAGATAACCATGGTTTGAGATGAAGAAGGAAAAATATATATACTTATATTTTTCTTTTTCTCTTTAGGGCTTTGCTTTTCACTCTTGTTCAAAAGCCATCATCTTCTTCAACCTTGCTCTCTTGTTCTCTAGAATTTTCAAGTGAGCAAAATACTTAACAAGATAGGATTTTGAAGTGAGAATAAGAACCACAACATCATTCTACACAAGTCTAGCCCACTAGTTTAGAGTGTTAGCTTCATTTCATTCTTTCGATAAAGTGAAGTTGCAAGCTTGGACAAAGGAGCTTCGGGTGGATCGTCGTGGATGTTAGAAGACCTCAAGTGGACCTTTTCCAAACCCCAAGTAGCTGAGGAGTCTAGCGTAGGGAGCTACAAAGGTTGTACTCTCAAAACCCTAGCTTTTCTTACTTGTAATGATGTGCAAAATTTTGAAACCCTAATTTTCTAGGAACGATTCAATGTATGCTTACTTAGCACCCTAAAAATTCAATCTTTGGTACATGTGATGCTTCCAATCCCTTCATGAGGTGCTAGGTTAACCCAACATTGGTATCAGAGCCGACCTAGAACATTAGGCGACACTTTAGCGAAGTCAAAACTCCGATCAAACCAAAATACGACCTTTTCGGACACTCTCTGGACAATTTTTAAAACCTGGTTATTTTCAGAATTAAAAATATGTAAAAAATTCAGCAGGCAAATATAAGAATTACTGTTAAAAACGATGCAGTGAACAGTCATTCTTGCCGCGGAAACGCGTCCTAAGCTTGCTTGGGCCACGGTTCCGCGGCCGTACACATCAATCACTGCATGATTTTTATACAGTAATGCTTGTTTCTGCTTGTATATTTTTTAGGGTATTTCTAATCTGAATTTTGTGCTGTTTGTTCTGGAGATTGGTTTGGAGTCGACGATTCGATCGGAATTTTGATTTCGTGTCTTTTCCGGGTAAATTGGAAAGTATTGAAGTGTTCGAACGAGTATCATTTGCTCACTTTTCACGAGGTTTAAATCTTTCGGAGATACGTGCAAGTTTTGTGGTGGACCCTCTAGAAGACAACAAACCTTAACTCGATTATGTGACCGTCTTGAACTGCCCTTTGAACCTTAGGGTTTGGGGCAGTACGGCGTGCCACATGTGAGGCGTTGGCTTGACCCTTCTACAGCTGGACCGCTACTACTGTGTCACACTCCGGGTTTTTGAACTCCGCTCAAGTGTTGAGCTTTAGGGAATCTTGGTTATTTGATCGTTCGTTCGAAAACTTTAATACTGTCTATTTATCTGGAATGTGATGCAATGTGTGGAATTCATATTACTAGACATGAAATACGAAGTATGTGATATTTCGCATTTACGATGTCTAAAGAGAATGTGGATTCCAGATATTGCAGTTTTACACTTTCTTTTCTATTACCGTAAGTGTATTATGTAGTGGTATTGCCGATTGTCGTTGCTATACGTCGACGACGATCGGTGTATGCATACTTACTTACGTTGATGATATGAGATATTATGTGTTGCTGAGATATGATGTGCAGGATTTTCGCGATTGAATAGCCGGGGGGTTTTATGTGAGATGAGAGTTTTTATATTTTCATTCATGTATATTCAAATGTAATGTAATATTCTTTTATTTGGGGCACTTCCGGGTTGAGGTTGATGCCGCCAATGTTGTATATTATTTACTTTTCCGCATTAGGATGGACCCAAGGAGGGGAGCATAGGTGACCGGGTTCTGGGGTTCAGTGGGAGACCATCTCGAGGAGTCGAGACCGGGTTTCCTAAACTCCAGAATTGGTAGGGTCGCTTGCCGCTCCCGTAGGGGTCCAGGGTGTGGGCTTGGCTATTCATCACGACTATGGAATGCGTATTTTCTATTATTGGCTAAATACTAAATACGGACGTCCTAGTATATCCCACATTATATCTATGTTTCTGCTGCGATATCTGTGATGTGATCATTTGATATGTTGTGATGGATACAGTATATAGTATATATGATATATTATATAGACGTTACTTATGTTTTGCACCCGCACTAGCCCTACCCTGCTCTGTCGTTAGTTACCTAACCTAACGGTGCACGAGGGGACATCGAGGCGAATGCGGATGGCATAAGTGTACGTCGTATTTATTTATGATGTTTAGGTGACTTAAATGATGGGACTTCATTAATGTGATTAATGAAAGAAAAGAAACCTAAAAGATATTGTAGAATCAAATTTTCAAATAAAAGGGTAGCTACAGTTTTGCTTTGCATAGCGGTATATATGATATACCCTGCACCTTATTCGATGGGGAAAGAGCCGAGATCCCTTCACCGGGAGTGACCTCTTTAGCAAAACTGGCAGATGCTACAACACTCGGTTTGACTTTTGACTGCTTTTGGAGTTTTGCTTTGCATAGCGATATATATGATATGTCCTGCACCTTATTCGATGAGGAAAGAGCCGAGATCCCTTCACCGGGAGTGACCGCTTTAGCAAAACTAATAAAAGCCTCAAAATCACTCCATTTCAAAATTCATTCAATTCTACAACGATATCAAATTCATTACGCTTATTTTTTTTTGAAAAACCTGCGTAGCCCTCCGTCATTTCAGATAGATATTATTTAGTATCCGTGCTATGTTTGTTGACTTAGTCAAGGCGTAGTGTACGGTAGCTAAATAGTGTTTATCTGTTAAAACATGAGATGTGATTGGATTAGGGTATTCGCACGGCCTTGTTGACTCAGTCAAGGGTCGTACGCGTGGGTTTAATTCAATCGAGAAATGTACGGGTTGAACTTGACTTGCGATTTATGGTTTGTTGACTTAGTCAAGGTCATAGATCGCTAGGGGAAAAATATTATCGGGAATTTCAAGTGTTGAAATTTGCAATGAGATTGCATACCTTCTATAAGATAGTTGGATCCCGATACCCACTGCGAGTAATTGTTACTCCTGGGAGAGTTTTACACAGGACAATTAGCCGATCAAGTAGGTGTCTAGAAAGGTGTCAACGGGGTTACGCCTCTGGGAAAACGAGGTTTACTTTAATTAGGTCCGTGCGAAAGCACGGGGAACCTCCCTCAAAGTACCGACACTGGCCTGGCTGAAAGATCGGCGAAGTTGTAGGGTGTAATTAATCCCGGCTAGTCTTTCCTTTTAGGGTTTGAAGGAAAATTTGATAAAAAACAGTGGGAGCCATCCTGATTAGATAAAATAATAACCAATCTGATCTTGCAAGAGCATACGCTAAAGTGTTTTATTCTCTCTCTCTCCAGGTAGCGACCATGTCATGCCTTAATCAAGATAATAATATGGATGTATTGACCGAACCCGCATGTTATACTGTGCAGGGGAACGTTGGACCCGTTCTTTCTTATAAGAGTTATAAGACTGAACAGGGAATAGGAGAATATCTGGATTCTCACGCCACCCAAAAGAACATGCATGTTGATGCATCTTCTTCAGGTGTGTTAGTTATTGAGAACTGTTTCTCAGTTCACCCTACGTCCTGGGTATTAGATACCGGATCCGGATCCCACATATGTAAAATGTTACATGGGCTACGTAAAGGTAGAGAACTGGGAAAAGGTGATCATTCTGTTCAAGTAGGGAATGGGGCAAATGTTGCAGCCAAAGCAGTTGGCAAATATCACCTGGTATTACCAAGTGGTGATACGCTAATTCTGAATGAGTGCTATTATATACCGAACATGATGTGCAACATTATATCAGTTTCTTTATTAAGTAAAGAAGGATATAATTTTGTAGTAAAGGATAATGTTATGAACATATTCCTAGATCAAAAGTTGATTGCATCAGGCTCGTTACATAATGGCATATTCATTCTCAATCAAAATACAGTCCTCAATATACAAAACACACATAAGAGGAAAAGCTCAGAAATGAACAAATCCTTCTTGTGGCACTGTAGACTTGGCCATATCAATGAGACACGGCTAGCTAAGTTACATAAGAATGGATATTTGAATTCATTCGAATTATCATCTTATGACACTTTCCATTCATGTCTTAAAGGAAAAATGACCAAAACTCCGTTTAGTGGACACGGAGAAAGAGTTACTGAACTCTTAGGTCTGGTACATAGTGATGTATGCGGTCCTATGTCTACACACGCCAGGAACGGTTCTTCCTACTTCATTACATTCACTGACGATCTCTCTAGATACGGGCATGTGTTCCTGTTGAAACACAAGTCTGAAACTTTTGAGAAATTCAGAGAATATAAGCACGAAGTATAGAACCAAACGGGCAAAAGTATTAAGATTCTTCGATCTGATCGAGGAGGTGAATACTTAAGCATTGAATTCCTAGATTATCTAAAAGAGAATGGGATTCTCTCTCAGCTTACTCCTCCTTATACACCACAGCACAACGGTGTATCAGAACGAAGGAATCGCACCCTATTAGATATGGTGCGCTCAATGATGAGCGATGTTGTGTTACCTATTTCCTTTTGGGGGTATGCGCTTGAGACAACCATATACTTATTGAATCTGGTTCCGTCTAAATCTGTACCTACCACACCATATGAGATATGGAGTGGGAAAGGACCATATTTTAAACGAATTAAGTTATGGGGTTGTCCGTCCTATGTCAAAAAGCAAAATCCGGACAAACTCGAGGCACGATCAGTTCTTTGCAAGTTTGTGGGATATCCAAAGAATTCTCAAGGATATTTTTTCTACCAAGCTGAGGAACAAAAAGTGTTTGTTGCTCAACATGCCACCTTTTTGGAAAAGGAATTTCTTGCAAAAGAAATTAGTGGCAAAGAGGTAGAGCTGGAAGAGGTTCCAGCACCACAAACTACAACTGATGATTTAGTAGAACCAGAGGATTCAGTAGTACCCGACGAACCCCAGCCTCTCCACCGATCTAGTAGGGTTTCTCGTCCACCTGAGAGATACCACGGTTTTCTGATTGACGGTGGGACCGAGGATTGCATCATGGAGGATGATGACCCAACTAGCTTCGAGCAGGCCATCACGAGTGGAGACTCAGTGAAATGGCTGGTTGCTATGCGGTCCGAGATGGAATCCATGTGCACCAACAAAGTATGGACTTTGGAAGATGCTCCTGAAGGGGTAAAACCCATTGGGAGCAAGTGGATCTTCAAGAAAAAACTTGGTGTAGATGGGAAAGTGGAGTCTTTCAATGCTAGACTTGTTACAAAGGGTTTTCGTCAAAGACCAGGTGTGGACTATGACGAAACCTTTTCTCCAGTGGCTATGCTTAAATCCATCCGGATCATGCTTGCCATCGTTGCATATCATGATTATGAAATCTGGCAAATGGATGTTAAGACCGCCTTTCTAAACGGTGATTTAGAAGAGTGAGTGTACATGACTCAGCCAGAGGGCTTCGTAGATAGTGGGAGCAGCGGGAAGGTGTGCAAGCTGCTTAAATCCATTTATGGATTAAAGCAAGCATCGCGGAGTTGGAACATCTGCTTTGACGTCATTATCAAAGAGTTTGATTTCGTCAAAAACGTAGATGAACCTTGTATCTACAAGAAGGTGGCAGAGAGTAAGGTTGTCTTCCTCGTATTGTACGTGGACGACATACTCTTGATAGGAAATGATATTCCTATGCTGCAATCGGTCAAGCTCTTCTTATCACAAAGATTCTCAATGAAAGATCTACGTGATGCCTCCTGCATATTGGGAATCAGGATCTATAGAGATAGATCCAAACGGATATTGGGATTGTCCCAATCCAGGTACATTGACACCATACTAAAGAGGTTTAGTATGGAAGAATCCAAGCGTGGGAACTTACCCATGATCTCTGGAGTCACTCTCTCCAAAGAGAAGTCTCCCAAGACTGATTTGGAGAGAGCTCGCATGCAAGGGATACCCTATGCTTCGGCTGTAGGCTCTATCATGTACGCGATGCTATGTACCAGACCCGATGTAGCATACTCACTAAGTGTAGTGAGCAGGTATCAAGCTGATCCTGGAGAGAGTCACTGGACAGTTGTGAAGAGCATTCTCAAGTACTTGCGAAGGACTAAAGAGATGCTCTTGGTGTATGGTAACGGAGAACTCCAAGTGGAGTCCTTTACCGATTCAAGCTTCCAGAGTGATAAGGACGACTCTAAGTCGCAGTCGGGATTTGTCTTTACCATTTACGGAGGGGCGGTTAGCTGGAAGAGTTCCAAGCAGGAAACCGTGGCAGACTCGATGATGGAGGCTGAATACATCGCTGCCAACGATGCTGCCAAAGAAGCTGTCTGGATCAAGAAGTTCATTACTGAACTTGGAGTGGTTCCATCCATTGAGCATCCAATACCTTTGTATTGCGATAACAATGGAGCGGTGGCTTTGGCCAAGGAACCCAGGTCCCATCAGCGATCCAGGCATATTCTGAGGCGGTATCACCTGATCCGGGAGATAGTTGATCGCCGGGAGATCGAGGTCAGGAGGGTTGACACGAAGAATAACACAGCGGATCCACTCACGAAGGCCATTCCCCAGACACAGTTTGAGAGACTCTTCGGGATGCTCGGTATGCGATACTGCAGCAGCTGGCCCTAGTGCAAGTAGGAGATTGTTAGTTATATGTATGCCCTAGAGGCCAGTATTGTACAGATGATGCATATTATATTGGATGCTTGGACATATATATAGAGGTGACTTTCTTGCTCGATATGATGGTATGCTATCTGGTTGCTCTTTATCTTAACATGTATACTAGTCTCTTTATAGTGTCTTATAGTTACAAGTTGGTAAAGCCCTTAGGATGTGTACTTGACTACCTGGACTATGATGCAGATCATACAAGTGGGGACATGGTACTCCATAAGTACATCCTTCAAGGTCCCTAGTCGTAGGTGTATCGAGATGGGGCATCGATATACTAGTGTAGACTAGCGTATACGCTTCTCGATCCATGAGATGGGCGATGGATGATCCCATATCCATTGGTGTTTGACATCAGAGATGGTATACGGGTGCTCAGTGGAGACTGGGTACACTGGACGGACTCGCCGAGAACTCCCAGATGGTATTATACCTCACGTCAGATGGCAGTTCTGAGGTGACACTTGTGCAGGTTAGTCTGTAGACCCGAGATCGTCATAGAGTCTTGTGTGATTCCCACTGTGCTTTGATTTCCACCTTACCACGTCCATGAGGGCGTGCAAAACGGTGGTTTTTGGGTACAGTCCCGAGTCACATGGAGGCAATGACCGATAGGAGGGGTTTCGTCTCTCCCAGTATTGGGGGTTGATGTTGCACTGTGCTCGATTGGCCGTAACAGGGAAGTCCCTGGCCAGGGCTGATTGGAGATTTACTGGTAAGTGTTACCAGTAGTTTCTCGACCCGTTATGAGCCTCACATCGGAACGACTTATCGGTTATTGGGGTCTGACGTTTACCACCCTTAGACTTGATATGCGACATATCAGACGAGGAGACCGGACTGCACGGGTAGTGTTGCCGGTTGGCTCGACGGGAGTAGTAGCAGGTTCGCTTGTTCTCTTCTGATCGCTCAATACCCGGGAGGCCGTTACGTTTAGCTGACCGCTTGCGACTAGGGGGTGCTTGATATGGTCATCACCCACTGCCGGCGTATTGACGAGTCTTAGAGTCCCACAAAGGAGTAACCTTGTCCAGGCGAAATGTTGTGGTGCGCGTATGCGATATGCGCATGGACCCGATTAAAATGCGCATATAGGATACCGTATATTGATCGGGCGGCTTGCTTTTGGTGGGGTCGTATGTGATATGGCCGGATTGATAAATCAAGTGTTGATTTATATTTAACCATTAGTTTCTCACTAGAAATCCTTTCTTGTGTTTGATGGATGTATGCATGCATGCATGCTTTCTTTATAGATTCATGCACATATGGATGTGCATACATACATACATACATACATACATCATCTATCATGGTTGTTTATACATAGAAAATGGTGGCAATATAAGACTCACACCATGGTTTATATTATGGATTATTATTTCTATTTATGCTAAAACAAAAGAAAAGAGATAAGATTAAATCATGGATTAGTTTCTACACTCTTCTTTTGACCTAACCATGTTCACCTACCTTTTGACCATGGTTTAATCTTTCTCTTGTGTTTTAACTAAAGTAAAATTAAATATCCATAAAAGATAACCATGGTTTGAGATGAAGAAGGAAAAATATATATACTTATATTTTTCTTTTTCTCTTTAGGGTTTTGCTTTTCACTCTTGTTCAAAAGCCATCATCTTCTTCAACCTTGCTCTCTTGCTCTCTAGAATTTTCAAGTGATCAAAATACTTAACAAGATAGGATTTTGAAGTGAGAATAAGAACCACAACATCATTCTACACAATTCTAGCCCACTTGTTTAGAGTGTTAGCTTCATTTCATTCTCTCGATAATGTGAAGTTGCAAGCTTGGACAAAGGAGCTTCGGGTGGATCGTCGTGGACGTTAGAAGACCTCAAGCGGACCTTTTCCAAACCCCAAGTAGCCGAGGAGTCTAGCGTAGGGAGCTACAAAGGTTGTACTCTCAAAACCTTAGCTTTTCTCACTTGTGATGATGTGCAAAA
This sequence comes from Agapanthus africanus, assembly GCA_030015575.1. NCBI lineage: Eukaryota > Viridiplantae > Streptophyta > Magnoliopsida > Asparagales > Amaryllidaceae > Agapanthus > Agapanthus africanus. Next base: position 331,101,157 of record CM057345.1, on the reverse strand, counting down.
TTTTGAAACCCTAATTTTCTAGGAACGGTTCATTGTATGCTTACTTAGCACCCTAAAAATTCAATCTTTGGTACATGTGATGCTTCCAATCCCTTCATGAGGTGCTAGGTTAACCCAACATTTGATATATTGGCATTGTCAAGGTCACTTGGGTCCTAGGGGCCAAAATCACATCGGGAGTTTCAAACATACAGGAAACTTGCCAGGCTTGCGCATGTAGGGTTACTTAGCGCGACAACAAGGTTTCGGGAGGCATCGTCCATGCCGTTTTCAAATTTTTGCCGAACTAAAGAACCCTAACCCTAGAATCTTAACTAGAGATTTAAAAAAACTAGCAATGTTAACATCTTAACATCTAACTGAATGCGGAATACAACCTTTGTAGACCGTTCCTTCACTTCTAATGCTCCGTGTAGAAGTCCCTGCGCTGCGAGTAATGATATCTCGAACTCTTGAGAGGCTCCATAAGGTGAAAGATGCAAACTTGCTCGAAGTCTTTGAGGCCGAAGATGATCTATGTCGAGGAAACTCAAGCTCATGCTGCCTCTTCACTAAATTAGGGTTTAATGAAGCAAACACCCTAAACTAAATGGCTTATATAGTAGAGGATGATGAAGTAGGAAATGGGCTCACTTTAGATTTCTTTTTCTCACAATATTTCATCACTTAGAAAAAGCTAGCAAGCTTTTTCTCATGAGAAAGAAGATGAAGTGATGAAGAGAGAATGAACTCATGAGGTGAGAATATGAACCATGGGTGAGTTAGTGTCATACACTAACTCATGTAGAGACTTAATCAAGGGTGAGGTATAATGGTTAGGCTAATAAATATCTATAAGTGAAACAAAAATGGCGGACTTGGCCAATATTTCTACAAGTTTCTACAAGCTTGTAGCCATGACAATTTCCATTGAATTTTTGAATTACTTAGATAAATATAAACCCTACATTATATCAAGCATGGTGTAAGTCTCATACACCCATGAAACATGTGGCATCAAGCATGACACAATAAAATGTACATTAATATATATCACATATATACTATATGCACACATGTGAGAAAAAGAATACTTAGTGAGAAAATATTAGTTAATGTAAGTTAATATATCAAATATATAATTATACATTAAATTATCAAATCAACACTTGATTTAATAATTCGGCTATATCACATACAACCGACTAATATCATATGAATCAACTTATCGAATCAACACTTGATCCGATAACCCGGCTATATCTCATATAACCGACCGATATCACATATCGTGAGAATAGAATGCGGTATCACATACGCGCATTAATCTCGGTCCCGCACATATCACATATATGCTCCTATCTCGTTACGCATGAACAAGGAAACCTCTCTGTAGGACTCTAAAGACTCGTCAATACACCGGCAGTAGGTGATGATCATATCAACACCCACAAGCCACAAGCAGTATGCTAAACATAACGGACTCCAGGGTATTGTGCGATCAGAAGATCAATAAGCAAGCCTGCTCATACTCCTGCGAATCCAATCAGTAATACTATCGTACAGTCCGGTCTCTTTGTCAGATATGTCGCATATCACAGTCTGGGGGTGGTTTAACGTCAGACCCGAATAGCCTGATAAGTCATGCCGATGCAAGGTCCATAACGGTTCGAGAAACTACTGATAACACTTACCAGTAGATCTCAGCAACCCTGGCCAGGGATTTCCTGTTATGGCCAATCGAGCATAGCGCAACATCAACTCCCAATACCGGGAGAGACGAATCCCCTCCTATCGCTCATTGCCTCCATGTGACTCGGGACTGTTCCCAAAAACCACCTTTTTTCACGATCTCTTGACCATGGTATGGTGGAAATCAAAGCACAGCGGGAATCACACAAGACTCTATGACGATCTCGGGTCGACAGACTAACCTGTACTAGTGTCACCAGAGAACTGCTATCTGACGATAGGTATAATACCATCTAAGAGTTCTCGGCGAGTCTGTCCAAGTGTACCCAGTCTCCACTGAGCACCCGTATACCATCTCTGATGTCAAACACTAATGGATATTGGATCATCCTGTAGGGTTCCTAGGCATACCCATGAGGTTCTACAACTGATCAACCATGCCAAAATCAAATTTCAACATGTGCCGAGAAACCCTAAGCAAGATCGTTACTAGAGGTAAGGCGAAACAAAACAAGTTAACAATTTAACAACAAGTGAAAGGGATTACAACCTTTGTAGATCCGGTCCTCCACTTCTTTAGCTCCGTGATGATGTCCCTCCACTGCGATCATCGGGATCCTGGACTCTAGCGTTGGTTTCATCGGAGAAATGAGCGGGCTAGGTCGTTGACTTTGATGCCGAAGATGATCTACGTCGAGGCGACTCAAACTCAAGCTCCATCTTCACTAGGTCATGAAACTTGTGAAGATAACACACTCTAGTACATGGCAAGTTGTAGAGGATGAAGAAATAGGAAGTGGGTTCACTTTGGATTTGGATTTCTCACTTGATTTCATCACTTGAAAATTTTCAAGAAAGCTTTCTTCACTTTTTCAAGAAGAAGAAGAAGAAGGAAATGAAAAATTGAATTAATTCAAAAAGAAAATTCAAGTGAAGCTTATCATATTGCAACCATGGGTGAGTTAACACATGTAGAGAATAAACTAGGGTTTAGGTTGATGGTTAGGTTAAAGCATAAAACTAAATGGTTAGACTTTTCAAAGATGCTTAAAAAGCTTCAGGAAGCTTCAAGCAAAAAACAAAGAAAATAACCATTTTATTTTTGCCAAAAATATATAAATAAAATAAATAAATAAGTTAAAACACTAACCATTAACCTAAACATGGTTTAAAACATACACACACCCAAGTTTAAATGTATCATCAAACATGATACAAACTAGTGCACAAACATATATCATATATACAATGTGCACAATCTAATGAGAAAAATAATCTTAAGTGAACCAATACTAGTTAATGTAAAGTAATATATCAAATATATAATTATACATTAAATCGTTAAATCAACACTTGATTTAACGATCCGGTCATAGCCGACTAATATCATGTGTATCAATATATCGAATCAACATTTGATTCGGTAACTCGGCTATATCTTATATAACCGTCCGATGATACAAATCGCGAGAATAGAATTCAGTATCACATACTGGTATTATTCTCGGTCCCGCACATATCTCATATGCGCTCCTATTTCGTTTCGCTTGAGCCAGGAAACCTCTGTGTAGGACTTTAAAGACTCGTCAATACGTCGGCAGTAGGTGATGATCATATCAAACACCCACAAGCCGCAAGCGGTCTGCTAAACGTAACGGCCACCCGGGTATTGAGCGATCAGAAGATCAACGAGCAAGCCCTCTCACACTCCTGTGAATCCAACCAGTAATACTTACCGTACAGTCCGGTCTGTTCGTCTGATATGTCGCATATCTCGCCTAGGGGTGGTAAACGTTAGACCCAAGTAGCTTGATAAGTCATGCCGATGTAAGGTCCATAACAAGCGTGAAACTACTGATAACTCTTACCAGTAAATCACTGCAACCCTGGCCAGGGATTTCCAGTTATGGCCAGTCGAGCATAGCGCAACATCAACCCCCAATACCGGGAGAGACGAATCCCCTCCTATCGCTCATTGCCTCCATGTGAATCGGTACTGTACCCAAAAACCACCTATTTTCACGACTCAGTAGAGCCATGGTAGGGTGGAAATCAAAGCACAGTGGGAGACACACAAGACTCTATGACGATCTCGGGTCAATAGACTAAGCTATACCAGTGTCACAAGAGAACTGCCATCTGACGTGGGGTATAATATCATCTGGGAGTTCTCGGTGAGTCCGTTCAGTGTACTCAGTCACAACTGAGCACCCGCATACCATCTCTGATGTCAAACACCAATGGATATAGGATCATCCATCGCCCATCACATGGGTCGAGAAGATATACGCTAGTCTACTCTGGAATATCGATGCCCCATCTCGATATTCCCACGACTAGGAACAATGAAGGATGTACTCATGGACTATCCAGGCCTTACTAGTATGATCTGCATCATAGTCCTGGAAGTCGAGCACGTATCCTAAGAGCTTTATCAACATGTAATAGAGAGACAACAAGTATACATGTTAAGATAAAGAGTAACCAGATAGGGTACTATCATGTCGAGCGAGAAAGTCCTACCTATATATGTCCCAGCATCCACTACAATATACATCCTATGTACAGTAATGGCCTCCAGGGCATACATATAACTAACAATCTCCCACTTGCACTAGGGCTATCTGTAGCAGTGGTTGGAGTATCTAATACTCAACCATCCCATATAAGTCTCTCTCTGGGAAAAAGCCTTTGTGAGTGGATCCGCCGTGTTGTCCTCTGAGTCTACTCTCCTAACCTCGATCACCCTAGAGATCAACTATCTCCATGATCAGGTGATGCTGCCTCAGAATATGTCTGGGTCACTGATGGGACCAGGGTTCCTGGGGCAAAGCCACACTTCCATTGTCACACAATGGTAGGAACCTAGTTCATCTCATGAACCAATATACACTCAAACTGCCTCTTTGGTAGTATCTTTGATAGCGATGTTACCAGCCTTTATAGTCTAGTTTGCCACGGTATCTAGGTTGGAACTCTTCCAACATACCGTCCCTTCACTCAGGGTAAAGATAATGCCTGTGACTGACATTCAGTTGTGCTTATCAGTCTGGAACTTTTCCAGTGATTCTCCCCAGGATCGATTGATACCATCTCACTAAACCTAGTGAGAAGCCTAACATCCATTTAGATCTATCTCATAGATCCAAATCCCAGGATTTAGGAGGTATCACATAGATCCTCTATGGAGAATTCATGTGATAAGAGGAGATTGACCGTGCGTAGCATAGGAAACTCTTTTCCTATCAAAAGTATGTTGTCCACGTACAATACGAGGATGACCACCTTACTCTCTACTACCTTTTTGTATATACAAGGTTCATCTATCATTTTGATAAAGTTAAACTCTTTGACTATCACATCAAAACAGACGTTCCAACCCCGCAATGCCTGCTTTATTCTGTAAAGCAACTTGCACACGTTTCCGCTACTCCCACTGTTTACGAAGCCCTCTGGCTGTGTTCTTATAGACGTTCTCTTCTAAATCATTATTTAGAAAAGTAGTCATGGCACCCAACCACCAGATATCGTAGTCATGGTACGTAGCAATGGCAAGTAGGATCCGGATGGACTTAAGTATAGCCACTAGAAAAGGTTTCATCATTATCCATGCCTGGTCGATGACGAAAACCTTTAACAAGTCTATCTTTGAAAGTCTCAACTTTTCCATCTACACCAAGTAATCTTCTCAAGATATACTTGCTTCTGATTGGGATTTAACGCTTCAGATATAGCAACCAAAGTCCATACTTTGTTGGTGTACATGGATTCCATCTCAGATCGCTAAGTATCCAGCCATTCTTACAGAGTCCCCACTCTTGATGGCCTGCTCGAAACTAGTTGGGTCATCATCTCATGATGCAATCCTCGCTCCCACTGTCATCGAGAAACCGAAGTATCTCTCAGGCAGATGAGGAATCCTGCTAGATCGGCGGAGAGGCTGAGGTTCGTCGGTGACTATTGAATCCTTTGGTTCTCTCAAATCATCAGCTGTAGTTTGTATAGCTGGAACTCCTTCCAGTTCTACAGAACTGACCTTGCCTCGATCTTGTCCGGATTTTGCTTTTGACATAGGCCGGACAATCCCAAATCTTAACTTCCTTAAGAGATGGGCTCTTCCTATACCATATCTCAAATGGAGTGGTAGGCAGTGATCTGATTCGAACCTAATTCAATAGGTATGCAGCTTCTTAAGTGCATAACTCCCAAAAGGAAACAGGTAACTCAGTAGTACTCATCATAGAGCGCACCATATCATATAGGGTGTGATTGCTCTGCCCCGATACACCGACGTGCTGTGGTGTATACGGAGGAGTAATGCTGGGAGAGAATCTAATTCTCCTTTTAAATAGTCCAGGAATCCCGTGCTGAAGTATTCTTCTCCCTGATCACATCAAAGGACATAATACTTATACCCATTTTTGGTTCTCTACTTCTGACTTATATTCGGTGATTATCTCAAAAGTTTCGGACTTGTGTTTCAACAGGAACATATGTCTGAATCTAGAGAGATCATCAGTGAATGTAATGAAGTACAAAGAACCGATCGTGGCATATGTAGACTGGGGACCTTTATACATCATTATGTATCAGTCCCAAGAGTTCACTAACTCTTTCTCTGTTTCCAGTAAACGGAACTATGATCATCTTATCTTTGTGACATGATTGACAAGTTTCATAAGATGTAAACTTAAACTGATTTAAATATGCATCTAAATGTAACTTAGCTGTCGGGTCGCATTGATATGACCTAGTCTATAATGCCTCAAGAAGAATTCGTTCATTTCTGAACTCTTCCTCTTGTGTGTGTTCTGTACATTAAGAACTGTAGTCTGAATTAGAACGTCAATGCTTTTAGCTAACGTGCCTGAACCGATCAACTCTTGATATAGGAAATGTTCAAAACATTATCCAACAATACAAAATTATATCATTTCTTTACTTTTAAAGAGACTGATATGATGTTGTATATTAGGTTCAGTATCTAATAACATTCGTTTAGAATCAATGTATTCTAGTAATACAGGGTGATAGTGACCAACAGACTTGGCTGCAACACATGTACCGTTTTCTGTCTCATGAAACTTATCACCCGTTCTCAGTTCTCTACCTTTCTTTAGCCCATGTAACAGATTACATATACGGGATCCTGATCCGATATCTAATACCCAGGACGGAGAGAATACAGAGAAGCAGTTCTTTGTAATGAACACACCCGAAGAAGATGCATCATCATGCACATTCTTCGTTTGGGCGGCACGGGAAATCTGGTATTCCCCTAATTCCTGCTCTGTCTTATAATAATTATAAGTTGGAGCGGGACCAACGTTCCCCAGCTCAGTATAACAAGCGGGTTCGGTCAATACATCCATATTATTATCTTGATTAAGGCGTGACATGGTCGCTACCTGGAGAGAGAGAGAGAGAAGAAAACACTCTGCGTGCGCTCTTGCAAGATTAGATTGGTTATATATTTTATCTAATCAGGATGGCTCCCACTGTTTTTATCAAATTTTCCTTCAAACCTTAAAAGGAAAAACTAGCCGGGATTAATTACACTCTACAAGTTCTCCAATCTTTCAGCCAGGCCAGTGTCGGTAGTTTGAGGGAGGTTCCCCGTGCTTTCGCACGGACCTAATTAAAATAAACCTCGTTTTCCCAGGGGCGTAACCCCGTTGACACCTTTCTAGACACCTACTTGATCGGCTAATTGTAAAGTGCAAAACTCTCCCAGGAGTAACATTTACTCGCAGTGGGTATTGGGATCCAACTATCATATAGAAGGTATGCAATCTCATTGCAAATTTCAACACTTGAAACTCCCGATAAAGGTTTTTACCCCTAGCACTTATGACCTTGGCTATGGTCAACAAATCATAAGCACTAGTGAAGTTCTACCCGTCATTTCGTGATTAATTAGACCCACCCACATGACCCTTGGCTAAGGTCAACAAAGCCACATGACTGTCCTAACTAATCGCATCATATGCGGTGTAGGAAGACATCACTTAGCTACCGTACACAGTGCCTTGACTATGGTCAACAAACACAGCACGAATACTAAGTACTCTACTTCCTAAAATGACGGAGGGTTGCGGATGGTTTTTAGTAAAACCTTTAACGCTTCGAACTTGATCTCGTTGCGGAATCAAATGGTTTTTAAATGGAGTATTTTTGAGGCTTTTCTAGTTTTGCTAAAGGGGTCACTCCCGGTGAAGGGATCGTTGGCCCTTTCCTCATCGAATAAGGTGCAGGATATATCATATATACCGCTGTGCAAAGCAAAAACTATAGAAGCAATCAAAAAACAAACCGAGGGTTGTAGCATCTGCTAATTATTGCTGAAGAGGTCACTCCCGGTGAATGGATCGTCGGCTCTTTCCTCATCGAATAAGGTGCTGGATGTTCTACAAGGAACACCGCTATGCAAAGCAACAACTAGAGCTACCTAATTTTAATTTTGAAATTCGATTCCACAACATCTTTTAGGTTTATTTTCTTTCATTAATCTCATTAATGTATGTCCCATCATTTTAGTCCACCTAAACATCACAGATAAATACAACGTAAGCTTATGCCATCCGCATTCGCCTCGATGTCCCGTCTGCACCGTCAGGTTAGGTAACTAACGGCAGAGCGGGGCAGGGCTAGCGCGGGTGTAAAACATAAGCTACGTCTATATAATATATCATATATACTATATACAGTATCAATCTGAACAAATCACATGATCACATCACAGATAATGCAGCAGAAAAAATCATATGAAATATTGGATATACTAGGACGTCCGTGTTTTATTTTGAGCCTGTATAAAACACGGATTCCACGGTCATGATGAATAGCCTCCCACACCCTTAGACCCCTACGAGAGCGGCAAGCAACCCTACCAATTCTAGAGTAAGGAGACCCGAACTCGACTCCTGGAGATGGTCTCCCACTGGACCCTAGAACCCGGTTATTTATGTTCCCCTCCTTGGGTCTATCCTAATGCGGAAAAGTAAATAATATACAATGGTGACATCATCCTCAACCCGGAAGTGCCCCAATAAAAGAATATTACATACAAGTTTTTTACATGAATGAAAAATGAAAAAACACTCATCTCACATAAAAAAAACCCGGCTATTCAAACACGACGATCCAATATAACATATCCAGCAACACATAACATCACATGTCATCAACGTAAGTAAATATGCCCATCCCAATTGTCGTTGACATATAGCAACGAAACCGGCGATATCACATATTACACTTACGGTCGCAGAAAAGAAAGTGTAAAACTACAACAGTTGGAATCCGCAACCTGCATAGACATCGCATGCCTAACCAAATGAATTCCTTAGACATCGCATGCCTAACAATTATAAACCCTGCATTTTAGTCTCATTATCGAAAACACTTTTCAATATCAAGTCGGGCAATTCAACAAGATTCCCGACATCCAGAACGAATGCTCGTCGCAAACTTTAGTAGACGGCCGCACCCCCGATACTGTCGACGAAGTGCACTAAGGCAGAACACCGCTGCCACGAGCACCCAAACGGATGCTTTTTGGCGACGGGGTTCTCCTACAGTCACTTGGTCGGGGCTATGGGGTGTAGCTGTCTATTAAGTTTACCCGGCGAGTATCCGCGTACGCAACGTGATTGCGACGGACTTTTGATCACATCAAAATCCCGTGGCAACCGATCAAGTGATACTGAACTGCTAGATTTATAACATTCAAAATAGTTATCTCATAACTACTTGTGGATTCCAAATATTGTATCACATTCCATATAAATAGACAATGTTAAACCTTCCGATCGAATAATCAAAACTCCGAAGTTTTCCCGATAGCTCAACACTTGAAATAAGTTTAAAAACATTCACTTCATGCCACAGTACCAACGGTCCAGCCGTAGAAGGGTCAAGCCAACGCCTCACATGTGGCACGCCATACTGCCCCAAACCCTAAGGTTCAAAGGGCAGTTCAAGACGGTCACATAATCGAGTTAAGGTTTGTTGTCTTCTAGAGGGTCCATCGAGTTACTTGCACTACTTAGAATATTCTTAAACTACGAAAAAATCCAAAACTTGGAAATTTCCCGGCAGGGGAAAAAGTGGGTATTTATATCCGGTCGAACCTTTTAACATGTTCTCAAATACCCGGAAAAACACATAGACGGAGTAAAACATTCCGATCGAAACACCGAGTCCCCAATACAACCCAGAAAACTCAACTCTGGAGTGCAAATTAAAAATTCCCAGAAGACACAAGAAACACCTAAAGAGATAACTGCAGAAAATGTACAGCCTAAGCATCACAGACGGCCGCGGAACCGCCGCAACATGTAGGTTAACGCCGCGGTTCCGTGGCTCTACTGTAGACTTAGGTTGTCGTTTTCTGCCGTTTTTCTTAGAATTTCCTGCTCTATTTTCTGAGCAATTTTAATTCACAAAATTCCACTGTTTTGAAAAATGTACAGAGAGGGGTGTAATTTAGGGTTTCGGGGTTCGATCGGGTTTCTAACATCGTCTACACATCGCCTAAGGCTCTAGCTAGGCTCTGATACCACTGTAGGGTTCCTAGGCACACCCATGAGGTTCTACAACTGATCAACCATGCCAAAATCAAATTTCTACATGTGCCGAGAAACCCTAAGCAAGATCGTTACTAGAGGTAAGGCGAAACAAAACAAGTTAACAATTTAACTACAAGTGAAAAGGATTAGAACCTTTGTAGATCCGGTCCTCCACTTCTTTAGCTTCGTGATGACGTCCCTCCGCTGTGATCATCGGGATCCTGGACTCTAGCGTTGGCTTCATCGGAGAAATGAGCGGGCTAGGTCGTTGACTTCGATGCCGAAAATGATCTACGTCGAGGCGACTCAAACTCAAGCTCCATCTTCACTAGGTCATGAAACTTGTGAAGATAACACACTCTACTACATGGTAAGTTGTATAGGATGAAGAGATAGGAAGTGGGTTCACTTTGGATTTGGATTTTTCACTTGATTTCATCACTTGAAAATTTTCGAGAAAGCTTTCTTCACTTCATCAGGAAGAAGAAGAAGAAAGAAATGAAAAATTGAATTAATTCAAAAAGAAAATTCAAGTGAAGCTTATCATATTGCAACCATGGGTGAGTTAACACATGTAGAGAATAAACTAGGGTTTAGGTTGATGGTTAGGTTAAAGCATAAAACAAAATGGTTAGACTTTTCAAAGATGCTTAAAAAGCTTCATGAAGCTTCAAGCAAAAAACAAAGAAAATCACCATTTTATTTTTGCCATAAATAAATAAATAAATAAGTTAAAACCCTAACCATTAACCTAAACATGGTTTAAAGCATACACACACCCAAGTTTGCATGTATCATCAAACATGATACAAACTAGTGCACAAACATATATCATATATACAATGTGCACAATCTAGTGAGTAAAATAATCTTAAGTGAACCAATACTAGTTAATGTAAAGTAATATATCAAATATAAAATTATACTTTAAATCATTAAATAAACACTTTATTTAACGATCCGGTCATAACCGACTAATATCATGTGTATCAATATATCGAATCAACATTTGATTCGGTAACTCGGCTGTATCTTATATAACCGTCCGATGATACAAATCGCGAGAATAGAATTCAGTATCACATACTGGTATTATTCTCGGTCCCGCACATATCTCATATGCGCTCCTAATTCGTTTCGCTTGTGCCAGGAAACCTATGTGTAGGACTCTAAAGACTCGTCAATACGCCGGCAGTAGGTGATGATCATATCAAACACCCACAAGCCGCAAGCGGTCTGCTAAACGTAACGGCCACCAGGGTATTGAGCGATCAGAAGATCAACGAGCAAGCCCGCTCACACTCCTGTGAATCCAACCAGTAACACTTACCGTACTGTCCGGTCTGTTCGTCTGATATGTCGCATATCTCGCCTAGGGGTAGTAAACGTCAGACCCTAGTAGCTTGATAAGTCATGCCGATGTAAGGTCCATAACAAGCGTGAAACTACTGATAACTCTTACCAGTAAATCACTGCAACCCTGGCCAGGGATTTCCAGTTATGGCCAGTCGAGCATAGTGCAACATCAACCCCCAATACCGGGAGAGACGAATCCCCTCCTATCGCTCATTGCCTCCATGTGAACCGGGACTGTACCCAAAAACCATATGTTTGCACGACTCAGTAGAGCCGTGGTAGGGTGGAAATCAAAGCATAGTGGAAGACACACAAGGCTCTATGACGATCTCGGGTCAACAGACTAAGCTGTACCAGTGTCACCAGGGAACTGCCATCTGACGTGAGGTATAATACCATCTGGGAGTTCTCGGCGAGTCCGTTCAGTGTACTCAGTCACCACTGAGCGCCCGCATACCATCTCTGATGTCAAACACCAATGGATATGGGATCATCCATCGCCCATCACATGGGTCGAGAAGATATACGCTAGTCTACTCTGGAATATCGATGCCCCGTCTCAATATTCCAATGACTAGGAACAATGAAGGATGTACTCATGGACTACCCAGGCCCCACTAGTATGATCTGCATCATAGTCCTGGAAGTCGAGCACATATCCTTAGGGAGTTATCAACATGTAATAGAGAGACAACAAGTATACATGTTAAGATAAAGAGTAACCAGATAGCGTACTATCATGTTGAGCGAGAAAGTCCTACCTATATATGTCCCAGCATCCACTACAATATACATCCTATGTACAGTAATGGCCTCTAGGGCATACATATAACTAACACATCCATCGCCCATCATATGGGTCGAGAAGCGTATACGCTAGTCTACTCTGGAGTATTGATGCCCTGTCTCGATACTCCTGCGACTAGGAACAATCTAAGGATGTACTTACCGACTACCTCTGCCCCACTAGTATGATCCGCATCATAATCCTGGTAGTCAAGTACTCATCCTAAGGGCTTTATCAACATGTAATAGAGAGACAATAAGTGTACATGTTAATATAAAGAGAAACCAGATATCATACTATCATGTCGAGCAAGATAGTCCTCCCTATATATGTCCAAGCATCCACTACAATATACATCGCATGAACAGTAATGGCCTCTAGGGCATACATATAACTAACAATCTCCTACTTGCACTAAGGCCATTTGTTGTAATATCTCATACTCAACGTCCTATAGAAGTCTCTCTAGGGAAAGTCTTTGTGAGTGGAACCGCTGTGTTACTCTTCGTGTCTACTCTCCTAACCTCGATCCCTTGGAGATCAACCATCTCCCTGATCCGGTGATACTGTCCTCAGAATATGTCTGGAACGCTGATGGGACCTGCATTCCTAGGCCAAAGCCACAACTCCATTGTTGTCTCAATAACAGTTATTGGACGCTCAATGGTAGGAACCTTGTTCATCCCATGAACAAGAAATGTCCAGACAGCCTCTTTGGTAGCATCATTGGTAGCAATGTATTCATCCTTTATCGTTGGTAGCAATGTCCTCCACAGCTTTCCAGTGATTATCCCAAGATCCGATTGATTCCTGATCATTACTCCTAGTGAGTCAGCTGCATCTGGTCTGGTACATAACATCGCACACATGATAGAGCCTACTGCCGAAACATAAGGTATCCCTTGCACGCGAGCTCTCTCCAAATCAGTCTTGGAAGACATCTTTTTGGAGAGAGTGATTCTTGAGTAAGTGGACGAACCACCATGCTTAGAATCTTCCATACTAAACCCTTTTAGTACGGTGTTAATGTACTTGGATTTAGGACACTCCCAACATCCACTTAGATCTATCACCATAGATCATAATCCATAAGATGTAGTAGACATCATCCAGATCTTCCGTGGAGAATCCTCGTGATAAGAGGAGCTTGACCGAGTGTAGCATAGGAAACCATTTCCTATCAAGAGTATGTTATCTACGTACAATACGTGTAAGACAACCTCATTCTCTACAACCTTCTTGTATATACAATGTTCATTTACCTTTTTGATGAAGTCAAACTCTTTGACTTCTATATCAAAACAGATGTTCCAACTCTACGATGCGTGTATTGATCCTGATGGACTTAAGCATTGCTTTGAAAGTCTCAACTTTTCCATCTACACCAAGAATCTTCTCAAGATCCAATTTGCTCCCAATGGGTTTTACCCCTTCAGGTGCAACATTCAAAGTCATATTTTGTTGGTGTACATGGATTCCATCTTTGATCACATAGCATCCAGCCATTTCATAATGTCTCCACTTGTGTTGGCCTGCCTGAACCTGGTTGGGTCATCATCTACCATGATGCAATCCTCGCTCTCACTGTCACTGAGAAGACCGTAGTATCTCTCAATTGGATGAGGAACCCTACCAGATTCGCGGAGAGGCTGAGGTTCATTGGAGACTATTGAATCCTTTGGTTTTACCAAATCATCAGCTGTTAGTTTGTATAGCTGGAACTCCTTCCAGTTCTACCCCATGATCACTAATTTCTTCATAAGAAATTCCTTTTCTAAAAAGGTGGCATGTTGAGAAACAAAACACGTTTTGCTCCTCAGAGTGGTAGAAGATATTCCCTCGCAAATGTTTGGGATATCCTAACAATGTTATACAGAACTGACCTTGTCTCAAGCTTGTCCGGATTTTTCTTTTCAACATAGGCCGGACAACCCCAAATCTTAACTCGTTTAATACACGGTCTCTTCCCATACCATATCTCATATGGAGTGGTAGGCACTGATTTGGATGGAACCCCATTCAATAGGTATGCAGCTTCTCAAGTGCATAACACCCAAAGGAAACAGGTAACTCAGCAGTACTCATCATAGAGCGCGCCATATCTCATAGGGTGCGATACCTCTGCCCCGATACACCGTTGTGCTATGATGTACTCGAAGGAGTAAGCTGAGATAGAATCACATTCTATGTTTTAGAAACTCTAGGAACTCCATGCGCAAGTATTCACTTCCTCGATCTCATCGAAGGACTTTAATACTTCTACCCGTCTAGTTCTTTAACTTCAAGCTTATATTTTTGAATTTCTTAAAAGTTTCAGACTCGTGTTTCAACAGGAACACATGCCCGAATCTTGAGAGATAGTCGATGAATGTAATGAAGTACCATGAACCAACCCTGGCATTTGTAGACATAGGACCGTATACATCATCATGTATCTGTCCCAAGAGTTCAATAACTCTTTCTCTGTTTCGAGTAAACGGAGTATTGGTCACTTTACCTTTGTGACAAGACTGGCAAGTATCATAAGATGAAAATTCGAATAGATTCTCATATTCATCCTTTATGTAACTTAGCGGGTCATGTCGCATTGGTATGACCTAGTCTACAATACCACAAGAAGGATTCATTCATTACTACTCCTCTTGTGTATGTTCTAGATACTTTGAACTGTGGTTTGATTTAGAACGTATATGCTATTATATAACGTGCCTGATCCAATCAACTCTTGATTCAGGAAAATGTTCACAACATTATCCTCCAATACAGAATTATATCCTTCTTTAACTTAATAAAGAAACCGATGTAATGTTGTATATCAGGATCGGTATGTAATAACATTCGTTCAGAATCAATGTATTAATACAAGGTGATATCTGCCAACTGACTTGGCTGCAACAATTTCACCATTCTTTACACTAGAGAACAATCACCTATTCTCAGTTTTCTACCTATCTGTAGCCCATGTAACAGATTACATTAGTGGGATCCTGATCCGGTATCTCATACCTAGGACGTAGAGGATACTGAGAAACAGTTCTTGGTAATGAACACACCCGAAGAATATGCATCAACATGCTTAATTCTCGATTGTGTGGCATGGGAATCTGGATATTCCCCTATTTCCTTCTCGGACTTATAACAATTATAAGATAGAACGGAACCAACGTTCCCCAACTCAGTATAATAAGCAGGTTCGGTCAATGCACTCATATTATTATCTTAATTAAGGCGTGACATGGCCGCTACCAGGAGAGAGAGAGAGAAGAAAACACTCTGCGTGCGCTCTTGCAAGATCAGATAAGTTATTAGTTTATCTAATCAGGATGGTTCCCACTGTTTTTATCAAATCTTCCGTCAAACTCTAAAAGGTAAGACTAGCCAGGATTAATTACACCCTACAAGTTCGTCAATCTTTCGTCCAGGCCAGTGTCGGTACTTTGAGGGAGGTTCCCTGTGCTTTCGCACGGACCTAATTAAAATAAAACTCGTTTTCCCAGGGGCGTAACCCTATTAATACCTTTCTAGACACCTACTTGATCGGCTAATTGTAATGTGTAAAACTCTCCCAGGAGTAACTCTTACTCGCAGTGGGTATCGGGATCCAACTATCTCATAGAAGGTATGCAATCTCATTACAAATTTCAACACTTGAAATTCCCGATAATCTTCTGCCCCTAGCGTCCTATGACCTTGACGAAAACCAACAAACCATAGTCTGCTAGTCAAGTTCAACCCATGCATTTCATGATTGAATTAAACCCACCCGCACGACCCTTGACGAAATCCAACAAATTCGTACGACTACCCTAATCCAATCGCATCATATGCTTAAGCAGATAAGCACTAATCAGCTACCGCACACTACACCTTAACGAAAGCCAACAAATGTAGCACGAATACCAAATTCTACTTATCTGAAATGACGGAGGGCTATAACAGGTTTTTAAGAAAACCCTTTGCGTAATGAACTTGATATAGTCGTAGAATCGAGTGATTTTGAAAAGGAGTGTTTTTGAGGCTTTTACTAGTTTTGCTAAAGAGGTCACCCCCGGTGAAGGGATCTCGGCTCTTTCCTTATCGAATAAGATGCAGCATATTTCACAAATACCACTATGCAAGGCAAAAACTATAGAAGCAATCAAAAGACAAACCGAGAGGGTTGTAGCATCTGCTAGTTTCGCTAAAGAGGTCACACCTGAAGAAGGGATCTCGGCTCTTTCTTTATCGAATAAGGTGCTGGATATTCTACAAGGAATACCGCTATGTGTAGCATTCTGAAAATTTAGAAATAAATAAAATTAATTAATTTAATAATAATATGATAAATCGCTAACTTGTTAAAAACAAATAAGTCAATTTTCATAAGTTCTATGTAAAACAATTTAAATTAAAAAAAAATTTAGTATGCAACATAAATAAGTTATAAGGGTTTTAGTGACAATTTTAGCTTCATTTTAATAAAATGTGTGTTTATAATAAACTAAGTTGTGAGGGGTTTTTAGGTAAAGTTTAGGATTATTGTGCAAATGGAAAATTGTTAAGGGTGTAAATGAAAATGGGATGGAAGATCATTTAGCTCAGAATTTAAATTCAAATTAGAACAAAATTAAAGGATAAGGCTAGCACATCTCATACTTGCATGCACAACACTCACCTCACACCTCCTACTTGCATGAAACCCTTACCTCTAGCTTTCTCCCACCTCCTCTTTCACCTTATCCATTTCATTTGCCATATATAAACCTTGTTCAGATCATAGTTAATTAAGAATTCTGAAATTTTCTGAAAGAAAAACAAAAATTTAAAAGAGAAAAAGAAAGAACAAGAGGAAGAAGAAGATGAAAGAAGCTATGTTCTAAGTTTTCTTCACCATCAAGCTTGGAGGGGCTTAGCATCTTGGAGGGGTTATTCCAACAACTTTTTTTTTGTGGGTAAAATTATTAAGCACAGTAGGAGATTTAAATTCTGTAGCTTAGTTTAAATTGAAATGAACAATGTCCTATAAATTCGTATTTTTGTCCAAACTAGGCTCTGTGTAAATCTGCTTTTGTTTGGAAGATAATAAACTTAACAAAACAGTGCTAAAATGATATATGTAACACCTAGAGCGATCTATAGGATCACGAACCAGAGGGCTCGGATTTGGGACGGCGACCAATATGGGAATTCCGGCGACGCAGGTTTTGTAGGTGGCTAGGTAGTTTTGGTTGGTTGGGTGTATTTCAGTGTATCATTTTGGCCATTTTGGTATTGTTTAAATGAATTAGTTTCACTGAAGATAGAATCTGGAAGCATATATCAGAAATGATATCTTAAAACACCGAATACGACACGATTAAAACACATCGCGATTTAAATTTAGTAGCGATGCAGGCTAGGGTTAAAATCCAGTAAGGTTAAGTGTTTAATAGCTCGATATAGTCGTATACAATATAACTAGTACGTGGGAACGGGTGTTTTTTATTTCCGTCATGTCGGAGTAGCCGTTTACTTATATAAATTAAATTGTGATATTAGATTCAAATACGGGATTTGCGGAGGCAGCGAGGAAAGGGAAAGGATTGGCAATTCCTGAATAGATTCGACGTTTTCCGGTGAGTAGATTAAACATCTACCGGGGAATTTTGTAAAGATGGCGTTTTACGCCGGTAGTTTTATTTAAATAAATGAATTAATTGATATGCTAAATTAACAATATGTATTCATAAGTTACACATACTTTGCTTGGTTGCTAGAACACTACACAAGTACCGACGAGTCATGCCACGTGCATATCTTATATGTTAGACACACCTCGTCGATATTACCATGTCACTTTTACACTTAGCAAATTCTTGTTAAAATGATTCATATCATATCATGCACACCAATAAATAGTAGTAAATTGTATCATTAATATCATGTTTTAGTATCTGAGTATTTCATGTTGATATAAGAGGTAAACGTATTATTGAGGATTTATGGTTTTGAATTTTGAATACTATTACATAAATCCAGTGATTTTCCTGATTGATTTGTCATGTCCACCATGAAATGTTTTATGATTTGGTTTTATTCTGGACCGAGTGGGGGAGATATACGGTCGCGGATTTTACGTTATCCATACTGAGTGGGGGAGATATACAGTTGGATACATGGTGGACCCGGTCGAGACCGAGGGGCAGGATAGCCGCATTGAGGCGGGGGAGCCTAGCGAGGTTACTCGATACCGGAGATAGTGGTAAAAATACGGCGTATATCTAGGTGATAACGACCGGTATTGTTGATTTCAGGATCATTCGAGGAATGATGCCTGTGAGAAATGGAAGTTTTGTGTCGATGATAGACACGGGGAAAAGAAAATTTTATTGGGAATAAATGATGAGATTTCAGTTTTGATTTGAGATTCATATATTATAAATTCATGATTTCCATAGACAATCATACATTATACTTCATATTTCAGTTCGTATGATAGTAATATTTACATAATTAACCGTTATATGTTAGTTATATTCACAGAGTTGGCAACTCACCCCCCGTTGTGCTACAGTTCCTTGCAGGGGTAGAGTGGATGATTAGCTGCAGTGCAGATCTACTTTTGCAGCTTTACCACATCTTTTGATAGGTGGGTTACATATGTAGTAACATTCTCTTTTGGTATTGTATTTTGTATCTAGAAAAATCTCCATCAGACCTGTATTTTGACTAGAGTGAGAGATGATATGTATATTATTTGACAGTTGAGATCGTTTAGTTCTATAAATTGTTAATTCATTTCTTTATGTCTGGGATTCGTATTGACGCCCTATATACTGAGATTTTATTTTCCGCTGTTGATATTGTTGATCCCAACTAAGGATGCAACCAAACTTAACACCTTATACTTGTTTAATATTTTAACTTCATAACATGTGATTTTTTACTTAAAAAATTAAATTTTCTATATGAAGAATTCCGCAAAAAGGATTTTGATCTTGGTTTTTGGTTTACTTGGACGGTGTGCATATCTTTAGATATGATACAATCTAAGTGCCGGTTACATCCAAACATGGGTCGTGACAAAGTTGGTATCAGAACTTAGGAATAACCTTACGGAATTGAGTAGAGGATTAAAATAGGTTGACGTGAGTCCGTGAGTTAGGATGACCTTTGGTTTGATGGAGTAGGTGAATTAGGATGAATGCAGTATCGTACGTATGTTCCGTGACATATTTACGCTATCGTATTCAGCCTAACCAACCTTAAGATGTATATCTTGATCTATCCTTCCGTTGATTCTCTGTTATTGTTCCTATTCATATGCCTTATCGACTCTCGTTTCTTGATACAGTTGCTATGGCTACGCGGGCTAGGCGAGCCGCAGCAAGTGATGCAGCTAGGGCGAGTCCGCCTGTGACGACAACTGGTACACCGGACGTTCCGGCGGTGCATGAGCATGTTGATCCTCCTCCTCCAGATCGCATGACTAGGATTGAGGAGGGCATGTTGGGATTGCAACGAGTGGTAGGACAGTTAGCTGAGGCCACTCGAGTACTAAGACAGGATCCGGCACCGACCATAGCAAAGTCTGAGGTACAGCCTACGCAGACGATGGTACTGGTAGATACGAGGGTGATAGAGGTATCGCTTGCGGAGTTTATGAGATTAAGACCTCCAGTATTTACAGGGACCGATGTGGCGGAAGATCCTCAGTCCTTTTTCGATAGGATGGCGAGGATTGGAAGATCATTGCGATGTTCTGATGCGAGGTCAGTAGAGCTGACTAGCTTTTGTTTGGAGGGACTTGCACAGGAGTGGTGTGAGTCAATGGAGAGAGGGCGAGCCACGAGTCTTCCCCCGATGAAGTGGACCGAGTTTTCCACGGTTTTTCTTGCCAAATTTCTTCCCTAGAGTGTGAGGGACGCTAGAGCTAGCAGTTTTGAAGCGTTGCGGAAATCGGCAAGTATGTTGGTGGCAGATTATGATTTACGATTCACCCAGCTGTCGCGCTATGCCCAATACTTAGTACCTACGGAGGAGCTTCGGGTGAAGAGGTTCCTAAGGAGTCTGGACACATAGTTGTATCTGGCTATAGGCTCCCAGCATTTTGATACGTATGCGCAGGCCATGGATGCAGCGATACGAGTGGAGGAGCGTTTGAGCGAGGCAGTGATTGTTCCAGAGCCAAAGAGGAGTAGACCGATCAGGCCAATGACTAGACAGTTTGGCAGAGGTAGAGGCAGATATACTCCAGGCCGCAGTGTCGGACGAGGTTGGACCCAGGGCCAGATGTTTAGTTCTTATCCCGATGATCAGAGGCCTCCATCTACATGTTTTAGTTATGGACTTCCCGGACACTTTGCGTGGGATTGTAGATCCCAGGGAGGGGCCGTTGTTCCACAGGCTGCCTTACCCCTTCCACCTTCTACGCCGATGGCTTTACTTCCTCCCCCAGTTGGCGCTACACGCCAGGCAGTTGCACCACGAGGTCGAGGCTTTGCGGGGCGTTCTCAGAGAGGTCAAGGAGATAGAGGTAGAGGACGACAGGATGCGGGCAGGAACCAGGCACGGGTATTTGCGCTGACTCCACAGGACGCCCAGGCATCAAATGCAGTCCTGACAGGTACTCTTACAGTATGCTCGTTAGAGGCACATGTTTTATTTGATCCTGGTTCTACACATTCTTATGTAACTTCACGATTTGCACTTTCTTTGGGGAAAGAGTCGTCGCTGTTAGAGTTACCATTAGTGGTGATTACCCCGGTGGGAGATTCTTTTATAGCTCGGCACGTATTCAGGTCATGTTCTGTGCGTATTGGTGATAGAGATTCACTAGTTGATCTGATTCTCCTGGATATTTTAGATTTTGATATACTTCTTGGTATGGACTGGTTGGCCGCCTGTCATGCCTATGTAAATTGTCGGGGAAAGGAGGTTAGATTTTGTTCTCGAGGTGAACCGGTGTTTGTTGTGCAGGGGATTGTAAAATAACTCCTGCCAACATGATTTCTGCTCTTTGTGCGGGGCGACTCTTGAAGAAGGGTTGTCATGGGTTCTTGGCTTTTGTTCAGGACTTAAGGGTCGCTGAGATTCCATTGGACCAGCTTCCGATCGCATGAGAATTTCCTGCGGTGTTTCCTGCTGAGTTACCAGGATTGCCACCCGATCGTTAGATTGAATTTTGCATCGACTTGATTCAGGGTGCGGGGCCTATTTCTTGTAGGGATCCTAGGAACTCACAAGAGGTCTCACAAGGCATCAACCATGCCAATTTCAAATTATTACGGTGCCGAGAAACCCGACTACGGATCGTTGGCTAGAAGTTTAGGCGACAAAGTAACTAGTTAACTACTTTAACTAAGAGTACGGAAATACAACCTTTGTAGATCCGGTCCTCCACCTCCACGGCTCCGTGATGAAGTCCTCTCCACTGTCCAAATCAAAATCCGGGCTCTAGCGTCGGCTTCATCGGAGAAATGGGCGGGCAAGGTCGTCGGCTTCGTGCCGAAGATGATCTACGTCGAAGCATCACAAGATCAAGCTCCACCTTCACCAAGCCATGAAAACTTGTGAAGGAAACACCCTATACTACTTGGCAAGAGGTAGAGGATGAAGAAATAGGAAGTGGGTAGACTTTAGAATTGGATTTCTCACTCTTTTTCATCAATCACCATTGATGAAGTCAAACTTTCTTCATTGAAGAAGATGAAGAAGAAGAAGCTAATATTATGATTAGTCTTTAAAATGAAAAGAAAATGAATACTTAAAATAATGTAAACCATGGTCAAGTGTAGAGATTTAATCATGGTTAAATGGAATGGTTAGGGTTAAGCATGAGACAAAATGGTCACTTGGTCAAAGCTTCATGAAGCTTCAAATACAAACAAAGAAAGCCACCATTTTTCCCATTATGCTTTTCATTTTCCATAAAGAATAAATCAATAAATAAATGAATAAGAAAATGAAAGGAAAACCCTAACCATTACACAACCATGGTTTAATCTTTACACATGCTCAAGTTAGTATGTATCATCAAACATGATACAAACTTGTGTACAAAAGTATATCACATATACAATGTGCACAAACCAAGTGAGAAAATCCATTTAAAGTGAACCAATACTAGTTAATGCAAAATAATATATCAAATATATAATTATACATTAAATCATTAAATCAACACTTGATTTAACGATCCGGTCATATCGCATATCACCGACTAGTATCCAATGTATCGACTTATCGAATCAATCCTTGAATCGATAATTAGGTTATATCGCATACAACCAATCGATACATTCATCGTGAGAATGGAATACGGTATCACATACACGCATTATTCTCGGTCCCGCACATATCTCATATGCACTCCTATTTCGTTTCGCTTGAGCCAGGAAACCTCTGTGTAGGACTCTAAAGACTCGTCAATGCGCCGGCAGCAGTTGTTGATCATATCAAACACCCACAAGCCGCAAGCGGTCTGCTAAACGTAACGGCCACCCGGGTATTGAGCGATCAGAAGATCGACGAGCAAGCCCGCTCACACTCCTGTGAATCCAACCAGTAACACTTACCGTACAGTCCGGTCTGATCGTCTGATATGTCGCATATCTCGCCTAGGGGTGGTATACGTCAGACCCCAATAGTTCGATAAGTCGTGTCGATATGAGGTCTATAACAGTTTGAGAAACTACCGGTAACACTTACCTGTAAATCTCAGCAACCCTGGCCAGGGATTTCCGGTTATAGCCAATCGAACACAGCGCAACATCAACTCCCTATACCGGGAGAGACGAATCCCCTCCTATCGCTCATTGCCTCTATGTGATTCGGGACTGTACCCAAAAACCACTGTTTTGCACGCCCTCTTGGACGTGGTAAGATAGAAATCAAAGCACAGTGGGAACCACACAAGACTCTATGACGATCTCGGGTCAACAGACTACTCTGTACCAGTGTCACCAGAGAACTGCCATCTGACGTAAGGTATAATACCATCTGGGAGTTCTCGGCGAGTCCGTCCAGTGTACCCAGTCTCCACTGAGCACCCGTATATCATCTCTGATGTCAAACAACAATGGATATGGGATCATCCATCGCCCATCTTTATGGGTCGAGAAGGTATACGCTATCTACTCTGGTATATCGATGCCCTGTCTCGATACACCCACGACTAGGGACCTTGAAGGATGTACTTATGGACTACCATGTCCCCACTAGTATGATCCGCATCATAGTTCAGGTAGTCAAGTACACATCCTAAGGGCTTTACCAACATGTAACAGAGAGACAATCAGTGTACACGTTAAGGTAAAGAGTAACCAGATAGCATACTATCATGTCGAGCGAGAAAGTCATCCCTATATATGTCCAAGCATCCACTACAATATACATCCTATGTATAGTAATGGCCTCTAGGGCATACATATAACTAATAATCTCCCACTTGCACTAGGGCCATCTGTAGCAGTGGTTGTAGTATCTCATACTCAACCATCCCATAAAAGTCTCTCTCTGGGAAAAGGCCTTTGTGAGTGGATCCGCCGTGTTGTCCTCTGAGTCTCCTCTCCAAACCTCGATCTCCCTGGAGATCAACCATCTCCATTATCAGGTGACACTGCCTTAGAATATGTCTGGATCACTGATGGGACGGACGTTCCTTGGCATAAGCCACAACTCCATTGACACACAATGGGAGGAACTAAGTTCATCTCATGAACAAATATACATCCAGACTGCCTCTTTGGTAGAATCTTAAGTAGCGATGTATCCAGCCTTAATCGTCTAGTTAGCCACGGTATCTAGCTTGGAATTCTTCCAACATACCGTCCCTTTACTGAGGGTAAAGACAATGCCTGCGACTGACATTCAGTCGTCCTTATCACCCTGGAACATTTCCAGTGATTCTCCCCAGGATCGATTGATACCATCTCACTACAACTAGTGAGAATCCTAACATCCATTTACTTCTATCTCATAGATCAAAACTCAGGATTTAGGAGGTATCACTTTGATCCTATATGGAGAATCATTGTGATAAGCGGAGATTGATCGATCGTAGCATAGGAAACTCCTTCCCTATCAAGAGTATGTCATCCACGTACTCTACGAGGATCGTTACTATACTCCCTACTACCCTTTTGTTTATACAAGGTTCATCTCCCATTTTGATGATGTCAAACTCTTTGACTAATACATCAAAACAGATGTTCCAACTCCGCGATACCTGCTTTATCCTAAAAAGCATCTTGTACACGTTTCCGCTGCTCCCACTGTCTACGAAGCCCTCTGGCTGTGTACTTATAGATGCTCTCTTCCAAATCATCATTTAGAAAAGCAGTCATGACACCCAACCGCCAGATATCATAGTCATGGTATGTAGCCGTGGCAAGTAGGATCTGGATGGACTTAAGCATAGCCTCTTGAAAAGGTTTCATCATAATCCACGCCTGGTCGATGACGAAAAGCTTTAACAAGTCTAGCTTTGAAAGTCTCAACTTTTCCATCTACACCATGTAATCTTCTCAAGATATACTTGCTCCTGATGGGGATTTAACCCTTCAGATATAGCAACCAAAGTCCATACTTTGTTGGTGTATATGGGTTCCATCTCAGATCGCTAAGCATCCAGCCATTCTTACAGGGTCCCTACTCTCGATGGCCTGCTCGAAACTAGTTGGGTCATCATCTCATGATGCAATCCTCGCTCCCACTGTCATTGAGAAACCAAAATATCTCTCAGGTGGGTGAGAAACCCTACTAGATCGGCGGAGAGGCTGAGGTTCGTTGGTAACTATTGAATCCTTTGGTTTTATCAAATCATCTGCTGTAGTTTGTATAGCTGGAACTTTTCCAGTTGTACATAACAGATCTTGCCTCGAGCTTGTCCGGATTTTGCTTTTCAGACATAGGCTGGACAACCCCAACTCTTAACTAACTTAAGATATGGGCTCTTCCCTTTCCATATCATATATGAAGCAGTAGGCAACTGATTTGATTTGAACCCTATTCAATAGGTATGCAGCTTCTCAAGTGCATAACTCCCAAAAGGGAAATAGGTAACTCAGTAGTACTCATCATAGAGCACACCATATCACATAGGGTGCTATTGCTCCGCCCCGATATACCATCGTGCTATGGTGTATACGGAGGACTAATGCTGAGAGAGAATTTCATTCTCCTTTAGAATAGTCTAGGATTTCCGTGCTCAAGTATTCTCCTCCTTGAGCTCATCATAGGACATAATACTTTTACCCGTATTTGGTTCTCTACTTCTAACTTATATTCTGTGAATATCTCAAAAGGTTCGGACTTGTGTTTCAACAGGAACATAGGTCTGAATCTCGAAAGATCATCAGAGAATGTAATGAAGTACAAAGAACCATTCTTGGCATGTGTAGACAGGGGACCTACATACATCAACATGTATCATCCCAAGAGTTCACCAACTCTTTCTCTATTTCCAATAAACAGAGCTGTGGTCATCTTATCTCTGTGACATGACTCGCAAGTTTCATAAGATGTAAATTCAAACTAATTTAAATATGCATCTAAATGTAACTTCAGCCAGTCGGGTCGCATTGATATGACCTAGTCTACAATGCCTCAAGAAGGATTCGTTCATTTCTGAACTCTTCCTCTTGTGTGTGTTCCGTATACTAAGAACTGTAGTTTGATTTAGAACATTAATGCTTTTAGATAACGTGCCTGAACCGATCAACTTTTGATATAGGAAATGTTCAAAACATCATCCAACAATACAAAATTATATCCTTTCTTTACTAATAAAGAGACTGATATGATTTTGTATATCAGGTTCGGTATCTAATAACATTCGTTCAGAATCAATGTATTTGGAATACAGGGTGACATCGACCAACAGACTTGGCTGCAACACTTGCCCCGTTTTCTGCCTCATGAAACTTATCACCCGTTCTCAGTTCTTTACCTATCTGTAGCCCATGTAACATATTACATATGCGGGATCCTGATCCGGTATCATATACCCAGGACGTAAAGGACACTGAGAAACAGTTCTATATAATGAACACACCCGAAGATGATGCATCAGCATGCACTCTCTTCGTTTGGGCGGCACGGGAATTCTGGTAATCCCCAATTTCCTGCTCGGTCTTATAACAATTATAAGTTGGAGCGGGACCAACGTTCCCCAGCTCAGTATAACAAGCGGGTTCGGTCAATAATCCGTATTATTATCTTGATTAAGGCGTGATATGGTCGCTACCAGGAGAGAGAGAGAAGAAAACACTCAGCGTGCGCTCTTGCAAGAATAGATTGGTTATTATTTTATCTAATCAGGATGGCTCCCACTGCTTTTTATCAAATCTTCCTTCAAACTCTAAAAGGAAAGACTAGCCGGGATTAATTACACACTACAAGTTCGCCAATCTTTCAGCCAGGCCAGTGTCGATACTTTGAGTGAGGTCCCCCGTGCTTTCGCACGAACCTAATTAATGTAAACCTCGTTTTCCCAGAGGCGTAACCTCGTTAACACCTTTCTAGACACCTACTTGATCGGCTAATTGTAATTATAAAACTCTCCCAGGAGTAACAATTACTCGCAGCGGGTATCGGGATCCAACTATCTCATAGAAGGTATGCAATCTCATTGCAAATTTCAACACTTGAAATTCCCGATAATATTTTACCCCTAGCGTCCTATGACCTTGACGGAGGCCAAACAACCCATAGTCCGCTAGTCAAGTTCAACCCGTCATTTCCTGATTGAATTAAACCCACCCGCACGACCCTTAACGGAGGCCAAACAACGCCGTACGAATACCCTAATCCAATCGCATCATATGCTAGCAGATAAGCACTAGTTAGCTACCGTACACTACGCCTTGACGGAGGCCAAACAACCGCAGCACGAATACTAACTAGTACTTATCTGAAATGACGGAGGGCTACGACAGGTTTTTCTGAAAACCTATTGCGTAATGAACTTGATATCGTTGTAGAATCAAATGATTTTAAAATGGAGTGCTTTTGAAGCTTTTCCAGTTTTGCTAAAGGAGTCACTCCCGGTGAAGGGATCGTCGGTCCTTTCCTCGTCGAATGAGGTGCTGGATATATCATATATATCACTGTGCAAAGCAAAAACTCTTAAAAGCAATCAAAAGACAAACCGAGTGTGTAGCATCTGCCAGTTATTGCTAAAGGAGTCACTCCTGGTGAAGGGATCTCGGTCCTTTCCTCATCGAATAAGGTGCAGGATATATCACATATACCTCTGTGCAAAGCAAGAACTGTACCTACCTGTTTTATTTTTGAAATTCGATTCTACAACATCTTAGGTTTCTTTTATTTCATTAATCACATTAATGAAGTCCCATCATTTAAGTACCTAAACATCACAGATAAATACGATGTACACTTATGCCATCCGCATTCGCCTCGATGTCCCCTCGTGCACCGTTAGGTTAGGTAACTAACGGCAGAGCGGGGCAGGGCTAGCGCGGGTGTAAAACATAAGTAACATCTATATAATATATCATATATACTATATACAGTATCCATCATAGAACATATCACATGATCACATCACGGATATCGCAGCAGAAGAATCATATGAAATATTGGATATACTAGGACGTCCGTGTTTTCAATACGAGCCAGTATAAAACACGGATTCCACGGTCGTGATGAATAGCCAAACCCACACCCCTAGACCCCTACGAGAGCGGCAAGCAACCCTACCAATTCTAGAGTTAGGAGATCCGGACTTGACTCCTCGAGTTGGTCTCCCTCTGGACTCCAGAACCCGGTTACTTGTGCTCCCTTCCTTGGGTCTATCCTAGTGCGAAAAAGTAAATAATATACAAAAGGTGACATCTTCCGCAACCTGGAAGTGCCCCAATAAAAGAATATTACATACAAGTTTTTACATGAATGAAAATGAAAAACACTCATCTCACATAAAAAACCCCGGCTATTCAAACACGACGATCCAATATAACATATCCAGCAACACATAACATCACATGTCATCAACGTAAGTAAATATGCGCATCCCAATTGTCGTTGACATATAGCAACGAAACCGGCGATATCACATATTACACTTACGGTCACAGAAAAGAAAGTGTAAAACTACAACAGTTGGAATCCGCAATCTGCATAGACATCGCATGCCTAATCAAATGAATACCTTAGACATCGCATGCCTAACTATTATAAACCCCGCATTTTAGTCTCAAAATCGAAAACACTTTTCAATATCAAGTCGGGCAATTCAACAAGATTCCCGACATCCTGATCGAATGCTCGTCGCAAACTTCAGTAGACGGCCGCACCCCCGATACCGTCGACGAAGTGCACCAAGGCGGAACACCGCTACCGCGAGCACCCGGACGGATGCTTTCGGCGACGGGGTTCTCCTACAGTCACTTGGTCGAGGCTATGGAGTGAGGCTGTCTATTAAGTTTACCCGGCGAGTATCCGCGTACGCTACGTGATTGCGACGGACTTTTGATCACATCAAAATTCCGTGGCAACCGATCAAGTGAGACTAAACTGCTATATTTATAACATTCATTGAGTTATCTCATAACTACTTGTGAATTCCAATTATTGTATCACATTCCAGATAATTAGAAAATGTTAAACTTTCCGATCGAACATTCAAACACCCAAGTTTTCCCGATACTGATCAACACATGAAACAAGTCTAAAAACATTCAGTTCGTGCCTCAGTACCAACGGTCCAGCCGTAGAAGGGTCAAGCCAACGCCTCATATGCGGCACGCCGTACTGCCCCAAACCCGAAGGTTCAAAGGGCAGTTCAAGACGGTCACATAATCGAGTTAAGATTTGTTGTCTTCTAGAGGGTCCATCGCGTTACTTGCACTACTTAGAACGTCTTTAAACCATGGAAAAAATCCAACACTTGGAAATTTCCCGGCAGGGGAAAAAGTGGGTATTTATATCCGGTCGAACTTTTTAACAGTTTCTAAAATATCCGGAAAAACATAAACGAAGTTAAATTATCCGATCAAATTAACGAATCCCCAATAAAACCCTAGAAAACTCAACACTTGAGTGGAATTAAAAAATTCACATAAAAAATTGCCAAGAAAGGACCTAAGAATAAATATATGAAATTTGAGGGACTAAGTCCAAATTTGGGCCGCGGAAGCGCCGCCAAACCCCTGGTTTGGCCGCGGTTCCGCGGTCGAATTATGGAATTAGGGGCCCAAACTTCACAGTAATTCTTAGTTTTTCCTGCTTACTTTTCTGCATATTTTTAATTCACAAAAATCCACGAATTTCAAAAATGTACAGAGAGCATTTTATGGTTTGGGTTTCGGTTCGATCGGACTTCTAATTCCGTCTACGTATCGCCTAAGGTTCTAGCTAGGCTCTGATACCACTGTAGGGATCCTAGGCACTCACAAGAGGTCTCACAAGGCATCAACCATGCCAATTTCAAATTTTTACGGTGCCGAGAAACCCGACTACGGATCGTTGGCTAGAAGTTTAGGCGACAAAATAACTAGTTAACTACTTTAACTAAGAGTACGGAAATACAACCTTTGTAGATCCGGTCCTCCACCTCCACGGCTCCGTGATGAAGTCCTCTCCGCTGTCCAAATCAAAATCCGGGCTCTAGCGTCGGCTTCATCGGAGAAATGGGCGGGCAAGGTCGTCGGCTTCGTGCTGAAGATGATCTACGTCGAAGCATCACAAGATCAAGCTCCACCTTCACCAAGCCATGAAAACTTGTGTAGGAAACACCCTATACTACTTGGCAAGAGGTAGAGGATGAAGAAATAGGAAGTGGGTAGACTTTAGAATTGGATTTCTCACTCTTTTTCATCAATCACCATTGATGAAGTCAAGCTTTCTTCATTGAAGAAGATGAAGAAGAAGAAGCTAATATTATGATTAGTCTTTAAAATGAAAAGAAAATGAATACTTATCATAATGTAAACCATGGTCAAGTGTAGAGATTTAATCATGGTTAAATGGAATGGTTAGATTTAAGCATGAGACAAAATGGTCACTTGGTCAAAGCTTCATGAAGCTTCAAATACAAACAAAGAAAGCCACCATTTTTCCCATTATGCTTTTCATTTTCCATAAAGAATAAATCAATAAATAAATGAATAAGAAAATGAAAGGAAAACCCTAACCATTACACAACCATGGTTTAATCTTTACACATGCTCAAGTTAGTATGTATCATCAAACATGATACAAACTTGTGTACAAAAGTATATCACATATACAATGTGCACAAACCAAGTGAGAAAATCCATTTAAAGTGAACCAATACTAGTTAATGCAAAATAATATATCAAATATATAATTATACATTAAATCATTAAATCAACACTTGATTTAACGATCCGGTCATATCGCATATCACCGACTAGTATCCAATGTATCGACTTATCGAATCAATCCTTGAATCGATAATTAGGTTATATCGCATACAACCAATCGATACATTCATCGCGAGAATGGAATACGGTATCACATACACGCATTATTCTCGGTCCCGCACATATCTCATATGCGCTCCTATTTCGTTTCGCTTAAGCCAGGAAACCTCTGTGTAGGACTCTAAAGACTCATCAATGCGCCGGCAGCAGGTGTTGATCATATCAAACACCCACAAGCCGCAAGCGGTCTGCTAAACGTAACGGCCACCCGGGTATTGAGCGATCAGAAGATCGACGAGCAAGCCCGCTCACACTCCTGTGAATCCAACCAGTAACACTTACCGTACAGTCCGGTCTGATCGTCTGATATGTCGCATATCTCGCCTAGGGGTGGTATACGTCAGACCCCAATAGTTCGATAAGTCGTGTCGATATGAGGTCTATAACAGTTTGAGAAACTACTGGTAACACTTACCTGTAAATCTCAGCAACCCTGGCCAGGGATTTCCGATTATAGCCAATCGAACACAGCGCAACATCAACTCCCTATACCGGGAGAGACGAATCCCCTCCTATCGCTCATTGCCTCCATGTGATTCGGGACTGTACCCAAAAACCACCGTTTTGCACGCCCTCTTGGACGTGGTAAGATGGAAATTAAAGCACAGTGGGAACCACACAAGACTCTATGACGATCTCGGGTCAACAGACTACTCTGTACCAGTGTCATCAGAGAACTGCCATCTGACGTAAAGTATAATACCATCTGGGAGTTCTCGGCGAGTCCGTCCAGTGTACCCAGTCTCCACTGAGCACCCGTATATCATCTCTGATGTCAAACACCAATGGATATGGGATCATCCATCGCCCATCTGTATGGGTCGAGAAGGTATATGCTAGTCTACTCTGGTATATCGATGCCCTGTCTCGATACACCCACGACTAGGGACCTTGAAGGATGTACTTATGGACTACCATGTCCCCACTAGTATGATCCGCATCATAGTTCAGGTAGTCAAGTACACATCCTAAGGGCTTTACCAACATGTAACAGAGAGACAATCAGTGTACACGTTAAGGTAAAGAGTAACCAGATAGCATACTATCATGTCGAGCGAGAAAGTCATCCCTATATATGTCCAAGCATCCTATATATGTCCAAGCATCCACTACAATATACATCCTATGTATAGTAATGGCCTCTAGGGCATACATATAACTAACATTTCTATACCACCCTATCGAATGGCACCGACGGAATTGAAGGAACTCAAAAGCCAGTTGCAAGAGTTGTTAGATAGAGGGCTTGTTCATCCCATTGTATCACCATGGGGAGCTCCTGTCTTATTTGTAAAGAAGAAGGAAGGTAGTATGAGACTGTGCATCGACTACCGACAGCTGAATCGCGTCACTGTGCGAAACAGGTATCCACTACCACGTATAGATGACTTGTTCGATCAGTTGCAGGGAGTTGGTTATTTCTCGAAGATTGATTTAAGGTCGGGGTATCACTAGTTGAGGATTCGGAAGGACGATATTCCGAAGACGACGTTTCGTACAAGATATGGGCACTATGAATTTCTTGTGATGTCGTTCAGACTCACCAACGCTCCGGCAGCTTTTATGGATATGATGAACCGTATCTTTAGACCATTCATTGATCGGTTTATTATAGTGTTCATAGATGACATTCTTGTTTATTCTCGGAGTCGGACGGAGCACGAGCAGCATTTGTGTATTATGTTGCAGGCCTTGAAAGAGCATCAGCTATTTGCTAAATTCTCTAAGTGTGCTTTTTGGCTCGATAGTGTGGAGTTCTTGGGTCACATAGTTACGAGAGAGGGTATATGTGTGGACCCAAAGAAGATTGAAGCGGTACAGCACTGGCCCAGACCTGTGTCAGTTACAGAGGTTCGGAGTTTCTTAGGTCTGTCAGGTTATTACAGACACTTCGTGCAGGATTTTTCACGGATCGCTGCACCTTTGACCGGATTGATTAGGAAGGAGATTCCATTTTAGTGGATGGATGCGTGTGAGCAGAGTTTCCAGCAGTTGAAGACGCGCTTGACGACTGCACCTGTCTTATCTTTACCTTCTGGGTCAGGTGGTTTTGTTGTGTATTGTGATGCTTCTAGAGTGGGTTTAGGCTGTATGCTGATGCAGCACGGCAGGGTTGTAGCTTATGCTTCTCGACAATTGAAGAGGCACGAACAAAACTACCTCACTCATGATCTAGAGATGGCTGCTGTGGTATTCGCATTGAATATTTAGAGACAATACTTGTATGGAGAGTCGTGTCAAATCTTCACAGATCATAAGAGTTTAAAGTATATTTTTCAGCAGAGAGATCTGAACCTAAGGCAGCGTAGATGGATGGAACTGGTGAAAGATTAAGATTGTGAGATCTTGTATCATCCAGGAAAAGCGAATGTTGTAGCAGATGCTTTGAGTCGGAGACCTGGAGGTAGCTTATCTCATTTGCGCATCTTGCGGAGACAGTCTTCTACAGACTGGCGGATTTTATGTGATAGTCGTATACAGTTTGAGTTCACAGCGACAGGAGGCCAGCTAGCATATGTTCGCACCCGACCTCAGTTATTGGATCGCATTCGAGAAGCACAGCCCACAGATATTCATATGGTGGAGATTAAGGATCAGGTTAGGCAGGGCAGGGAGACGGAGTTTGTGATTGATGATCATGGAGTATTACGTTTTAGGACTCGTCTCTGTGTGCCAGATTCTGACGGATTGAGGCGTGAGATTTTAGAGGAGGCCCATAGGTCAGCATACAGTATTCATCCTGGTTCCACCAAGATGTATCATGATCTGAAGGATGTTTACTGGTGGGAAGGAATGAAGAAGGATGTTGCGGAATATGTTTCGAGATGCTTGACTTGTCAGCAAGTCAAAGTAGAACACCAGAGACCAGCCGGAGAGTTGCAGCCATTACCCATTCCAGAGTGGAAATGGGAACAGATTTCCATGGATTTCGTGGTGGGTCTACCCAGGACTAGCAGAGGGTATGATTCTATTTGGGTGATTGTTGATAGATTGACAAAGGCAGCTCATTTTCTCCCAGTGAAGACGACGTATGGTTTTGCACAATATGCTCAGATTTATATCGATGAGATTGTACGTTTGCATGGAGTTCCGACGTGCATAGTTTCAGATAGGGGTACCCAGTTTACTAGCAGGCTATGGCAGAAACTTCAAGAAGCTTTGGGTACACGGTTGAGTTTTAGTACAGCTTTTCACCCACAGACAGATGGTCAGTCGGAGCGGACCATTCAGACACTAGAGGATATACTTCGGGTTTGTAGCCTTGATTTCGGTGGTAGTTGGGATCATCACCTACCTTTGATAGAATTCTCGTACAACAACAGTTTTCAGGAGACGGTCCAGATGGCACCCTTTGAAGCTTTGTATGGGAGGAAATGTCGATCACCCATTTGCTGGACGGAACTTAGCGAGAGTTGCATATTGGGACAGCAGATAATACTGGAGACTACAGAGAAGATTCAGTTGATATGGGATAAAATGAAGGCGGCCCAATGCAGACAGAAATCGTATGCAGATCGACGACGTCGTAGACTTGAGTTTGGAGTAGGAGATCATGTGTTCCTTCGGGTATTTCCAATGAAAGGTTTGATACGTTTCGGGAAGAAGGGGAAGCTCAGCCCCAGATATGTCGGACCTTACGAAATTCTGGAGAGAGTGAGTGCTGTAGCTTATCGCTTAGCACTTCTATCGAGTTTTCCCGACGTGCACCCGGTGTTCCACGTTTCGTTGCTTCGTAGGTATCTTCACGATCTATCTCACACGATCCAGCATCAGACCTTACAGCTTGAGCCGGAATTATCCTACACAGTGCAGCCAGTCGCTATTCTTGACAGACAGGCAAAGAAACTACGATCGAGGGTACTTCCATCTGTAAAGGTTCTTTAGCAAGGAAAGAATCGCGAGGAGATTACTTGGGAGACCGAGGATGCGATGCGAAAGAAATTTCCACATCTTTTCGAAGGTATGTCTAGTTAATTATTTTAAATTCGGGGACCGAATTTTCTAAAGTGGGGATATTGTAGCAATCTGAAAATTTAGAAATAAATAAAATTAATTAATTTAATAATAATATGATAAATTGCAAAGTTGTTAAAAACAAATAAGTCAATTTTCATAAGTTATATGTAAAACAATTTAAATAAAAAAAATTTAGTATGCAACATAAATAAGTTATAAGGGTTTTAGTGACAATTTTAGCTTCATTTTAATAAAATGTGTGTTTTATAATAAATTAAGTTGTGAGGGGTTTTTAGGTAAAGTTTAGGATTATTGTGCAAATGGAAAATTGTTAAGGGTGTAAATGAAAACGGGATGGAAAATCATTTAGTTCAGAATTTAAATTCAAATTAGAAAAAAATTAAAGGATAAGGCTAGCACACCCCATACTTGCATGCACAACACTCACCTCACACCTCCTACTTGCATGAAACCCTTACCTTTAGTTTGATCCCACCTCCTCCTTCACCTTATCCATTTCATTTGCCATATATAAACCTTGTTCAGATCATTGTTAATTAAGAATTCTAAAATTTTCTGAAAGAAAAACAAAAATTTAAAAGAGAAAAAGAAAGAACAACAGGAAGAAGAAGATGAAAGAAGCTATGTTCTAGGTTTTCTTCACCATCAAGCTAGGAGGGGCTTAGCAACTTGGAGGGGTTATTCCAACAACTTTTTTTTTGTGGGTAAATTTCTTAAGCAAAGTAGGAGATTTAAATTCTGTAGCTTAGTTTAAATTGAAATGAACAATGTACTATAAATTCGTATTTTTGTCCAAACCAGGCTCTTTGTAAATCTGCTTTTGTTTGGAAGATAATAAACTTAACAAAACAGTGCTAAAATGATGTATGTAACACCTAGAGCAACCCATAGGATCATGAACCAGAGGGCTCGGATTTGGGCCGGCGACCAATATGGTAATTCCGGCGACGCCGGTTTTGTAGGTGGCTAGGTAGTTTTGGTTGGTTGGGTGTATTTCAGTGTATCATTTTAGCCATTTTGGTATTGTTTAAATGAATTAGTTTCACTGAAGATAGAATCTGGAAGCATATATCGGAAAGGATATCTTAAAACACTGAATACGACACGATTAAAACGCATCGCGATTTAAATTCAGTAGCGATGCAGGCTAGGGTTAAAATCCAGTAAGGTTAAGTGTTTAATAGTTCGATATAGTCGTATACAATATAACTAGTACGTAGGAACGGGTGTTTTTCATTTCCGTCATGTCGGAGTAGCCGTTTACTTATATAAATTAAATTGTGATATTAGATTCGAATACGGGATTTGCGGAGGCAGCGAGGAAAGGGAAAGGATTGGCAATTCCTGAATAGATTCGACGTTTTCCGGTGAGTAGATTAAACATCTACCGGGGAATTTTGTAAAGATGGCGTTTTACGTCCGTAGTTTTATTTAAATAAATGAATTAATTGATATGCTAAATTAAAAATATGTATTCATAAGTTACACATACCTTGCTTAGTTGCTAGAACACTACACAAGTATCGATGAGTCATGCCACGTGCACATCATATATGTTACACACACATCGTCGATATTACCATGTCCCTTTTACACTTAGCAAATTCTTGTTAAAATGATTCATATCATGCACACCAATAAATAGTAGTAAATTGTATCATTAATATCATGTTTTAGTATCTGAGTATTTCATGTTGAAATAAGAGGTAAACGTATTATTGAGAATTTATAGTTTTGAATTTTGAATACTATTACATAAATCCAGTGATTTTCCTGATTGATGTGTCATGTCCACCATGAAATGTTTTATGATTTGGTTTTATTCTGAACCGAGTGGGGGAGATATACGGTCGCGGATTTTACGTTATCCATACTGAGTGGGGGAGATATACAGTTGGATACATGGTGGACCCGGTCGAGACCGAGGGGCAGGATAGCCGCATTGAGGCGGGGGAGCCTAGTGAGGTTACTCGATACCGGAGATAGTGGTAAAAATATGGTGTATATCTAGGTGATAATGACCGGTATTGTTGATTTCAGGATCATTCGAGGAATGATGCCTGTGAGAAATGGAAGTTTTGTGTCGATGATAGACACGGGGAAATGAAAATTTTATTGGGAATAAATGATGAGATTTCAGTTTTGATTTGAGATTCGTATATTATAGATTCATGATTTCCACAGACAATCATACATTATACTTGTTCATATTTCAGTTCATATTTACATAATTAATCATATGTTAGTTATATTCACTGAGTTGGCAACTCACCCCCGTTGTGCTACAGTTCCTTGCAGGGGTAGAGTGGATGATTAGCTGCGGTGCAGATCTACTTTTGCAGCTTTATCACATCTTTTGATAGGTGGGTTACATATGTAGTAACCTTCTCTTTTGGTATTGTATTTTGTATCTAAAAATCTCCATCAGATCTAGATTTTGACTAGAGTGAGAGATGATATGTATATTATTTAACAGTTGAGATCGTTTAGTTCTATAAATTGTTAATTCATTTCTTTATGTCTGGGATTCGTATTGATGCCCTATATACTGAGATTTTATTTTCCGCTGTTGATATTATTGATCCCAACTAAGGATGCAACCAAACTTAACACCTTATACTTGTTTAATATTTTAACTTCATAACATGTGAATTTTTACTTAAAAAATTAAATTTTCTATATGAAGAATTTCGCAAAATAGATTTTGATCTTGTTTTCGGCTTACTTGGACGGTGTGCATATCTTTAGATATGATACAATCTAAGTGCCGATCACATCCAAACTTTGGTCGTGACACTATGCAAAGTAAGAACTAGAGCTACCGGTTTTTAAACAAGTTTCTACAATATCTTTAGGTTTCTTTTATTTCATTAATCTCATTAATGAAGTCCCGTCAATTATGCTTCCAGAGCATCACAGAAGAAACAAAAACAATAATATTAATTATATCTCATATATATAATATAGGCATTCGTCTCAGAATATCAAGTGATCACATCACAGAATATCAACAGCAGAAGAACATATATGAAATATTGGTTATACTAAGAATTCCGTGTTTTAAATTAAGCCAGTATAAAACACGGATTCCATGGTCGCGATGAATAGCCAAACCCACATCGCTAGACCATTACGAGAGCGGCAAGAAACCCTACCAATTCTAGAATTAAGAGACCCGGTCTCGACTCCTCGAGATGGTTTCCCACTGGACCCTAGAACCCGGTTACTTATGCTCCCCTCCTTGGGTCTATCCTAATGCGGAAAAGTAAATAATATACATCAATGGTGACATCATTCTCAACCCGGAAGTGCCCCAATAAAAGAATATTACATACAAGCTTTTACATGAATGAAAATGAAAAAACTCTCATCTCACATAAAAACCCCCGGCTATTCAAAACACGACGATCCAATATAACATATCACAGCAACACATAACATCACATGTCATCAACGTAAGTAAATATGCGTATCCCAATTGTCGTTGACATATAGCACCGAAACTGGCGATAGACCACATATTATACTTACGGTCGCAGAATAGAAAATGAAAAACTACAACAATTGGAATCCGCAACAACCTTAGACATCATAAACCCAATTTATCACATACTTTGGATTTCATGCCTTACCAAATGAATTCCGTAGACATCACGTGCCCAAAATTTATGAACCCCGCATTTTAGTCTAGATATCGAAAACTTTCCAATAACAAGTCGGGTAATTCAACAAGATTCCCGACAACCTGATCGAATGCTCATCGGAAACTTTAGTAGACGGCCGCACCCCCGATACCGTTTACGAAGTGCACTAAGACGGAACACCACGGCAGCGAGCACCCGAACGGATGCTTTTGGCGATGAGGTTCTCCTACAGTCACTTGGTCGGGGCTATGGGGCATGGCTATCTAGTAAGGTTACCTGGCGAGTATCCGCGTACACTATGTAATTGCGACGAACTTTTGATCCACATCAAAATTCCATGGCAACCGATCAAATAAGACTAAACTAGTAGATTTATAAAATTCAAACTAGTTATCACATAACTAATTGCGTGGATTCCAAATATTATATTACAATCACAGATAGCTAGACGAAGTTAAACTTTTCGATCAAATAAGTAAGCACCCAAAATTTCCCAATAAGCTCAACACTTGAGCGGAGTTCAAAAAGTACCCAGAAACTCCCACAGCTCCTATGAACCATTCGTAGAAGGGCCGACCCATGCCTCACTCATGTCGCCACGGAACTGCCGCAAACCCTAAGGTATGACCGCGGTTCCGCGATCCAAAAAGTCGAGTTTGGGTATCGTTCTTCTAGAGGGTCCACAGAATCGCTTGCATGATTTTCTGAAGATTTTAAACTCGAAAAAAATCCAACTTTTTGAAAGTTTCCAGCGAGGGAAAATATGGGTCATTGATAACGTCGCCTAAATAACCCGAATATATGTTAGAATTACGATTACGAAACACTCTGAATTGCCTTTGCAGAAAGTTAACATCACATGCAAATTTATCAAAAACTAGCAACACCTGAAACACCAAAACCCAGAGACTGGAATACTAAAAAAATTTGAAGCCAGAACAATGTACTGGGGCCGACCTCCTCGGTTTTTGGGGTCATGTTCTCGGCCAAAAACCGGCCCAAGTGCATCAAATTTTCACGGTGTTCATGCTATATCACATACAACATTCTGCAGTTGCTAAAAAAAATTTTAGAGGCCATTAGAAATTCGACAAAAACCAGATTTTAGTGTTTCAAGTTTCGGATTAATTTCGGTTTCGTAATCTAACAAACATCGTTTAAATCTCTAGCTTGGCTCTGATACCACTGTAGGGTTACTTAGCGCGGCAGCAAGGTTTCGGGAGGTATCGTCCATGTCGTTTTCAAATTTTTGCCGAACTAAAAAACCCTAACCCTAGAATCTTAACTAAAGATTTAAACAAACCTGCAATGTTAACATCTTAACATCTAAGTGAATGCGGAATGCAACCTTTGTAGACCGGTCTTTCACTTCAAATGCTCCGTGTAGAAGTCCCTTCGCTGCGAGTAATGATCTCTCGAACTCTTGAGAGGCTCCACAAGGTGAAAGGTGCAAACTTGCTCGAAGTCTTCGAGGCCGAAGATGATCTACGTCGAGGAGACTCAAGCTCATGCTACCTCTTCACTAAATTAGGGTTTAGTGAAGCAAACACCTTAAACTAAATGGCTAATATACTAGAGGATGATG
Source organism: Agapanthus africanus (assembly GCA_030015575.1). Lineage (NCBI taxonomy): Eukaryota > Viridiplantae > Streptophyta > Magnoliopsida > Asparagales > Amaryllidaceae > Agapanthus > Agapanthus africanus. Next base: position 331,061,138 of record CM057345.1, on the reverse strand, counting down.
AAGTAGGAAATGGGTTCACTTTAGATTTCTTTTTCTCACAATATTTCATCACTTAGAAAAAGCTAGGAAGGTTTTTCTCATTAGGAAGAAGATGAAGTGATGAAGAGAGAATGAGCTCATGATTTGCGAATATGAACCATGGGTGAGTTAGCGTCATACACTAACTCATGTAGTGAGTTAACCAAGGGTGAGGTATAATGGTTAGGTTAATAAATATCTACAAGTGAAACAAAAATGGTGGACTTGACCAATATTTCTACAAGCTTCTACAAGCTTATAGCCATGACAATTTCCATCGAATTTTTGAATTACTTAGATAAATATAAACCCTACATTATATCAAGTATGGTGTAAGTCTCATACACCCATGAAACATGTGGTATCAAGCATGACACAATAAATGTACATTAATATATATCACATATATACTATATGCACACATATGAGAAAAAGAATACTTAGTGAGTGTCAAGACCCGAAATAGCACGTGACTGGCACTTGAATCATGTGATGTCTATAGCACCACACCTAATTCAAGTAAGCCAAAAGCCCAGAAATCTAAAACCATTTTAATAATAAATGATGGAAAACTCATTTTAAAGAAGTGGTTTTAATAGCATAAGCCGAATTATGCATTTTTAAAATATCCAGTCTTTTCTGAAAATTTCGGCAGAGTTTCCTTTGTAAATACTGGCCCCGAACGGGGTACAACATGAATAATATATACATCAATGATTAAAAGCATCCCCAAGCGGGGAGCTAGCTCTTCGTCAATTGACGGTCACAACCACGCAGGCAATATAATATACAATGCCAAAGGGCGAGGATCAAAACTGAAAAGGAAACTCAAAACAACATGAAATCCATAATAATACAAGCGTGACTCTAAGGTCGAAATAATATACAGCTGGTCTCTAAGTCTGAATAAATATACAAGTTTGGTTGATGGAGTTACTAGATACAACTGAATGTAAATAAATACAATGTCGGTCACGATACAAGTGAATCCACCTACTAAAGCAATCACCCGGAAAGGGAGCAGTGTACGAGCAAAGCCGTAACGAAACCTGTACGGCAAAACTTGCAAGAAACTGTGGCACAACGGGGGTGAGATGCCAACTCGTGAGTAGAAAACATCACCGAGTAGAAATCGTATGTATGACACAATCCTAGGTCAATACGATCAAATATATATAACCTCAAATGATAAAGTATGAAGCATGAAAAGGTGGCAAGGGTAAACATCTATACATAAGAGTAATCCCGTGTGCTCGTGTCAGTGCCTCAGGTAGCAATGTATCATGTGTATGAGGTATGAAAGTAATGTAATAAAATGAGTGAGACAACTGTTTTATTTATTTGAGGAGAATTCTGTATGTATATAAATCGAGTATCATCAATGAAATCAACAAAGAAATCCATGTCAAGCATCGAAACAAAACATAAATCCCGATATCTCAATATCTCAGGCTCCGGCTACCCGTACTGGCCTGTATCATCAAATCTCAATATCTCAGTGTCTCAAATCTTAATATCTAGGGCTCCGTCAGTCCGGATCCGCCCATATCATCAATCACACGAGCACATACGGTATCCTCCGGATATCCGACGCGCCATGTAAAATCACCGGTAGGCAGTCTGCCCCTGCCAGGCTTATCATCCTCCATGAAATCACTCTCGCCCCGGGGTACCATACCGGGTCCACCATGTACCCGAGATAGTTCATACGACTTCTCGAATCGGGTCTCGAAATCCACCTCATAACCGAGAAAACATCATGGTGGACGACTCATACATCACGAGAAAACCGCACTTTTCATTTTAAAGAGAGAGAGAGAAGTTTGTTTATATTCTTACGGTTTTCCCCCAAATCCAGGAAATCTCATGAAAATCCGAAATCCAATCATCAATAGCAAGTAAACAGTGAATATCGGCATAAAACTCTATAATACTGCATAACAGTGAATAATAATATGCATGAAGTAGCAAGTAATAACTGCAATGTCTAAACTAGCATATAAAGACGAGTACGCTAATACCATATTGAACTATCAGTTAACAAGCTATGTCAATGAGTAATATTCTCTAAAGTGTACGTGACATGGTAATTACCGATGATGATGGGTATGAGCCGGCAAGTAAGTGTAAGTGGAACATACGTATCATCGGTAATGGTGTTGGTGTCCTGACAGTATGATTTCAATATTAACATATGAAAACACAATATAAGCATGCAATGCGATGCGAACAGCAATAATATGCGGGAGCTGAATAATAAACACAATGATAACTAATCTGCATTTATATAAATATGAGTCATACAGGTTTGCCATTTGAAATAACACGAATCGTGTGTTTAGAAAATATGGACTGCGGTGTTTTTAAGAACAAAGTATGCCTTTGAAATATCCGTAGAATCCCTTAGCATGTCTTTAAAATACTCACGATTCGTTAGTTTTGAAACAGGTATGACTCGAGTCTAATCTAACATCTACAAATAAACAACAAGACTAAACTAAACAGGCTGATTGAAAGGTAAGGAAACCGCCTAACATCTGAGTCGATATATATATAACAGTCGGTGATCCCGCCTCAATAGTATCCCATACGATACAATATCTATAATATGGCATCCTCAAGTCAAGAGAGCGGATCTATCATCAATATATAGCTCGTACGGTAATCCGTCGTATGGCCTCCCAAATCGGGGTACGGGTCAATATCACATTATCTCATTATTCGCCTGGTATCCTTTTCATCATATCTCATAATCCGGAGGTACTACTCTAAGTCTAGTACAATACTGATACCATATATGTATGCATGCGTGTATATGAAAACACCACGTCTAAAGGACCCGCTAAAATATCATGTCGTATCTCAAATACGAACCATGTTACATCACCGATCTCATGGCCTTAAGCCCAATCACATCGACTCATCTCGAATCCCAAGTACCATCCTCATAAACCATGTATATGTATACGTATATATATATATACATAGTCCCATACCCATGTGTATATATATATATACACACACATATCCCCATATACGCACAGGTAATAAAATAAATGTATGCAAGTGTGTGTGTGTGCGTGTGGGTGTAACAACTATTCTAGGCTTCGCGACTAAGAACCTAAACTAAGTTACTTCTAATTACCCTAAGCTAAACCTTGAACACATAACTATATCTTGAATATCCATGTCTCACATAAAAGATATCATATATATATAGTATATATATATATAGCATATTATACATCGAACTACGGGGGTGCTATACGCCATCCACCCGACTTCCCCCGTAGATATATATCTACTCACCTGAGCTTCGCTTTCTGGAGTCGATGACGCCACGCTCATCCACGTTGTCTCAAAGTATTCGTGGGGTACCTACAATCAATACACAATCGTAAATGCGTATTAAAACAAAGTCGGAAAACTAAAACGGCACACGTTTCGCCTATAGGTCAAAACCTATAGTCCCGCATGCAAAACACGACCAATAACCCTAGTCGTTGGCGTTCAAACACCACACGACAGAAACACACAATCAAATACCAAAATCCATGTTAAAACGAAGTTGTAAAACAATGCAGTAACTTAGGAAAATGGTCCCAGATTTTACCCTAAGTCAAATTAGCCAATTTTGCACATATGGAGGGTCTAGTTACAGGACATAGGAGACACAAAGCAAGCACGAAGCCTAATGCTCAAGCTCTGGCCGCAATTTGCGGCCAGAAGGGTTTTATTTGTGGCCATGGAGAGGTTGCAGGGGCTGTGGTCTTGGGCGATTCTTCCTAGGTGCATGCTGGTATCTCTGTGTATGCTAAATAATTTTTCAAGTCCCCGAGTCACTCCAGATTTCAATATACTACCACAATTTCCACAATTTCCCGTATCGGCAAAATTTCAAAGTTCGTAACTGGGGTTAAGTCTCAGGCTTTGGGTCTAAAATACTACCACTAAGGGGGGTTTAAGGTCACTACTAAGTCAATTACACTATCTCAATTCAAAATCCCCTCAAACCCTAACTAGGAATTTCCAAACCACACTAAACATCGCCTAATCACTTATAAACATGGATGGAAGCTAAAGTAAACCAAATAATACACTAATGGTTTAGAAATTATCTCATTTGGCAACTCAAGAAAATTCTTCAGTTGCCCCAAGTGTCCAAAATGCAAGCTTTCTTGGTCCAAAGTGTAGCTAGTGAGCTCATGCACATTTTTTGTGAAGTGGGGATGGAGTTTTGATGAAGATTTGATGATGAAGTGGGGGTTGTAGTGGAGGAGGGAGAGGGGGTGCTGCCATTGAGAGAGAAGAAGAGAGAAGGATGAAGATGACAATGAAACAAATGGCTAAGACCAAGATTTGACCCCTCACCTCTCTCTTCTCTTTCATGCCCATACCCTCACTATTCTATTCTTTATTGTTTTCTTTTCTTTTCATTTTCCTTTCTCTTTTCTTAAAATCAATAACCATGCATGAATGAAGAAATAACCATGAAGGAAAAAGCAACAAGTGTTAAAAATGACATGTGCATGTCATGTGCACAAAACACGCTTAAAGCCCGATTAGCGATTTTTAAATGCGATTAGCACTAAAATAGTGTCAAATAAATCATAAACTTTCATAATTTGCTTCATTTCACTAAAACACCCTCTTTTCAGTAATTTGTATAATTTTTCAAATTTTCCCTATTTTATCGGTATTTAATTATACCGTCTTATTAAAATATTGATTAAAATTATTATTTAATTATAAAAATTCCCAAAAACAATATTTTATTTTTCTGAAATGTGAAAATCTTCCCCCTTAAAGAAATTCGGTCCCCGAATTTAAATTTAAACCCCTCAATACTAAAACATTTCAATACAAGACTAAGTCGTCGGGTCCCGAAATCATAAATACATAAAACGCATCATAGCGCAATGCATGCGCATGAAAAACGAGTACATAAACCAAAATCAAAACTCCGTCAAGCATCTCGCAATTATCGGAGTTATGGTGAAGAATCCAATGTCAAAATCCAATATGAAAACCAACGTGATATACACCAACCTATACATGTATACATCGCTGTGTATTCGTCAAAACATCTGAAAGAAATGCATGCTAAACCTTTCATGTTGCTGTGCGATGCGTGTATCACGGCACAGTGGCGGACATTTATTGTAAGAAAGTAACTATATATATATATATATATATATATATATATATATCTCCTTTGTTGAATAGGCACGTCCCACCGTTTTGAAAACAATGTAGAAGGGTTTCCTAGTTTTAAACGGTTCGTGTCATCTCAGACACGTAGGTAAATACTGAGGCTATAGCTCTTTCTTTGGAAATTCCTTCAATAACTATCAATGCATGCAAAATATATCCAGGTACTGTCCTCTGATTAGTCCTGCTCAGTACAAAAACAAATAGTAAATATCATAAAAACGTACTGCTCCATAAGAAATCCATCCCAAAATGTGCATATGAATGCTACGTGCGTCTGGAGCGCACGAAAATCAAAATACATGAATGTGCCATACATGTGCACAGAACAACATCTAAGTGCAACGGGTGTACACGAAACACCTGTCAGAGGCAACGGTGTGCCTGACAGCAATATCAGGTGCATCTGATTTGCACAAAGAATCCCGATTTAGTGCATCTGGTGTGCACCAAAATCGCATCTCATATCATGCGCCCAACATGCACGAAAATCCAAATCATGTGCATCCATCATGCACGAATAAAATCTAAATCATGTGCATCCAACATGCACGAAATCCAATATCAAGCGCCGAACATCAGCAAAATCCAATCCAAGCATGTCAAATATGCGTAAGAATCCAATCAGGTGCACAAGGTGAACGAAACCAAATATCGAATATCACAACCAAAATCGACGGTATACAAAAAATCTCAATCCAAATCAGGTATACCATGGTATATAATCTCATAACCATGTGCAACCGCATGCACAAAATACGTATCAAATGCTAAAAGTGTATAAAAACTATGCCGAAAGCATAAGTCAAATCACATGCATACCCTAGGCATGAAATCAAAATCAAAATCTCAAATGACATCAAATTGAATGCAGGTGCAACTGTGGTGCACAAAATCAAATATCATGAAACTCAGTCATCAAAACCCAATCATGTGAATAGATCGCCCAAAATACTGAAATCAAGTATGGCGAAATAGTCCCGCTCAAGCACATCCTCTAAAGATCTCTGGCCAACTGTCATGGTCACTCATAACATATCTCGTCGACGGTGCCGAACTCGGCCTACTGGGTGTGCGTAATATGACCGCTCCTGGGTCCAAGTCTTCTCGTAAATTATTCCAGAAAGGTCCTGTCGAGGTCTCTCCCAAATCTCGTTTCTGCCGAACTGCCCGAAAGTCATCGTCCTTTACTAAATCTGTTTCTTGTTCCGGAACGGCTGCATACTCATCACGACTCCTTCTGGAAGATATATCCATATACAACTCCTATGCATGCGTATCACATCTCTGATGTCAACGGAGTTGAACGTCATCTCGTCGAAATCTCGTACGAACCTCTTACTCCACTTTTCTCTAATTCTGACTGCTTCAGACTCGTCTCTTCGTGGCTGCATGGACTGCGCTCCAACGGCTATACTCGTATCTGGAGTCTCGCAAGCAATACATCCCATCACCTGATATCCGAATGAAGTCGAACCATTCGATCGATTCGTCAAAACCTCATAATCCCCCAAGAGCTCAACATCTTGAGTACAGTTTAACAACATCGAGTACATGCCACAGCACCTATGGACCAATCGTAGAAGGGCAAACCCAAGCCTCATTAATGGCACCGCGGAACTGCCGCAAACCCAAAGGTTCAAAGGCTTTCACATGGTCATTATGTCGAGTTAGGGTTTCATTCTTCTAGAGGGTCCGTAGAGTTACTTGCATGTTTTCTTCAAATTCTTTAAACTTGGAAAATGGGTTTCTGACATTCGATTGCCTCTATCGACTCCCAACGTATCCGTATGAAATCCTCTCAAGCTAGAATCAATCAATCTGATGACATCGCATCGGGGTAAGCGAACGAACCACACGTCCTAGTCACTCATCCTCGGGTGACTAGCGACCTCCTATCATATCTCTAAGTACAACTCGTACTCCAATAGCTTCAACATCTGGGGAGATATCTCGTCGTTCATAGCAACAACTGGCTCATTCATCTGCACGCTGAACAGTGCCCCAATCATCACGAATAAGCGATACATCAATGGTCATCACATTCTGGCTGGCCTCTATCAGTGGCTCAATCCTCTGGTGCTGATCTGCACGTCGGAGAAATCTCATAACAGCGATCCATCAAACGCTCATGGCGCGAAAACATAATAAAACGACGCCTTACTATGCAATCATATGTCCCTGGGATCACGCCCTGGTCAGTTCTCATCCGTGACGAGCTCGTACTGACCGCAACTCTAGCCGTAGCTCTCTCTACCCATGTAATCGTGGCAGCAAAACCATAAACCGATATCGATGAGGATAGATCATGAATGAATATAATAATGTGTAAGGAAATGTACATCCTAAGGCTTCTTAAGCGGAGTAGCGTATCGTAAGTATGCCGCGGAACATATACACGGTACGTCACTCTCCTTAAGTCACCTACTCCATCAACCAAGGTCAACCTATGCGACGAAAGTTCGGGTCTAATACCCCCTCGACTAAGTCTATGTTCTGTAAGGTCAAGCCTAGATTCCGTATATATAAAAACGCCCTAGGCTCCGCATAATCAAACCTAGACTCGAACCAAGGTTAACCTAGCGCTCTGATACCAACTTTGTCACGACCCGAAATAGCACGTGACTGGCACTTGAATCATGTGATGTTTATAGGACCACACCTAATTCAAGTAAGCCAAAAGCCTAGAAATCTAAAACCATTTTAATAATAAATGATGGAAAACTCGTTTTAAAGAAGTGATTTTAATAGCATAAGCCGAATTATGCGTTTTTAAAATATCAAGTCTTTTCTGAAAATTTTGGCCGAGTTTCCTTTTTAAATACTGGCCCCGAACGGGGTACAACATGAATAATATATACATCAATGATAAAAGGAATCCCTAAGCGGGGAGCTAGCTCTTCGTCAATTGACGGTCACAACCACGCAGGCAATATAATATACAACGCCAAAGGGCGATGATCAAAACTGAAAAGGAAACTCAAAACAACATGAAATCCATAATAATACAAGCGCGACTCTAAGGTCGAAATAATATACAACTGATCTCTGAGTCTGAATAAATATACAAGTTTGGTTGATGAAGTTCCTAGATACAACTGAATATAAATAAATACAATGATGGTCACCATACAAGTGAACCCACCTACCAAAGCAATCACCCGGAAAAGGAGCAGGTGCCCGCAAAGCCGTAACGAAACCTGTACGGCAAAACCTGCAAGAAACTATGGCACAACGGGGGTGAGTTGCCAACTCGTGAGTAGAAAACATCACCGAGCGGAAATCGTATGTATGACACATCCTAGGTCAATACGATCAAATATATATAACCTCAAATAATAAAGTCTGAAGCATGAAAATGTGGTAAGGGTAAATATCTATACATAAGTGTAATCCCATGTGCTTGTGTCAGTGCCTCAGGTAGCAATGTATCATGTGTATGAGGTATGAAAGTAATGTAATGAAATGAGTGAGACAACTGTTTTCTTTATTTAAGGAGATTTCTGTATGTATATAAATCGAGTATCATCAATGAAATCAACAGAGAAATTCGTGTCAAGCATCGACACAAAACATAAATCCTAATATCTTAATATCTCCGGCTCCGGCCACCCAGACTGGCCTGTATCATCAAATATCATGATCTCAGTGTCTCAAATCTCAATATCTAGGGCTCCGACAGTCCGTATCAGCACATATCATCAATCACACGACAACGAACGGTATCCTTCGGATATCCGACGCACCAGGTAAAATTACCGGTAGGCAGTCTGCCCCTGCCAGGCTCATCATCCTCCATGAAATCACTCTCACCCCGGGGTACCTGTTCATACCATAATATTTCATTATTATATTCCCCATTCTTATTCATTTTATAAATAAACAGGTGCTTTTGACGCATGTCTGCTACATATTACAGGTTACTGGTTCTTGAATCTAAAACAGTGAAAAAGATAAAAGTCGATGCCAAAGTGGAACTACGACCAACAAATAGAAGGATCTTGATCAAGCCTATATAAAGATCAGTTCACAAAGTACAAGGCAGCACAAGGTCCAAGATGTCAAAGCGAACGGTTAAAAGTCCACTACAAGTATTCACTGGAAGAACTCGAGAAGACCCAGAAGCCAAATGGAGAAAAGAACCAAAGAAATAGGAAGCCCCAAAATCCCAAAGCCAGCACCAGAAATTACAAGCCACAACTCATCTTTTTGGCCGCGGAACCGCGGCCAAACAGGGCCTCGGGCCGCGATTCCGCGGCATGGTGGAGAAACTAAAGAATAAATATTTTACCATATTTTCGGCGGCGCTGAATAGGTCTTCCTAGGGGTATTTTGGTAAATGCAGACGTACGAATCAATTGTAACCTAGGGTTTCTATGTCCTATAAATAGATACCCAAATCATTGTATTAGGTTATGCCTCCTTCATGCCTCTTTTTATGAATAAAATTTAGAATTCTTTTGAAGAGCATCGATGCCTCTTTTCAAATCATCTATTCAGATTTGACAACCCTGCGTAAATGTTTGGAGAGAGCCATCTGTAAAGTAAGTAGGTGATTTCAATTCTTGCCCTATGTAATTTTTCATTCTCTGCCCTAGATAAATGTTTTTAAATTCCCTAATGAGCGAGTAGTCTCCTCGCTTGTTAGTGTTAGCTTTGTGGAAGGCTTTTGAGAGATGAGATCTTTCATCCCTTTCTTGCCCATCACATATAATCAATAGGACTCTATGCATACATGCACACACCGCTCTCTACGGCACCCTATCCCTCATGGTAGCGGTGATACCGTAGTATAAAGGCCCGGTTGTGATTGTTTTCCATGGAGGTTAGGGTAAGGATTGACAAAGGAAGGACAAGAAGCTAGAGGAAGAAACATCTTCCCGATGGTTCTAATCCCTTTTGTTAATAATTACCATAACTCCTAAGAAATCCTAATTTGGATATAGAAAGCGTTGAGATTTATTTACATTTCCAAACCTACCCTAGACCAAATCCTAGCAAGACTTAGATCTAGATAATCTTAGTATAAGAATAATTTAGTTTTTAGATTTAATAATCAATTCGGCTACCAACGGAATTAACTCGTTTGAGCGATTAGAAAATTCACAACATCCCTATGGACCGACCCGTACTCACCGGCTAGCTACCAAGCAACGCCGTTCTTGATTGCGGTTACTAGATAGTTTTTGAGACAATCAAATGGCGCCGTTGCCGGGAATGGTCTGTTATTTCCTTTTTGCAATTTCGTGTTAATATAAAATTAAAAAATCATAAAAACTGAAAAATCAAAAAAAAAGAATATAAAAATATATCAACTGTTATTTTTGGAAAGGGTATTTTTGTGTGAATTTTGCAGGATCTACAATCGAAAGACGGATCTGGAAATTTCCAGAAAGCGAAACAGAAATCGGTAGATCAGAACAGAGCGGGATTTTCAAAACAGAATAGAAGAATTTTTCCAGCGATCTGCAACCTCCATCCGACCACTGAACCGCGGCCTAAACCTACCTTAGACCGCGGAACCGCGGCCTCCTTGACGATTCAGCACGTGCGAAAAATTTTCGGGATCCGAGCCTGCTCCTTCACCGCGGAACAACGGCAGGAGACCCCTTTTGGCCGTGGAAAGGCTGCTTTCTGGTGACGTCATCTGGTGAAAAATTCTCTGTAAGCTCCTCTGTTCTTGCTCTGGAAATCTAGATATATCGTTTCTAAAAATCTGCGGCAGGATTCTTTGCGCTTTAAAAATCTTCCCCTTCCAAATAACAAATCTTGTGCTGGAATCTTTGCGCCGCGCGTAAATTAAAAATTGATTGCAAGTGATTTTCTGTTTTGCATATCTTTTATCGAAAATCATTTTGCAAAATTTCCAAATAAAGAGCAAACGGAAAAAGGAATTTTTTTTTTAACAACTTGCAAATTTTGCCGCTAAGAAATCCTTGCACCACCCAACCTTCTCTCTTTTTCCCTTTCTTCTATCATGGGTACCCCACATCATAAATGACTTTCTGAACTTTGGTATCCCGAACCTAACTTTGCCTCGTACGTCAATTGTTTCAGTCGATTTAAGGAAGATCCTTCCGTGCCCAAAATTTCTTTGAAAGATCAAATAGAAGCGTCTAGGAGAAACAGTTCGACTTTACAACCCACTTTGTGTCAACCATGTCAACCTTCACCACCTTCGTACGTTGACACCACTTTTTCAAGTCCTGCTGTAACTCCTAAACCGATGTCCATTGCAGAGCATATTGCTCAATCTCGTAGCCGATCTTTCACTCCTCTCCACACATCTAGTTTTAGGGATCAACAAGTCCATTCACCTTTTTATCCACATGTTGACCCTACTCCTATCCAACCATCCAATTCCTACCAGTCCTACCCGACTTTCCCACCTTCACTAGACACTGTTTCTACACAGCCTTTTGGGAGTTTCACGTATCCAAACAATTTCGAATCTTTTACCGAAACCCCTTCACAACCCATCTCTAGTTTGGAACAGTCGTTGGAAGCATATATTTTAGCAACAAACAAAATGGTTAGGAATGTGGATGCGTCCATAGCCGCCTTTATACAACCTAGTGAACCGGTAGCTAGTTTCCCACTAGCTTCAAATTTTTTAATGTATGAGGAGGCGGTTGGACAGAGTGAGAATTTGAGAGGAGCGAGTGAGTTCTATACATTCCCAAATCAGACCTACCCATACCCAATTTAAGCCCACAACTCCGGTTTTCCATCGCTTGTCCCAAATAGTTCACCAGTTGAAAATAAAAACGAGTTGTGTGACTTTGTAGTGCTTGATTTGCCAGACTGTGAAGAACCCCTTTCGAGTGAAACCACATCTAATCATTTTGACCTTTACACCTCCACTCTAGAACCTACATTGATAAATATCCATGCTTTTGATGAGGTGTCAGAAAAAATTGATTTTCACTTGATTGAGGATTTAGACGCCGGGAATATTTTGGATGATGAACCCGTACATTTGATTGAAATTGTATGTCCAATTCATCATCCCGAGTAATTAAATGTTTCTCCCGAACTTCACATGCGTCTTGATTTTGATGATAATGGCATGGATAAGCTAAATATTGAGGAGAATTATGAGGATAGTATTGAGGAGAGTATTGAGGATAATATTGAGGTTGAACCATTTTTGTTTGATGTGTCAGATTTTCCAATTCATCCTCCTGAACCATTAACGGTTATATCACCCTCCTTCCTTTCCATCGTTCCGACCACGCAAAAGATCACGCTTGAAGACTGTGAGCTTGAAAAATTTTCCTTTGCATCTGACACAGTTCTCACAGTCGATAACACTTACGAGTGTTTCACTTTTTCGGACAATATTGTTGACTCACCGCCCGAGTTTGAGTCCTTTGATATTTCAGATGAGTTAGTTGAACTATCAGACTTGGTTGCTTACAGTCGTTTCGAACCATTAATGGAATTTTTCAAGTTCGAGACAGTTTACTACGGTGAGAATAAGACTATCCCTAATTCACTCCCTTTCGTCATTCCTATCGTTCTGACCGTACAAGAGACCGTTACGCTTTCATCTCCAATACCAAGTTCGGCGTACCCATGCTTTCTTGCGAATCTTGAGGGATTTAACCCCATTTCTCGACGGGTTGATAGGTTAGCACAATCGCTTTTAACACATCGGTCATCACAAATTGCGCTAATTTATTCACTCGATTTACACCCTCAAGATCGTACTCCACTTCTTTCACTTTTCCGTCATTCTTCTCCTCCACCGAGACCATATTTCACATTTCTTCCCATACAGTCTCGTGTGCTTCTCATTTCTCTTCTTTCCACTCCCTCCTTTCACCAACTCTACCATTACCACGATAAGATTTTTGAATGGTTGGTGCTAACCTTTGGCTTGTGTAAAGCCTTGTTTAGTTTGGGGAGGACCTTGTTGTATATATGTATATATATTTTTTGTTTTCTTTTTCTATAAAAAAAAATAAAAAAAATTTCAAAACATTAAAAAATATATAAAAAATTTATAAATAAATAAACAGGGGAGTGCCGACATTTTGACCCTCTTGGTGTAGCATGACAGTGAAGACACTGTCAAGTTTAAGTTTGGGGGTATGCTCGGTAAGTCTTCTTCCTTCGCATTCATTGTACATATTTTTGCATTTGCATACTTATTTTAAAACTCATAAAAAATTGAAATTTTTTAAAAATTATAAAAATTAATGTATTCAATTTTGGCCGTATTTGACTTGAGTTTGACAGATAGGTTAACTAGCTAGGAACAACTAGATCTTAGATTTAGTAAATTAAAAACCCTAAAAATAACCTTCCTTAAAGTTTAACGGTAGAAAGTATATGTCTTTGTAGTTTATTTAGAAATAGGCAAATTTTGAGTTCAGTTCTTGGGCTAAGTTGAAACAAGGGAAGAGTATTGATATTTTATTAGAGTATAAGTTTGAAAAATAATTCCTAGCTTAAATCTAGATTCTGAAAATGTATACCCTACAATTTGCACAATCACGCACCTTGAAACTTGGAATAGTAGAAGATACCTTGAAATGCTCTTGTCTAAAGTACTTAGTTCGAAAAAAAATTCGGATTCAAGTGTGAATAAAGAAAAAAAAATGAACACTGGTTTTTGTGACTACTTAAGGCTGTAAAAATAGAAAAATATTTAGCGAGGGTGCTTCATCACCTAGTGCCTTAGACTAACTGGTTTGGAAGTCACTGCTAAAAGCCTTGGGTGTTGCAAGACTAGGAATTACGCTTTAAAGTGCAAACGCATTTTGTAATCGGTCGTTGGTACCTCAAGAAGTATTAACGGTCGCATAAAGGATGTGTAAGCAAAATTCATTTAAAATTCACCAATTAATAAGTACTTTGGACAACGGATAAGAGTATGATTGCTTGATTTGAATTTCCAAGTGTAGGGGTGATATATATACACACATGTAGGGGTATGTGATTGGGATTTAGATAAGAGAGAGGAATGAAGAATAAAACTTATATCTTTAATAGAGTTGATAAAAATTCCTAAGTGGAGATGGAACCCTAGAAGGAAAACTTAAGAAATGCCGAAAGTTAAGTAGGTCTACAGAACATTTATAATCTTAAGTTAAATGATGAGGAAGTGTGAAGAATATGGGTGGATAATTTACGAGTCGACGATAATATAATTCCTTGTTAGAAAACCTAATTGCAGAATTAAAGTCGAAAAGCCGAATTGATAGGATTTTGTGGGTAGTATCCGCTGAAAACCCTCAGGAGATAACACTTCTCCTACTAGGGACACCTAGAGGTTTAACGGCTTATTGCACGAGCTCAGTGCAATCGCGTTTCCCTGCGAAAGTGCGGTTAGGTTTCTTGTAGAGAATAAAATAAGTTTGCTAGAGGACGAGCAAAAGATAAGTTTGGGGGTATTTGTTAATACCATAATATTGTATTATTATATTCCCCATTCTTATTCGTTTTATAAATAAACAGGTGCTTTTTACGCATGTCTGCTACATATTACAGGTTACTGGTTCTTGAATCTAAAACAGTGAAAAAGATAAAAGACGATACCAAAGTGGAACTACAACCAACAAATAGAAGGATCTTGATCAAGCCTATATAAAGATCAGTTCACAAAGTACAAGACAGCGCAAGGTCCAAGATGTCAAAGCGAACGGTTAAAAGTCCACTACAAGTATTCACTGGAAGATCTGGAGAAGACCCAGAAGTCAAATGGAGAAAAGAACCAAAGAAATAGGAAGCCCAAAAATCCCAAAGCCAGAACCAGAAATTACAAGCCACAACTCATCTTTTTGGCCGCGGAACCACGGCCAAACAGGGCCTCGGGCCGCGGTTCCGCGGCATGGTGGAGCAACTAAAGAATAAATATTTTACCATATTTTCGGCGGCGCTGAATAGGTCTTCCTAGGGGTATTTTGGTAAATGCAGACGTGCGAATCAATTGTAACCTAGGGTTTCTATGTCCTATAAATAGATACCCAAATCATTGTATTAGGTTATGCCTCCCTTATGCCTCTTTTTATGAATAAAATTTAGAATTCTTTTGGAGAGCATCGATGCCTCTTTTCATATCATCTATTCAGATCTGACAACCCTGCGTAAATTTTTGGAGAGAGCCATCTGTAAAGTAAGTAGGTGATTTCAATTCTTGCCCTAGGTAATTTTTCATTCTCCGCCCTAGATAAATGTTTTTAAATTTCCTAATGAGCGAGTAGTCTCCTCGCTTGTTAGGGTTAGCTTTGGGGAAGGCTTTTGAGAGATGAGATCTCTCATCCCTTTCTTGCCCATCACATATAATCAATAGGACTCTATGCATACATGCACACACCGCTCCCTTCGGCACCCTATCCCTTAAGGTAGCGGTGATACCGTAGTATAAATGCCCGGTTGTGATTGTTTTCCATGGAGGTTAGGGTAAAGACTGACAAAGGAAGGACAAGAAGCTAGAGGAAGAAACATCTTCCCGATGGTTCTAATCCCTTTTGTTAATAATTACCATAACTCCTAAGAAATCCTAATTTGGGTATAGAAAGCGTTGAGATTTATTTACATTTCCAAACCTACCCTAGACCTAATCCTAGCAAGACTTAGATCTAGATAATCTTAGTAAAAGAATAATTTAGTTTTTAGATTTAATAATCAATCCGGCTCCCATTGGAATTAACTTGTTTGAGCGATTAGGAAATTCACAACATCCCTGTGGACCGACCCGTACTTACCGGCTAGCTACCAAGCGACGCCGTTCTTGATTGCGGTTACTAGATAGTTTTTGAGACAATCAGTACCATACCGGGTCCACCATGTACCCGAGACGGTTCATACGACTCCTCAAATCGGGTCTTGAAATCCATCTCATAACCGAGAAAATATCATGGTGGACGACTCATACATCACGAGAAAACAACACTTTTCATTTTAAAAAGAGAGAGAGAGAGAGAAGTTTGTATATATTCTTGCGGTTTTCCCCTAAATCCAGGAAATCTCATGAAAATCCGAAATCCAATCATCAATAGCAAGTAAACAGTGAATATCAGCATAAAACTCCATAATACTGCATAACTGTGAATAATAATATGCATGATTAGCAAGTAATAACTGCAATGTCTAAACTAGCATATAAAGACGGGTACGCTAATACCATGTCGAACTATCAGTTAACAAGCTATGTCAATGAGTAATATTCTCTAAAGTGTACGTGATATGGCAATTACCGATGATGATGGGTGTGAGCCGGCAAGTAAGTGTATGTGGAACATACGAATCATCGGTAATGGTGCTGGTGTCCTGACAGCATGATTTCAATATTAACATATGAAAACACATTATAAGCATGCAATGTGATGCGAATAGCAATAATATGCGGGAGCTGAATAATAAACACAATGTTAACTAATCTGCATTTATATAAATACGAGTCATACCGGTTTGCCATTTGAAATAACACGAATCCTGTGTTTAGAAAATAGGGACTACGGTGTTTTTAAGAAAAAGTACGTCCTTTGAAATATCCGTAGAATCCCTTGACCTGTCTTTAAAATACTCATGATTCCTTAGTTTTGAAATAGGTATGACTTGAGTCTAGTCGAACATCTACAAATAAACTACAAGACTAAACTAAACAGGCTGATTGGAAGGTAAGGAAACCGCCTAACATCTGAGTCGATACATATATATATATATATATATATATATATAACAGTCGGTGATCCCGCCTCAATAGTATCCCATACGATACAATATCTATAATATGACATCCTCATGTCAAGAGTGCGGATCTATCATTAATATATTGCTCGTACGGTAAATCCGTCGTACGGCCTCCCAAATCGGGATACGGGTCAATATTGTAGGGTTCCTAGGCACACTTATGAGGTTCTACAAGGCATCAACCATGCCAAATCAAATTTTTATATATGCCGAGCAACCCTAATCTAGATCGTTTACTAGAGGTAAGGCGAAAGCAAGCAAGTAAACTACTTTACTATTAAGTGAAATAGATTACAACCTTTGTAGATCCGGTCCTTCACTTCTAAAGCTCCGTGTTGACGTCCCTTCGCTGCGATCATCGGGATCCCGGACTCTAGCGATGGTTTCTTCGAAGAAATGAGCGGGCTAGGTCGTTAACTTCGTGGCCGAAGATGATCTATGTCGGGGAGACTCAAACTCAAGCTATTCCTTTACTTGGTCAAGAACTTTGTGAAGAGAACACCCTATACTACATGGAAAGTAGTAGAGGATGAAGAAATAGGAAGTGGGCTCACTTTAGAATTATTTTTCTCACACTTTTTCACATGGCACCATTGGAGCTAGCAAGCTTTTTTGATGGAGCTTGATGAAGAAGAAGAAGAAGTAAGAATAAAGAATAATGAATCCAAATGAAACTTATCCTTTTAATTATGGCACCATGGTTGAGTTAAGCCCTCATGCTTAACTCATGTAGAGAATTAACCAAAGTATTAGGTTAAGAGTTGGGTTAACTAATATCCTAAGGAAATGACAAAAGAGTTGACTTTGTCAATGTTTCTTCAAGTTTCATGAAGCTTGAAAACTTTGACCAAAGTCTCATCTCTTTTGTTATTTGTTAGGAAATTAGTAAACCCTAATTTAACCTTGATTTGGTTTAAGTCTCATACACACATCTTGTATGTATCATCAAACATGATACAAACATGTACACTTGCATATATCACATATAAACAATGTGCACAATTTAGTGAGAAAATCAATCTTAAGTGAACCAATACTAGTTAATGTAAAGTAATATATCAAATATATAATTATACATTAAATCATTAAATCAACACTTGATTTAACGATCCGGTCATAACCGAATAATATCATGTGTAACAACTTATCGAATCAACACTTGATCCGATAACCCGGCTATATCGCATACAACCGATCAATGTCACGAATCGCGAGAATAGAATACGGTATCTCATATCGTTTAATCTCGGTCCCGCACATATCACATATTTGCTCCTACTCCGTTTCGCTTGAGCCAGGAAACCCCTGTGTAGGACTCTAAAGACTCGTCAATACGCCGGTAGTAGGTGATGATCATATCAAACACCCACAATCCGCAAGCGGTCTGCTAAACGTAACGGCCACCCGGGTATTGAGTGATCAGAAGATCAACGAGCAAGCCTGCTCACACTCCTGCGAATCCAATCAGTAACTGTAGCGTTTTGAAAATCGTTTCGGTGAAATTTCGGAAAATCGGTAAAATAAGGGGGTTTTCTGTAAAAAGTCAAAATGCAAATATCTTATTATAAAAATTAAATATACATATTTTTTCTATGTAATGGCTAGTATTTGGTGTTTATTGAGCCACTGGTGAAATTTCAAATTTTCTGAAAAAAAAATTATTTTATTATTATTTTAAGCCGTCACTAATACATTTAATTAGGGAAAATTACAAATTGGAATGAGTTGAAACAAATTTTGTGCATCATGACACATTAAATAAAATTTTATCATGTGGTTTTTGAAATGAAATCGTTTTCCAAAACGGTTTAGAAAATATCGAAGAAAAAGGCTTTTTTCGGTGAAATTAGTGTTAATGGAAGTGGGGTACAACATTTATCTTTTTTCTCACCCAAACAAAACCCACACCCCCTCCCCTATAGCTCTGGCCGGCCTCTTTACAGCCCACCATTCTTGGGCCTCTCATCTCACAATTAAAAAAAACAAAGAAAAGAGAACAAAGGAATGAAAGAAATTGGGCAAAAGGAGTTTGGGCTTTGACTTTTGGGTATTGCTTTGACTTTTTCCCCACCTCCCTCTCTCTCCCCCCTCCCCATTCAGCCGACCCTCTCTCTCTCCTTCCTACAACAGCAGCCCCTCTCTCTTTTCCTCTCATTTCTCATCAAAATTTCATCACAAAATGCCCAAAAATCAACACAAAAATCCCACAAAATAAAAATCCAATCCCTACCCATTTTCCCTTATCTCTTTTAGCATGGATCTTGATGCAAAGATTTCAATTTGGAGGCCATGTTCTATGTATGTTCCATTGTTCTTGAGGTATAATAAATCTTGGTTTTTTGTTAAATTGTTTGATTATTTCTTCAATTAAGTTAATGAGTGGTTTAAATTAAGTTTTGAATTGCTAGTTAGAATTTTAAAGTTAGGGTTTGGAAATTCTAGAATTGGGTTTTTAAAATCAAGTGAGGTTTTTTAACATTGTTTATGATTGTATAGTGTAGTTATCATGCTAAGTCATGCAAAGTGTAATCTAAGTGCCAAATTTGCTAATTTCTACATCTAAATTATCATAATTAAGCTAATTGCAAACTAGTTTTTTTAGATCTATTATAATTAGTGAGTTTAAAATTTAGTTTGGGTTTGGGTGACTTAATTAAGTTATTTAGTGGGCATTTTAGCCACTAGAATTGTTAAAATAGTTAAAGTTGATTAAAACACCAAGTTTTGAGCTAAAATGGAAAATTGTGCTAGTTTTGTTAACTAGGTTTTGTAAATATATATATTTTGATGAGAATAAATTATTGTAATGGTTTATATGACTTGGTTATGATATTCAGTGGATATTGCGGCTGCTAGATTTGTTTAAACGTCGATTTTTGTACTAAAACGGTAAATTTTTGCTTGCTAGATTTTCGGAAAAATGGCTTTTAAAGTGAGTTTGAGTTTTTTTTGAATGTTAACCTATTTTATAATATAATTAGTGCATGTGATTGTGCAAATGAGTGTGTTTGGGTTTTCTCGATGCTTTGGCGTTTGTACGTCGACATCGAGGGTTTTGGGGTTGATTTATAAAGGCAACCATAGGTTTTGACCTATATGGGATTCGTGAGTCGTTTTGGTCATGAGTCGGATTTTAATGCAATACGGTGCATTATGATATGTAGGTACCCCATGCGGACTTCGAGACGACAAGCAAGCGCGTGGCGACGTCGGCACCGGCGAGCGAGGACCAGGTGAGTAGATTTATATCTACGGGGAGAAGTCGGGTGGATGGCGTATAGCACCCCCGCAGTTCGTGGTGATGTATACGAATACGTATACACACATATATTTTGATTATATATATTATGTTGATATGAGACTTGATGATAAAGGTGGATTCTAGGTGTTCATGGATTAGTTTAGTGTTAGTTGCGAAAGCCTAGAGTAGTTGTTACACCCACACACACGCACACACACATGCATACATCTATGTTATTACCTGTGCGTATATGGGGAGAGGTGGTTATGTGTTCACCTGGGTATGGGACTAGGTGTTCACATACTGGATTTGCGGATGATACTTAGGTTTGAGATGAGTCGATGAGATTTGAGTTGAGGCCGTGAGATCGGTGATATGGCAGAATTCGTACTTGAGATACGTCCTGATATTATAGCGGATCTTTGGATGACAATGCCATGTGAATAGTGATATTAGTAGTGTACTAGACGTAGGTCAGTACCCCAGATGATGATCTTGATAAAGAGGATACCAGATGAACAGTGTGATGAGTATGATATTGACCCGTACCCAGATTTGGGGATGCCGTACGATGGATTTACGTACGAGCTATATCTTGATGATTGATCCGCACTCATGACTTGGGATGTCTGATTATAGATATGGTATCGGATATGATATTATTGAGGCGGGATCACCGACTAATATATATACAGGTATGTATATGGATCGACTCAGATGTTAGGCGGTTTCCTTGCCTGTAGTCCAGCTTGTTAGCTTAGCCCTTTAGTTTAGTTTAGTTGTTAGATTAGATTCGATTCTTACCTATTTTAAAAACTAACGAATCATGGGTATTTTAAAAGACAGCCCAAGGGATCCTACGGATATTTCAAAAGACGTATCTTTTCATAAAAACACCGTAGCCCCTATTTTCAAAACCCCATGATTTGTGTTATTTCAAAAGGCACCATTTGTAGGACTTATATTAGATTAATGCAGATTAGTTATAGTTGCGTCTAGTATTCAGCTCCCGCTCACTATTGTTGTTTGCTCCGCATCACATGCTTATATTATGCTTCATATTCTACTGTTGATATCTTGTGGTTATGACACCAGCACCATTACCGATGATGCGTATGTACCACGTACACTTACTTGCCGGCTCACACACATCTTCATCGGTAATTGCCATGTCACGAACACTTTAGAAATACTATTTCATTGACATAGGTTGTTAGCTAATAGTTTAGACATTGTAGTTATTGCCTGCTACTTCATGCATGTTATTATTCACTGTTGTGCCGCATTCATGGATTTTCATGCCTATATTCACTTTTTACATGCTATTGATGATTTGGATTCGGATTTCATAAGATTTCTTGGATTTGGAGGAAAACCGCAAAAACATAAATAAACCTTTTGTCTCTCTTTTTAAATAAAAAGTGCGGTTTTCTCATGATGTATGAGTCGTCCACCATGAGTTTGCTGATGGATTTCGAGACCCGATTCGAGGAGACGGATGAACCGTTTCGGGTACATGGTGGGCCCGGTAAGGTACCCCGGGGCAAGAAGCGCGTGATGATGACGATGTGAGCCGGGCAGGGGAGACTACCTACCGGTGATATTACCCGACGCGTCGGATATCCGGAGGATACCGTCGTGGTCTTGAGTTGGATGGTAGGGGCCGGTCTGGACTGACGGCACCCTAGATATTGAGATTGAGACATTGAGATTTCGAGATATTGAGGTACTGAGATTTGATGATACAGGCCAGTCCGGATAGCCGGAGCCTGAGGTTTTGAGACATTGAGATTTATGTTTTGTGTCGATGCTAGACACTGTTGATGCTGAGTTCATTTATGATACCTCATTTTAAAAATACAAAGGAAATCTCACTAATTTATGAAAACAGTTTCTTCATTTACATGTATTCTGTTTTCATGCATTCATACCTCATTCATATGATATATTGCTACCTGAGGCACTGACACGGGCACATGAGATCACACTCGGGTTAGATATTACCCTAGCCATTGTTATAGGCTGCATGTTATACATATATTTGAGGATATATATTATGATCATTGACCTAGGTTGCGTTATTTATGCGATTTCTGTGCGTAGATGTTTTTCTATTCACGAGTTGGCAACTCACCCCCATTGTGCCCCAGTTTCTTGCAGGTTTGCCGTACAGGTTTCATTACGGCTTGCGGGCATAGTTTCCTTCGGGTGATTTGCTAGTAGGTGGGTTTACTTGTATCGTACCCCCATTATATATCTTGTATATTATTATTCTGTTGTATCTAGAAGTTCCATCAACCAAACATGTATTTATTTAAGATAGAGACCAGTGATGTTTATTCTTTCGACCTTAGAGTCGCGCGTTATATTTCTGTGGTTTTCTTGTGGTTTTGAGTTTTCTTTTGAGTTTTGATCCTCGCCGTTGGCGTTGTATATTTTATTGCTTGTGTGGTTGTGACCGTCGATTGACGAAGAGCTAGCTCCCGCTTGGGGATGCCTTTTTATTGATTTCGTATACTATTCATGTTGTATCCCGTTTCGGGGCCAGTGTTTACAAAGGAGACTCTACCGAAATTTTCAGGAAATTTTTGATGTTTTTAGAAACCCGCATAATTCGGCTTATGCTATTAAAACTACTTATTTAAATTGGTTTTCCTTCACTCTACTACTTTTCTTGGTTTACATTTCTGGGTTTTCGTCTTACTTGGATTACGTACGCCTCGAGACGTTTCGTGGTTTAAGTGCCGGTCATGTTCCGTACTTTCGAGACGTGACAAAGTTGGTATCAGAGCGTTAGGTTTTACCTTCGGAGTGTAGGATGACCCTTGGTTGATGGAATAGCTGACTAAAGTAGAGTGACGTACCGTTGGTATGTTCCGCGGCATACTTACGATACGCTACTCCATTTAAGAAGCCTTAGGATGTACATTTCTTTGCTCAGTATTATATTCATTCCTGATTTAGCCTCATCGGTACCAGTTATGGTTTTGCTGCCACGATTACTGGCAGGGAGAGTTACGGCTAGAGTTGCGGTTAGCACGAGCTCTTCACAAACGAGGACTGACCAGGGCATAATTCCGGCGACACACGATTGCGGTGATGTGTCTTTTTACTGTGTTTTCGCGCCACGAGCGTTTGGCGGATCGCCTTTACGAGATTTCTCGGACATGCCGATCAGTACCAGAGGATCGAGCCAATGATAGAGGCCAACGAGATTTTGATGACCGTTGGTGTATTGCTTATTCATAAGGTTTGAGGCACTGTTCAGCGTGCAGACGAGTGAGCCAGTTATTGCTGCGAACGACGAGATATCGCCCCAGATGTTGGAGCTATTGCAGTACGAGTTGTATTAAGAGATGATAGAAGGTCGCTAGTCACCAAGGATGAATGACTAGGACATGTGGTTCGTTCGCTAGCCCAATGCGAGGTCATCAGATAGATTGATTCCAGCTAGAGACGACTTCACGCGGAGACGTTGTGAGTCGACAGAGATGATCGAATATCAGCAACCTATTATTCCAAGTTTAAAGTATTCGGAAAGACATGCAGGCAATTCTATGGACCCTCTAGAAGAATGAAACCCTAACTCGACTTAATGACCGTGTGAAAGCCTTTGAACCTTAGGGTTTGCGGCAGTTCCGCGGCGCCATTAGTGAGGCTTGGGTTTGCCCTTCTACGGCTGGACCATCGATGCTGTGGTACGTACTCGATACTATTAAACTGTACCAAGATGTTGAGCTCTTGGAGGATTATGAGGTTTTGACGACTCGATCGGATGGCTCGACTTAATTCGGATGCTAGGTGGTGAGATGCATTTCTTGGGAGACTCCCGATACGAGGATAGCCGTTGGAGCTCAGTCTATGCAGCCACGACGAGACGAGTCCGAAGCGGTCGACATTAGAGAAAGGTGAAGTAAGAGGTTCGTACCAGATCTAGATGAAATGACGTTCCACTCCACCGACATCAGAGATACGATACGCATGCCGAGACATTGTACTTGGATATACCTTCCAGAAGGAGTCGCGTTGAGTATGAAGCCGTTCCAGAACGAGAACAGATCTAGTAAGGGACGATGACTTCCGGACAGTTCGGCAGAGACGAGATTTGGGAGAGATCTCGATAGAACCTTTCTGGAATAAATTACGAGAAGACTTGGACCCAGTAGTGGTCATGTTATGCACACCGGCAGGCCAGAGTTCAGGATCGTCGACGAGACATGCTATGGGTGACCACGGCAGTTGGCCAGAGATTCTTGGAGGATGTGCTTGAGCGGGACTATTCCGCCATACTTGATTTGCGTATTTTGGGCAATTTATTCACATGATTGATTTTGATGATTGAGTTTCATGATTGTCTTCATGGACCATGGTTGCACCTGCTGAGTATTTACGATTTTTGCACGGTTGTTGCACTTGATATCGTTTTCGTGCCTTGGTTCTCATGTTTGTGATTATATGGATTTCATACAGTTGAGCTAATTTGTGCGTATATACGCACACGATTTGGTTTTTGCACTCGGTATAGTTCATATATGTTTGTAGTGCAGTGTTGCGTATGTTGTGCATTTAGATGCCCTGGACTTCAATTTCGATGGTGATGTTCGATATTTGTTTTGTGCACCTTGTGCACCTGATTGGATTTTGCGTATATTCAGCACTTGATATTGGATTTCATGATTTCGTGCACGATGGATGCAACTGATTTGGATTTTCGCGCATGTTGGGCGCATGTTTTGAAGTGTGATTTTGGTGCACACCAGATGCACTAAATCGAGATTTTTCGTGCATGTCAGATGCACCTGATTTTGCTGTCAGGCACACATGTTGCCTACGACAGATGTTTCGTGCACACCCGATGCACTTAGATGTTGTTTCTGTGCATATGTATGGCACATATTTGGATTTTGATTTCCATGCGCACCAGACGCACGTAGTATTCATACGCGTATTTTAGGATTGATTTTTCTTATAGAGCAGTACGTTTTTATGATATTGCTATGTGTTTTCGTACTGAGCAGGACTAGTCAGAGGACAGTACCTGAATATATTTTGCATGCATTGATAGTTATTGAAGGGATTTCAAAAAAAAAAGCGAGCTAGAGTCTCAGCATTTACCTACGTGTCTGATATGACACGAAATGTTTAAAACAAGGAGACCCTTCTAAATTGTTTCCAAAACGGCGGAACGTACATTTCAAACAAAGGTATATATGTATATAGTTATTTTCTTATGATAGACGTCCGCCACTGTGCAGTGTTATACGTGTTGCACAGCGACTTAAAGAGATTTGGCATACATTTCCTTCAGATACTTACATATATAGATTCGATATTTACATGTATAGTTTCGAGTTATATCATATTGCTTTTGCTTTGGATTTGACATTGATGTCTTCCCCATAACTCCGATGATTGCGGGATTCTTGACGGATTTTTGATTTGAGTTATATGCTCATTTTTCATGCGCATGCGCTGCGCTACGATTTGTTTTATGTATTTATAATTTCGGAGCCCCGACGACTTGATGGTTTTGGTTTAGATGTTTTCGTATTTGGGGAGAGTTTTACATTAAATTCGGGGACCGAATTTTTTTAAGGGGGAAGATTGTAGCGTTTTGAAAATCGTTTCGGTGAAATTTCGGAAAATCGGTAAAATAAGGGTGTTTTCTGTAAAAAGTCAAAATGCAAATATCTTATTATAAAATTTAAATATACATATTCTAGCTATGTAATGGATAGTATTTGGTGTTTATTGAGCCACAGGTGAAATTTCAAATTTTCTGAAAAAAAAATTATTTTATTATTATTTTAAGCCGTCACTAATACATTTAATTAGGGAAAATTACAAATTGGAATGAGTTGAAACAAATTTTATGCATCATAACACATTAAATAAAATTTTATCATGTGGTTTTTGAAATAAAATCGTTTGCCAAAACGGTTTAGAAAATATCGAAGAAAAAGGCTTTTTTCGGTGAAATTAGTGTTAATAGATGTGGGGTACAACATTTATCTTTTTTTCTCACCCAAACAAAACCCACACCCCCTCCCCTATAGCTTTGGCCGGCCCCTTTACAGCCCACCATTCTTGGGCCTTTCATCTCACAATAAAAAAAAACAAAGAAAAGAGAACAAAGGAATGAAAGAAATTGGGCAAAAGGAGTTTGGGCTTTGACTTTTGGGTATTGCCTTGACTTTTTCCCCACCTCCCTCTTTCTCCCCCCTCCCCATTCAGCTGACCCTCTCTCTCTCCTTCCCACAACAGCAGCCCCTCTCTCTTTTCCTCTCATTTCTCATCAAAATTTCATCACAAAATGCCCAAAAATCAACACAAAAATCCCACAAAATAAATATCCAATCCTTACCCATTTTCCCTTATCTCTTTTAGTATGGATCTTGATGCAAAGATTTCAATTTGGAGGCCATGTTCTATGTATGTTCCATTGTTCTTGAGGTATAATAAATCTTGGCTTTTTGTTAAATTGTTTGATTATTTCTTCAATTAAGTTAATGAGTGGTTTAAATTAAGTTTTGAATTGCTAGTTAGAATTTTAAAGTTAGGGTTTAGAAATTCTAGAATTGGGTTTTTAAAATCAAGTGAGGGTTTTTAACATTGTTTATGATTGTATAGTGTAGTTATCATGCTAAGTCATTCAAAGTGTAATCTAAGTGCCAAATTTGCTAATTTCTACATTTAAATTATCATAATTAAGCTAATTGCAAACTAGTTTTTTTAGATCTATTATAATTAGTGAGTTTAAAATTTATTTTGGGTTTGGGTGACTTAATTAAGTTATTTAGTGGGTATTTTAGCCACTAGAATTGTTAAAATAGTTAAAGTTGATTAAAACACCAAGTTTTGAGCTAAAATGGAAAATTGTGCTAGTTTTGTTAACTAGGTTTTGTAAATATACATATTTTAATGAGAATAAATTATTGTAATGGTTTATATGACTTGGTTATGATATTCAGTGGATATTGCGGCTGCTAGATTTGTTTAAACGTCGATTTTTGTACTAAAACGGTAAATTTTTGCTTGCTAGATTTTCGGAAAAATGGCTTTTAAAGTGAGTTTGAGTTTTTTTTGAATTTTAACCTATTTTATATTATAATTAGTGCATGTGATTGTGCAAATGAGTGTGTTTGGGTTTTCTCGATGGTTTGGCGTTTGTACGTCGACATCGAGGGTTTTGGGGTTGATTTATAAAGGCAACCATAGGTTTTGACCTATGTGGGATTCGTTAGTCGTTTTGGTCATGAGTCGGATTTTAATGCAATACGGTGCATTATGATATGTAGGTACCCCATGCAGACTTCGAGACGACAAGCAAGCGCGTGGCGACATCGGCACCGGCGAGCGAGGACCAGGTGAGTAGATTTATATCTACGGGGAGAAGTCGGGTGGATGGCGTATAGCACCCCCGCAGTTCGTGGTGATGTATACGAATACGTATACACACATATATTTTGATTATATATATTATGTTGATATGAGACTTGATGATAAAGGTGGATTCTAGGTGATCATGGATTAGTTTAGTGTTAGTTGCGAAAGCCTAGAGTAGTTGTTACACCCACACACACGCACACACATGCATACTTCTATGTTATTACCTGTGCGTATATGGGGAGAGGTGGTTATGTGTTCACCTGGGTATGGGAGTAGGTGTTCACATACTAGATTTGCGGATGATACTTGGGTTTGAGATGAGTCGATGAGATTTGAGTTGAGGCCGTGAGATCGGTGATATGGCAGGATTCGTACTTGAGATACGTCATGATATTATAGCGGATCTTTGGATGACAATGCCACGTGAATAGTGATATTAGTAGTGTACTAGACGTAGGTCAGTACCCCTGATGATGATCTTGATAAAGAGGATACCAGATGAACAGTGTGATGAGTATGATATTGACCCGTACCCAGATTTGGGGATGCCGTACGACGGATTTACGTACGAGCTATATCTTGATGATTGATCCGCACTCTTGACTTGGGATGTCTGATTATAGATATGGTATCGGATATGATATTATTGAGGCGGGATCACCGACTAATATATATACAGGTATGTATATGGATCGACTCAGATGTTAGGCGGTTTCCTTACCTGTAGTCCAGCTTGTTAGCTTAGCCATTTAGTTTAGTTTAGTTGTTAGATTAGATTCGATTCTTACCTATTTTAAAAACTAACGAATCGTGGGTATTTTAAAAGACAGCCCAAGGGATCCTACGGATATTTCAAAAGACGTATCTTTTCATAAAAACACCGTAGCCCCTATTTTCAAAACCCCATGATTCGTGTTATTTCAAAAGGCACCATTTGTAGGACTTATATTAGATTAATGCAGATTAGTCATAGTTGCGTCTAGTATTCAGCTCCCGCTCACTATTGTTGTTCGCTCCGCATTACATGCTTAAATATATGCTTCATATTCTACTGTTGATATCTTGTGGTTAGGACACCAGCACCATTACCGATGATGCGTATGTACCACGTACACTTACTTGCCGGCTCACACACATCTTCATCGGTAATTGCCATGTCACGAACACTTTAGAAATACTATTTCATTGACATAGGTTGTTAGCTAATAGTTTAGACATTGTAGTTATTGCCTGCTACTTCATGCATGTTATTATTCACTGTTGTGCCGCATTCATGGATTTTAATGCCTATATTCACTTTTTACATGCTGTTGATGATTTGGATTCGGATTTCATGAGATTTCTTGGATTTGGAGGAAAACCGCAAAAACATAAATAAACCTTTTTTCTCTCTTTTTAAATAAAAAGTGCGGTTTTCCCATGATGTATGAGTCATCCACCATTAGTTTGCTGATGGATTTCGAGACCCGATTCGAGGAGACGGATGAACCGTTTCGGGTACATGGTGGGCCCGGTAAGGTACCCCGGGGCAAGAAGCGAGTGATGATGACGATGTGAGCCTGGTAGGGGAGACTACCTACCGGTGATATTACCCGACGCGTCGGATATCCGGAGGA
Organism: Agapanthus africanus; assembly: GCA_030015575.1. Taxonomy (NCBI): domain Eukaryota; kingdom Viridiplantae; phylum Streptophyta; class Magnoliopsida; order Asparagales; family Amaryllidaceae; genus Agapanthus; species Agapanthus africanus. The sequence goes on along the minus strand of CM057345.1, from coordinate 331,031,960 downwards.
TACCGTCGTGGTCTTGAGATGGATGGTAGGGGCCGGTCTGGACTGACGGCGCCCTAGATATTGAGATTGAGACATTGAGATTTTGAGATATTGAGGTACTGAGATTTGATGATACAGGCCAGTCCGGATAGCCGGAGCCTGAGGTTTTGAGACATTGAGATTTATGTTTTGTGTCGATGCTAGACACTGTTGATGCTGAGTTCATTTATGATACCTCATTTTAAAAATACAAAGGAAATCTCACTAATTTATGAAAACAGTTTCTTCATTTACATGTATTCTGTTTTCATGCATTCATACCTCATTCATATGATATATTGCTACCTGAGGCATTGACACGGGCACATGAGATCACACTCGGGTTAGATATTACCCTAGCCATTGTTATAGGCTGCATGTTATACATATATTTGAGGATATATATTATGATCATTGACCTAGGTTGCGTTATTTATGCGATTTCTGTGCATAGATGTTTTTCTATTCACGAGTTTGCAACTCACCCCCGTTGTGCCCCAGTTTCTTGCAGGTTTGCCGTACAGGTTTCATTACGGCTTGCGGGCATAGTTTCCTTCGGGTGATTTGCTAGTAGGTGGGTTTACTTGTATCGTACCCCCATTATATATCTTGTATATTATTATTCTGTTGTATCTAGAAGTTCCATCAACCAAACATGTATTTATTTGAGATAGAGACCGGTGATGTTTATTCTTTCGACCTTAGAGTCGCGCGTTATATTTCTGTGGTTTTCTTGTGGTTTTGAGTTTCCTTTTGAGTTTTAATCCTCGCCGTTGGCGTTGTATATTTTATTGCTTGTGTGGTTGTGACCGTCGATTGACGAAGAGCTAGCTCCCGCTTGGGGATGCCTTTTTATTGATTTCGTATACTATTCATGTTGTATCCCGTTTGGGGGCCAGTATTTACAAAGGAAACTCTGACGAAATTTTCAGGAAATTTTTGATGTTTTTAGAAACCCGCAAAATTCGGCTTATGCTATTAAAACTAATTATTTAAATTGGTTTTCCTTCACTCTACTACTTTTCTTGGTTTACATTTCTGGGTTTTCGGCTTACTTGGATTACGTACGCCTCGGGACGTTTCGTAGTTTAAGAGCCGGTCATGTTCCGTACTTTCGGGACGAGACAGTAACACGTACCGCACAGTCCGGTCTGTTCGTCTGATATGTCGCATATCTCGCCTAGTGGTGGTAAACGTCAGACCCAGTAGCCTGATAAGTGATGCCGATGTAAGGTCCATAACAAGCATGAAACTTCTGATAACACTTATCAGTAAATCAGTGCAACCCTGGCCAGGGATTTCCAGTTATGGCCAGTCGAGCATAGCGCAACATCAACCCCCAAAACCGGGAGAGGTGAATCCCCTCCTATCGCTCATTGCCTCCATGTGAATCGGGACTGTACCCAAAAACCACATGTTTGCACGACTCAGTAGAACAGTGGTATGGTGGAAATCAAAGCACAGTGGGAGACACACAAGACTCTATGACGATCTCGGGTCAACAGACTAAGCTGTACCAGTGTCACCAGAGAACTGCCATCTGACGTGAGGTATAATACCATCTGGGAGTTCTCGGCGAGTCCGTTCAGTGTACCCAATCACCACTGAGCACCCGCATACCATCTCTGATGTCAAACACCAATGGATATGGGATCATCCATCGCCCATCACATGGGTCGAGAAGATATACGCTAGTCTACTCTGGAATATCGATGCCCTGTCTCGATATTCCCACGACTAGGAACATTGAAGGATGTACTCATGGACTACCCAGGCCCCACTAGTATGATCTTCATCACAGTCCTGAAAGTCGAGTACACATCCTAAGGGCTTTATCAACATGTAACAGAGAGACAGAAAGTATACATGTTAAGATAAAGGGCAACCAGATAGCATACTATCATGTCGAGCAAGAAAGTCCTACCTATATATGTCCCAGCATCCACTACAATATACATCTCATATACAGTAAAGGCCTTTAGGGCATACATATAACTAACAATCTCCCACTTGCACTAGGGCCATCTGTAGCAGTGGTTGCTGTATCTCATACTCAACCATCCTATAAAAAGTCTCTCTCTGGGAAAAAGCCTTTGTGAGTGGAGCCGCCGTGTTGTCCTCTGAGTCTCCTCTCCTAACCTTGATCACCCTCGAGATCAACCTTCTCCATGATCAGGTGATGCTGCCTCAGAATATGTCTGGGTCACTGATGGGACCGGGGTTCCTGGGCCAAAACCACACTTCCATTATCACACAATGGTAGGAACCTAGTTCATCTCATGAACCAATATACACCCAAACTGCCTCTTTGGTAGTATCTTTGATAGCGATGTTACCAGCCTTTATCGTCTAGTCTGCCACGGTATCTAGCTTGGAACTTTTCCAACATATCGTCCCTCCACTGAGGGTAAAGACAATGCCTGTGACTGACATTCAGTCGTCCTTATCACCCTGGAACTTTTCCAGTGATTCTCCCCAGGATCGATTGATACCATCTTACTACACCTAGTGAGAATCCTAATATCCATTTAGATCTATCTCATAGATCCAAAACCCAGGATTTAGGAGGTATCACCTTTAATCCTATTTGGATAATCCTTATGATAAGAGGAGATTGACCGTGCGTAGCATAGGAAACTCTTTTCCTATCAAGAGTATGTTGTCCACGTACAATACGAGGATGACCACCTTACTCTCTACTACCATTTTGTATATACATGGTTCATCTACTATTTTGATGAAGTCAAACTCTTTGACTACCACATCAAAACAGACGTTCCAACTCTGCGATGCCTGCTTTATCCTGTAAAGCAACTTGCACACGTTTTCGCTGCTCCCACTGTCTACGAAGCCCTCTGGCTGTGTACTTATAGACGCGCTCTTCTAAATCAATATTTAGAAAAGCAGTCATGACACCCAACCACCGGATATCGTAATCATGGTATATAGCAATGGCAAGTAGGATCCGGATGTACTTAAGCACAGCCACTGGAAAAGGTTTCATCATTATCCACGCCTGGTCGATGACGAAAACCTTTAACAAGTCTAGCTTTGAAAATCTCAACTTTTCCATCTACACCAAGTAATCTTCTCAAGATATACTTGCTCCTGATGGGGATTTAACCCTTCAGATATAGCATCCAAAGTTTATACTTTGTTGGTGTACATGGATTCCATCTCAGATCGCTTAGCATCCAGCCATTCTTACAGAGTCCCCACTCTTGATGGCCTGCTCGAAACTAGTTGGGTCATCATCTCATGATGCAATCCTCGCTCCCACTGTCATCGAGAAACCGAAGTATCTCTCAGGCGGATGAGGAACCCTACTAGATTGGCGGAGAGGCTGAGGTTCGTCGGAGACTATTGAATCCTTTGGTTCTATCAAATCATCAGCTGTAGTTTGTATTGCTGGAAATCCTTCCAGTTCTACAGAACTTACCTTGCCTCGAATTTGTCCGGATTTTGCTTTTGACGTAGGCCGGACAACCCTAAATCTTAACTTGCTTAAGAGATGGGCTCTTCCCATACCATATTTCATATGGAGTGGTAGGCAGTGATCTGATTCGAACCTAATTCAATAGGTATGCAGCTTCTTAAGTGCATAACTCCCAAAAGGAAACAGGTAACTCAGTAGTACTCATCATAGAGCGCACCATATCATATAGGGTGTGATTGCTCTGCCCCGATACACCGTTGTGCTGTGGTGTATACGGAGGCGTAATGCTAAGAGAGAATCTCATTCTCCTTTAGAATAGTCCAGGAATCCCGTGCTCAAGTATTCTCCTCCCTGATTGTAGGGTTACTAGGCACACTAACAAGGCTCTACAAGGCATCGACCATGCCAAAATTAAATTTTATGTGCCGAATAACACTAAGCAAGATCGTATACTAGAGTTTAGGCGAATCGAAAGGCAAGTAAACAACTTTACTCTAAGAGATCACGAAATACAACCTTTGTAGATCGGTCCTCCACTTCTTTAGCTCCTTGATGAAGTCCCTGTTAGTTATATGTATGCCCTAGAGACCATTACTGTACATTGGATGTATATTGTAGTGGATGCTGGGACATATATAGGGAGGACTTTCTTGCTCGACATGATAGTATGCTATCTGGTTGACCTTTACCTTAACGTGTACACTGATTGTCTCTCTGTTACATGTTGGTAAAGCCCTTAGGATGTGTACTTGACTACCTGGACTATGATGAGGATCATACTAGTGGGGACATGGTAGTCTACAAGTACATCCTTCAAAGTCCCTAGTCGTGGGTGTATCGAGACGGGGCATCGATATACCAGAGTAGACTAGCGTGTACCTTCTCGACCCATACAGATGGGCGATGGATGATCCCATATCCATTGGTGTTTGACATCAGAGGAGATATACGGGTGCTCAGTAGAGACTGGGTACACTGGACGGACTCGCCGAGAACTCCCAGATGGTATTATACCTTACGTCAGATGGCAGTTCTCTGGTGACACTGGTACTGAGTAGTCTGTTGACCCGAGATCGTCATAGAGTCTTGTGTGGTTCCCACTGTGCTTTGATTTCCATCTTACCACGTCCAAGAGGGCATGCAAAACGGTGGTTTTTGGGTACAGTCCCGAGTCACATGGAGGCAATGAGCGATAGGAGGGGATTCGTCTCTCCCGGTATAGGGAGTTGATGTTGCGCTGTGTTCGATTGGCTATAACAGGAAATCCCTGGCCAGGGTTGCTGAGATTTACTGGTAAGTGTTACCTGTAGTTTCTCGAATAGTTATAGACCTCATATCGACACGACTTATCGAGCTATTGGGGTCTGACGTTTACCACCCCTAGGCGAGATATGCGACATATCAGACGATCAGACCGGACTGTACGGTAGTGTTACTGGTTGGATTCACTGGAGTGTGAGCGGGCTTGCTCGTCGATCTTCAGATCGCTCAATACCCGGGTGGCCGTTACGTTTAGCAGACCGCTTGCGGCTTGTGGGTGTTTGATATGATCATCGCCTGCTGCCGGCGTATTGACGAGTCTTTAGAGTCCTACACAGAGGTTTCCTGGCTCAAGCGAAACGAAATAGGAGCGCATATGAGATATGTGCAGGACCGAGAATAATGCGTGTATGTGATACCGTATTCCATTCTCGCGATAAATGTACTGATTGGTTGTATGCGATATAACCTAGTTATCGATTCAAGCATTGATTCGATAAGTCGATACATAGGATACTAGTCGGTTATATGCAATATGACCGGATCGTTAAATCAAGTGTTGATTTAATGATTTAATGTATAATTATATATTTGATATATTACTTTGCATTAACTAGTATCGGTTCACTTTGAATGGATTTTCTCACTCGGCTGTGCGCATTGTATATGCGATATGATTTTGTGCATATGTTTGTATCATGTTTGATGATGCATGCTTTATTGGTTAAGTGTAAAGATTAAACCATGGTTGTGAATGGTTAGGGTTTTGTTTTCTTTTTCATTTATTTATTTATTATTTAGTTATTCATTTGGAAAAAGAAAAAGGGTGAGAAAAATGGTGGCATTCTTTTAATCTTTCATGAAGCTTCATGAACATTTTGACTATGTCACCATTTTTGTCTCATGCTTAACCCTAACCACTCCACTAACCCTTGTTCACTCTCTACACTTTACCATGGTTACCTTTATGATAAGAATGATTATTCTTTTCTTTTCTAATTAATCTTATCATAATATTCTTCTTCTTCTTCCATTCTTCAAGTGAAGAAAGCTATGCTCCATCAATGGTGATTGATGAAAATGAGTGAGAAATCCAATTCTAAAGTGAACCCACTTCCTATTTCTTCATCCTCTACCTCTTGCCAAGTAGTAGAGTGTGTTTCCTTCACAAGTTTCTAGACTTGGTGAAGGTGGAGCTTGATCTAGCGATGCCTCGACGTAGATCATCTTCGGCATGGACATCGATGACCTAGCTCGCCATTTCTCCGACGAAGCCGACGCTAGAGCCCGGGAATTCATTTGGACAGCGAGGGGACTTCGTTGCGGAGCTATGGAGGTGGAGCACCGGATCTACAAAGGTTGTATTTCCGTATTCTTGTAGTTAAGTGTTAACTAGTTTTCTTATTCGCCTAGAAATCTAGCCAACGATCCGTTCTAGGGTTTCTCGGCACCGTTTAAATTTGAAATTGGCATGGTTGATGCCTTATGAGACCTCATTAGGGTGCCTAGGAATCCTACAGTCCCTTCGCTGCAATCTTGGTTCTCCCGGACCCTTGCATGGCTTCACGAGGCGAAAAGGTGCGACCTTTGCTTGAAGTCTCCGAGGCCGAAGATGATATACGTCGAGGGAATTCTGACTCAAGCTTCTACTTCACTAACTTGAGAATTAGTGAAGTAAACACCCTATACTAAAGTGCTAATCTAGTAGAGGATGGAGAAATAGGAAGTGGGTTCTCTTTAGAATTTTATTTCTCACACTCTTTCTCACTTTGGATCAAACCCTAGCAAGCTTTTTCTTTCTTTGCAAAAATGAAGAAGAAGAAGAAAAGAAAGAGATGAGGATAATGATCAAGTGAGAAGAGTAACCATGGTGAGTGAGTATCATATACTAACCCTTATAGAGCCATAACCATAGCTAATTGATTATGGTTGGGTTAAAAAGAATCTAAGGTAAAGACAAAGCTAGTAGACTTTGTCAAAGCAAGTTAAGCTTCTACAAGCTTCATGCTCATTCCAAAACTCCACTAATTTTGTAATTATCTTAAATAATCTTAACCCTTCATAATACATAGAATGGTGTATGTCTCATACATGCATGGATTGTGTATCATCAACCATGATACAATATGATAACACATTTTAAACATATATCATATATATGTTAAAGTAGTATACAAGTGAGAAAAACCCTAAAGTGAACAAGTGTTAGTAAATGTAAACTAGTATATCTAATATACAATTATACACTTAATTATTAAATCAACACTTGACTTAATAATCCGGTTATATCTCATATAACCGGCTAACATCCATTGTATCGACTTATCGAATCAACACTTGATTCGATAACCCGGCCATATCATATATAACCAACCGATACATATAGTCGCGAGAATAGAATACGGTATCACATGCATTTATTCTCGGTCTCGCACATATCACATTCGTGCTCCTATTTCGTTGTGCCTGAGCCAGAAAAACCTCTGTGTAGGACTCTAAAGACTCGTCAATACGCCGGCAGTAGGTGATGATCACATCACGCACCCACAAGCCGTCAGCTGTACTAGCTGGACGTAACGGCTGCCCGGGTATTGAGCGATCAGAAGATCAGCAAGCAAGCCTGCTCCAACTCCTGTAAAAGCCAGCCGGTAACACTTCCCGTACAATCCGGTCTCCTCGTCTGATATGTCGCATATCAAGTTTAGGGGTGGTAAACGTCAGACCCCAGTAATCGATAAGTCGTGCCGATATGAGGCTTATAACGGGTCGAGAAACTACTGGTAACACTTACCAGTAAATCTCTAATCAGCCCTTGCTAGGGACTTCCCTGTTACGGCCAATCGAGCACAGCGCAACATCAACCCCCAATACCGGGAGAGACGAAACCCCTCCTATCGCTCATTGCCTCCATGTGACTCGGGACTGTACCCAAAAACCACCATTTTGCACGCCCTCATGGACGAGGTAAGGTGGAAATCAAAGCACAGTGGGAATCACACAAGACTCTATGACGATCTCGGGTCTACAGACTAACCTGCACAAGTGTCACCAGAGAACTGCCATCTGACGTGAGGTATAATACCATCTGGGAGTTCTCGGCGAGTCCGTCCAGTGTACCCAGTCACCACTGAGCACCCGTATACCATCTCTGATGTCAAACACCAATGGATATGGGATCATCCATCGCCCATCTCATGGGTCGAGAAGCGTATACGCTAGTCTACTCTGGTATATCGATGCCCCGTCTCGATACACCCATGACTAGGGACCTTGGAGGATGTACTTATGGACTACCATGTCCCCACTAGTATGATCCGCATCATAGTCCAGGTAGTCAAGTACACATCCTAAGGGCTTTACCAACATGTAACTATAAGACAGTATAAAGAGACAAGTATACATGTTAAAGTAAAGTGCAACCAGATAGCATACTATCATATCGAGCAAGAAAGTCCTCTCTATATATGTCCAAGCATCCAATATAATATACATCATCTGTACAATACTGGCCTCTAGGGCATACATACAACTAACACTGATCACATCAAAGGACATAATACTTATACCCATTTTTGGTTCTCTACTTCTAACTTATATTCTGTGATTATCTCAAAAGTTTCGGACTTGTGTTTCAACAGGAACTTATGTCTGAATCTAGAGAGATCATCAGTGAATGTAATGAAGTACAAAGAACTGGTCGTGGTATATGTAGATTGGGGACCTTCATACATCACTATGTATCAGTCCCAAGAGTTCACTAACTCTTTCTCTGTTTCGAGTAAACAGAGCTACGGTCATCTTATCTTTATGACATGACTGGCAAGTTTCACAAGATGTAAATTCAAACTGATTTAAATATGCATCTAAATGTAACTTTAGCTAGTCGTGTCACATTGATATGACCTAGTCTACAATACCTCAAGAAGGATTCGTTCATTTCTGAACTCTTCCTCTTGTGTGTGTTCTGTACATTAAGAACTGTGGTTTGATTTAGAACGTCTATGCTTTTAGATAACGTGCCTGAACCGATCAACTCTTGATATAGGAAATGTGCAAGACATTATCCAACAATACAAAATTATATCCTTCTTTAATAAATAAAGAGACTGATATGATGTTGTATATCAGGTTCAGTATCTAATAACATTCGTTCAGAATCAATGTATTCTGGTAATACAGGGTGATAGTGACCAACAGACTTGGCTGCAACACCTGCACCGTTTTCTGTCTCATGAAACTTATCACCCGTTCTCAGTTCTCTACCTTTCTATAGCCCATGTAACAGATTACATATGCGGGATCCTGATCTGGTATCTAATACCCAGGACGTAGAGGATACAGAGAAACAGTTCTTTGTAATGAACACACTCGAAGAAGATGCATCATCATGCACTTTCTTCATTTGGGCGGCATGGGAATCCTGGTATTCCCTTATTTCCTGCTCTATTTTATAACAATTATAAGTTGGAGCAGGACCAAAGTTCCCCAGCTCAATATAACAAGCGGGTTCGGTCAATACATCCATATTATTATCTTGATTAAGGCGTGACATGGTCGCTACCTGGAGAGAGAGAGAGAAGAAAACACTCTGCGTGCGCTCTTGCAAGATTTGATTGGTTATATATTTTATCTAATCAGGATGGCTCCCACCGTTTTTATCAAATCCTCCTTCAAACCCTAAAAGGAAAGACTAGCTGGGATTAATTACACTCTACAAGTTCGCCAATTTTTCAGCCAAGCCAGTGCCGGTACTCTGAGGGAGGTTCCCCATGCTTTCGCACGGACCTAATTAAAATAAACCTCGTTTTCCCAGGGGCGTAACCCCGTTGACACCTTTCTAGACACCTACTTGATCGGCTAATTGTAAAGTGCAAAACTCTCCCAGGAGTAACAATTACTCACAGTGGGTATCAGGATCCAACTATCATATAGAAGGTATGCAATCTCATTGCAAATTTCAACACTTGAAACTCCCGATAAAGGTTTTTACCCCTAGCACTTATGACCTTAACTATGGTCAACAAATCATAAGCACTAGTCAAGTTCTACCCGTCATTTCGTGATTAATTATACCCACCCACATGACCCTTAACTAAGGTCAACAAAGTCACGCGACTGTCCTAACTAATCGCATCATATGCGGTGTAGGAAGACATCACTTAGCTACCGTGCGCTGTGCCTTGACTATGGTCAACAAACACAGCACGAATACTAAGTACTCTACTTCCTAAAATGACGGAGGGTTGCGGATGGTTTTTATGAAAACCTTTAACGCTTTGAACTTGATCTCGTTGCGGAATCAAATGGTTTTAAAAATGGAGTGCTTTTGAGGCTTTTACTAGCTTCGCTAAAGAGGTCACTCCCGGTGAAGGGATCTCGGCTCTTTCCTCGTCGAATGAGGTGCAGGATATTTACAATTCCACTATGCAAAGCAATAACTAGAAAAGCAGTCAAAAACAAACCGAAGGTTGTAGCATCTGCTAGTTATTGCTAAAGAGGTCACTCCTGGTGAAGGGATCTCGGTTCTTTCCTCGTCGAATGAGGTGCTGGATGTTCTACAAGGAACACCTCTATGCAAAGCAACAACTAGAGCTATCTAATTTTTGAAATTCGATTCCACAACATCTTTTAGGTTTATTTTGTTTCATTAATCTCATTAATGAATGTCCCATCATTTAAGTCCACCTAAACATCACAGACAAATACAACGTACACTTATGCCATCCGCATTCGCCTCGATGTCCCGTCTGCACCGTTAGGTTAGGTAACTAACGGCAGAGCGGGGCAGGGCTAGCGCGGGTGTAAAACATAAGCAACGTTTATATAATATATCATATATACTATATACAGTATCAATCTGAACATATCACATGATCACATCACAGATAACGCAGCAGAAAATATCATATGAAATATTGGATATACTAGGACGTCCGTGTTTTATTTTGAGCCTGTATAAAACACGGATTCCATGGTCGTGATGAATAGCCAATACCACACCCTTAGACCCCTACGATAGCGGCAAGTAACCCTACCAATTCTAGAGTTAGGTGACCCGGACTCGACTCCTCGAGATGGTCTCCCACTGGACCCTAGAACCCGGTTACTTATGCTCCCCTCCTTGGGTCTATCCTAATGTGGAAAAGTAAATAATATACAATGGTGACATCATCCTCAAACCGGAAGTGCCCCAATAAAAGAATATTACATAAAAGTTTTTACATGAATGAAAAAGAAAAACTCTCATCTCACATAAAAAAAACCCGGCTATTCAAACACGACGATCTAATATAACATATCCAGCAACACATAACATCACATGTTATCAACGTAAGTAAATATGCCCATCCCAATTATCGTTGACATAAAGCAACGAAACCAGCGATATCATATATTACACTTACGGTCGCAGAAAAGAAAGTGTAAAACTACAACAGTTGGAATCCGCAACTTCTATAGACATCGCATGCCTAACCAAATGAATTCCTTAGATATCGCATGCCTAACAATTATAAACCCCGCATTTTAGTCTCATTATCGAAAACACTTTTCAATATCAAGTCGGGCAATTCAACAAGATTCCCGACATTATGATCGAATGCTCATCGCAAACTTTAGTAGACGGCCGCAACCCCGAATGCCGTCGACGAAGTGCACTAAGGCGGAACACAGCTGCCGTGAGCACCCGAACGGATGCTTTTGGCGACGGGGTTCTCCTACAGTCACTTGGTCGGGGCTATGGGGCGTGGCTGTCTATTAAGTTTACCCGGCGAGTATCTGCGTACGCTACGTGATTGCGACGGACTTTTGATCGCATCAAAATCCCGTGGCAACCGATCATTTGAGACTAAAGTGCTAGATTTATAATATTCAAATTAGTTATCTCATAACTACTTGTGGATTCTAAATATTGTATCACATTCCAGATAAATAGACAATGTTAAACTTTCCGATCGAATAATCAAACACCCAAGTTTTCCCAATAGCTCAACACTTGAGGGAGTTTAAAAATATCCATTTCATGCCACAGTACCAATGGTCCAGCCGTAGAAGGGTCAAGCCAACGCCTCACATGTGGCACGCCGTACTACCCCAAACCCTAAGGTTCAAAAAGCAGTTCAAGACGGTCACATAATCGAGTTAAGGTTTGTTGTCTTCTAAAGGGTCCATCGCGTTACTTGCACTACTTAGAACGTTCTTAAACTTACGGAAAAATCCAACACTTGGAAATTTTCCGGCAGTGGAAAAAGTGAGTTATTGATATCCGGTCGAACTTTTTAACTCTTTCTAAATTACCCGGAAAAACACAAAGATGAAGTTAAACTTTCCGATCGAATCAACGAACTCCCAATAGAAAACTCAACTGTTGAGTATAAATTAAAAATTCCCAGAAGAAACAGGAAACACCTACGGAGATAACTGTAGAAAATGGAGTGCCTAATCATCACATACGGCTGCGGAACCGCCGCAACAAGTAGGGTTGGGCCGCGGTTCCGCGGCGTCACTGTATAGTTAGGTTGTCGTTTTCTGCAGTATTACTTAGAATTTCCTGCTCTATTTTCTGAGCATTTTTAATTAGGAAAAATCCACAGATTTAAAAAATGTACAGAGAAGGGTTTTGATTAGGGTTTCGGGGTTCGATCGGGTTTCTAACTTCGTCTACACTTCGCCTAAAACTCTAGCTAGTCTCTGATACCACTGTAGGGTTCCTAGGCACACTCATGAGGTTCTACAAGGCATCAACCATGCCAAAATCAAATTTTTCTATATGCCGAGCAACCCTAATCAAGATCGTTTACTAGTGGCAAGGCGAAAGCAAGCAAGTAAACTACTTTACTATTAAGTGAAAGGGATTACAAGCTTTGTAGATCCGGTCCTTCACTTCTAAAGCTCCGTGTTGACGTCCCTTAGCTACGATCATCGGGATCCCGGACTCTAGCGATGGTTTCTTCGAAGAAATTAGCGGGCTAGGTCGTTAACTTCGAGGACGAAGATGATCTACGTCGGGGAGACTCATACTCAAGCTATTCCTTCACTTGGTCAAGAACTTTGTGAAGAGAACACCCTATACTATATGGCAAGTAATAGAGGATGAAGAAATAGGAAGTGGGCTCACTTTAGAATTGTTTTTCTCACACTTTTTCTCATGGCACTATTGGAGCTAGCAAGCTTTTTTGAGTGAGCTTGATGAAGAAGAAGAAGAAGTAAGAATAAAGAATAATGAATCCAAATGAAACTTATCCTTTTAATTATGGCACCATGGTTGAGTTAAGCCCTTATGCTTAACTCATGTAGAGAATTAACCAAAGTATTAGGTTAAGGGTTGGGTTAACTAATATCCTAAGGAAATGACAAAAGAGTTGACTTTGTCAATGTTTCTTCAAGCTTCATGAAGCTTGAAAACATTGACCAAAATCTCATCTCTTTTGTTATTTGTTAGGGAATTAGTAAACCCTAATTTAACCTTGATTTGGTTTAAGTCTCATACACACATCTTGTATGTATCATCAAACATGATACAAACATGTACACTTGCATATATCACATATAAACAATGTGCACAATTTAGTGAGAAAATCAATCTTAAGTGAACCAATAATAGTTAATGTAAAGTAATATATCAAATATATAATTATACATTAAATCATTAAATCAACACTTGATTTAACGATCCGGTCATAACCGACTAATATCATGTGTAACAACTTATCGAATCAACACTTGATCCGATAACCCGGCTATATCGCATACAACCGATCAATGTCATGAATCGCGAGAATAGAATACGGTATCTCATATAGTATTAATCTCGGTCCCGCACATATCACATATGTGCTCCTACTCCATTTCGCTTGAGCCAGGAAACCCCTGTGTAGGACTCTAAAGACTCGTCAATACGCCGGCAGTAGGTGATGATCATATCAAACACCCACAAGCCGCAAGCGGTCTGCTAAACGTAATGGCCACCCGGGTATTGAGCGATCGGAAGATCAACGAGCAAGCCTGCTCACACTCCTGCGAATCCAATCAGTAACACTTACCGCACAGTCCGGTCTGTTCGTCTGATATGTCGCATATCTCGCCTAGGGGTGGTAAACGTCAGACCCCAGTAGCCTGATAAGTGATGCCGATGTAAGGTCCATAACAAGCATGAAACTACTGATAACACTTATCAGTAAATCAGTGGAACCCTGGCCAGGGATTTCCAGTTATGGCCAGTCGAGCATAGCGCAACATCAGCCCCCAATACCGGGAGAGACGAATCCCCTCCTATCGCTCATTGCCACCATGTAAATCGGGACTGTACCCAAAAACCACCTTTTTGCACGACTCAGTAGAACCGTGGTAGTGTGGAAATCAAAGCACAGTGGGAGACACACAATACTCTATGACGATCTCGGGTCAACAGACTAAGTTGTACCAGTGTCACCAGAGAACTGCCATCAGACGTGAGGTATAATGCCATCTGGGAGTTCTCGGCGAGTCCGTTCAGTGTACCCAGTCACCACTGAGCACCCGCATACCATCTCTGATGTCAAACAACAATGGATATGGGATCATCCATCGCCCATCACATGGGTCGAGAAGATATACGCTAGTCTCCTCTGGAATATCGATGCCCCGTCTCGATATTACCACGACTAGGAACATTGAAGGATGTACTCATGGACTACCCAGGCCCCACTAGTATGATCTACATCACAGTCCTGGAAGTCGAGTACACATCCTAAGGGCTTTATCAACATGTAACAGAGAGACAGAAAGTATACATGTTAAGATAAAGAGCAACCAGATAGCATACTATCATGTCGAGCAAGAAAGTCCTACCTATATATGTCCCAGCATCCACTACAATATACATCTTATGTACAGTAATGGCCTCTAGGGTATACATATAACTAACAAATATCATATTATCTCATTATTCGCTTGGTATCCTTTTCATCATATTTCATAATCCGGGGGTGCAGATCTAAGTCTAATACAATACTGATACCATATATGTATGCATGCGTGTATATGAAAACACCACGTCTAAAGGACCCGCTAAAACATAATGTTGTATCTCAAATACGAACCATGTCACATCACCAATCTCATGGCCTCAAGCCCAATCTCATCGACTCATCTTGAATCCCAAGTACTATCCTCATTAACCGTGTATATGTATACGTATGTATATGTAGGGTTCCTAGGCACTCTTGTGAGGGTTCATAAGGCATCAACCATGCCCGTATAAAATTTTAGACGTGCCGAACAACCCAAAGCTGGGATCTTTGCTAGATTATTAGGGTTAAACATGCAAGTAAACATCTTTACAACTAAGTGTGAGTGATTACAACCTTTGTAGTCCGCTCCTTCGCTTCATAGGCTCCGAGTAGAAGTCCCTTCACCACGATCCACGATCTCCCGGACTCAAGAGAGGCTCCATGACTCGAACGATCCATGCTAGCTTGTAGTGTTCCTTTTCTCCGATGATCTGTGTTGAAGTTGCTATAACTAAAGCTCTCTCACTCTAATGAGGTGAACACCCTAATCTAATTGGCTAGATTAGATGTGGATGATGGAGTAGTATTTATACTTTCTTTTTATATCAAATTCTCACATGAAAACATCACAAAAAGGAAAACCTAGTAAGCTTTCTTAAAGCTCAAGGTTGAAGATGAAGATGAAAAATGAGATAAACCTTTTGTGGTGAATAATGAAATGAATATATGAATAATAATGCAACCATGGTCAAGGATAACCCTTGTAGAGAATTAACTAGGGCTAGGGTTTGGTTGGGTTAAAGAATGAGTCATATGAAAATATCAACAATAATATCTTAACCATGACCAAAGAAAATCCTTCTAGAAGCATCAAGAAGGAACTAACCCAAATCAAACCCTAACCTTGTTTAATCTCCACTAAACATGTTTCATTATTAATCATATCATGTTACAATAATATATATCACATATATATTATATATTTGTAACAAAAGAAAATAATACAATTAATATATATCGCATATATATCAATGTATTATCCGGTGAGAAAATGAAATAATAAAGCGAGCCAATATTAGATAATGTAATGCAATATATCATATATATTATTATACATTAAATCATCGAATCAACACTTGATCCGACAATCCGACTATATGGAATATAACCGACTAATATATCATGTACCGATTCATCGAATCAATACTTAATCCGGTGACCCGGCTCATATCTAAATATCGAGAGAATATAATACGATATCTCATATCGCATTATCCTCGGTCGCGCACATATCACATATGTGCCCCTACTCCGTTTTGCCTGAGTCAAGAAACCTCTGTGTAGGACTCTAAAGAATCGTCAATACACCGGTAGCAGATAATGATCATATCAAACACCCACAAGCTGCAAGCGGTCAGATAAATGTAACAGCCACCCAGGTATTGAGCGATCAGAAGATCAACAAGCTAGCCTGTACATTCTCCTGTGAATCCAATCAGTAACACTCTCGTACAGTCCGGTCTCTTCGTCTGATATGTCGCATATCAAGTCTAGGGGTGGTATACGTCAGACCCCAGTAACCGATAAGTCGTGTCGATGTGAGGCTCATAACAGGTCGAGAAACTACTGGTAACACTTACCAGTAAATCTCTATATCCGCCCTGGCCAGGGACTTCTAGTTATAGCCAATCGAACACGGCATAACATCAACTCCCTATACCGGGAGAGACGAATCCCCTCCTATCGCTCATTGCCTCTATGTAATTCGGGACTGCACCTAAAAGCCACCGTTTTGCACGCCCTATTGGACTTGGTAAGGTAGGAATCAAAGTACAGTGGGAATCATACAAGACTCTATGACGATCTCGGGTCTACAGACTACCCTGTAGCAGTGTCACCGGAGAACTGCCATCTGACGTATGGTATATCACCATCTGGGAGTTCTCGGCGAGTCCGTCCAGTGTACCCAGTCTCTACTGAGCACCCGTACACCATCTCTGATGTCAAAACACCGATGGATATGGGATCATCCATTGCCCATCATATGGGGCAAGATGCGTATACGCTAGTCTACTCTGGTGTATCGATGCCCTGTCTCGATATATCCTCGACTAGGAACGGTTATAGGATGTACTCATCGACTACCATGGCCCCGCTAGTATGTCTCATCATAGTCCTAGCAGTCGAGTACAGATCCTAAGGGCTTTATCAACATGTGAGAGTAAAACAGTAAACAATATATAAGTCAACATGTTAAGATAAAGTGAAACCAAATAGCATACTATGATGTCGAGCAAGAAAGTCCTCTCTATATATATCCAAGCATCCATTATAATATATATCATATGTACAACAATAGCCTCTAGGGCATATACATAACTAACAATCTCCCACTTGCACTAAGGCCGGCTGTTGTAGTATCTCATACCTAGCATCCCGAATAATCTCTCAAACTGTATCTAAGGAATAGCTTTCGTGAATGGATCCGCAGTGTTGTCCTTCGTATCTACTCTCCGAACCTTGATCTCCCGGCGATCAACTATCTCCCTGATCAGGTGATACCGCCTCAGAATAGGTCTGGACTTTTGATGGGACCTGGGTTCCTTGGCCAACGCCACAGCTCCATTGTTATCGCAATACAGAGGTATTGGATGCTCAATGGATGGAACCACACCAAGTTCACTAATGAACTTCTTTATCCTGACAGCCTCTTTGGCAGCATCGTTGGCAGCGATGTATTCAGCCACCATCGTCGAGTCTGCAATGGTATCCTGTTTGGAACTCTTCCAACATACCGCCCCTCAATTAAGGGTAAAGAAAAATCCCGAGTGCGACTTAGAGTCATCCTTATCACCTTGGAAGCTTGAATCGGTAAAGGACTCCACCTGGAGTTCTCCGTTACCATACACCAAAAACATCTCTTTAGTCCTTCGTAAGTACTTGAGAATGCTCTTCATAGCTGTCCAGTGACTCTCTCCAGGATCTGTTTGATACCGACTCACTACACTTAGTGAGTATGCTACATCGGGTCTCGTACATAGCATCGCATACATGATAGAGCCTACTGCCGAAGTATAGGGTATCCCTTGCATGCGAGCTCTCTCCAAATCAGACTTGGGAGACATCTCTTTAGAGAGAGTGAGTCCAGAGATCGTAGGTAGGTTCCCACGCTTGGATTCTTCCATACTAAACCTCTTTAGTATGGTGTCAATGTACCTGGATTGGGACAATCCCAATATCCGTTTAGATCTAACTCTATAGATCATAATTCCCAGTATGCAGGAGGCATCACCTAGATCTTTCATTGAGAATCTTCTTGATAAGAAGAGCTTGACTGATTGCAGCATAGGAACATCATTTCCTATCAAGAGTATGTCATCGACGTACAATACGAGGAAGACAACCTTACTCTCTGCAACCTTCTTATAGATACATGGTTCATCTACGTTTTTGATGAAGTCAAACTCTTTAACTACAACATCAAAGCAGATGTTCCAACTCCGCGATGCTTGCTTTAACCCATAAATGGATTTAAGCAGCTTGCACACCTTTCCGCTGCTCCCACTATCTACGAAGCCCTCTGGCTGAATCATGTACACGCACTCTTCTAAATCACCGTTTAGAAAGACGGTCTTAACATCCATTTACCAGATTTCGTAGTCATGGTATGGAGCAATGGCAAGTAAGATCCGGATGGACATAAGCACAACCGCTGGAGAAAAGGTTTCGTCATAATCCACACCTGGTCGTTGACGAAAACCCTTTGCAACAAGTCTAGCTTTGAAAGTCTCAACTTTTCCATCTACACCAATTTTCTTTTTAAAGATCCACTTGCTCCCAATAGGTTTTACCCCTTCAGGAGCATTTTCCAAAGTCCATACTTTGTTGGTGTACATGGATTCCATCTCATATCGCATTGTATCCAGCCATTTCACAGAGTCACCACTCGTGATGGCCTGCTCGAAACTAGTCGGGTCATCATCTTCCATGATGCAATCCTCGCTTCCACCATCAATGAGAAAACCGTAGTATCTCTCAGGTGGATGAGAAACCCTGCTAGATCGGCGGAGAGGCTGGGGTTCGTCAGGTACTACTGAATCCTCTGGTTCCACTAAATCATCTGTTGTAGTTTGTTCTGCTGGAACTTCTTCCAGTTCTACCTCAGAGCCTCTAATCTTTTTTGCAAGAAATTCCTTTTCTAAAAAGGTGGCGTGTTGAGCAACAAACATCCTTTGTTCCTCACTTTGGTAGAAGATATACCCTCTTGAATGCTTGGGATATCCAACAAACTTACACAAAACAGATCTTGCCTCGAGTTTGTCCGGTTTTTGTCTTTTGACATAGGCCGGGCAACCCCATATCTTAAAAAAATTAAGATATGGTCTCTTCCCTTCCCATATCTCATATGGGGTTGTAGGCACAGATTTTGTAGGAACTTTATTCAGTAGGTATGCCGCTGTCTCAAGCGTATATCCCCAGAGGGAAATAGGTAACTCAGCATTGCTCATCATAGAGCGTACCATATCTAATAGGGTGCGATTCCTCCGCTCCGATACACCGTTGTGCTGTGGTGTATAAGGAGGAGTAAGCTTAGAGAGAATCCCATTCTCTTTTAGATAATCCAGAAAATCATTGCCCACGTATTCTCCTGCTCAATCAGATCGAAGGATTTTTATACTTTTGCCTGTTTGGTTCTCTACTTCGTTCTTATATTCTCTGAATTTCTCAAAAGCTTCAAACTTGTGTTTCATCAGGACACATGTCCGTATCTAGAGAGATCGTCAGTGAATGTAATAAAGTAGGAAGAACCGTTCCTGGCATATGTAGACATAGGACCGCATACATCACTATGTACCAGCCCTAAGAGTTCTTTAACTCTTTCTCCGTGTCCACTAAACGGAGCTTTGGTCATTTTGCCTTTGAGACATGAATGGAAAGTATCATAAGATGATAATTCAAACGGATTCAAATATCCATCCTTATGTAACTTAGCCAGTCGTGTCGCATTGATATGACCAAGTCTACAATGCCACAAGAAGGATTCGTTCATTTCTGAACTCTTCCTCTTGTGTGTGTTTTGTATATTAAGGACTGTATTTTGATTGAGAATGAATATGCCATTATGTAGCGAGCCTGATCCAATCAACTTTTGATATAGGATTATGTTCATAACATGATCCTTTACTACAAAATTATATCCTTCTTTACTTAATAAAGAAACTGATATAATGTTGCACATCATGTTCGGTATATAATAGCATTCATTCAGAATCAGTATATTACTACTTGGTAATACAAGGTGATATTCGCCGACTGCTTTGGCTGCAATACTTGCACCATTCCCTATTTGAACGGAATGATCAACCTTTCCCAGTTCTCTATCTTTACGTAGCCCACGTAACAATTTACATATGTGGGATCCCGATCCGGTATCTAATACCCAGGACGTAGGGTGAAATGAGAAACAGTTCTTAATAACTAACACACCCGAAGAAGATGCATCAACATTCATGTTCTTAGTTTGGGCGGTATGAGAATCCAGATATTCTCCTATTTCCTGTTCAGTCTTATAACTCTTATAAGAAAGAACGGGTCCAACTATCCCTTGCTCAGTATAATAAGCAGGTTCAGTCAATACATCCATATTATTATCTTGATTAAGTCCTGACACGGTCACTACCTGGAGAGAGAGAGAGAAGGAAACACTTTAGCGTATGCTCTTGCAAGATTAGATTGGTTATTATCTTATCTAATCAGGATGTCTCCCACCGTTTTTATCAAATCTTCTTTCAAACCCTAAAAGGTAAGATTAGCCGGGATTAATTACACCTTATAATATTGTCAATCTATCAGCCAGATCAGTGTCGGTACTTGAGGGAGGTTCCCCGTGCTTTCGCACGGACCTAATTAAAATAAACCTCGTCTTCACTGAGGCATAACCCCGTAAACACCTTTCTAGACACCTACTTGATCGGCTAATTATCCTGCGTAAAACTCTCCCAGGAGTAACTCTTACTCGTAGTGGGTATCAGGATCCATCTATCTCATAGAAGGTATGCAATCTCATTGCAAATTTCAACACTTGAAATTCACGATAATATTCTGCCCCAAGCATCCCATGACCTTGACGGAGGTCAACAAATCATAGGGTGCTATTCAAGTTCAACCCGTCACTTCTTGATTAAATCAGACCTATCCGCACGACAAGGCCGTACGACTACCCTAATCCAATCTGCATCACATGCATAAACAGATAAATACTAGTTAGCTACCGCACACTACGCCTTGACGGAGGTCAACAAACGTAGTACGAATACTAAGTAGGATTTATCTCAAATGACGGAGGGCTATGACAGGTTTTTCTGAAAACATATTGCGTAATGAACTTGATATCGTTGTAGAAACAAGTGATTTTGAAAAGGAGTGTTTTTGAGGCTTTTGCAGTTTTACTAAAGAGGTCACTCCCGGTGAAGGGATCTTGGCTCTTTCCCCATCGAATAAGGTGCAGGGTATATCATATATACCGCTATGCAATGCAAGAACTATATAAGTTGTCAAAAACTAAACCGCGAGTTTGTATCATCTGCCAGTTTCGCTAAAGTGGTCACTCCCGGTGAAGGGATCTCGGCTCTTTTCTCATCGAATAAGGTGCAGGATATATCGTATATACCACTATGCAAAGCAAAATTGTAGCTACCCCTTTTATAAAGTTTTGATTCTACAACATTTTTTAGGTTTCTTTTCTTTTTATTAATCTCATTAATAATCCCATCAGCTTATGCTACCTAAGCATCACAGAAGAAATGAAAGCAGTAATATTTATATATCAACATATATATATAGTATAAGCATTCGTCTCAGGCAGTAATATGATCTCATCACAGAACATTGCAGCAGAAGAACATATATGAAATATTGGATATACTAGGATGTCCGTGTTTTTAATACGAGCCTGTATAAAACACGGATTCCACGGTCGCGATGAATAGCCAAACCCACATCCCTAGACCCCTACGAGAGCGACAAGTAACATGCCAATTCTAGGGTTAAGAGACCCGGTCTCGACTCCTCGAGATGGCCTCCCACTGGACCCTAGAACCCGGTTACTTGTGCTCCCCTCCTTGGGTCTACCTAATGTGGAAAACTAAATAATATACAATGGTGACATCATCCTCAGCCCGAAAGTGCCCCAATAAAAGAATATTACATACAAATGAATTTTACATGAATGAAAATAAAAACCCTTATCTCATATAAAACCCCCGGCTATTCAGAACACGACGATCCAATATAATATATCACAGCAAAACATAATATCTCATATCATCAACGTAAGTAAGTATGCATAAACTAATCGTCGTTGATGTATAGCAACGAAAACCGGCAATATAACTACATACTACACTTACGGTCACAGAAAAGAAATTGTAAAACTACAACATTTGGAATCCACAATCACTTTAGACATCGTAAATCCGAAATATCACATACTTCGCATTTCATGCCTAACTATATGAATTCCACATATTGTATCACATTCCAGATAAATAGACAGTATTAAACTTTCCGATTGGATAATAAAATACCGAAAATTTCCTAAATAGTTCAACACTTGAGCGGAGTTCAAATAATCCCAGAATATGTCACAGTACCGATGGTCCAGCCGTAGAAGGGTCAAGCCAATGCCTCACATGTGGCACACCGTACTGCCCCAAACCCTAAGGTTTAGAGGCGGTTCAGACGGTCACATAATCGAGTTAAGGTTTGTGTTCTTCTAGAGGGACCGCCGCGTTACTTGCACGTTTTTCCGAAAGATTTAAACCCAAGAAAAATTCAACACTTTAAAGTTTTTCGTGCCGGGAAAAAATGAGTTAATGATATCCGTTCAAACATTTTAAAAGTTTCTAAATATCCGGAAAACAAAACGAAATTAAATTTTCCGATCGAATCAACGATTACAAAATAAACCCCATAACACTCAACACTTGAGTCAGAATAAAAATTCCCAGAAATTATAACAAACAGATACGGATATTACAGTTGCAAACCCAAAGCCCAATTCAACAGTTAGACCGCGGATCCGCGGCCCAAGCGAGGTATGGCCACGGTTCCGCGGCGGTATGTACGGATTGCAGGCTCGTTTTGCACAGTAATATTTATATTTCCCTGCTGGTATTTTTAAACATTTTTAATTCAGAAAAAATCACAGTTTTAAAAATTGTCCAGAGAGGGGGTCATTTTGACATTTCGAGGTTCGATCGGAGTTTTAACTTCATATACATGTCACCTAATGCTCTAGCTAGGCTCTGATACCACTGTAGGGTTCTTAGGCACTCTTGTGAGGGTTCATAAGGCATCAACCATGCCTGAATAAAATTTTAGACGTGCCGAACAACCCAAAGCCGGGATCTTTGCTAGATTATTAGGGTTAAACATGCAAGTAAATATCTTTACAACTAAGTGTGAGGGATTACAACCTTTGTAGTCCGCTCCTTCGCTTCATAAGCTCTGAGTAGAAGTCCCTTCGCCGTGATCCACGATCTCCCGGACTCAAGAGAGGCTCCACGACTCGAACGATCCATGCTAGCTTGTAGTGTTCCTTTTCTCCGATAATCTACGTCGAAGTTGCTATAACTCAAACTCTCTCAATCTAATGAGGTGAACACCCTAATCTAATTGGCTAGATTAGATGAGGATGATGGATCAGTATTTATGCTTTCTTTTTATATCAAATTCTCACATGAAAACATCACAAAATGGAAAACCTAGTAAGCTTTCTCAAAGCTCAAGGTTGAAGATGAAGATGAAAAATGAGATAAACCTTTTGTGATGAATAATGAAATGAATATATGAATAATAATGCAACCATGGTCAAGGATGACCCTTGTAGAGAATTAACTAGGGCTAGGGTTTGGTTGGGTTAAAGAATTAGTCATATGAAAATATCAACAATAATATCTTAACCATGACAAAAGAAAATCCTTCTAGAAGCATCAAGAAGGAACTAACCCAAATCAAACCCGAAACTTGTTTAATCTCCACTAAACATGTTTCATTATTAATCATATCATGTTACAATAATATATATCACATATATATTATATATTTGTAACAAAATAAAATAATACAATTAATATATATCGCATATATATCAATGTATTATCCGGTGAGAAAATGAAATAATAAAGCGAGCCAATATTAGATAATGTAATGCAATATATCATATATATTATTATACATTAAATCATAGAATCAACACTTGATCGACAATCCGGCTATATCGAATATAACCGACTAATATATCATGTACCGATTCATCGAATCAACACTTGATCCGGTGACCCGGCTCATATCTAAATATCGCGAGAATATAATACGGTATCTCATATCGCATTATCCTCGGTCGCGCACATATCACATATGTGCCCCTACTCCATTTTTCCCGAGTCAAGAAACCTCTGTGTAGGACTCTAAAGAATCATCAATACGCCGGTAGCAGGTGTTGATGATATCAAACACCCACAAGCTACAAGCGGTCAGCTAAACGTAACAGCCACCCAGGTATTGAGCGATCAGAAGATCAACAAGCTAGCCTATACATTCTCCTGTGAATCCAATCATAACACTCCCGTACAGTCCGGTCTCTTCGTTTGATATGTCGCATATCAAGTCTAGGGGTGGTATACGTCAGACCCCAGTAACCGATAAGTTGTGTCGGTGTGAGGCTCATAACAGGTCGAGAAACTACTGGTAACACTTACCAGTAAATCTCTATATCCGCCCTGGCCAGGGACTTCCAGTTATAGCCAATCGAACACAGCACAACATCAACTCCCTATACCGGGAGAGACGAATCCCCTCCTATCGCTCATTTCCTCCATATGATTCGGGACTGCATCCAAAAGCCACCGTTTTGCACGCCCTCTTGGACGTGGTAAGGTGGGAATCAAAGCACAGTTGGAATCACACAAGACTCTATGACGATCTCGGGTCTACAGACTACCATGTACCAGTGCCACCGGAGAACTGCCATCTGACGTTTGGTATATCACCATCTGGGAGTTCTCGGCGAGTCTGTCCAGTGTACCCAGTCTTCACTGAGCACCCGTACACCATCTCTGATGTCAAAACACCGATGGATATGGGATCATCCATCGCCCATCATATGGGTCAATATGTGTATACGCTAGTCTACGCTGGTGTATCGATGCCCTGTCTCGATATACCCTCGACTAGGAACAGTTATACGATGTACCCATCGACTACCATGGCCCTACTAGTATGATCTTATCATAGTCCCAGTAGTCGAGTACAGATCCTAATGGCTTTATCAACATGTGATAGTAAGACAGTAAACAATATATAAGTCAACATGTTAAGATAAAGTGAAACCAAATAGCATACTATCATGTCGAGCAAGAAAGTCCTCTCTATATATATCCAAGCATCCATTATAATATACATCATATGTACAACAATGGCCTCTAGGGTATATACATAACTAACAGTATATATATATATATATATATATATATATAGTCCCATACCCATGTGTGTGTGTGTATATATATATATATACACACACACATAACCCCATATACGCACAGGTAATAAAATAAATGTATGCAAGTGTGTGTGCGCGTGTGGGTGTAACAACTATTCTAGGGTTCGCGACTAAGAAGCTAAACTAAGTTACTTCTAACTACCCTAAGCTAAACCATGAACACATAACCATATCTTGAATATCCATGTCTCACATAAAAGATATCATATATATATAGTATATATATAGCATACTATACATCGAACTGCGGGGGTGCTATACGCCATACACCCGACATCCCCCGTAGATATATATCTACTCACCTGAGCTTCGCTTTCTAGAGTCGATGATGCCACGCTCATCCTCGTTATCTCGAAGTCTTCGTGGGGTACCTACAATCAATACACAATCATAAACGCGTATTAAAACCAAGTCGGAAAACTAAAACGGCACACGTTTCGCCTATAGGTCAAAACCTATAGCCCCGCGTGCAAAACACGACCAATAACCCTAGTCGTTGGCGTTCAAACCCCACACGACAGAAACACACAATAAAATACCAAAATCCATGTTAAAACAAAGTCGTAAAACAATGCAGCAACTTAGGAAAATGGTCCCAGATTTTACCCTAGGTCAAATTAGCCAATTTTGCACATATTGATGGTCTAGTTACAGGACATAGGAGACACAGAGCAAGAACGAAGCCCAATGCTCAAGCTCTGGCCGCAATTTAAGGCCAGAAGGGTTTTATTTGTAGCCATGGAGAGGGTTCAGGGGCTGGGGTCTTGGGTGTTGCTTCCTAGGTGCCTGCTGGTATCTCTGTGTATGCTAAATAATTTTTCAGGTCCCCGAGTCACTCCAGATTCCAATATACTACCACAATTTCCACAATTTCCCATATCGGCAGAATTTCAAAGTTCGTAACTAGGGTTAAATCTTAGGTTTTGGGTCCAAAATACTATCACTAAGGGGGGTTTAAGGTCACTACTAAGTCAATTACACTATCTCAATTCAAAATCCCCTCAAACCCTAACTAGGAATTTCCAAACCTCACTAAACATCGCCTAATCACTTCTAAACATGCATGGAAGCTAAAGTAAACCAAATACTACACTAATGGTTCAGAAATCAGCTCATTTGGCAACTCAGGAAAATTCTTGAGTTGCCCCTAGTGTCCAAAATGCAAGCTTTCTTGGTCTAAAGTGTAGCTAGTGAGCTCATGCACATTTTTTATGAACTGGGGATGGAGTTTTGATGAAGATTTGATGATGAAGTGGGGGTTGTAGTGGAGGAGGGAAAGGGGGTGCTGCCATTGAGAGAGAATAAGAGAGAAGGATGAAGATGAGAATGAAACAAATGGCTAAGACCAAGGTTTGACCCCTCACCTCTCTCTTCTCTCTCATACCCATATCCTCACTATTCTATTCTTTATTGTTTTCTTTTCTTTTCTTTTCTTTTCTTTTCATTTTCCTTTCTTTTTTCTTAAATTCAATAACCATGCATGAATGAAGAAATAACCATGAAGGAAAAAGCAACAAGTGTTAAAAATGACATGTGCATGCCATGTGCACAAAACACGCTTAAAGCCCGATTAGCGATTTTTAATCGCGATTAGCACTAAAATATTGTCAAATAAATCAAAAACTTTCATAATTTGCTTCATTTCAATAAAACACCCTCTTTTCAGTAATTTGTATAATTTTTCAAATTTTTCTCCATTTTATCGGTATTTAATTATACTGCCTTATTAAAATATACATTAAAATTATTATTTAATTACAAAAATTCCCAAAAATAATATTTTATTTTTCCGAAATGTTACAGTGAGAAATATTCATTAAAATTATTATTTAATTATAAAAATTCCCTAAAATAATATTTTATTTTTCTGAAATGTTATAGTGAGAAAATATTAGTTAATGTAAGTTAATATATAAAATATATAATTATACATTAAATTATTAAATCAACACTTGATTTAATAATCCGGCTATATCATATACAACCAACTAATATCATATGAATCAACTTATCGAATCAACACTTGATCCGATAACCCGGCTATATCTCATATAACCGACCGGTATCACATATCGCGAGAATAGAATGCGGTATCATATACGCGCATTAATTTCGGTCCTGCACATATCACATATGTGCTCCTACATCGTTTCGGATGAACCAGGAAACCTCTGTGTAGGACTCTAAAGACTCGTCAATACGCCGACAGTAGGTGATGATCATATCAACACGCACAAGCCGCAAGTGGTCTGCTAAACGTAATGGCCATCCGGGTATTGAGAGATCAGAAGATCAACAAGCAAGCCTTCTCATACTCCTGCGAATCCAATCAGTAACACTACCGTACAGTCCGGTCTCTTCGTCAGATATGTCGCATATCACAGTCTGGGGGTGGTTTAATGTTAGACCCCAATAGCCTGATTAGTCATGTCGATGCAAGGTCCATAACGGTTTGAGAAACTACTGATAACACTTACCAGTAGATCTCAGCAACCCTGGCCAGGGATTTCCTCTTATGGTCAATCGAGCATAGCGCAACATCAACTCCTAATACTGGGAGAGACGAATCCCCTCCTATCGCTCATTGCCTCCTTGTGACTCGGGATTGTACCCCAAAACCACCTTTTCGCACGATCTCTTGACCATGGTATGGTGGAAATCAAAGCACAGTGGGAATCACACAAGACTCTATGACGATCTCGGGTCGACAGACTAACCTGTACCAGTGTCACCAGAGAACTGCTATCTGACGATAGGTATAATACCATCTAGGAGTTCTCTACGAGTCCGTCCAGTGTATCCAGTCTCCACTGAGCACCCGTATACCATCTCTGATGTCAAACACCAATGGATATGGGATCATCCATTGCCCATCATATGGGTCGAAAAGCGTATACGCTAGTCTACTCTGGAGTATCGATGCCCTGTCTCGATACTCCCGCGACTAAGAACAATCTAAGGATGTACTTACCGACTACCTCTGCCCCATTAGTATGATCCGCATCATAATCCTCGTAGTCAAGTACTCATCCTAAGGGCTTTATCAACATGTAATAGAGAGACCATAAGTGTACATGTTAAGATAAAAAGCAACCAGATAGCATACTATCATGTCGAGCAAGAAAGTCCTCTCTATATATGTCCAAGCATCCACTACAATATACTTCGCATGTACAGTAATGGCCTCTAGGGTATACATATAACTAACAGCGCATACCTTCTAGAGTGTGGTAACATGAGTGGATTTAATCAAGTTATCATGCGATGATAGTTGGATCCCGATTCACACTTATGAGTAGGTTTACTCCTCGGGTGATTTTAGATGATCCCGACTAATTCTTCTTTTGGGTTTGGAGGAGAATTTGAGGATACAGTGGGATCCATCCTAATTAGATAAAATAAATAACCATTCTGATATAGATTAGAGTGCACACTGAGTGTTTCTTTTCTCTCTCTCTTTGGCAGCGACCATGGCCCGACCTAGACTAAAACCCATGAACCAAGTTAACCGAACCTTCTTAAAATACTTTGGCTTTTGGGATGTCACGGTGTCGCATTTATCATTGCCACCTCTATATCACCTTTGCGTTACTCCAGAACAGTCCGTATCACTACGAACATCCACTCCTATTAGATAAATACATCATATTGTTACATACGAACTCGAAGGAACTTGTTCCAGATTCGAGGATGGATTCCGTTTTCTGGAGAGATAGAATAGGATTATTCGGTTGTCTTTTTCCTTTACCTTCTCTCAGGTTGTGAGGACTCCTAGGATTAGGAGAGGGTACACCTATTGAGCTTATTGGATAGTCTTCCTCCAGACCATAGGCAGGTGCCGAATGGTGGGGAAGGAAGAAAGCCGATTAGCCTAAAGGTGGTGTACAGAAGGTAATAAGTAAATACATATAAAGGGATTAGAATAACGACAAAGAAAATTGCGACTGCTATCATTCACGACAAAACCGTGTATACCCCTGCCACTCCCACATCCACTTTGGATTTCTCCAGAACACTTTGTATCTCTACGAACGTCCATAATGCTTGGACATGCCATCGTATAGTTACATATGAACTCGAAGGAATTCGTTCCAGATTCGAGGATGGTTTCCGGTTCAGGAGAAATAGAATAGGATTATTCAGATGTCTTTTCCCATTACCTTCTCTCAGGTTGCAAGGGCTCCTGGCATATGGAGTGTACACCTATTACGCTTATTGGATAGTCTTCTTCCAAACCTTAGGCTGGTGCCGAAAAGTAGGGAAAGAAGAAAACCAATTAGCTTAAAGAAGGTGTACAGAAGATAATAAGTAAAGGCATAATAAAAGGATTGGAGTGAGGGCATGGAAGTATACGGTTACAGTCATGAATCAGGATAGTGGAAGAGGCATTACTAGGAATACCCGGTTACACTTTTGAAACATTTTCATGTTTCAGTTTCACTATGCGATGTTAAGTGAAAACTGTTTTCCCAATTGGATTCTAACTCCAGGGTATGTATTTACCAGATTCGTTTCTCACATCTGTATAGTGTTACAGATGGTGAGTGGGAGTAAGATATTGGGAATTGGATGATTAGATCCTCATTATATCGAAATTCGTTGTAATTGGTGATATTTGAGGAAATCATTTGGTTTTTGTCTGTCGGCAAATTTTTGGTTTTGAATATCGGTAGTTATGCACCAGTTTCAAACTGATATATCTGTACGTTTATTTTATAAAGTGAGATATAACTTTTTGAAATTATGTCTGTGACATTTACCTATATCAGTTGATAGTTAGGTAAGGTGCATTCAATAACGGTGTAATTCTTCTTAACCATAGTACAGCTTTCAACCTACGATGCACAGGGTTTGAGTTATCAAACTCAGGAGACTTATACAAATTATTATATGTTGTCCAGTGTCCATTAGGACAAAAGGGTTGGTACTCGTACTATATTCTGTTTACTTATGACTTCTACACTTCTAGACAAGTTTTTCGTTGAAATACAAGGTCCAGATTTTGAGAAGTTATTTGTATAAGAATAAAAAAGAGAACCATTTGTTGGAAGTATCAGGATTCTTCGAGGTAGTAGAAGATGTAGATACTTGTGTTTGGTATTCCGTTGATAGTAATGGTTTTGAGAACTTGCTTCTCTTTCAGGTTACTTATATGTGGATGCACTCCTAGATGAGTAACGCTGATTAGCCTCTTTCCATTTGGTTGATATGCACTGGAGACAGCTGCATGATTTTGAATCTGGTTCCAATTAAATTAGTGCCTTTGTTTCTATATGGTATATAGAATCAATTTATATCTTAACGATGTTAATATATAGGGAGTTGTCCGGCTAATGCTTAAAACCAGAATCCGGATAAACTCGAGGCACGTTTCAGTAATGGCAGTTTGTGGGTTATCCCGGGCTTTGACGAGGGTTAACTTTCTACCATCAGGAAGATCAATAGTGATATTGTTCTTGACTCGCCACAGTTTTAGTAAAATGGATTTTTTCAGAAAACAAAAGTGGGAGTATGGTAGAACTGAAAGTGATTCCAGAACCACAAATGATCACTGAAGATTTAATAGAACCTGACGATTCAATTGGATTCGAAATTCCACTAGCCACTCCACAGATTTGGTGGGTAACCTCAGGCACCCGAGATGTAGTTCGGTCTTCGTAGCGGTGACAGGGAGGTTCTTGTTTACCCAGACTTGCCATTGCTGCTGTTCTAGACTATGAGACCCAGCAGGAGGATGAGTATAGCATCGTTCTAAACTAGCTTTAGAAGTACACATGTATATGACTCTGCCAGGGGTTGTTGTAGTCAGTGGGAGCAGAGGAAGCATAGAGGGCAAGTAGCTTATGTCTATTTCTAGACTAAAGCAGGTATAGTGGAAATAGATCATCTATTTTTGATGTGACAGTCATAGGCTTTGACTTTATCAGAATAGGAGATGGATCTGGTAAGAAGGTAGTAGGGTGTGTTGTCCTGGTATTTGGGATGACATGCACTTTATAGGAAGTGAAATTCTTATACTACGATCGGTTATACTGTGGTTGTCACACAGTTGTTTCTCCACATAGGACATGGATAAAATATCAGCTTTTCTTGTTACTAGATCTATGGTTTTAGATCAAGATTTGGGAAATGTCCCAATTTGGGTACTTGACACTATTCTAAAGTATTTTAGAATGGACGACTCCTGGCATGGTGGTGTACTTGTAGGTGATGGAGTCACCCTCTCTAAAGGTGTCTTACAGACTAAAGGGGGGAGAGATCTGCATGATTAGCATATCACTTTCTTAGGAAATTGAGTTAATAATGAAATGTCAAGTACCACACCAGATGTTTTTTTTTCACTAGCTGCAATAAGAATATATTAATCAAATCCTGGAGAAACATTGGGAAACAGTTATGAACATAAGTGGATGTTCTTGGGATATGGTAATGGTAGCCTCCTTCGGGAGACAGTTATCATTTCAGGATTCCAAGGTGACCTGGATGACAGAGTTATAGTTTTCCCTCTTTTGAAGGACAGTATGTTGGACAGGTGGTCCAAGCGGATACTGAGGAAGGCATGGCACAATATACTGATTAAGTTCAGTGGACGATACTGTCTAAGATGTTTGCTGGATTTGGAGTTCATTTGTGAACTAGGTCCCATCAGATATCGAGACATATTCTAAGACATGTATTGCTCATTTTGGGAGATAGCTTTCTCCTCGAAGTTGAGATATAAAGAGATACAGAAAGAAACACTGGAGCAGATCCACTCACTGAGGCTATTTCTCAAACACAATAGTTTTGCAAACGTGCTTTGCGAAACTGATTAGTAGAGAAGTTGGGTGTTCGGTATCACACGGGCTGTGAGTATGCGACACCGCAATAATTGGCCTTAAGTGCAAGTGGGAGATTGTTGGCTATAGTGCCCTCAAGGCAATTATCGTAGTCGCAGACAAGTGATTATGATGATTGAGGGATGACTTATACCGGTAGAACAGTCTTACTCGAGATGATAGTATGCTATCTGGTTTGTTTTTATCATCATTATTGCATGTTGATAGAGCCCATAGGATTCTTTCTTGACTACCAGAATTATGATGGCGATCATATATATGGGAGCTGGGGGTCTATAAGCAAATCCTTAAATGTCCTTAGTCGTGGGAGTTTCGAGACTGGGCATCGATACTCCAGTGTAGACTAGTGTATACTGATCGAGACCCCGACGAGTGGCGGTGGCCAGGTCTCACAAGCCATTGGTGTTAGTTTGTTCACCTAAGATAGTATACAGGTGCACATTGGGTTATGAGTACACTGGACGGACTCGCCGGGAACCTGCTAGCTGGTATTATACCTATTGTCAGATAGCAGTTCCTAGGTAACATGTGTACAGGTTAGTCTGTCGACCTGAGATCGTCATTTGTCTCGTGTGAGTTCCTACTATGCTTTGATTACTACCCTACCACGGCTCAAAGGAGTCGTGTAAATAGGTTTTAGTTGGGTACAGTCCCGAGCCACATGGAGGCAGTGAGCGGATCGTCGGGGATTCGTCTCTCTCGGTATTGGGGGTTGATGTCGCGTTGAACACGGGTGGCCATCACCAGAAATCCTCGGCTGGGGTAGATGAGAATTACGGATCTAGGATCGATAGTTTCTCCGGTGGTGATGGGTTATATACCAACACGAATTATCGAGTCAGTAGGGGTCTGACTTTATCCACCCCCCTAGAATCGATATGCGATACTCTTAGACGAACAAAACGGACTGTATAGATATTGTCACTGTTAGGCTCAGTAAGGGTTTGGATGAGTTTGCTCGTCGACCTTCCTTTCGATCAATACCTGGGTAGCCGTTACGTACAGCTAGTGCCGCTGACGTGGTTATGGTTAAACCCACTACCAGTGTATTGACGAGTCTTTAGAGTCCCACGCAGAGGGTTTTCACAGTTCAGGCGATATGGTGTAGATGACGTATGTTGGTACATACATGTGTCCGATTAAATATGTATACATACTGCACAGACTTTAATCAGACGGTTGATAATACTAGCGGGTTAGGATTAAGCAGGATTATTAAATCGGGTTTTGATTTAATAATTTATATATATATATATATATGTATTTATATATATGTATTCTAGTATTATTGTTCACTATTCATTTTCTCTCTTGGCTATTCGTATTTTTATACGAATACGCGTATATGTATTTCGATACGTGTACGAGGTTTTATTCCGTATTTATACGGAATAGTTTCTAGAAGATGGCCACCTCATTAATTGATTTTCTTTTTATAAAATCAATTATGGAAATGAGGTGGAGGGTGAGTTGGTATGAGCATGGGTTTTGGCATGTAGAGAGGTATGGTTTGCATTTGTTTATTTGAAAAATGAAATGAGATATTTTGGTGTATGCATGATTGAGAGAGAGAGAGGAGGTAGCCACTTCTCTTGTGGCCTTGCTCAATTTTTCTTCACTTGATTCTTCACATTCTCACTCTCAATTGGAGACTTAGCACTTTCTTTAGTTGCTCATGCCACTTGGTTTCCTCACCACCACTTCATCTTCTATGGTTGCTCCTTTGATCATTTGTGATGAGAGAAAATAGATTGTGACGCATACCTAAACCTCCACTCTCCATTGCTAGCAACCTTGGAGTGTCGGTTTCCTCGCTTGGCGAGGCTGGAGCTTGCGCTGTTTTCCTCAGGTGGATCATCGTAGATGGAGGAAGACCGGCAACCAAACTCGATCCGCAACCACTAGGAGCTTGGGATGAAAGTTGAAGACCGAAGAACACGGATCAACTCGGTATTACCATTCCTAACTCTTTATATTGCTTGCTAGTATAGGGTTTAGGGTAGATCCGGGAATCGGGTTGTGGTAGCGCCGGTTTAGAAA
Organism: Agapanthus africanus; assembly: GCA_030015575.1. Taxonomy (NCBI): domain Eukaryota; kingdom Viridiplantae; phylum Streptophyta; class Magnoliopsida; order Asparagales; family Amaryllidaceae; genus Agapanthus; species Agapanthus africanus. Next base: position 330,997,814 of record CM057345.1, on the reverse strand, counting down.
ATTTTTGTTCCGCATTTGGCCATGGTTTGATGGCCGGGGCGCTGCCGTAACCCAACAATTCTGTATATCGGTTTCTATTTATAATTGCGGGGGTGCTATACGCCATACACCCGACTTCCCCCGTAGATATAAATCTACTCACCTGTAATCTCCTTGTTTAGCCGAAGTCGATGTGCTTCGTCTTCTCGGAAGTCCACGTTAGGGTACCTACATACCAACACATCATAACATTAATAAAACCAAGTCCGGAAAATTGATACGGTACGTGAAGTGATCATAGGTTAGATCATATAGCTTACGCATGCAAGATCAACCAAATAACCCTCGTCGTTGACGTACAAACGTCCAACGACGGAATCCAACTCAAATACCAAAATCAAATCTCAGAAATCGCAAAACCCGTAATCAGCAACTAAGGAAATCTATCCCAGATTTCACCCTAGGCCAAACTAGTGAATTTTGCATATAGGGTTGCTCTATATATCACATAACAAGTCCACTCACCAAAAATCACCACAATCCCTCGCAATGTGGCCGCAATTTGCGGCCACGAGGATTAAATCTGCTGCCCAAACTGAAGGGGAGGGGCTCAAGTTTCTAGGGTAGGTTCTAGGTTGCCTGCTCGTCTCTCAGTAACGACAACTTAATTTATAGGACTCTCGAGTCATCCCAGATTCCAATATACCCTCACAAACTGTCAAATAATCAATATCGGGAAATTCTAACTTCGGGTTTTGGGTTCTAGTCTCTGGTCTTGGCCAGTAAAAACAACACTGAGTTCTTATAAACAATTACTACACCACAATTTACCATTTACAAGTCCATACATCCACTAAACTTCAACTTAGAAAATTCCAAGATCACTAAACATCACTAAACAAACTCTAACCTAACTAGGAGGTAAAGAAACAAATAGACAAGATGGGAATGAAGGTTATACTTCATGGATGTAACTCAAGAAAAACCCTAGATTCCCAAAGTGTCATGACCCGAAATAGCACGTGACTGGCACTTGAATCATATAAAGCCTATAGGACCCCATCTAATTTAAGTAAGCCAAAAGCCCAGAAATCTAAAACCATTTTTAAGGAGTAAGTAAGGAAAACTAGTTTTTTAAGAAGTAAGAAGACATGTTTTAAAAGCAGGGTTTTTAAATAAGTAAGCCGAATACGCATTTTTAAATCCTCAAGTCTTTTCTGAAAAGTTCGGCAGAGTTTCCTAGGTAAATACTGGCCCCAAACGGGGTACAACAAGAATAATATATGCATAATGATAAAAGGCATCCCCAAGCGGGAGCTAGCTCTTCGTCAATCGACGGTCACAACCATGCAAGCAAAATAATATACAACGCCGAAGGTCGAGGATCAAAACTGAAAAGGAAACTCAAAATAGAATGAAATCCATAATAATACAACGCGCGACTCTAAGGTCGAAAGAAAAACAACTCTAGTTTCTAAGTCTGAAATAAATACATGTCTGGTTGTTGGATATTCTAGATAAAATAATGAAAATAATATACGAGAGTGGGTACGATACAACTGTCCCACCTACCAATGGAAAACACCCGAATGCGACTGTGTGCCAGCGAAACCGCTACTGATCCAAGCGGTCAACCTGAAAAAACTATGGCACAACGGGGGTGAGTTGCCAACTCGTGAGTAGAAAAATATCAACAGATAGAAATCAAATAAATAATGACTCCCAGGTCAACTATATCATAAAGGTAATACTATGATATCTAGGGTGACCGGGTCTGTACATGTGCCAACAAGGTGGTCAATGTCTATAAGTATGTGGATAACATCCGACAGTATAATCAAGGTATGTATGCATGTGGATCTCGTCCAACCATATAATCAATGTATAGATGCACGTAAATATCATAAAGAGTGTGCATGAAAGTATCAGGATATAAATCAATGGTGTCCCTCGCGACACATCAAAATCATGGAACCTGGGTGTCCAACATCGACACCCAAAAACATCATGAAACCTGTGTCCAGCATCGACACGTAAATCCTCATATATCGAGCTCCGTCAGTCCGGATCGGCCCACTGGCTCCGTCAGTCCGGATCGGCCCATATCATCTCTCGACTCCGGTCGGTATTCTCCGGATTCCGCCGAACCCAAATACAATCACCGGTAGGTACTCGCCACCCTGCCAGGCTTATCGTCTGGTCCATGAAAAACATTTCTCGCCCCGGGGAACCATATGTTCATACCAGAATATTGCATTCTATACCGCCCATTCTTACGCTTGTTTGTTTATAGGCAGGTGCTTTTTATCAGTGTTTGCTACATAATTGCAGGATACTGGTCTCAGCTCTAAACAGTGAATATCATGGAATAGTACGACAAATTCTGGATTACTGCCAACAACAAATAAAACACGGGTCTCAGCTCTCTATCCGGGTGTTGCCACATACCAGTTTAAGGGACAAGATGGCAAATCGATTGTCATGTCATGCACAAAGCTCAATGTCAACACAAGATACAAGAAATCTACACGGAGCTCGAGGAAATCATGGCAAAAGATCCACATCACATCACCTTTTGTTCTACTAAAATTCTGGAAGAAATGTGAAGAGATTCTGAGAAAAGTCATATACCACATAGCAGACAACTACAAACCAGGGACCCCGACCAAAACCCACTGCCCAATTCCCTACTATGGCCGCGGAACCGCGGCCTAAGCATGCTTAGGCCGCGGAACCGCGGCCGTACAGTGTCTTCAACGTGTCGTTTTCTGGGGGCATTTTGGGTACTTCATTTTATGGCAGATTCTTGCCCTAGGGTTTCTGTAAGCAGCCTATAAATACTCCAAAACTGAGCTAAGCCAAGGGTCCAATTTTGTGTTAATTCTTTGTTCCTCTTTTGTAGGTTTTAGTGTAGTTCTTCTTCTTCTTCTTCATTCTTCCTCCATGGAAATGTAGTGAGAGCATTGAGTGGATGTTAATGAAGATGAGGGTTTTTGTATCTTTCTTGTTAGTTTAACATCCCCTTGAGATTTTTGCTTCCTCTTGATCTTTCAACCTCTTCATTGAGCTTGAAAGTTTAAGGGTTTGTTATTGATCTCAAGGGTTGTATCTTCTTATGGAATTAGTGCTTCATTTCACATGAGTTCTCTACCCTTCTCTTGATCTTGCAACCTCTTGATTGAGCTTGCAAGTTTAAGGGTTGGCTATTGATCCCATGCTTGTCTTGAGTTCTAGTTTTTAGTTCTTTTTATTGCTTATTTATTACTTGCTTTTTATTACCTTGCTTTACTTATTTGCAATTTAAATTCATGCACTTACTTACTTGTAATCTTTTCTTTTCTTTGTTCTTTTTGTTCTCTCTTTTTTGCTCATTTTGTGAATGGTTGTAATTATCGTTGTTAAGAATAAATACGGTATTGTAAGTTAATGTTTCTTTGCTCATTTCCTTTTCCCGTTATTTTCCATTGAACTCCGCCCAAACGTTACGCAAGCGCTCCGTTAGGCACCCTACCCTACCAAGGTAACGGTGATTCCTAACCGCGAACGGTTGCGTTCGGTTTGGCCGGAGGCGAAAGCAAGAGACAAGAACGGAAGGACAAGGGTAAATAAGCCGGATTCCACGAATACCGTGCTTAAATCCCCTAATCCACGTTGTTGCCAATTGCTCTAGCTTCAATTGGTCAAGACTCGGCTCAAAGGTTTTGAGTACGGATTTCTTTAGCTTACAATTTCGTATCTTTTTCTTAAAAACTTTATACTTGCAAATAATACACATAGGTTAGATTGAACAAACTCATACAAATTCTTTATTGACTCGTCTAAGACAAGAAAGGACATACAACCATCTCCCTGTGGATCGACCCATGCTCAACCGGCTAGCTGCATAGCGACACCGTCTTGATTGCGGTTAACTATAATTCTAACAATCAAATGGCGCCGTTGCCGTGGAGACGGTAGCGTATTTTCTTTCTTGTTATTCAGGTTAATATTCTTTTTGTATATATATATATATAAAAATATCTTTTTGTCATTTTTGATCATTTTTGTGGGCAAGAGTGCAGATTTTTGCAAATTTGCAAACTGCGATTGTGGGGAGCAAAGTGTACATTCAAGGTTAAGGTGATTACGAAGTACAGTGCCAAAGATCCGGGTAGTTTGACCCGCGCAAGCGAACCTTTTCAAGCTTACCGGATTTTATTCAACGGGGGTTTCCTAACCCAAAAACTTAACGGTACGTACTTTACTAACACCTTCTTCTCAAATCCGACGCATCCAATATACTATTCTTTGCAGGATTCTTTGCAAGTTCACTAGCAAACGCTAAAAAAATTGACTAACCCGTATTTGTTGCAGTGCCGCGCTTAAACTAAAAAACGATTTTTTGATTCTTTATAGAATTTTTATTGAATTGCGCATTGCATCAATTAATACGGACTTAAGGGCAAGCGAACCCCACAATATACGGTAAAGGATTTCATCACCTTTTCCGTGGCCCACAAATCACGAACTTGAGCATAACGTTTACCCGCACAAAATTTAAAAGAAACTAGACTTTAAGCCTTAAGGACTTCACGCTCACTAGGAGAAGTTAACTGTGTTTAGAACCTCGCTTAACGGTATATTGTTTACGGGGTGTCTAGGAAAGTGTTAACGGCGAAACCGCCAAAAGAGAAAGGGTTATTTAATTAAGGAACTTCGCGAAAGCGTTGGAAAACCTCCCCTTATCTCTGCACTTACCTGGCCTCGTGATCAGTGTATCTTAAGCCCGTTTCTCGACACAGTTTTACTTCGACAATCAAGTTCTGGAGCAGGTCTAGTTGACCTAGGTGAACCCTAGAACGATTAGGTGTGTGGTATTTTTGTGTCGTGATTGTTTTTGTCCATATTTTTTTTGTGTATATTTCATTCTTTTGTTAATATCTATAAAAAAAAAATCACATTCTTTTTCCCCTCCTTTTCTCTTCCTTTCTTTCTTTCTCTCTTCATATCATGGGTACTCCACCTCGCAAAACTCTTGCCGAACTTTGGTACCCACAACCGGACATTACTTCTTACGGTTCTTGCTTTGGCCGAACATCGAACGACCCCTCCATGCCCAAAATGTCATTGAAAGATCGCATAGCAGCGTCTAGGACAAACACTTGCACTCCTCATACCACTTTGTATCAACCTTTTCAACCTCCCGCACCCGCTTATGTTGATACCCCTTTTGCAAGTCGTCCTTTGTCCATCGCTGAACGTATTGAACAATCCTGTAACCGATCTTTCACTCCTTTCACCACTACAGATTCTTGGGATCAACAATTCCATTCACCTTCTTATCCAAATGTTGATCCTGCTCCTGTCCAGCCATTCAATTCCTATCAATCCTACTCAACTTTTAAACCTTCCTTAGACATTGCTTCAGAACCGCCATTTGGGAGTTTCCAGTACCAAAACAACTTTGACTCTTTTACTGAAACCCCTTCCCAACCCATGTCTAGTCTGGAACAGTCTTTGGAAGACTTTAGGGTAGCGTCGTACCAACAGATGATGGATTTGGATGCGTCCATGGCCGCCCTCATACAACCTAGTGACCCGGTAGCTAGTTTTCAACTAGCTCCAATTTTTCCAATGTATGAAGAGGCGGTAGGACAGGCTGTGAGTTTGAGTGGTGAGAGTGAGCTGTACCCCCTTCCGAATCAAGCCTGCCCATTTCAACTTGAATCCCACAACTCCAGTTTTGAATGTCTATCTAGTGTTCCCAACGATTCACCGATTGAAGATAGAATGATTAATGAGTTGTGCGACTTTGTAGTGTTTGATTTACCCGATTGTGAAGGGACCTTGCCAAGTGAAACCACACCCAATCCTTTTGACCTCTGCATCTCCACTCTAAAACCTGAATTGATTAATATCCATGCTTCTGTTGAGGTGTCTGAGAATATTGATTTTCACTTGATTGAGGATATTGACGCCGGGAATATTTTGGATGATGAACCTGTAGATTTAGCTGAATTTTTCTCTCCAATTCATCATCCCGAGTCATTAAATGTTTTTCCCGAACCCCATATGCGTCTTGATTTTGATGAAAATTGCATGGATAAGCTGAATTTTGAGGAGAATATTGAGGATAGTACTGAGGATGAACCGGTTTTAATTAATGAGTCGGATTTTCCAATTCAACCTGTTCCTTTCATTGACTGTGTACACCCTCCCGAACCTTTAACCGATAACCTTCCTCAATCACCTACCTCCATCCTTTCCATCGTTCCGACCTTGCAAGAACCCGTCTCACTTACATTTCATATGTCTGGTTTACCAAGTTCGACGTACCCATGGTTTCTCACGAATCTTGAGGGATTTGACCCCATTTCTCGACGGGTTAATATATTAGCACAATCGCTTTTCACACATCGGTCATCACAAATTGTGCTAATCTATTCACTCCATTTTCACCCTCAAGTTCGTACTCCACTTCTTTTTCCCTTTCGCCATTCTTCTTCTCATATACCGAGACCGTATACCACTTCTATCTCCATACGGTCTCGCGTATTCTCCATTTCTTACCTCTTCACCTTCTTTCACCAGCCGCTGCTTTATCACGATAAAATCTTTGAATGGTTGGTGCTCACTTTTGGCCTGTGTAAGGCCTTGTATAGCTTGAAACTGTTCTTTCCCCCCAATCCTGAACTTCAACGCTTAACAGTGGAAACACTGTTTTACTTAAGTTTGGGGGGGACACTTTTTTGTATATATATATATATAAATAATTTTTTTGTTTTCCTTTTTGTTTTGTATATAATTTGTTTCTAGGGAGCGCCGACAATTTTGACCCTCTTGGTGTAGCCTGACAGTGAGGGCACTGTCAAGTTTAAGTTTGGAGGTGTGCTCGGTAAGCTTTCTTCCTTCACATTCATTTGTATATTTTGCATTTGCATACCTTATTAAAAACCCACAAAAATTGAAAATTTTCCAAAAAAATATAAAAACTTTGTCGTCAAGTTAGCTAATAGGGTAACTTAGATCTTTATTCCGAAAGTTTAGTTGATATGATAGAAATAACTAAATTCTAGGCTTAGGGATTGAAAACCCTAAAAATAACCCTCATTCTGTCTAACTTTGGTAAGTATACGTCCTTACAGTTTTTTTTTGAGAAATAGGTAATCTTGAGTTCAGTTCTTGAGTTAAGTCAAGATGAAGGGAAAGTATTGATGCTTTACTGGAGGATAAGTCTGAAAAATAGTTTCTTTTCTCGAGTTCAAATTTAGAAAGTATATACCCTACAAACTGCACTTACACGCACCTTGAAACTTGGGATAGTAGAGGATACCTTGAAATACTCTTGCCTGAAAGCCTAGTATGAAAGAAAAAACGGTATTTAAAGCTAAACACCAAAAGAGCATGTTCAAAAATATATCCGGTCTTGAAAAAGAAAAAGAAAAAGAAAAAGAAAAAGAAAAAGAAAAATAGAATAAAGTTAAGACCCGGAAACTGCTATTTACGCTTTAAAGTTCACACATTCAGTAATCGGCCGTTAGTGCCTCAAGAAGCATTAATAGTCGCATGAAAGGTGTGTGAGCAAATCCGTCCATCCTTAATGAAAAGAAGTAGTATTAGGTATTAGGGCAAGGGTATTATAGCTTGAATTGAATTCTCAAGTGTAGGGGTGCAAAGATACACACACGTAGGGGTATACAATCGATGTTTGGATAAAAGATAGAAATAAAGAATAAGACTTATGTTTTCTGTAAAGTTGATAAAAATCCCTGATTTAAGACCACACTTTAGAAGGAAAACTCAAGAGATTCCAACATCTTTCTAAACTTTTTTGGAACGTATAGGATCTAAAGTTAAATAGATAGGAGGTGTGAAAATAAGGGTTGGATATTTCTGACTTAGGATAATAGAGTTTCTAATGTAAATACTAAACTGTAGGAGTAGAATCGACGTTAACTTATGAAACTAGCTTAACGGGATTTTGTGGGTAGTATCCGCTGAAAACCCTCAGGAGACAACACTCCTCCTACTAGGGACACCTAGAGGTTTAACGGCTTGTTGTACATGCTCAGTGCAATCGCGTTCCCTGCGAAAGTGCGGTTAGGATTTTATTTTTGTGAATAATTGGTTTTGCTCGGGATGAGCAAAAGTTAAGTTTGGGGGTATTTGTTCATACCAGAATATTGCATTCTATACCGCCCATTCTTACGCTCGTTTGTTTATAGGCAGGTGCTTTTTATCAGTGTTTGCTACATAATTGCAGGATACTGGTCTCAGCTCTAAACAGTGAATATCATGGAATAGTACGAAAAATTCTGGATTACTGCCAACAACAGATAAAACACGGGTCTCAGCTCTCTATGCGGGTGTTGCCACAAACCAGTTTAAGGGACAAGATGGCAAATCGATTGTCATGTCATGCACAAAGCTCAATGTCAACACAAGATCCAAGAAATCTACGCGGAGCTCGAGGAAATCATGGCAAAAGATCCACATCACATCACCTTTTGTTCTACTAAAATTCTTGAAGAAATGTGAAGAGATTCTGAGAAAAGTCATATACCACATAGTAGACAACTACAAACCAGGGACCCCGACCAAAACCCACTGCCCAATTCCCTACTATGGCCGCGGAACCGCGGCCGTACAGTGTCTTCAACGTGTCGTTTTCTGGGGGCATTTTGGGTACTTCATTTTATGGCAGATTCTTGCCCTAAGGTTTCTGTAAGCAGCCTATAAATACTCCAAAACTGAGCTAAGCCAAGGGTCCAATTTTGTGTTCATTCTTTGTTCCTCTTTTGTAGGTTTTAGTGTAGTTCTTCTTCTTCTTCTTCATTCTTCCTCCATGGAAATGTAGTGAGAGCATTGAGTGGATGTTAATGAAGATGAGCGTTTTTGTATCTTTCTTGTTAGTTTAACTTCCCCTTGAGATTTTTGCTTCCTCTTGATCTTTCAACCTCTTCATTGAGCTTGAAAGTTTAAGGGTTTGTTATTGATCTCAAGGGTTGTATCTTCTTATGGAATTAGTGCTTCATTTCACATGAGTTCTCTACCCTTCTCTTGATCTTGCAACCTCTTGATTGAGCTTGCAAGTTTAAGGGTTGGCTATTGATCCCATGCTCGTCTTGAGTTCTAGTTTCTAGTTCTTTTTATTGCTTATTTATTACTTGCTTTTTATTACCTTGCTTTACTTATTTGCAATTTAAATTCATGCACTTACTTACTTGTAATCTTTTCTTTTCTTTGTTCTTTTTGTTCTCTCTTTTTTGCTCATTTTGTGAATGGTTGTAATTATCGTTGTTAAGAATAAATATGGTATTGTAAGTTAATGTTTCTTTGCTCATTTCCTTTTCCCGTTATTTTCCATTGAACTCCGCCCAAACGTTACGCAAGCGCTCCGTTAGGCACCCTACCCTACCAAGGTAACGGTGATTCCTAACCGCGAACGGTTGCGTTCGGTTTGGCCGGAGGCGAAAGCAAGAGACAAGAACGGAAGGACAAGGGTAAATAAGCCGTATTAAACGAATACCGCGCTTAAATCCCCTAATCCACGTTGTTGCCAATTGCTCTATCTTCAATTGGTCAAGACTCGGCTCAAAGGTTTTGAGTACGGATTTCTTTAGCTTACAATTTCGTATCTTTTTCTTAACAACTTTATACTTGCAAATAATACACATAGGTTAGATTGAACAAACTCATACAAATTCTTTATTGACTCGTCTAAGACAAGAAAAGACATACAACCATCTCCCTGTGGATCGACCCGTGCTCAACCGGCTAGCTGCATAACGACACCGTCTTGATTGCGGTTAACTATAATTCTAACAATCACCATACCGGGTCAACCATGAACCCGCAAACGGATCATCCAACACCTCGAATCGGGTTTCAAGCACACGTCTCAGAACCGAGAAAACGCATGGTGGACGCACTAAAATATCATATCAAGAGAAACCGGGTTTTTAAAACAGTACATACTTTCTTTTGAAATAGCCACGGTTCTCAAATCCAGAATTCTCATGAAATCAGCATAACTTAATGCGTAAAAATCATAAAGCATGATGTATGCGGCATATGATAAAAATGCAATATGGAACGGTAATATGACATATTAAGGGAAAACCGCACTTTTAAAATGATTCCAGTTTTTGAATATATCCTGCGGTTCCCAATTTCTCCAAAGTCAAATGCAACATCGTCTATGTATGTGCAATAAGTATGTATGTCGGCATGAATGCATAAAGAGATATATAAACAAGTATGTTATGTGAAGAGTCATATCATGATGCAGCAATCCTACTGTGTAGTGACATGGCAATTATCGATGATGAAGTGTGTGAGCCGGCAAATCTGTGTAAGTGTAACATACGCATCTGTAGGGTTACTAGGCACTCTCACAAGGGTCTATAAGGCATCAACCATGCCCGATTTAAAATTTAGACGTGCCGAACAACCCTAACCAAGGTCTTTAAACTAGAGATGAGGCGAAACAAAGCATGTAAAAAACTTTACATCTAAGAGTTAGGGATTACAACCTTTATAGTCCGTTCCATCACTTCTAAAGCTCCGTGTTGAGGTCTTTTCGCTGCGATTATCGAGTTCCCAAACTCTAGAGAGGCTCCATGAAGAGAAAGATGCAAGCTTGCTTCCGATCTTCGATGACTAAGATGATCTACCTTGAAGTTTCTTTAACACAAGCTCTCACTCACTAAATGAAGTGAACACCCTAATCTAATTGGCAAGAATAGATTAGGATGATGAAGTAGGAATTTAACTCTCATTTGTTTTCTTAATCTCACTCATTTTCATCACTTCTCAAAAATCTAGAAAGCTTTTCAAGCAAAAAAGGAAGAAGAAGAAGAAGCTAACTCTTTTGTGATGAATAATGAAAATAACTCAAGTGAGGTTAGAAATGCAAGCATGGGTTAAGTATGAAGACTTAACCCATGTAGAGAAACAACTATGGTTAAAGGACTGGGTTGGGTTAAGGAAATATCTAAGCAAAATATCAAGGTTCAAAGTCAAAGCTTCAAGAAGCTTCTTGAAAGCTTCATGAAAGCTTAACCCTAATCCAAACCCTAACCACATTTATTCTCCATAAAACATGTTGCATTTATAAGCCTAACATGTTACAATATTATATATCACATATACAATATTTATTGTAACAAAATAAAATAATACAATTAACATATATCGCATATATATCAATGTATTACCCGAGTGAGAAAAAGAATCTTTTAGTGAGCTTATATTAGTTAATGTAATTTAATATATCAAATATATAATTATACATTAAATTATCGAATCAACACTTGATCCAATAATCCGGCTATTGCACAAATAACTGACTAATATATTCTGTATCAGTTCATCGAATCAACACTTGATCCGATGACCCGGCTATATCACATATACCCGGCCGATATCTCATATCGTGAGAATCTAATACGGTATCACATACACGTATTGTTCTCGGTCTCGCACATATCATATATGTGCTCCTACTCCGTTTTTCCTGAGTCAAGAAACCTCCGTGTAGGACTCTAAAGAATCGTCAATACGCCGGTAGTAGGTGATGATCATATCAAACACCCACAAGCTGCAAGCGGTCAGCTAAACGTAATAGCCACCCAGGTATTGAGCGATCAGAAGATCAACAAGCAAGCCTGTACATTCTCCTGCGAATCCAATCAGTAACACTCCCGTACAGTCCGGTCTCTTCGCCTGATATGTCGCATATCTCGTCTTGGGGTGGTAAACGTCAGACCCCAATAGCTTGATAAGTCATGTCAATATGAGGTCCATAACAGTTCGAGAAACTACTGGCCAGGGATTTCCAGTTATAGCCAATCGAACACAACGCAACATCAACTCCCTATATCGGGAGAAACGAAACCCCTCCTATCGCTCATTGCCTCCATGTGATTCGGGATTGTACCCAAAAACCACCTTTTTGCACGCTCTCTTGGACATGGTATGATGGAAATCAAAGCACAGTGGGAATCACACAAGACTCTATGAAGATCTCGGGTCTACAGACTAACCTGTACCAGTGTCACCAGAGAACTGCCATCTGACGTGAGGTATAATAACATCTGGGAGTTCTCGGTGAGTCCGTCTCGTGTACCCAGTCTCCACTGAGCACTCGTATACCTTCTCTGATGTCAAACACCAATGGATATGAGATCATCCATCGCCCATCATATGGGTCAAGAAGCGCATACGCTAGTCTACTCTGGAGTATCGATGCCCTGTCTCGGTACTCCCACGACTTGGAACATTTAAAGGATGTACTTGGCGACTACACTGTCCTCACTAGTATGATCTGCATCATAGTCCTGGTAGTCAAGTACTCATCCTAAGGGCTTTATCAACATGTAACATAGAGACAATCAGATTACATGTTAAGATAAAGTGTAACCAGATAGTATACTATCATGTCGAGCAAGAAAGTCCTCCTTATATATATGTCCAAGCATCCACTACAATATACATCGTATGTACAATAATAGCCTCTAGGGCATACATATAACTAACAATCTCCCACTTGCACTAGGGCCATCTGTTGTGGTATCGCATACCCAACAATCAGCTATGGTTGAAGTATCTCATACTCAACCATCCCTTAAAAGTCTCTACTGGAAAATAGGCCTTTGTGAGTGGATCTACGCTGTTGTCCTCTGTGTCTACTCTCCTAACCTCGATCTCCCTGGAGATCAACCATCTCCATAATCAGGTGATACTGCCTAAGAATTATATCTGGATTTCTGATAGGACGGGGGTTTCTTGGCATAAGCCACAACCCCATTGTCACATAATGGTAGGAGCGAAGTTCATCTCATGAACTTGTATATATCTAGACTGCCTCTTTGGTAGCATCCTTGGTAACGACGTATCTTGCCTTTAATCGTCTAGAAAGTCACGGTATCTAGCTTGGAACTCTTCCAACATACCATCCCTCCACTAAGGGTAAAGACAATGCCTGCGACTGACATTCAATCGTCCTTATCACCCTGGAACCTTTCCAGTGATTCTTCCCAGGATCGTTTGATACCATCTCACTACAACTAGTGATATTCCTAACATCCAATTAGATCTATCCCATAAGTCCATAACCCAGGATTTAGGAAGTATCACCTTGATTCTATATGGAGAATCATTGTGATAAGAGGAGATTGACCGAGCGCAGCATAGGAAACTCCTTCTCTATCAAGAGTATGTCATCCACGTACTCTACGAGGATTACCACCATACTCTCTACCACCTTTTTGTATATACAAGGTTCATCTACCATTTTGATAAAGTCAAACTCTTTGACTACTACATCAAAACAGATGTTCCAACTCCGCGATGCCTGATTTATCACATAAAACATCTTGCTCACGTTTCCGCTGCTCCCACTGTCTACAAAGCCCTGTAGCTGTGTACTTATAGACGCTCTCTTCCAAATCATCATTTAGAAAATTAGTCATGACACCCAACCGCCAGATATCGTAGTCATGGTATGTAGCCGTGCCAAGTAGGATCTGGATGGACTTTAAGCATAGCTTTGAAAGTCTCTACTTTTTCACGTATACCAAGTAATTTTCTCAAGATATACTTGCTCCTGATGGGGATTTAACCCTTCAGATAAAGCAACCAAAGTCCATACTTTGTTGGTATATAAGGATTCCATCTCAGATCGCTAAGCATCCAGCCATTCTTACAGAGTCCCACTCCTGATGGCCAGCTTGAAACTAGTTGGGTCATCATCTCATGATGCAATCCTCGCTCCTACTGTCATAGAGAAAACCGAAGTATCTCTCAGGTGGTTGAGAAACCCTACTAGATCGGCGGAGAGGCTGAGGTTCGTTGGAAACTATTGAATCCTTTGGTTCTACCAAATCATCAGCTGCAGTTTGTATAACCGGAACTCTTTCCAGTTCTAGCTTATGACCAATAATTTCTTCATAAGAAATTCCCTTTCACAAAGGTGGCATGCTGAGAAACAAAACATCTTTTATTTCTCGGTTAGGTAGAAGATATTTGCTTGCGAATGCTTGGGATATCCAACAAACTTCCACAGAACTGACTTTTCCTCGAGCTTGTCCGGATTTTTCTTTTAGACATAGGCCGGACAACCCCAAATCTTAACTTACTTAAGATATGGGCTCTTCCCATTCCATATCACATATGAAGTGGTAGGTAACTGATTTGATTGGAACCCTATTCAATAGGTATGCAGCTTCACAAGGGCATAACTCCTAAAAAAAATAGGCAACTCAGTAGTACTCATCATAGAGCACACCATATCACATAGGGTGTGATTGCTCTGCCCCGATACACTGACGTGCTGTGGTGTATACGGAGGAGTAATGATGAGAGAGAATCTCATTCTCCTTTAGAATAGTCCAGGAATCCCGTGCTTAAGTATTCTCCTCCTTGATCTCATCAAAGGACATAATACTTATACCCGTTTCTGGTTCTCTACTTCTAACTCATATTCATTGAATTTCTCAAAAGGTTCAGACGTGTGTTTTAACAGGAACATATGTCCGAATTTTGAGAGATAAACAGTGAATGTAATGAAGTATAAAGAACCGGTCTTGGCATGTGTAGACAGGGGACCTTACATACATCATCATGTATCAATTCCAAAAGTTCACTAACTCTTTCTCTGTTTCCAATAAACAGAGTTGTGGTCATCTTATCTTTGTGACATGAACGGCAAGTTTCATAAGATGTAAATTCAAACTAATTTAAATATACATCTAAATGTAACTTCAGCTAGTCGGGTCGCATTGATATGACCTAGTCTACAATACCTCAAGAAGGATTCGTTCATTTCTGAACTCTTCCTCTTGTGTGTGTTCTGTACACTAAGAACTGTGGTTTGATTCAGAACGTCAATGCTTTTAGATAACATGCCTGATCCAATCAACTCTTGATATAGGAAATGTTCAAAACATTATCCAACAATACAAAATTATATCCTTCTTTACTTATAAAGAGACTGATATGATGTTGTATATCAGGTTCGGTATCTAATAACATTCATTCAGAATCAATGTATTCTGGTAATACAGGGTGATAACTACCAACAGATTTGGCTGCAACACTTGCACCGTTTCTATCTCATGAAACTTATCACCCGTTCTCAGTTCTCTACCTATCTGTAGCCCATGTAACAAATTACATATGAGGGATCCTGATCTGGTATCAAATACCTGGACGTAAAGGATATTGAGAAACAGTTCTGTGTAATGAACACACCCGAAGAAGATGCATCAACATGCACTTTCTTCGTTTGGGCGGCACGGGAATTCTGGTAATCCCCTATTTCCTGCTCTGTCTTATAACAATTATAAGTTGGAGCGGGACCAACATTCCCTAGCTCTGTATAACAAGCGGGTTCGGTCAATATATCCGTATTATTATCTTGATTAAGGCGTGACATGGTCACTACCTGGAGAGAGATAGAAGAAAACACTCAGCGTATGCTCTTGCAAGATTAGATTGGTTATTAATATATCTAATCAGGATGTCTCCCACTGTTTTAGTCAAATCTTCCTTCAAACCCTAAAAGGAAAGACTAGCCGGGATTAATTACACTCTACAATTTCGCCAATCTTTCAGCCAGGCCAGTGCCGGTACTTTGAGGGAGGTTCCCCGCGCTTTCGCACGGACCTAATTAAAGTAATCATCGTTTTTCCAGGGGCGTAACCCCGTTAACATCTTTCTAGACACCTACTTGATCGGCTAATTGTAATGTGTAAAACTCTCCCAGGAGTAACTCTTACTCGCAGCGGGTATCGGGATCCAACTATCTCATAGGAGGTATGCAATCTCATTGCAAATTTCAACACTTGAAATTCCCAATAATATTTTACCCCTAACCTCCTATAATCTTGACAAAGGCCAACAAAACATAGGATACTAGTCAAGTTCAACCCATCATTTCCTGATTGAATTAAACCCACCTGCACGACCCTTGACAAAGGCCAACAAGGTCGCATGAGTACTCTAACTCAATCACATCATATGTTTATACAGATAAGAAATAATCAGATACCGCACACTATGCCTTGACAAAGGCCAACAAACGCAGCACGAATACTAAATACTAGTTATCTGAAATGACGGAGGGCTACGACAGGTTTTTAAGAAAACCCTTTACGTAATGAACTTGATATCGTTGTAGAATCGAGTGATTTTAAATAGAATGTTTTTGAGGCCTTTTCTAGTTTTTCTAAAGAGGCCACTCCCGGTGAAGAGATCGTCGGCTCTTTCCTCATCGAATAAGGTGCTGGATATTTCACAAATATCACTATGCAAAGCAAAAACTATAGAAGCAATCAAAAGACAAACCGAGTGTGTAGCATCTGCTAGTTTCGCTAAAGAGGTCACTCCCGGTGAAAGGATCTCGGGTCTTTCCTTATCGAATAAGGTGCTGGATATTCTACAAGGAATACCTCTATGCAAAGCAAGAACTAGAGCTACCAGTTTTTAAACAAGTTTCTACAATATCTTTAGGTTTCTTTTATTTCATTAATCTCATTAATGAAGTCCCATTTTAATATGCTTCACAAGCATCACATTTGAAATGAAATCTGCAATATAACATATATCTCATATATATAATATAAACATTCGTCCCAGGCAGTAATATGATCTCATCACAGAACATTGCAGCAGAAGAAACATATATGAAATATTGGATATACTAGGAGGTCTGTGTTTTAGTACGAGCCTGTATAAAACACGGATTCCACGGTCGCGATGAATAGCCAAACCCACATCCCTAGACCCCTACGAGAGCGGCAAGCAACACTGCCAATTCTAGGGTTAGGAGACCCGGTCTCGACTCCTCGAGATGGTCTCCCACTGGACCCTAGAACCGGGTTACTTGTGCTCCCCTCCTTAGGTCTACCTAATGCGGAAAAGTAAATAATATACAATGGTGACATCATCCTCAGCCCGGAAGTGCCCCAATAAAAGAATATTACATACAAATGAATTTTACATGAATGATAAAGAAAAACCCTCATCTCACATAAAACCCCCGGCTATTCAAAACGCGACGATCTAATATAACATATCACAACAACACATAATATCTCATATCATCAACGTAAGCAAGTATGCGTAACCCGATTGTCGTTGATGTATAGCAACGAAGCCGGTGATACACCACATACTACGCTTACGGTCGTAGAAAAGAAAGTGTAAAATTACAACAGTTGGAATCCGCAACCTCCTTAGACATCTCATGCCTAACCAAATGAATTCCTTAGACATCGCATGCCTAACAATTATAAACCCAGCATTTTAGTCCCATTATCGAAAACACTTTTCAATATCAAGTCGGGCAATTCAACAAGATTCCCGACATCCTGATCGAATGCTCGTTGCAAACTTTAGTAGACGGTCGCACCCCCGGATGCCGTCGACGAAGTGCACTAAGGCGGAACACCGCTGCCGTGAGCACCCGAACGGATGCTGTTGGCGACGGGGTTCTCTTACAGTCACTTGGTCGGGGCTATGGGATGTGGCTGTCTATTAAGTTTACCCGGTGAGTATCCGCGTACGCTACGTGATTGCGATGGACTTTTGATCACATAAAATCCCGTGGCAACCGATCAAATGAGACTAAACTGCTAGATTTATAACATTCAAATTAGTTATCTCATAACTACATGTGGATTCTAAATATTGTATCACATTCCAGATAAATAGACAATGTTAAACTTTCCGATCGAATAAACAAACACCCAAGATTTCCCAAATAGCTCAACACTTGAGCGGAGTTCAAAAAAATATCCATCACATGCCACAGTACCAATGGTCCAGCCGTAGAAGGGTCAAGCCAACGCCTCACATGTGGCAACGCCGTACTGTCCCAAACCCTAAGGTTCAGAGGCGGTTCAGACGGTCACATAATCGAGTTAAGGTTTGTGTTCTTCAAGAGGGTCCACCGCCTTACTTGCATGACTTAGAACGTTCTTTAACTAAGGAAAAAATCCAACACTTGAAAATTTTCCGACAGGGAAAAAAGTGAGTTATTGATATCCGTTCGAACTTTTTAACACGTTCTAAAATTTCCCGGAAAAACTTAAACGAAGTTAAACTTTCCGATCGAATCAACGAGTTCCCAATACATCCCAGAAATCTCAACACTTGAGTAAATTTAAAAATTCCCAGAAACATGCAAAAGTACCTACGGATCAACTGTAGCAAAATCTAACCCTCAATCCCCAAGACTTTCCGCGGAACCGCCACCAATATCCTGGTTTGGCCGCTGTTCCACGGCGCTTTGATGGATTTAGGGTGTCGTTTTTCACACATATCCATAAAATTACATGCTGAATTTTCTGAGCATTTTTAATATGAAAAATGTCAACTTTTTGAAAATTTCCTGAAACTAGGTTTTATCGGGTATTCGGAGTTCGATCGGACTTTAAACTTCGTCTAGACTTCGCCTAAAGCTCTAGATTGGCTCTGATACCACTGTAGGGTTACTAGGCACTCTCACAAGGGTCTATAAGGCATCAACCATGCCCGATTTAAAATTTAGACGTGCCGAACAACCCTAACCAAGATCTTTAAACTAGAGATGAGGCGAAACAAAGCATGTAAACAACTTTACATCTAAGAGTTAAGGATTACAACCTTTGTAGTCCGTTCCTACACTTCTAAAGCTCCGTGTTGAGGTCCCTTCACTGAGATCATCGAGTTTCCGAACTCTAGAGAGGCTCCACGAAGAGAAAGATGCAAGCTTGCTTCCGATCTTCGATGACTAAGATGATCTACCTTGATGTTTCTTTAATACAAGCTCTCACTCACTAAATGAAGTGAACACCCTAATCTAATTGGAAAGAATAGATTAGCATGATGAAGTAGGAATTTAGCTCTCATTTGTTTTCTTAATCTCACTCATTTTCATCACTTCTAAAAAAGCTAGAAAGCTTTTCAAGCAAAAAAGGAAGAAGAAGAAGAAGAAGCTAACTCTTTTGTGATGAATAATGAAAATAACTCAAGTGAGGTTAGAAATGCAACCATGGGTTAAGTATGAAAACTTAACCCATTTAGAGAAACAACTATGGTTAAAGGGTTGGGTTGGGTTACAGAAATATCTAAGCAAAATATCAAGGTCAAAGTCAAATCTTCAAGAAGTTTCTTGAAAGCTTCATGAAAGCTTAACCCTAATCCAAACCCTAACTACATTTATTCTCCACAAAACATGTTGCATTTATAACCCTAACATGTTACAATATTATATATCACATATACAATATTTATTGTAACATAATAAAATAATACAATTAACATATATCGCATATATATCAATGTATTACCCGAGTGAGAAAAAGAATCTTTTAGTGAGCTTATATTATTTAATGTAATTTAATATATCAAATATATAATTATACATTAAATTATCAAATCAACACCTGATCCGATAATCCGGCTATTTCACAAATAACCGACTAATATATTCTGTATCAGTTCATCGAATCAACACTTGATCCGATGACCCGGCTATATCACATATACCCGGCCGATATCTCATATCACAAGAATCTAATACGGTATCACATACACGTATTGTTCTCGGTCTCGCACATATCATATATGTGCTCCTACTCCGTTTTTCCTGAGTCAAGAAACCTCTGTGTAGGACTCTAAAGAATCGTCAATACGCCGGCAGTAGGTGATGATCATATCAAATGCCCACAAGCTGCAAGTGGTCAGCTAAACGTAACAGCCACCCAGGTATTGAGCGATCATAAGATCAACAAGCAAGACTATACATTCTCATGCGAATCCAATCAGTAACACTCCCGTACAGTCCGGTCTCTTCGTCTGATATGTCGCATATCTCGTCTTGGGGTGGTAAACGTCAGACCCCAATAGCTTGATAAGTCGTGTCGATATGAGGTCCATAACAGTTCGAGAAACTACTGATAACACTTACCAGTAAATCTCAGCAACCATGGCCAGGAATTTCCAGTTATAGCCAATCGAACACAGCGCAACATCAACTCCCTATACCGGGAGAGACGAAACCCCTCCTATCGCTCATTGCCTCCATGTGATTCGGGACTGTACCCAAAAACCACCTTTTTGCACGCCCTCTTGGACATGGTATGATGGAAATCAAAGCACAGTAGGAATCACACAAGACTCTACGGAGATCTCGGGTCTACAGACTAACCTATACCAGTATCACCAGAGAACTGCCATCTGACGTGAGGTATAATACAATCTGAGAGTTCTCGGCAAGTCCGTCCAGTGTACCCAGTCTCCACTGAGCACCCGTATACCTTCTCTGATGTCAAACACCAATGGATATGAGATCATCCATCGCCCATCATATGGGTCCAGAAGCGCAAACGCTAGTCTAATCTGGAGTATCGATGCCCTGTCTCGGTACTCCCACGACTAGGAACATTTGAAGGATGTACTTGGCGACTACACTGTCCTCACTAGTATGATCTGCATCATAGTCCTTGTATTCAAGTACTCATCCTAAGGGCTTTATCAACATGTAACATAGAGACAATCAGATTACATGTTAAGATAAAATGTAACCAGATAGCATATTATCATGTCGAGCAAGAAATTCCTCCCTATATATTTGTCCAAGCATCCACTACAATATACATCGTATGTACAGTAATGGCCTCTAGGGCATACATATAACTAACAACATCATCGATATTGGTGCAAGTGTACTAGCACAAGTATAAGTAATGCGATGCGAATATCAAGGTAAATCACATGCAAATGCTGACGGGTATACGTATCTAACATGACCGAGTCGGTGGATCTGTCAATCAACATCTAGCCTCACAACCTCTCGTACGGTATAATCCATCGTACGGCATCCTCTAGTCAAGGGAATGGATCAAACCTCAAATCAAACTCATCACGTACGGAAAATCATCGTACGGCGGCACTAAGCTAATAGGGTTTCTATCAATCTATAAGACAATGAGGGTACGGCCTAATATCACGTACGTCCTATCATCCATGATTCACAACATTATATTTATATATAAATATCTATATACCTATGTCCCAGGTCATATCCATAACGATCTCATATCAGGGGACCGACAAGGTGTCAATCATCTCAATAGACTCGCATCTGTATACCACATATCATTCGATCATCATATTCGTCTTATATTCCTTTCATCGCATTTATCTCTCACATATAGTCGAGTTTACATAAACATTCTATCTCTACTATAAGTATAAGTATCTAATCTAACATACACACCCGAACCATACAATCAGACTTTAAAAGAAGCGAATCGTAGTTTTGAAAATAGGGGTTACGGTGTTTTAAGGAAAAGATATCATTTGAAAATCCGTAACATCCCTCGAAGTATATATATTTAAAATACATACGATTCTTCGGTTTAGAAAAGGGTATGGTTCGGATGACGCCTCTACATTGACTATCTAGTCCTACAGTACCCTAAACAGCAATATAGACAAACGTCGTCCTTGAATTCCGTCATCACATAATAGCCGTAACATATCACCTCTAACTATCCTCTAGTTTCTAATATGGTTTCGTAGCTATCCTCATAGTAACCGTAGTTTTCAAATCTAGGTTTCCTAATCATATTCTATAATCAGTTTTCCATCAATACATTGCGGGGGTGCTATACGCCATCCACCCGACTTACCCCATGGATATAGTTCCACTCACCTAGTCTTCGCTTGCCGAAATTGATGACGCCATGCCCCGTTGCCTCGGAATCCATGCGAAGGTACCTAAAATAATAAACAATCGCAATGCGCATTAAAATCAAGGCTGAAAAACCAAAACAGTACACGTTTTGCTCATATTTCAAAACCTATAGCTTTGCGTGCAAAACACGACAATTAACCCTGGTCGCTGACGTCCAAACGCCATACGATGGAAACACAATACCAAATACCAAAATCAAGTCAAAACGAAGTCGTAAAACAATGCACCAACTCAAGGAAATGGTCCCAGATTTTACCCTAAGCCAAATTGGTCAATTTTGCATATACCAGGGGTCTAATTTACTGGAGATGGGGCCATGGAAGAAACACGAACCCGAATGGGCCAAGTCTGGCCGTAATTTGCGGCCAGAGGGATTAAATCTATGGCCATAGTATGGAGTCAGGGGCTGGGGTCTTGGTGATAGCTTCCTAGTTGCCTGCATGTATCACTGTCCTTGCAAAATAATTTTCAGAGTCTCGGAGTGATAGCAGATTCCATTTTACATCCACAGTATTCATAATTTCTGATATCGGCTTTCCTAAATCCGTATTCCAGGGTTCTAGTCTCTAGTTTAGGTCTTAATTCTAGCAATAGGGGGTTTGTGAGGCCTCTACTGAGCTCAATTACCCATCACAACTCTCAATTTCCAATAACCCTAACTAGAATTCTTCTAAGTCCACAAAACCACTCAATATCGATATGAAACATGCATGGATGCAAAAGCAATGGGAATACTAAGCTAATGGTTCAAAAAATACCTCATTTGGCAACTTAAGAATTTTCTTGAGTTGCTCAAAGTCCTCAAAATCTTCTCTTTCTTAGTTCATGGGGTAGCTAGTGAACTTGTGCTTCTTTCTTGTGAAATGGGGTTTGGGTTTCGAAGTGTTTAGCATGGAGTTTTGGGGGTTGAAGATGGAGGAGAAAGGGAGGTGCAACAGCAGCAACAGCAACAAGGAAGAGGGAGGGGAAAAATGATGGAGGTGTTGAATGGTTCAAGGGTCTATGCCCAAGGTTGACCCTTCCCTCACTCTCTCTTTCTCTTTCTCACCCATACCTTACTCTATTCCATTCTTTATTCAATTTCCTTTTCTCATTCACTTTAATTTACAACCATGCAAGAATCATGATGAATGCCATGATAAAAGAAAAATGTAACAAGTGAAGGAAAAAAAGACTTGTGCATGTTTTGCGCAAAACACGTTTAAAACCCGATTAGCGATTTTTGATCGCGATTAGCACTAAATTAGTGTCAAATAAATCGTAAAACTTCATAATTTGCATAAATCCAATAAAGCACCCTCAGTTTAGTAATTTCCATAATTTTCCCAATTCCCCCCCCCCAATTTATCGGTATTTAATTATACCGCTTTATTAAAATATTCAATATAATATTATTTAATTATAAAAATTCCCAAAATAATATTTTTTTTTGAAATGTTATAATCCTCCCCTCTTAAAGAAATTCGGTCCCCGAATTTATATTTAAACCCCTCAAATACTAAAACATTTCAGTAAAAGTCCAAGTCGTCGGGGCTCCGAAATCATCAATAGATAAAACGCATCATAGCACAATGCATGCGCTTGAACAATGAGCAGATAACTCAAAATCAAAACTCCGTCAAGCATCCTGCAATCATCGGAGTCAGGGTAAAGAAACAAAGGTCAAATCCAAAACAAAACAAATATGATATACATCGTAATTATATATGTAGACATCAAGTCTATACATGTAAATAACTGAAAGAAATGCATGTCAAAATATATCAGGTATTGTCCTCTAACTAGTCCTGCTCAGTATGAAAACAAATAGCAAATATCATAAAGCATACTGCTCCATAAGAAATCAATCGCAAAATGTATATAAGAATACCCTGTGCGTCTGGTGCGCACGGAAATCAAAATCTATATATGTGCCATACATGCGCACAGAAACAACATCTAAGTACAACAGGTGTGCACAAAACATCTGCCAAGGGCAACTGACATGCCTGACAGCAACATCAGGTGAATCTGACATGTACGAAGAATCCCGAATTAGTGCATCTGGTGTGCACTAAAATCGCATCTCAAAACATGCGCTCAACACGCGCGAAAATCCAAATCAGGTGCATCCGACATGCACAGATAAAATCTAAATCATGCGCATTCAACATGCATGAAATCACAAAATCCAATATCAAGCGTCGAACATGCGCAAAATCCAAATCAAATGCACGGAGTGCAAGAAATCAACATCAACATGTCGAATGACATCAAATCGAAGTCAGGTGTTAACCGTAGTGCACAAAATATAAATCCGGTGCAACAAAGGAACGAAATATAAATCTGTTCCGATAAACGCACGAAATATAAAACTGGTGCGACAAACGCACGAAATATAAAACTAGTGCATCCTGGGCAAAAAATTCCAAACTATAACTCAAGTGCGTAAGCAGCAACACCGAGTGTACCCAGGTGTAAAGAAAATCATAAACGTGTGCAACTGCATTCATAAAACACAAACAATGCACTACAAGCACATATAAACTATACCGAGTGCAAAAATCGAATCGTGTTCGTAACATATGCACAAAATCAACTCAACCGTAAGAAATCCGTGAAGTCATAAGCATGTGCAGCCAAGGCACAAAATGACATCAGGTGCACTAACTGTGCACAATATGAATATCCAGTAGGTGCAACCATGGTGCACAAAAACAAATATCATGTAACTCAGCCATCAAGACTAAATCATGCGAATAAATCGCCCAAAATACCGAAATCCAAGGTGACGGATGCGTGATAATCGAATCACCAAATCAAAAATCATAAATACCGCTGTCGATATATCCCCCCTCAAGGTCGAGAAGGTGTCGGTGCATCCAATGCTAGCAGAGCAAGATATCTACTTGCTTTCTGTTCATGGTCTGGCACCTGGTGCTTTTAGGCTCTTGTCTCTCACTGTGCATTGCTAGATATATAGCTCATCGGCTCAACGGCCCAATATGGAATGACGACGGAAACAGTCCCGCTCTGGCGCATCCTCTACAGATCTCTGGCCAACTATCTCGTCGACAATGCCGAACTCTGGCCTGCTGGGTGTGCGCAATATGACCGCTCCTGGGTCCAAGTCTTCTCGTATAATATTACAAAAAGGTCTTGTCGAAGTTTCTCTCAAAGCTCGTTTCTGCCGAATTGCCCGGAAGTCGTCGTCCTTTACTACATCCATTTCTTGTTCCGGAACGGCTGCATACTCATCGCGACCCCTTCTGGAAGATATATCCATAATCAACGCCTCTGCCTGCGTATCACATCTCTGATGTCGGCGGAGCGGAACATCATTTCATCAAGATCTCGTACGAACCTCTTACTCCACTTTTCTCTAATGTCGACTGATTCGGACTTGTCTTCTCATGGCTGCATGGACTGCGCTCCAATGGCCATACTCGTATCTGGAGTCTCCCCAGCAATGTGTCCCATCACATGATATCCGAATGATGTCGAACCATCCGATCGATTCGTCAGAACCTCATAATCCCCTAAGAGATCAACATCTTGAGTACAATTTAAAAGTATTCCAGTACATACCACAGCACCTGTGGACCAACCATAGAAGGGAAAACCCAAGTCTCACAAATGGCACCGCTAAACTTCCGCAAACCCTAAGATTCGAAGGTGTTCCATGGTCATTACGTCGAGTTAGGGTTTCATTCTTCTAGAGGGTCCATAGCATTACTTGCATTGTCTTTCGAATACTTTAAACTTGGAAATGGGTTCCTGACATTTGATCGTCTCTATCGACCCTCAACGAATCTGCATGAAGTCGTCTCTAGCTGGAATCAATCTATCTAATGACCTCGCATCGGGGTAAGCGAACGAACCACATGTCCTAGTCATTCATCCTCGGGTGACTAGCGACCTTTCATCATATCTCTAAGTATATGCTCATGCTGCAGCAGCTCCAACATCTGGGCGATATCTCGTCATTTGCAGCAACAACTGGCTCATTCGTCTGTACGCTAAACAATGCCTCAATCATCATGAATAAGCGATATATCAATGGTCATCACATTCTGGCTAGCCTCTAGCAGTAGCCTGATCCTCTGGTGCTGATCTGCACATCCGAGAAATCTCGTAAAAGCGATCTGTTAAACGCTCACGGCGCGAAAATATAATAAGACGACGCCTCTATATGCAATCGTATGTCTCTGGAATCACGTCCTGGTCAGTCCTCATCCGTGACGAGCTCAAGCTGATGCAACTCTAGCCATAGCGCTCTCTCTGCCCGTGTAATCGTGGCAGCAAAATCATAACCAATATCGATGAGGATAGATCATAGGAATGAATATAATACTGTGCAAGGAAATGTACATCCTAAGGTTTCTTAAGCGGAGTAGCATATTGTAAGTATGCCGCGGAACATACGTACGGTACGTCACTCTACTCCATCAACCAAGGGTCATCCTACGCGACGAAAGTTCGGGTATAATACCCCCTCGACTAAGTCTAAGTTCTGTAAGGTCAAGCCTAAGTTCCGTATATATATAAATGCTCTAGGCTCCACATAGTCAAACTAAGACTCGAACGAAGGTTAACCTAGCGCTTTGATACCAATTTTGTCACGACCCGAAATAGCACGTGACTGGAACTTGAATCATATGAAGCCTATAGGACCTCATCTAATTCAAGTAAGCCAAAAGCCCAGAAATCTAAAACCATTTTTAAGGAGTAAGTAAGGAAAACTAGTTTTTTAAGAAGTAAGAAGACATGTTTTAAAAGCAAGGATTTTAAATAAGTAAGCCGGATACGCATTTTTAAATCCTCAAGTCTTTTCTGAAAATTTCGGCAGAGTTTCCTTGGTAAATACTGGCCCCAAACGGGGTACAACAAGAATAATATATGCATAATGATAAAAGGAATCCCCAAGCAGGAGCGAGCTCTTCGTTAATCGACGGTCACAACCACGCAAGCAAAATAATATACAACGCCGAAGGGCGAGGATCAAAACTGAAAAGGAAACTCAAAACAGCATGAAATCCATAATAATACAACGCGCGACTCTAAGGTCGAAAGAAAAACAACTCTAGTTTCTAAGTCTGAAATAAATACATGTCTGGTTGATGGAGATTCTAGATACAATAATGAAAATAATATACAAGAGTGGGTACGATACAACTGTCCCACCTACCAATGCAAAACACCCGAATGCGACTATGTGCCAGCGAAGCCGCTACTGATCCAAGCGGTCAACCTGGAAGAACTGTGGCACAACGGGGGTGAGTTGCCAACTCGTGAGTAGAAAAATATCAACAGATAGAAATCGAAAAAATAACGACTCCTAGGTCAACTATATCATAAAGATAATACTATGATATCTAGGGTGACCGGGTCTGTACATGTGCCAACAAGGTGGTCAATGTCTATAAGTATGTGGATAACATCCGATAGTATAATAAAGGTATGTATGCATGTGGATCTCGTCCAACCATATAATCAATGTATAGCTGCACGTAAATATCATAAATAGTGTGCATGAAAGTATGAGGATATAAATCAACGGTGTCCCTCGCGACACATCAAAATCATCGAACCTGGGTGTCCAACATCGACACCCGAAAACATCATGAAACCCGTGTCCAGCATCGACACGTGAATCCTCATATATCGGGCTCCGTCAGTCCGGATCGGCCCACGGGCTCCGTCAGTCCGGATCGGCCCATATCATCTCTCGACTCCGGTCGGTATCCTCCGGATATCCGCCAAGCCCAAATACAATCACCGGTAGGTACTTGCCACCCTGCCAGGCTCATCGTCTGCTCCACGAAAAACATTTCTCGCCCCGGGGAACCATACCGGGTCCACCATGAACCCGCAAACGAATCATCCAACTCCTCGAATCGGGTTTCAAGCACACGTCTCAGAACCGAGAAAACGCATGGTGGACGCACTAAAATATCATATCAAGAGAAACCGGTTTTTAAAACAGTACATACTTTCTTTTGAAATAGCCACGGTTCTCAAATCCAGAAATCTCATGAAATCAGGATAACTTAATGCGTAAAAATCATAATGATGATGTATGCGGCATATGATAGAAATGCAACATAGAACGGTAATATGACATATTAAGGGAAAACCGCTCTTTTAAAATGATTCCAGTTTTTGAATATATCCTGCGGTTCCCAATTTCTCCAAAGTCAAATGCAACATCGTCTATGTGTAACGCCTTAGATTTTGATTAGTGTTCGCTTAGACGTTAATGCGGGTTTGCTGTAAAAGGTTTACCAATTCGGGTTCCTCACATTTTATAACATTTAATTAATAATTTATTATTATTTGTTATAAGCATGCACGCACGTGTGCACGTAAATGCGAGGATTTGTTTGTGCTAATTTTGTTCTTAGCAACCTTGACACTTAACCTAATCCTTGATTTAAACCCTTTGCTTAATCCTTACCCCTTTATTCTCTTGATATTTTGTGAGTGAGAGAGAGAGAGATTTTTGTTTGAGTGATGAGGTGTGTGTGAAGGAATTAATGAGGATTAAATGCTATGGTTACACTCACCCTCATTCCTCACCCTACACTCACCTCCCTCTCTCTTATCCTCACACCCTCTTTCATTTCTCTATCTCATTTGTTCTTTCTTCTTCTCTCTCATCAAACTGAACACTACCCTTTCCCTCACCAAATCCATCACAAATTCACCATTTCATCACAAAAATCACATCTTTTCATGGATATTGCCTCTTGGATGCCTTGGATCATACAAAGCTAGGATCTTTGTGTTCTTTTGTGTAGGTAATATTCTTTTTCTGTTGTTTAAGTGTTTTTAGTGTAGCTTAGCTAGTTAGTTTCAGTTTAGATTGGTTAAAGATAAGTTTGTTGCATAATATCGTATTTTTAGTGCCTATTTGTGATATATGTAATCTGCTGTGACCCGAAAAGTTTACTAGAAAACCAAACAATGTAGTTTTGTAGTACCTGTGACCATAGGACCTCACATGAGACACGAGACCCATCCCACCGGCCAGGGCCGGCGACGTACGAAGGAGATTCCGGCGACCTCGGCCCCTTGAAGGAGTTAGGGTGTGGGATTTTTAGGGTAGGTCTATGCTGTGGTTTGGGTAAGTTTGGTTCTGTTTGTTTGTTTAGTTTTCTCTGTATCCAAAATCTAGGATCATTTAGGTAGGTTGTAGTGTTTTGTGTCCGCGCGATACGTTATACGATACGGATCATGCACTTTGTGTGGTTTTTCTCTCGGGTTAGTTTCGTCGTGTCGCTACGCACGTTAGCCACAATACGAACACTTGAGAGCATGTTTTGTGTTGTTGCGTCGGTCTAGTGTAGTTAGTACGTGTTTTGATCAATTATTAATAGATACTTGTATTATCGTATTATGTTGCAGGTTGGCAGGCGGGGAGTTCGGACACTGCTACAAAAGGAAAACAGGTGGTAGACTTCACCTAGCTTGGAGCGTTGGTGGGTAGATTTAACATCTACAGGAGAATCGCCCGCATGGCGTTTTGCGTCTGGGCTAGAGATGTTATTTCAGCCGTATATTCTATGTCATATTTAGAATTGCGCATTTACCCTATTATTTAGATATTGTTGTGCTTGGACTAGTATCCTTAGGAACAGCACATATTATTGACGATTCATGTTGCACGAGCACTGATTGTATGCAACACACACCGTCAATAATTGCCATGTCACGCACAACCCACTTATAGATATGATATTGCTTGGTTAGGAACATTGAGACTTTGATTCATATTTCTTTACGCATCGACTTATAGCATACCTGTATACCTACATGCTTACACATATTCTCTGACATACTTACCTGCTAGTTACCTGTATACCTATAGAGTATTGTACCATTAGTGATAGGTACATACACACTTTATGACATAGCTACAGGTATACCTTGCATACCTATTTCACTTATACCCAGGGGGTATACTACATCATTATTATAGGTAGATACATATATCTTGCTATACATTTATGTTTTCACATACATCTGGATATAGCTACATGTTTACCTTTACTTGATGTTATTTTAGAATTGGAGCAATTAGGACCGCATGATATTTATATTAACTTGTTGCGGTTAATTAGCGGCTTCTCCTTTATATGCTTTCATTACAGTTTTATCTTGCCTATATTATATTCATGGATTTTCGCATTGTGATATGGATTTTTCATGATGTTTTCTGGTTTTGGGGATCGTGGGAGTTCATGAAATTATGCATTGTTTGAAAAACCTGGTTTCCCTTGATATGATATTTCAGCATCCACCATGAGATTTATCGGTTCTGATTACATCCTCCATACGAGGGTCGGGTGCTGTATGAGAGTACATGGTGGGGCCCGGTACGGTTCCCCTCGGCAAGAATGATCGATGGTCCATGCCGATTAAGCCTGGAAGGTGGACAAGTACCTACCGGTGACATTACCAATGACTCAGCGGTTATCATGTGGATGCTGACGGGAGTCATGTACGTATAGATACGTCGAGAGGCGAGGGTCAGAGCTAGGCACTCGAGTTTTCGGGATAGCGTATGATACGTACCTATCAGGGTGCCGGTCTTGGTGATAGCACCTGATAGACCAGCATTTCTGTGTCGATACTTGACACATTGGTTTCATGATATTTCTTTTACCCCTTTGTATATATAACAGGGGTTTAAGCCGCTGTTATATATGCTCTTACACCAATATTAGTGGAATGGGACGCTAATATATGTGTATTGACATTTTTACTTCTTTGTATATATAAAAGTGGGTTAGGACGCTGTTATATATGCCCTTACACCAATATTAGTAGAATGGGACGCTAATATATGTGTATTGACATTAATTTATATACATCATCATATTATTTCATGCAAATATATTTAGGGTGTTAGAATTTTACTTGATATTGGATTTGGGATATAAGGGATTTATTTGAGATTGGATACAGGATATATATGAGATTGCTGATTTATACATTCAGAATATATGAGATTTATTCGATATTGTACATTCGGGATTTGTGAGACTTATATGATATGAGAGCCAATTTGGGGGCTGATTTGTGGAAATTGGGATTTGATTTGTCTTGATGGATTGTGATCCTACCACGATGTCAGGATTCCGTGGAAATGAAATATTTTATTCCATACTCCACATTTATTGTTTATGCGCTGCTTCATGTATTAGTAGTACCTGTTAGTGTACCTTTCATGACTGTTGCATTTACATACTTATTTATATGCACTGCTTCATGTGTAGTTGTACCTGTTAGTGTACCTTTCATGATTGTTGAATATATACATTTCATGTCATTGTTGCATGATTGTTGCATACAGATTGTCATATTATTGCGTCATGTATTAGTTGTACCTGCTAGTGTACCTTTCATGATTATTGCATTCATATGACCTGTTATTGCTATTAATTGCATATGTTAGATTCACGCAGTACGTGCATACTTGCGATTAGCTGCATATGTTATTTACTATTCACGAGTTGGCAACTCACCCCCGTTGTGCCACAGTTGTTTTGCAGTGTGTTCCCCAGAGTAGTCGAGGCAGGCCATTCATCTATCTATCATCTTTTGCTACAGATACCGCGTCGGCTCATAGTGTGCTATTTTGCTTAGGTGGGTTTTGTAGTTATTCGTGTTGTATTGTATATTCATTGTATCCTTGTACTCTCCATCTACTATTTTCTTGTTGACTTAGAGACTTGGTGAGGACGATATTGTATATTATTTTGTGACTTGTTGTCTTTTATACAGTTTCCTTTCTATCGTCTTTTATTTCTTCGCTACGGCGTCGTATATTTATTGTGGTGGTCGTTTTCCGCCTTTGGGCGTGTATTTGCTCCTGTTTGGGGATGCTTTACTTTATATTTATGTTGTACCCATTTTTGGGACTAGTTTTTACAAAGGAGGTGCTGTCAAAATTTTAAAGGAAATAAAGTTGGACTTTTAAAGAATTTGGGTTGTGATTTCAAAGACTTTTAAATAATGTTTCTTATCTTTTCTTGTCTTTTAATGGTTTAAATTTCTGGGTTTTGGTTTTCTTTTACTGCGTTACGCCTGTAGACGTTGCGTAGTATCAGGGCCGTCACGTGCCAATTTCGGGTCGTGACAAAGTTGGAATCAAAGCGCTAAGTTTTTACCTTTCGGAGAGTAGGATGACCTTGGTATGATGGAGTAGCTAGCTTAAGCAGAGTAACGTAGTGTGTGTATGTCTGCAGCATACTCACAATGCGGTACTCCGCCTAAAGGGACCTAAGTACATTGCTTGAAATTCCTTCCTTGATGATGCATATCTCTGTGATTCGATTTCCATATTCTTATTGAATCCTTTTTCCATTTATAGCCTTGCCGCTGATGACTGTGGGGACTCAGAGTGATGCAGCGAGGGCCGAGGTCAGGATTGACTCGGGTGAGACGAGAACTGACCAGGATAGCACGCTCGTTGCACAGGTACAGACGGATTCGCCTCGACAGATTAGCTCGCTAGGCTTATGGCCGAGATGCAGGACATGTGCCAGACGATGAGCTCTTTGGTTGAGGTTGTTTGAGCGCAGCGACAGGAGGTTATCACCCCTGTTAACCAGTTGTTCCTTGCGATTAGCATGCAGCAGTCTGTCACCTACTTAGCACCTATGGATGCAGACCCAGTCTATGAGACACGTCTTCCAGAGACTTTGAGAGTTCCGGAACAGTGGAGGACTCGTACCAGTGTACCAGCCCAGAGACAGAGGCCCAGTCGTCGAGACAGATTTCGTAACCGTCGCGGGAGTAGCAAAGGCTTAGGACGTGGACAGTCGT
The DNA here is from genome assembly GCA_030015575.1 of Agapanthus africanus. Lineage (NCBI taxonomy): Eukaryota > Viridiplantae > Streptophyta > Magnoliopsida > Asparagales > Amaryllidaceae > Agapanthus > Agapanthus africanus. Next base: position 330,965,296 of record CM057345.1, on the reverse strand, counting down.
TCATCTCTCATCCCCAGGAGGGTCAGCAGTCGTCGCGTGGATGTTTCTGGTGTGGGAGCCTTCATCACCTCATTAGGGATTGTTCCTTAGCATTGCGTCAGGGTCGTATTCAGAGAGGTCGTGGACGTGGAAGGTTCGCTCAGAGGGTCAGGTTACCAAAAGAGGAGTTCATCCAGTTGCGGGAAGGGGGCAGACACGAGAGTTTGCTTCTACTCATCGGGACGCGCGGGTGTCCAATGCAGAATTTTCAGGTATTTTAATTCGTATGTTCTTTTGTTGTACTTGTTGTTTTGCACACTTTGTGCCGTGGTTGGGACGAGAGTCGTGTTAGGTAGATCAGCCGTTTGTTGTGCTAATTTCTGTCAGTGATTCTTTTGTTGCGCAACACATATTTCAGTCATGTGCCAATCGGTTAGGAGATTCATCCGTCACTCGATCCTTATAAAGATGTTGGATTTGACGTTCTCTTGGGTACGGACTGGTTAGCTACGTGCTAGGTGTCTGTGGACTACCGTGGGAAAACAGTCAGGTGTTGTTTTCCCTGGCGAGTCAGTTCTTATTGTGCAGGTGGATAGTTGTGCCACCTCTCACAGCTCGAATTAAGCCTTTTTTCGCTAGTCGGCTTTTGAGGAGAGGATGTCGTGGATTCTTGGCTTTCATTCATGGTACCGGAGCCACAGTTGGTTTGTTGGACCGGGTTCCTTTCGTACGAGAGTTATCCAACGTTGTTCCAGATGAGCCGGCGAAGCTTAGGGAGCTTAAGGATCAGCTGCCGAGTTGTTTGTTGGGGGGCTTGTGCGTCTGAGTGTTTCGCATTAGGGAGCCCCTATTTCTGTTCGTCAAGGAGGAAGACGGCAGTTTAGGTTGTGTATTGATGGATCGCCAATTGAACCGGCTTACGGTGCGGATAGGTATCCTTTACCTCGCATTGACGATTTCTTCGATTAGCTCCACAGTGTGAGACATTTTCTAAGTTTGATCGGGATCAGGTCATCATTGTTGTGGGTTCGGAGTGATGACATTCCGAAGACTTCCTTATGTGTGCTACGGGCTTTGTGTGTTTTGGTGGTGTCGTTGGACTCACCAATGCCCTAGCGGCATTCGTAGACATGATGAACCAGATTTCTTCAGGCCGTTCCTCGACCAGTTATTATTGTGTTATTGACGACATTCTGGTCTATTTATTGTGTTTTGAGGAATAGGAGCAACACTTGAGGATTTGTTTTGCAGATACTGGGAGAGCCCCAGCGGTTTGCTAGGTTCTCAGAGTGTTTCTTCTGGCTTGTTTGTGTTGACTCCTAGGTCTTGTAGTTATAGGAGACGGTTTTCGTATGGTTCCGAGGAAGATCGAGGCCGTGCAGCTTAGGCCCAGACTTGTGTGCAGGATGGAGGTTCGCAGTTGGTTAATGTACTTCTTCCTGCAGTGGGTGTTGATTGCTGAGACAGCCTTCTGCAGATTTACAGTTCTTGTGCAATCGTTGAGTATAGCTTGTGTTCGCCTCTACTGAGAGGGGGCAGCTTGCTCATGTCCGTGCCCGACCACTTTTCCTTAATCGCTTTCGCGAGGCACTGCCCGCCGATGCTTGTTCGTTAGAGATACTTGGGCATACTCGGCTGGGTAATGATTCGGAGTCCTTGATTTATGACAAGGGTGTGACTCCTTTCGGATGCCTGTTGCCCGGTTTTGCTCAGTTTGCTCAGTTGTTCTTTGTTAAGTTTGTGTGTTGCACGGAGTTCCTTCATGGGTCGTATCCAATAAAGGCACCCTGCTTGCTTGCTGTCTTTGGCAAGAGTTTCAGGAAACCTCGGGTACTGGTAGAGCTTTAGCTCCATCTTTCCATCCGCAGGATGATGGTTATGTGAGAGCGGGCTATACCGACTATGGTGGATATGCTTGTGCGTGCGTATTAGTTTTTGTCGACAGTTGGGATCGTCACTTGCCATTGTTAGGATTCTCCTTTGATAGTTGTTATCAGGAGTCACTCCAATTGGCAACCTTTAGGTTTAGGGGTTAGGTCGTGTCGATCACCAATCTGTTTTTCTGACACTGCGAAAGTAGGATTTTTGGACCCCAGCTAGTCTAGAAACTTCGGAGATGATCCAATTGGTTCAGGACAGGATGAGAGTAGCCCATTGTAGACATAGGTCTTATGCCGACCGTGATGGTCGCAGGCTTGAGTTCGCAGTGGGAGCTCATGTATTCCTACGGATTTTTCCGATGAATGACGTGTTGAGTTTTGGGAATCTTATCCCAGAATTGTAGGTTCTTTTAAGATCCTTAAAGCGAGTTAGTTCCGTTACCTTTAATTTGGCAATTCCGTCCAGATTATTGAGTATTCACTCCGTTTTCTTTGTGTTGATACTTTGCAATTACCTTCATGACTTTCTCACATGATTCAGCACCAGACCATTTGCTTCGACGTGATCTTTCCGTTCACCGGCAGCCGTTGGTGTAAATGGCTCGGCAGGTGGAGAAACTTCGGTCAAGGGTCTTGCTATCTCGGGAGGGTTTTCTTGGACGCAGCCGTTTAGTGAAGTGATCACTTGGGAGGCTGGGAGCAAGATATGAGACTTTGTAATCTTCTCTTTGAAGGTACACTTAGTGAGAATTTTAAATTCGGGGACGAATTTTTATAAGGGGGAGATTGTAACGCCTTAGATTTCGGTTAGTGTTCGTTTAGACGTTAATGCGGGTTTACTGTAAAAGGTTTACCAATTCGGGTTCCTCACATTTTATAACATTTAATTAATAATTTATTATTATTTGTTATAAGCATGCACGCACGTGTGCATGTAAATGCGAGGATTTTTTTGTGCTAATTTTGTTCTTAGCAACCTTGACACTTAACCTAATCCTTGATTTAAACCCTTTACTTAATCCTTAACACTTTATTCTCTTGATATTTTGTGAGAGAGAGATTTTTGTTTGAGTGATGAGGTGTGTGTGAAGGCATTAATGAGGATTAAATGCTATGGTTACACTCACCCTCATTCCTCACCCTACACTCACCTCCCTCTCTCTTATCCTCACACCCTCTTCATTTCTCTATCTCATTTATTCTTTCTTCTTCTCTCTCATCAAATTGAACACTATCCTTTCCCTCACCAAATCCATCACAAATTCACAATTTCATCAAAAAAATCACATCTTTTCATGGATATTGCCTCTTGGATGCCTTGGATCACACAAAGCTAGGATCTTTGTGTTCTTTTGTGTAGGTTATATTCTTTTGCTGTTGTTTAAGTGTTTTTAGTGTAGCTTAGCTAGTTAGTTTCAGTTTAGATTGGTTAAAGTTATGTTTGTTGCATAATATCGTATTTTTAGTGCCTATTTGTGATATATGTAATCTGCTGTGACCCGGAAAGTTTACTAGAAAACCAAACAATGTAGTTTTGTAGTATCTGTGACCATAGGACCTCACCTGAGACACGAGACCCATCCTACCGGCCAGGGCCGACGACGTAGGAAGGAGATTCCGGTGAACTCGGCCCCTTGTAGGAGTTGGGGTGTGGGATTTTGAGGGTAAGTCTATGCTGTGGTTTAGGTAAGTTTGGTTCTGTTTGTTTGTTTAGTTTTCTTTGAATCCAAAATCTGGGATCACTTAGGTAGGTTGTAGTGTTTTATGTCCACGCGATACGTTATACGACACGGATCGTGCACTTTGTGTGGTTTTTCTCTCGGGTTAGTTTCGTCGTGTCGCTACGCACGTTAGCCACAATACGAACGCTTGAGAGCATGTTTTGTGTTGTTGCGTCGGTCTAGTGTAGTTAGTACGTGTTTTGATCAATTATTAATATATACTCGTATTATCATATTATGTTACAGGTTCGCAGGCGAGGACTTCGGACGCTGCTACAAAAGGAAAACAGGCAGTAGACTTCACTTAGCTTGGAGCGTTGGTGAGTAGATTTAACATCTGCAGGGGAATCGCCCGCATGACATTATGCGTCTGGGCTAAAGATGTTATTTCTGTCGCATATTCTATGTCATATTTTGAATTGCGCATTTACCCTATTACTTAAATATTGTTGTGCTTGTACTAGTATCCTTAGGACACTGCACATATTATTGACGATTCATGTTGCACGAGCACTGATTGTATGCTACACACACTGTCAATAATTGCCATATCACGTACAACCCACATATATATATGATATTTCTTGGTTAGGGACATTGAGACTTTGATCCATATTTCTTTACGCATTGACTTATAGCATACCTTTATACTTACATACTTACATATATACTCTGACGAACTAAGCTTCTAGTTACCTGTATACCTATAGAGTATTGTACCATTAGTGATAGGTACATGCACACTTTATGACATAGCTACAGGTATACCTTGCACACCTATTTCAGTTATACCCAGGGGGTATACTACATCATTACTTATAGGTAGATACATATATCTTGCTATACATTTATGTTTTCACATACATCTGGATATAGCTACATATTTACCTTTACTTAATGTTATTTTAGAATTAGAGCAATTAGGACCGCATGATATTTATATTAACTTGTTGCAGTTAATTAGCGGCATTTGCTTTATATGCTTTCATTACAGTTTTATGTTGCATATATTATATTCATGGATTTTCGCATCGTGATATGGATTTTTCATGATGTTTTCTGGTTTTGGGGGCCGTGGGAGTGTTAGTGTATATGCCCAAGAGGCCATTACTGTATCATACTAGTTTGTATATTACTTAATGGAAGCTTGGGATATTCACAGTTGTATAAACAATCTTGCTCAAAATGGTAGTATGCTACTTGGTTTGTTTCTACTTTAATGTGTACATGTGTTTCTTTTAGTATATCACCTATACACATTAGTGGAGCCCTCAGGATCTTTGCTTGATTACCAGCGTTGTGATGGCAGTCACACTCGTGGGGGCTGGGTAATCCACTAGCACATCGTTATACAGGTCCCTAGTCATAGGACTATCGAGACAGGGTATCGATACTCCAGAGTAGACTAGCGTATGCGCTTCTCATCCCAGCAGGGGAGACGGTCTGTCCCACAGCCGTCAGTACGTCATACTTGAGATAGTATGCGGGTGCTCGTTAGGTTACGAGTACATTGGACAGGACTCATCGGGAACTGTTGGTTGGTACTATACCTATCGTCAGTTATCAGTTCCCAGGTGACATGAGTACGGCTTAGTCCGCTGACTTGACACTGTCACTTCGCCTCGAGTGTGTTCCCACTGTACTTTGATTACTACCCTACCACGACTCAAAGGAGTCATACAAACAGGTAGTAGTTGGGTGCAGTCCCGAAGCACTTGGAGGCAGTGACGGTTAGATAGGATTCATCTCTCCCGGTATTGGGAGTTGATATCGCGCTGTGTCATGGAGAGCCATTACACATAGTCGTCCCTGGCCAGGGCAAGCGAGGTATACTGGTAGGTTTCCAGTGTTATCTCAGGGTGTTCTGGGCTACACTCCGACACGACTTGTACCGCTATTAGGGGACTGGCGTTTACCATCCTCCTAGGCCCGCCATGCGATATTCTCAGACGAACAGACCGGACTGTACGGAGACTGTCACATTCAGGCTCAGTAGGTGTTCAGATGGGTTTCACCTCGTCAATCTTCTTATCGGCATCTACCTGGGGGCCGTTACGCACAGCTAGTACCGTTTGCGGTCAGTGGTTAAACCCACTGCCAGCGTAGTGTCGAGTCTTTAGAGTCCCACACAGAGAGCTATTCACCTTTAGGCAAAAGAGTAGAGGTCGCATGGTTTTGCGACAGGGTTCGGTCACATCCGTGCACTTGTGCACGTTTGGTGTCCTGGCAGTTATTACTAGCGGGCTTTGGTTTAAGCCAGAACCTAGTATACGTTTTGGGATTGGTTTTATCTCGTTTGTATTCGTGTTCCTTGGAATGCGGATACGGGGGTGTATGCACGGTTGACAGAGACAGAGGCAGAGGATTCTCATTAGGGTTGTTGACTGTTGACTTTTGCCAAACCTTACTGAGAATAAGAAATATGATTAATAATAATATTAATTAAGTATTATTGTGCCATGGTTGGGTTGAAAGGTTGACTTTGTTGACTTGTTGACTTTGTTGACCGGTTGACTAGTTTGGACTTGTTGACCATCATCATGACAATGGCTATCATTTCATGGCTATGACTTTTGCTTGCTTGTTTGTTCACAAAATGCATTAAATGCATGAAATGATAATGCCATTGACATGAACCATCACATAATACTCAATTACTATTATTATCATGATTATTTTGTGTTATGAGAGCATGGTTGTAAAAAGTCTTCTTCATTCTATCATATTGATTCTCTCTCATCCTCAAGCTCTCCCTCTTCCTCTTGCTCTCTCTAGCTCATGGTTCTATTCTCTCATGAGTTGAGAAACAAGAACCATAGAGATAAAACCCAAAACACTTCTTTACTCATCCTAGTGTACAAGGTCTAGCAAGCCAAGTATTCTAGTTTCCTCTAGATTGAGGTTGGAGCCAAAGGTAGAAGCTTTCGGGTGGATCCATCTTCGACACAAGGAGACGACGAGGTGAGGCCGATCCGACCATCACAAGGACTCGAAGAGAAGGAGTTCAAGTTAAGGTATAACCCCTAACATAGTAGTTAAACTCTTAGTTAGGTTGTTAGATAGTTTGTTTAACAAAGATCCATTTTTAGAGTCCATGTTACCTCCACCGAAAAAATCGTTTTTCACCATTTCCGCATCCCCGAAATAACCGGGAAGGGTAACGTGGACTTACAGTGGTATCAGAGCCTAGCTAAACACTATCTAACATGTTAGCAAAGTATCTAGAATTTTGATCGGAGAAAAAACCGCAAAACACCCCGAAAAAGTGAACTTTCTGCCGATTTTTATTTCTGTTCAAAAAATAATAAATCATGTACTAAAAATCGGCTCAGGGTTTTTAAAGAACACCCAAGAAAAATGATCCTGTGACTCGGTCAAAGCGCCGCGGAAATGCGGCAAGAGCATGCTCTTGCCGCGGATCCGCGGCCGAGTTGACTCGGTCGTGGGTTGTTTTTCCTGCAGTGTTCTTATAATGGTATTTTGTGATTTTTAGGATGGTTTGTTTCTGCACAGAATTTTCAGAGAACAAATTTGTTTTTAGGGTGGTTACAAATCCGTATTTTGATCGAACCTCTATAAACTTTAGCTAACGGATTATATCTGTGATGTGATATATGTATTGAACGTCTGCTAATCGCTATACGTCGATTTGTAGGGGTTATACATATCTGTGATCTGTAATGTTGCTGGTATGTGTATATGAATTCGTTGGATTGTCGCGGATGAATAGCCGGGGGGTTGTGAGATGAGAGTTTTATTTATCTTTCAATTCATGTAATTTGTAATTGATGTAATATTATTTATATGGCCGCACATCCGGGATGAGGTTGTAGCCGCCATTGTATAATTTCTTTTACTGTTTTTGCTCCTAGGATAGACCCAAGGAGGGGGTGCACAAACTACCAGGTATCTCGAAGTGCTGAGAGGCCTACTCACGTTGTTGAGGGAGGTTGCTTCACTTCGGGTATTTGGCGGGTAGTTTGCCGCACCCGTAGGGGTCTAGGGTGGGGTATTGGCTATTCATCGCGACCGTGTAATCCGCTTTTCGTTGCAGGCTCGTACGAAATGCGGATTTCTAGTATATCCAATGTGTTCATCTGTGATCTGGAATGGCTATCATTGCATCTGACGAATGTATATATCTATATATGATATCTATTTAGGTGTTGCTTATGTTTTGCATCCGCCCTAGTCCAGCCCCCGCTCTGTCGTTAGTTAAGTAACCTAACGGGTAATGACGGATCCCCGTGGCGAATGCGGATGGCATAAGCGTACGTCATATTTTCGTTGTTTTGTGCAATGGTAGGATTAAATGATGGGACGCATTAAAATTAATGCAAGAAAATAAACCAAGTAAAGTCGTTGGAACACTTTCAAAACCACTCGGTTTCTTTTCAAAAACAACTTTTAAACGCGGAGCTTAAGCCGCTCCTTTTAAAAGCTATCTCGTTCCATCGATTATATCAAGTTCACTACGTTCACGGTTTCACCAAAACCATTCGTAGCCCTCCGTCGTTTCATATGGATAGTCAATAGTATTCAAGCTGTGTTTGTTGGCCAAAGTCCAAGCACAGTGATTGGTAGCTATTGGATATTCATATGCAGGATAGATAGATGTGTTGGTTTGGGACAGTCGTACTGCCTTGTTGGCCAAAGTCAAGGGTAGGTACGGATGGGTTCAAATTAACCTGGAGAATGACGGGTAGAACTTGACATGTGACTTATGATTTGTTGGCCAAAGTCAAGGTCATAAGAGCATGGGGCGAAAATCCACATCGGGAGTTTCTAAAGAAACTGAAAGTTGTTAGTGCTGCATACCATTTAGAGTGTGATGATTCTGGTAGGATTCCTTCAGTTTAATCACACAATGATATTTGCATCCCGATCCTACTGTGAGTATATGCTACTCCTCGGGAAATTTCTCACTTAACGATAAATGCTATAAACCAAGTAGGCGTCTAGAAAGGTGTTAGCGGGGCTACGCCCCCAGGGAAAAGAGGTTATTTAATTAAGGAACTTCGCGAAAGCGTTGGAAAACCTCCCTCGAAGTACCAACACTGGCCTGGCTGAACGGTTAAGCAAGTATTGTACGGTGAGATTGATCCCGACTAATTCTTCCTTTTTGGTTTGAGGAGGAATTTGAGAAACAGTGGTAGCCATCCTGTTTAGACAAACTAAAAACCATTCTAAACTTGCAAGAGCATCATGCTAAAGTGTTTCTTCTCTCTCTCCTAATTGCAGTGACCAATCGTCATGACCGGACTTAAATTATTACTAGATAAAAACATACTGACAGGGCCAAACTACAAAGATTGGCTCAGGAATGTCAAAATGGCAATCACTTATGACAAGCTGGGGTATCATCTTACTACCAAAGCTCCCCCTGTCCCAGGTCCCACCTCCAGCATCGCGGATAAGGAAATCCGTAAGACCTGGGAGATCGACTGCGTGAAGGCCAAGTGCCTCGTGCTTGCCTCAATGGACAATGAACATCAGAGGAGGCACGAGAATATAGACCTTGAATCCATATTTCTCCATACAAAAGAACTGTATGGAGAGCAATCCCGTATCGCCAGATACGAAGTCTCGAAAAAGCTGTTTTCGGCGAGATTGCCCGTCGGATCATCGGTAGCGGAACACGTGCTTAAGATGATTGGTTATATTGAAGAGCTCGCGGACCTTAGGACCACGTTAGAGAACGAGCTCTATACTGACTTGATTTTCCAGTCCCTTCCTTCCACTTACGCCCAGTTTATCCTGAACTTCAATTTGCAAGAAAAAGAAGTTGAACTTTCAGAACTCCTCAACCTGCTGAGGAGTGCAGATGGCACCCTACAGAAAGGTAGGGAAACATCCATTTTGTTTGTTGGAGGACCTTCCTCTTCTAGGTCCAGGGCGAAAGCCATGGGAAAGAAGAAGAAAACCCCCACCAAACCAAGGGGCGGTGTTAGTAAAGTGGAAACGAAGGGAAAAGTAAAGGCAACAAAGATAGTGGGGCAGCTTGTGGGAAAGGAAGAGTGCTTCTATTGTCATAAGAAAGGACACTGGAAAAAAGATTGCAGGGCTTGGAAGGCCAAGAACCAGGATCCGAAGCAAGTTGCGGCTTCGGCTTCAGGTGTGTATGTTATCGAAAACTGTCTATCAATAAACTCTACTTCCTGGGTATTGGATACCGGATCAGGATCTCATATCTGTAATTCTTTGCAGGCACTGAGAAAGCGTAGGGTTTTGAAGGCAGGTGATATGACCCTCAGAGTTGCAAACGGAGCTGGCATGGATGCTGAGTCCGTGGGGGACTATCACTTTGGAATGTCAGATGGACATGTTTTGGTTTTACGGGATTGTTATTTTGTACCCAATGCAAATTGTAATATCATATCTGTATCTTTATTATTTAAAGACGGTTATGAATTTGCATTTGTAAGCAATGTTGTGAACATTCAACGTAATCAAGTTTTGATTGGGTCAGCTACATTAAACAATGGTATATACGTATTAAACCAACCACAGATTTTCAATGTCCAGAATACACACAAAAGAAAGTCTCCAGAAATCAATCATGCTTTCTTATGGCATTGTAGACTGGGTCACATCAATGAGAGAAGGTTGACTAAGTTACATACAGAAGGATATTTGGATCCGTTCGAATATCATTCATATGTAACTTGTCAATCCTGTCTCAAAGGCAAGATGACAAAGACTCCGTTTACTGGACACGGAGTCTACTGGACACGGAGTAAGAGCGAACGAGCTATTGGGGTTCGTACACAGCGATGTGTGCGGTCCAATGTCTACACATGCGCGAAGCGGTTATTCTTACTACATAACTTTTACGGATGACTTTTCAAGGTACGGATATGTCTTCTTAATGAAACATAAATCTGAAGCCTTTGGAAAATTCCAGGAATATAAGAATGAAGTAGAAAAACAAACCGGCAAAAGTATCAAGACACTGAGATCTGATCGAGGTGGTGAATACTTGAGTGCCGAGATCCTGGATTACCTAAAAGAGAATGGAATTCTCTCTCAGCTTACTCCTCCATACACTTCGCAACATAACGGTGTATCGGAGAGACGGAACCGAACCCTATTGGATATAGTACGTTCCATGATGAGTAGCGCTGAGTTGCCGTGATCATTTTGGGGATATGCACTAGAATCAGCTGCATACCTTTTGAACCGAGTTCCAACTAAGACTGTGCCTACCACACCATATCAGATGTGGTGTGGGAAGAAACCCTATCTTAAGCATATTAAGACATGGGGATGTCCAGCTTTTGTCAAAAAGCAGCATGCGGACAAACTCGAGGCACGCTCAGTATAGTGCAAGTATGTGGGATAACCAAAGAACTCCAAGGGATATTTCTTCTATTGCGAAGAGGAACAAATGGTTTTTGTTTCTCGTCATTCCTGCTTCTTGGAAACTAAGTTTTTGGAAAATCAGATAAGTGGGAGCGCAATAGAACTGGAAGAAATTCCAGAACCATGAGCTATTACTGAGATCTTAGAAGAACCAGAGGGTTTGAAAGAACAGGACATTCCTACGCCGCTCCGCAAGAGTAGTAGGCAGTCTCATCCGCCCGAGAGATACTACGGTTTTCTCATAGACGGGGATAGAGAGGATTGCATCATAGATAATGATGAGCCGACTAGCTTCCAGCAGGCCATTCAGAGCGTTGACTCGGTAAAATGGCTGGATGCAATGCGGACCGAAATGGAATCCATGTACACCAACAAAGTATGGACTTTGGATGTTGCTCCAGATAGGGTAAAACCTGTAGAATCCAAGTGGATCTTCAAGAGGAAGATTGGTGTAGATGGACAGGTTGAGACCTATAAGGATAGACTTGTTGCAAAGGGTTTTCGTCAAAGACCTGGTTTGGACTATGACGAAACCTTTTCTCCAGTGGCTATGCTGAAATCCATTTGGATCCTTCTTGCCATTACTGCCTTCCACGATTATGAGATTTGGCAGATGGACGTAAAGACCACTTTTCTACATGGAAATTTAGAGGAGTGTGTCTATATGGACCAGCCAGAGGGTTTCATTCAGAGTGGGAGCAGCGGAAAGGTGTGCAAGTTGCTTAAGTCCATCTATGGATTAAAGCAGGCATCGCGGAGTTGGAACATCTGTTTTGATGAGACGGTCAAAGAATTTGGCTTTATCAAAAATCCAGATGAACCATGCATCTATAGTAGATTTGTAGCAAGAACCGTCTATTCCTCGTTTTATACGTGGATGACATTCTCTTGATAGGAAATGACATTCCTATGCTACAATCTGTCAAAGGGTTCTTGTCACACAGGTTCTCCATGAAAGACCTGGGTGATGCCTCTTACATTCTGGGGATCCGGATCCATCGTGATAGATCCAAGAGGATATTAGGACTTTCACAGTCCAGGTACATCGACACCATACTGAAAAGATTCAGTATGGAAGATTCCAAGCGCGGTAATCTACCGACTTGTCACGGGATCACCCTCTCCAAAGAGATGTCTCCCAAGGCTGATTTGGAAAGGGATTGCATGTCTATTATACCCTACGTTTCTGCGGTAGGCTCTGTAATGTATGCGATATTGTGTACCAGACCAGATGTAGCTTATGCACTGAGTGTGGTAATCCGGTATCAGTCAAACCCTAGGGAGAAGCACTGGATAGCGGTAAAGAACATGCTCAAGTACTTGAGAAGGACAAAGGAGATGTTCTTGGTGTATGGCGGAAAAGACCTCCAGATCGAGGCCTTTGCTGACTCCAGCTTCCAGAGTGACAAGGATGATTCCAAGTCCATGTCGGGTTATGTCTTTACCCTCAATGGAGGGGCGGTATGTTGGAAGAGTTCCAAACAGGAAACCGTTGCTGACTCGACAATGGAAGCGGAATATATCGCTGCTTGCCATGCCGCAAGGGAAGCTGTCTGGATGAAGAAGTTCCTCACGGAGCTTCAGGTGGTTCCGTCCATTGTTTATCCAATACCTCTGTATTGCGACAACAACGGGGCTATAGCTTTAGCGAAGGAACCCAGGTCCCATCAGAAGTTCAGACACATCTTGAGGCGGTATCACCTGATCAGGGAGATCGTGGATCGCCAGGAGATCGAGGTTCGAAGGGTTGCTACGGAAGATAACACTGCAGATCCATTCATGAAGCCCTTACCCCAGACTCAGTTCGAGCGGCTGATCGAGATGATAGGTCTTCGATACGCCAGTACATGGCCTTACTGTAAGTGGGAGATTGTTAGTGTATATGCCCTAGAGGCCATTACTGTATCATACTAGTTTGTATATTACTTAATGGAAGCTTGGGATATTCACAGTTGTATAGACAATCTTGCTCAAAATGGTAGTATGCTACTTGGTTTGTTTCTACTTTAATGTGTACATGTGTTTCTTTTAGTATATCACCTATACACATTAGTGGAGCCCTTAGGATCTTTGCTTGATTACCAACGTTGTGATGGCAGTCACACTCGTGGGGGCTGGGTAATCCACAAGAACATCTTTATACAGGTCCCTAGTCGTAGGACTATCGAGACAGGGCATCGATACTCCGGAGTAGACTAGCGTATGCGCTTCTCATCCCAGCAGGGGAGACGGTCTGTCCCACAGCCGTCAGTACGTCGTACTTAAGATAGTATGCGGGTGCTCGTTAGGTTACGAGTACACTGGACAGGACTCGTCGGGAACTGTTGGTTGGTACTATACTTATCGTCAGTTATCAGTTCCTAGGTGACATGAGTACAGCTTAGTCCGCTGACTTGACACTGTCACTTCGCTTCGAGTGTGTTCCCACTGTACTTTGATTACTACCCTACCACGGCTCAAAGGAATCGTGCAAACAGGTAGTAGTTGGGTGCAGTCCCGAAGCACTTGGAGGCAGTGACGGTTAGATAGGACTCGTCTCTCCCAGTATTGGGAGTTGATATCGCGCTGTGTCATGGAGAGCCATTACACATAGTCGTCCCTGGCCAGGGCAAGCGAGGTATACTGGTAGGTTTCCAATGTTATCTCAGGGTGTTCTGGGCTACACTCCGGCACGACTTGTACCGCTATTAGGAGACTGACGTTTACAGCCCCCTAGGCCCGCCATGCGATATTCTCAGACAAACAGACCGGACTGTACGGAGACTGTCACATTCAGGCTCAGTAGGAGTTCAGATGGGTTTCACCTCGTCAGTCTTCTTATCGGCATCTACCTGGGGGCCGTTACGCACAGCTAATGCCGCTTGCGGTCTATGGTTAAATCCACTGCCAGCGTAGTGTCGAGTCTTTAGAGTCCCACACAGAGAGCTATTCGCCTTTAGGCAAAAGATTAGAGGTCGCATGGTTTTGCGACAGGGTTCGGTCACATCCGCGCACTTGTGCACGTTTGGTGTCTGGGCAGTTATTACTAGCGGGCTTTGGTTTAAGCCAGAACCTAGTATACGTTTTGGGATTGGTTTTATCTCGTTTGTATTCGTGTTCCTCGGAATGCGGATGCGGGAGTGTATGCACGGTTGACAGAGACAGAGGCAGAGGATTCTCATTATGGTTGTTGACTGTTGACTTTTGCCAAACCCTACTTAGAATAAGAAATATGATTAATAATAACATTAATTAAGTATTATTGTGCCATGGTTGGGTTGAAAGGTTGACTTTGTTGACTTGTTGACTTTGTTGACCGGTTGACTAGTTTGGACTTGTTGACCATCATCATGACAATGGCTATCATTTCATGGCTATGACTTTTGCTTGCTTGTTTGTTCACAAAATGCATTAAATGCATGAAATGATAATGCCATTGACATAAACCATCACATAATACTCAATTACTATTATTATCATGATTATTTTGTGTTATGAGAGCATGGTTGTAAAAAGTCTTCATCATTCTATCATATTGATTCTCTCTCATCCTCAAGCTCTCCCTCTTCCTCTTGCTCTCTCTCTCTAGCTCATAGTTCTATTGTCTCATGAGTTGAGAAATAAGAACCATAGAGATAAAACCCAAAACACTTCTCTACTCATCCTAGTGTACAAGGTCTAGCAAGCCAAGTATTCTAGTTTCCTCTAGATTGAGGTTGGAGCCAAAGGTAGAAGCTTTCGGGTGGATCCATCTTTGGCACAAGGAGACGACGAGGTGAGGCCGATCCGACCACCACAAGGACTCGAAGAGAAGGAGTTCAAGTTAAGGTATAACTCCTAACATAGTAGTTAAACTCTTAGTTAGGTTGGTAGATAGTTTGTTTAGCAAAGATCCGTTTTTAGAGTCCATGTTACCTCCACCGAAAAAATCGTTTTTCACCATTTCCGCATCCCCGAAAGAACCGGGAAGGGTAACGTGGACTTACAGGGAGTTCATGAAATTATGCATTATTTGAAAAACCCGGTTTCCTTTCATATGATATTTCAGCATCCACCATCCACCATGAGATTTATCGGTTCTGATTACATACTCCATACGAGGGTCGGGTGCTGCATGAGAGTACATGGTAGGGCCCGGTACGGTTCCCCTCGGCAAGAATGATCGATGGTCCATGCCGATTGAGCCTGGAAGGTGGGCAAGTACCTACCGGTGATATTACCAATGACTCGGCGGTTATCATGTGGATGCCGACGGGAGTCATGTACGTATAGATACGTCGAGAGGCGACGGTTAGAGCTAGGCACTCGAGTCTTCGGGATAGCGTATGATACGTACCAATCTGGGTGCCAGTATTGGTGACAGCACCTGATAGACCAGCATTTCTGTGTCGATACTTGACACATTGGTTTCATGATATTTCTTTTACCTCTTTGTATATATAACAGGGGTTTAGGCCGCTGTTATATATGCCCTTACACCAATATTAGTGGAATGGGCCGCTAATATATGTGTATTGACCTTTTTACTTCTTTGTATATATAACAGTGGGTTAGGACGCTGTTATATATGCCCTTACACCAATATTAGTGGAATGGGACGCTAATATATGTGTATTGACATTAATTTATATACATCATCATATTATTTCATGCAAATATATTTAGGGTGTTAGAATTTTACTTGATATTGGATTTGGGATATAAGGGATTTATTTGAGATTGGATACATGATATATATGAGATTGCTGATTTGTACATTCAGAATATATGAGATTTATTCGATATTGTACATTCGGGATTTGTGAGACTTATATGATATGAGAGCCAATTTGGGGGCTGATTTGAGGAAATTGGGATTTGATTTGTCTTGATGGATTGTGATCCTACCACGATATCAGGATTTCATGGAAATGATATATTTTATTCCATACTCCACATTTATTGTTTATGCACTGCTTCATGTATTAGTAGTACCTGTTAGTGTACCTTTCATGACTGTTGCATTTACAAACTTATTTATATGCACTGCTTCATGTGTAGTTGTACCTGTTAGTATACCTTTCATGATTGTTGCATATATACATTTCATGTCATTGTTGCATGATTGTTGCATACAGATTGTCATATTATTGCGTCATGTATTAGTTGTACCTGTTAGTGTACCTTTCATGATTATTGCATTCATATGACCTGTTATTGCTATTAATTGCATATGTTAGATTCACGCGGTACGTGCATACTTGCGATTAGCTGCATATGTTATTTACTATTCACGAGTTGGCAACTCACCCCCGTTGTGCCACAGTTGTTTTGTAGGGTGTTCCCCAGAGTACTCGAGGCAGGCTATTCATCTATCTATCATCTTTTACTACGGATACCGCGTCTGCTCACAGTGTGCTGTTTTGCTTAGGTGGGTTTTGTGGTTATTCGTGTTGTATTGTATATTCGTTGTATCCTTGTACTCTCCATCTACTATTTTCTTGTTGACTTAGAGACTTGGTGAGGACGATATTGTATATTATTTTGTGACTTGTTGTCTTTTATACAGTTTCATTTCTATCGTCTTTTATTTCTTCGCTACGGCGTCGTATATTTGTTGTGGTAGTTGTTTTCCACCTTTGGGCATGTATTTGCTTCCGTTTGGGGATGATTTACTTTATATTTATGTTGTACCCATTTTTGGGACTAGCTTTTAAAAAGGAGGTGCTGCCAAAATTTTAAAGGAAATAAAGTTGGACTTTTAAAGAATTTGGGTTGTGATTTCAACGACTTTTAAACAATGTTTCTTATCTTTTCTTATCTTTTATTGGTTTAGATTTCTGGGTTTTGGCTTTCTTTTACTGCGTTACGCCTGTAGACGTTGTGTAGTATTAGGGCCGTCACGTGCCAATTTCGAGTCGTGACACTATGTATGTGCAATAAGTATGTATGTAGGCATGAATGCACAATGATATATGTACACAAATATGTTATGCGAAGAGTCATATCATGATGCAGCAATCCTACTGTGTAGTGACATGGCAATTATCGATGATGAAGTGTGTGAGCTGGCAAATCCGTGTAAGTGTAACATACGCATCATCGATAATCGTGCAAGTGTACTAGCACAAGTATAAGTAATGCGATGTGAATATCATGAATGCAGCATAAGGTAAATCACATGCAAATGCTGACGGGTATACGTATCTAACATGACCGAGTCAGTGGATCTATCAATCGGCATCTAGCCTCACAACCTCTCGTACGGTATAATCCATCGTACGGCATTCTCTAGTCAAGGGTATGGATCAAACCTCTAATCAAACTCATTACGTACGGAAAATCATCGTACGGCGGCACTAAGCTAATAGGGATTCTATCAACCTATAAGACAATAAAGGTACAGCCTAATATCACGTACGGCCTATCATCCATGATTCATAACATTCTATATAAATATATAAATATCTATATACCTATGTCTCAGGTCATATCCATAACGATCTCATATCAGGGGACCGAAAAGGTGTCAGTCATCTCAATAGACTCGCATCTGTATACCACATATCATCAGATCATCATATTCGTCTTATATTCCTTTCATCACAATTATCTCTCACATCAAGTCGAGTTTACATAAACATTCTATCTCTACTATAAGTATAAGTATCTAATCTAACATACACACCCGAACCATACAATCAGACTTTAAAAGAAGCGAATCGTAGTTTTGAAAATAGGGTTATGGTGTTTTAAGGAAAAGATATTATTTGAAAATCCGTAACATCCCTCGAAGCAAATATTTAAAATACATATGATTCTTCGATTAAGAAAAGGGTATGGTTCAGATAACGCCTCTACATTGACTATCTAGTCCTACAGTACCCTAAACGGCAATATTGACAAACGTCGTCCTCGAATTCTGTCATCACATAATAGCCGTAACATATCACTTCTAACTATCTTCTAGTTTCTAATATGGTTTCGTAGCTATCATCATTGTTACCCTAGTTTTCAAATCTAGGTTTCCTAATCATATTCTATAATCAGTTTTCCATCAATACATTGCGGGGGTGCTATACGCCTTCCACCCGACATCCCCCGTGGATATAGATCCACTCGCCTGGTCTTCGCTTGCCGAAATCGATGACACCATGCCCCGTCGCCTCGGAATCCACGTGAAGGTATCTAAAATAATAAACAATCGCAATGCGCATTAAAATCTAGGCGGAAAAACCAAAACAGTACACGTTTTGCTCATAGGTCAAAACCTATAGCTTTCCGTGCAAAACACGACAATTAACCCTGGTCGCTGACATCCAAACGCCACACGACGGAAACAAAATACCAAATACCAAAATCAAGTCAAAACGAAGTCGTAAAACAATGCACCAACTCAAGGAAATGGTCCCAGATTTTACCTTAAGCCAAATTGGTCAATTTTGCATATACCAGGGGTCTAATTTACTGGAGATGGGGCCATGGAAGAAACATGAACCCAAATGGGCCAGGTCTGGCTGCAATTTGCGGCGAGAGGGATTAAATCTACGGCCGTAGTGTGGAGTCAGGGGCTGGGGTCTTGGTGTTAGCTTCTTAGTTGCCTGCATGTATCACTGTCCTTGCAAAATAATTTTTAGAGTCTCGGGGTGATAGCAGATTCCATTTTACATCAACAGAATTCACAATTTCCGATATCGGCTTTTCTAAATCCGTATTCCAGGGTTCTAGTCTCTGGTTTAGGTCTTAATTCTAGCACTAGAGGGTTTGTGAGACCTCTACTGAGCTCAATTGCCCACCACAACTCTCAATTTCCAATAACCCTAACTAGAATTCTTCTAAGTCCACAAAACAACTCAATATCGATATGAAACATGCATGGATGCAAAAGCAATGGGAATACTAAGCTAATGGTTCAGAAAATACCTCATTTGGCAACTCAAGAATTTTCTTGAGTTGCTCAAAGTCCTCAAAATCTTCTCTTTCTTGGTCCATGGGGTAGCTAGTGAACTTGTGCATTTTTCTTGAGAAATAGGGTTTGGGTTTCGAAGTGTTTAGCATGGAGTTTTGGGGGTTGAAGATGGAGGAGAAGGGGAGGTGCAACAGCAGCAGCAGCAACAAGGAAGAGGGAGGGGAAAAATGATGGAAGTGTTGAATGGTTCAAGGGTCCATGCCCAAGGTTGACCCTTCCCTCACTCTCTCTTTCTCTCTCTCACCCATACCTCACACTATTCCATTATTTATTCAATTTCCTTTTCTCATTCACTTTAATTTACAACCATGCAAGAATCATGATGAATGCCATGATAAAAGAAAAATGTAACAAGTGAAGAAAAAAAAGACTTGTGCATGTTTCACACAAAACACGTTTAAAACCCGATTAGCGATTTTTAATCGCGATTAGCACTAAATTAGTGTCAAATAAATCGTAAAACTTCATAATTTGCATAAATCCAATAAAGCACCCTCATTTTAGTAATTTCCATAATTTTCCAAAATTTTCCCCAATTTTAAAGGGTTCACTTCGACGGCAGCAAGGTTTCGGGAGGCATCGTTCATGCCAATTTAAAAAAAAATCCGTTAAAGGTAACTCTAAATTAGAATCGTTAGCTAGGATATAATACGGAAACATAGTAAACCATTTACTACCTAAGTGAATACGAAATACAATCTTCGTAGATCGGTCCTTCACTTCAAAAGCTCCTTGTTGTGGTCCCTTTGCTGCGATCATGCTTCTCCCGGACTCTTGCATGGCTTCACGAGGCAAAAGGGGCATCCTTACTTGAAGTCTTCGGGGCCGAATAAGATCTACGTCGAGAGAATACCAACTCAAGCTTCTACTTCACTAACTAGAGATTTAATGAAGCAAACAACCTAAACTAAAGTGCTAGTCTAGTAGAGGATGAGGAAATTGGAAGTGGGTACACCTTAGAATTATTTATCTCACTTTTCTTTCTCACTTAATCAAAACCTATAGAGCTCTTGAGCTCATGGAAGTGTAAGTGCACGGCGGCGCCCCGGCCGTCAATCCAACGCCGGAATGCGGAAACGGTGATAAACTTAAATTTTGCGGACTTTGCAAACCGGCACCACCGCGCACTAAACTCCGGATCGTAACCATTAACAAGTCTACGCTACTAATAAGAAAGGGAAGAGATGTATACCGACGATCCAAGTCCTCCGGTCTTCATCTCCACTCCGATCTCCTCGCGGGATCTCCGTCCGTCTCCTCCTCGTCGGAAAGGGGCACCACATCGCCTGTAGCTTTTACGGGCTCCCACCTCAATACCGAGGCAACTCGGGCGCGAAGCTGGCGAATCGACGCGTCCAAGATTTGCTGTAGGAATGTGTAGTAGATCATACTAGTCTCATTTGGGGTTTGTAGTTGCCTTGATGGAGGAATGGGGTTAGGAAAAATGGTGCTTTCATTTTTCCATAACAAGAAGAAGAAGGAGATGAAGAATTCCTCACAAAATAAAGATGAACTCTCTCATTCTTTTTCTTCTCTCTAGTGTTCTCTCTTTTCTCAAGTGAGAATGAAACATATGGTGGAGGAAAAACAATATATGAAGCAAGAAGGGAGGTGAGTGTAGGAGATGTAGAAAGGGTGACCACATCAAGAGACAAAGAAACATACACCATGCTTCATACTATTGAACCCATACCCTCACTTTATCACAATCAAATCTCATAAAGCAAAAGCATGGTTGAAAAGAAATGAAAGCTATCATAATCAATCTTTTACAAGAAACCCCCTCCACAAATGTTATTTGCACAATTGCAAATAACCCCCTCCATCGGAAAAGTCCGGCCGGGAAAGAACAAAGGAAAACCGGCCAGAACGGAATGCAAACTGGCAACTCCAGAAAACTGGTCCCGTAATAAATTACAGGAAAACCCCGATACTGTGCATACACACCCGCATCTGTATTCCGTCCGGATACAAATGCAAAGAGACAAAATCTACACTGTACTAAACTAGGACCGGCTTAAACCAAAGCCGGCTAGTAATATCCGTTCGATCCTGATCCGTGCAATACCGCACGTATCTGATCGAACCCTGCCATATACCTATACGGCTACTAGTACAAACCGTCCGATCCTGATCCGTGCAATACCGCACGTATCTGATCGGACCCTGCCATATCTCCATACGGCCTCTACAGCGTTTCGCCCGAAACTTGAGTAACTGAAAGTGTGGTAGACTCTAAAGACTCGTCAATACTATGGCTGTGGATTTAACCACTAGCCCGTCAGAGGTATAAGCCAATACGTAACGGGCCACCAGCTATTGACCAAAAGGGACGTCGATGAGCGAACTCATCCTGACACCCTACTGAGCCTGTCAGTGACAATATCCGTGCAGTCCGGTCCGTTCGTCTATGAGTATCGCATGGCGGGCCTAGGGGGTTGGTAAAAGTCAGACCCCCAAAAGCGGTACAAGTCGTGTCGGAGTGTAGCCCAGAACACCCTGAGATACTACTGGAATACCTACCAGTAAATCTCCTTGCCTTGGCCAAGGACTTTGTGTAATGGCTCTCCTAGACACAGCACGACCTCACCCCCAATACCGGGAGAGACGAACCCCTGAAGATACGCTCACTGCCTCCATGTGGCTCGGGACTGTACCCAACTAAAACCTGTTTGCACGACTCCTTTGAGCCGTGGTAGGGTAGTAATCAAAGTACAGTGGGAACTCACACGAGACAAATGACGATCCCCAGGTCGATGAACTAACCTGCACACATGTCACCAGGGAACTGCCATCTGACGTCTGGTATATGACCAACTAGCAGGTTTCCGGCGAGTCCTATCCGGTGTACTCATAACCCAATGAGCACCTGTATACATCTTAGGTGATCCAACTGACACCAGTGGCTTGTGAGACCGGCCACCGCCCCTCGTCAGGGTCTCGACTGTATACACTAGTCTACTAATGGAGTATCGATGCCCGGTCTCGAAACTCCCACGACTAGGGACATTTTAAGGATATGCTTGTAGACTCCCAGCTCCCACTTATATGATCGCCCTCATACTGCTGGTGGTCAAGCAAGAATCCTAGGGGCTCTATCAACGTGTAATAGCGACGTGTCAGGTCACCTAAAGCAGTACACGATGATAAAGGTAAACCAGATAGCATACTATCATCTCGAGTAAGACTGTCCTACCGGGATAGGTCCTCCCTCAATCATTACAATCACGTACCTGTGACCTAATAATTGACTCTGAGGGCACTATCTCCAACAATCTCCCACTTGCACTCAAGGCTAATTATTGCGATGTCGCATACTCACAGCCCGTGTGATACCGAACATCCAACTCCTCTACTAGTCAGTCTCACAAAGCTCGTTTACGGAACTATTGCGTTCGAGGAATAGCCTCAGTGAGTGGATCCGCTTAGTTGTTTCTTTCCATGTCTCTCTATATCTCATGTTCGCGGAGAAAACCCATCTCCCGAAATGAGCAATACCTGTCTTAGAATGTGTCTGGATGTCTGATGGGACATAGCTCATAAATGAACTCCAAATCCAAACTTCTTAGACTGTATCGTCAACTGAACTTAATCAGTATCCTGCGCCATGCCACCCTCAGTATTTCCTTGGACCACCTGTCCAAAATACTGCCCCTCGTCAGAAGGAAAACTATAACTCTGACAACCTCCTTGTCGCCCATGTCACCTTGGAAGCCTGGAATGATAACTGTTTCCCAAATGAGGCTGTCGTTATCATATCCCTTGAACATCCACTTATGTTCTAAAACTGCTTCCGATTGTTTCTCCAGGATTGGAACAATATCAACTTATTGTACCTACTGCAAAAACAACATCTGGTGTGGTACTTGACATCTCATGATTGACTCAATTGCCTAAGCAAGTGATCTGTCAATCATGCACATCTCTCTCTACTTTAGTCTATAAGACACCTTTAGAGAGGGTGACTCCATCACCTGCAGGTACACTACCGTGCCAGGAGTCGTCCATTCTAAATACTCTTAGAATGCTGTCAAAGTACCCTGATTGGGAAACCACCCAAATCTAGATCCAAAACCATAGATCTAGTAACCAGTATGTCTGATATAATGTCCAAGTCCCATGTGGAGAAACCACTGTGTGACGACCAAAGTATAACCGATCGTAGTATAGGAGTTTCCTTTCCTACTTTGTGTATGTCATCCAAATACCATGACATCACACCCTACTACCTTCTCAACAGATCCATCCCTTATTCTGATGACGTCAAACCCATGACTGTCATATCAGAAATAGATGATCTATCTCCGCTATATCTGCTTTAGTCTATAAATAGACATAAGCCTGATGTCCACCAATGCTTCCGTTGCTCCTACTGACTACGACAACCCTCTGGCAGAGTCATATAGACGTGCACTTCTAAAGCTAGTTTAGAACGACGCTATACTCATCCTCCTGCCGGGTCTCGCAGCCTGGAACAACAACAATGGCAAATGTGGGTAAACAAGAACTTCCCTGTCACCGTCCTTGAGGCTACCGGAGTACCTCTCGGGTGCCTGAAGTTACCCACCTTATCTGCGGAGTGGCCAATGGAATGTCAAATCAGATTGAATCTTTAGGTTCCTTATCAAATCTCCAGTAATCGTTTGCGGTTCTGGAATCGCTTCCAGTTCTACCATACTCCCACTACTGTTTTCTGAAAAAAATCCATTTTTAATAAAACTGTGGCGAGTCTAGAACAATATCGCTATTGTTCATCCAGATGGTAGAAAGTCAACCCTCGTCATAGCCTGGGTCAACCCACAAACAGCCATTACAGAAACGTGCCTTGAGTTGTCCAGTGTCTGGTTTTAATCATGAACCGGACAACTCCCCGTACCTTAACATCATTAAGATATGAACTGTTCTATATCCAATATAGAAACAGAGGCACTGATTTAATTGAACCAGATTCAAATCATGCAGCTGTCCCCAGCGCATGTCAACTAAATGGAAGGAGGCGGATCAGCGTTACTCAACTTAGGAACACTTCCAATTATGAGTAACCTGAAAGAGAAGCAAGTTCTCTTAATCATCACTTTCAACTGAATACCACAAGTATCTACATCTTCGATCTCTTTGAAGAATCCCGATACTTGCTACACCTGGTTCTCTACTCTATTCAAATACCTGTAACTTCTCAAAATTCGGACCCTGTGTTTCCACGAAACACCGGTCTAAAAACTAGAGAAGTCATAAGTAAACCGAATATAGTACGAGGACCTACCCCTCTGTCCTGATGGACCCTGGACAACATACAATACTCTGTATAAGTCCCTTGAGTCTGACAACTCATTTACTGTGCGTCGTAGGTTGAAAACTGTACTTATGGTTAAGAAGAATTACACCGCTATTTAATGCTCCTTACCTAACCATCCACTGATATAGGTAAATGTCATCGACATAATATCAAAAGGTATATCTCACTCTATGAAAATAGACGTACAGATATATCAATTTGAAATTGGTGCATAACCGCGGATATTCAAAACCAAATGATTGCCGTCCGGCAAACAACCCAGGTGACTTCCTCAAATATCACCGATTACATCGAATCCCGATATAATGAGGATGATCACCCAATTCCCAATAACTTACTCCCACTCAGCATCTGTAAAACCATACAGATGTGAGAATCATACCTGGTAAATACATACCCTGGAGTGAGTGTCTAATCGGGAAATCAGTTTTCTTTTAACAGTACACAGTGAAACTGAAACATCGAAATGTCTCGTTGGGGTACCCTGGTATTCCTAGTAATGCCTCTACCATTATCCAGATTCACAACTATAACCGTATAATTCTTTGCCACCTCTCCAAATCCCTTTATATGTCTTTAGTCATTACCTTCTGTACACCCCTTTAGGCCAAATGGTTTTCTTCCTTCCCTACCGTTCGGCACCAGCCTATGGTTTGGAAGAAGACTATCCAAAAAGCATAAAGGGTGTACTGTCCTAATCCTAGGAACACTCGCAATGCGAGAGAAGGTGAAGATAAAAGGCACCTGAATGTACTTTATTCCTATTTCTCCTGAACCAGGATCCATCCCCGAACTGGAACAAGTTCCTTTCGAGTTCGTATATAACCATACGATGGATTATCCAATAAAAATGGGATCTTCGTAGTGATACGGAGTGTCCTGGAGAAATACAAAGGTGATTTAGGATTGGCGAAGAAATACTTGGTTTGGTCGTGAATAGCAGTCGCAACTTACTTTGCCCTCTTACTAATCCCTTGCTTTGTCTGAACTTAATACCTTCTCTACACCGTTTAGGCTAACTGGTTTTCTTCATTCCCTACCGGTCGGCACCAGCCTATGGTTTGGAAGAAGACTATCCAATTTGCATAATAGGTGTACTACTCCTAAACTAAGGAGTACTCGTAACCTGAGAGAGGGTAAAAGGAAAAGACAACTGAATAATCCTATCCGTTTTCTCCAGAACCGGAAACCATCCTCGAATTCCTTCGAGTTCGTATCTAACCATACGATGGTTTTGTCCAATGGAAGTGGACGTTCGTAGTAATACGGGGTGTCCTGGAGAAAAGGGTAAAAGTAAGAGTGGCAATGAGGTCTGCAACTCTGACAATCCAAAAGCCAGTGTTTAAGAAGGTTCGGTCAACATGGTCACTGAGTCAAAGTCTTAGGGTCGGGTCAATGGTCGCTGCCAAAGAGAGAGAGAAAAGAAACACTCAGCGTGCACTCTAACCTAGATCAGAATGGTTACCAATTTATCTAATCTGGAAACCTCCCACTGTACCTCAAATTCTCCTCCAAACCTGAAAGAAGAATTAGTCGGGGTCACCCGAGGAGTAAACTAACTCATCAGTGGGAATCGGGATCCAACTCTCATCGCATGACAACGTGACGGAATCCGCTCACGGTATCACACTCCAGAAGGTATGCGCATATCTGGCAAGTTTCAGTACTTTTGAAACTCCCGATGTGGATTTTTACCCCATGCTCTTATGACCTTGACTTTGGCCAACAAATCATAAGTCACATGTCAAGTTCTGCCCGTCATTCTCCAGGTTAATTTGAATCCACCCGTACATACCCTTGACTTTGGCTAACAAGGCAGTACGACTGTTCCAAACCAACGCATCTATCTATGCTGCATATGAATAACCAACAGCTACCAAACACTGTGCCTTGACTTTGGCCAACAAACACAGCTTGAATACTATTGACTACCCATATGAAACGACGGAGGGCTACGAATGGTTTCTGGCGAAAACCGTTAACGTAATGAACTTGATATCGTTGAAGGAACGGATAGCTTTTTAGAAAATATAGTGACGAAAAACCTTTACTAAAGAGGTCACTCCCGGTGAAGGGATCTCGGCTCTTTCCCCGTAGAATGGGGTGCAGGATATTCCAAATGAATACCGCGATGCAAAGCAAAAGTAATCGGCTATAGTGAAGTTAATGCCCTGACGCAAACTTCTGTCCAAGGGGTCACTCCCGGTGAAGGGATCTCGGCCCTTGCCTCGTCGACTGAGGAGCAGGATATTCCAATGAATACCACGATGCAAAACAAAAGTAAACGTCCTTGCAATAACAGCTTTTTGAAAAGTGTTCCAACAACATCAGATTAGGTTTGTTTAACTTGCATTGATCCGAATCAACGCAGTCCCATCAATTGATCACACCAAAAAGAACGAAAATATACTGATGTACGTATATGCCATCCGCATTCGCCACTGGGTCCCGTCATTACCCGTTAGGTTAGCTTACTAACGACAGAGCGGGGACTGGACTAGCGCGGATGCAAAACATATACAACATCTACTAATATATATACCAATATATTATATTCGCTCAAGGCGTGAATAAAATGCAACATCACAAAAAATGAACAGCATCACAGAAACAATACAGATATCTGGGATCCCCGGGTTTCACAGAGCCGCTGAAACCCGACGTTCCCCTGGTCGTGTGGATAGCCTGTGCAATGAAATCCTATACCCCCTACGAGTGCGGCGAATAGCCAGCCAATCCTGGAGTGAAGCCCCCTCCGTCCCAATGCCATGAGATGCGGGCTTGTTGCCTTCTAGAACCCGGCTATCCGTGCACCCCTCCGCGGGGCAATCCTAGTACAGAAAGTAAAATATACATACACCGGGTACATCGACCGCAACCAGGTCGTGCCCCAAAATAATAATACAATCAGGCAGTGACGGCAGTCCACATGTCGGACGCTCGCCCCGCAATATCAAATGTACATAATACAAAAACACTGTACTAGCATTGCATCCAGGCTATCCCCCACGACCGATCCGCAACATCACAGCAAATACATAGAACATCAACGTGAAAGTCACGTTCGCAAATCCATCTAACCGGGCTATAGCAGTTAGACCGGATTTACCGATCGAGTGACATTCACGGTCGCAGATATAATGTAAATACTGTGAAAAATGTGTTTAAAAAATTTCCGATTGATCAAACAATTAACAAGTGGGCCCCAAAGCAAAACTGTAGCAACCACAGAAAACTTGGGCCCAATTTTAATATTCCAGAAAGCACATTTCTCACTCAGAAACATACTACAAAAATTTGGGAGCATGAACAGTTATAAGAGCCGCGGAAGCGCGGCCCAAGCAGGGGTTTGGCCGCTCTTCCGCGGTGGAATAGTGAGATCATGGTACCAATATTTTACAGAATACTTATAATTCTCTGCATATCACTCTGAGACAACCTGAAAAATTTTTAGACTCAAAAAAATTCGACAGAAACTGATGTGCTTGAAATACGTGTTTTCGGGATTTTGTTCGATCGGAAACGTAAAACACATTACACAAAGCTAGACTAAGTTAATGGCGAGGCTCTGATACCACTGTAAGTGCACGGCGGCGCCCCGGCCGTCAATCCAACGCCGGAATGCGGAAACGGTGATAAACTTAAATTTTGCGGACTTTGCAAACCGGCACCACCGCGCACTAAACTCCGGATCGTAACCATTAACAAGTCTACGCTACTAATAAGAAAGGGAAGAGATGTATACCGACGATCCAAGTCCTCCGGTCTTCATCTCCACTCCGATCTCCTCGCGGGATCTCCGTCCGTCTCCTCCTCGTCGGAAAGGGGCACCACATCGCCTGTAGCTTTTACGGGCTCCCACCTCAATACCGAGGCAACTCGGGCGCGAAGCTGGCGAATCGACGCGTCCAAGATTTGCTGTAGGAATGTGTAGTAGATCATACTAGTCTCATTTGGGGTTTGTAGTTGCCTTGATGGAGGAATGGGGTTAGGAAAAATGGTGCTTTCATTTTTCCATAACAAGAAGAAGAAGGAGATGAAGAATTCCTCACAAAATAAAGATGAACTCTCTCATTCTTTTTCTTCTCTCTAGTGTTCTCTCTTTTCTCAAGTGAGAATGAAACATATGGTGGAGGAAAAACAATATATGAAGCATGAAGGGAGATGAGTGTAGGAGATGTAGAAAGGGTGACCACATCAAGAGACAAAGAAACATACACCATGCTTCATACTATTGAACCCATACCCTCACTTTATCACAATCAAATCTCATAAAGCAAAAGCATGGTTGAAAAGAAATGAAAGCTATCATAATCAATCTTTTACAAGAAACCCCCTCCACAAATGTTATTTGCACAATTGCAAATAACCCCCTCCATCGGAAAATTCCGGCCGGGAAAGAACAAAGGAAAACCGGCCAGAACGGAATGCAAACTGGCAACTCCAGAAAACTGGTCCCGTAATAAATTACAGGAAAACCCCGATACTGTGCATACACACCCGCATCTGTATTCCGTCCGGATACAAATGCAAAGAGACAAAATCTACACTGTACTAAACTAGGACCGGCTTAAACCAAAGCCGGCTAGTAATATCCGTTCGATCCTGATCCGTGCAATACCGCACGTATCTGATCGAACCCTTCCATATACCTATACGGCTACTAGTACAAACCGTCCGATCCTGATCCGTGCAATACCGCACGTATCTGATCGGACCCTGCCATATCTCCATACGGCCTCTACAGCGTTTCGCCCGAAACTTGAGTAACTGAAAGTGTGGTAGACTCTAAAGACTCGTCAATACTATGGCTGTGGATTTAACCACTAGCCCGTCAGAGGTATAAGCCAATACGTAACGGGCCACCAGCTATTGACCAAAAGGGACGTCGATGAGCGAACTCATCCTGACACCCTACTGAGCCTGTCAGTGACAATATCCGTGCAGTCCGGTCCGTTCGTCTATGAGTATCGCATGGCGGGCCTAGGGGGTTGGTAAAAGTCAGACCCCCAAAAGCGGTACAAGTCGTGTCGGAGTGTAGCCCAGAACACCCTGAGATACTACTGGAATACCTACCAGTAAATCTCCTTGCCTTGGCCAAGGACTTTGTGTAATGGCTCTCCTAGACACAGCACGACCTCACCCCCAATACCGGGAGAGACGAACCCCTGAAGATACGCTCACTGCCTCCATGTGGCTCGGGACTGTACCCAACTAAAACCTGTTTGCACGACTCCTTTGAGCCGTGGTAGGGTAGTAATCAAAGTACAGTGGGAACTCACACGAGACAAATGACGATCCCCAGGTCGATGAACTAACCTGCACACATGTCACCAGGGAACTGCCATCTGACGTCTGGTATATGACCAACTAGCAGGTTCCCGGCGAGTCCTATCCGGTGTACTCATAACCCAATGAGCACCTGTATACATCTTAGGTGATCCAACTGACACCAGTGGCTTGTGAGACCGGCCACCGCCCCTCGTCGGTGTCTCGACTGTATACACTAGTCTACTAATGGAGTATCGATGCCCGGTCTCGAAACTCCCACGACTAGGGACCTTTTAAGGATATGCTTGTAGACTCCCAGCTCCCACTTATATGATCGCCCTCATACTGCTGGTGGTCAAGCAAGAATCCTAGGGGCTCTATCAACGTGTAATAGCGACGTGTCAGGTCACCTAAAGCAGTACACGATGATAAAGGTAAACCAGATAGCATACTATCATCTCGAGTAAGACTGTCCTACCGGGATAGGTCCTCCCTCAATCATTACAATCACGTACCTGTGACCTAATAATTGACTCTGAGGGCACTATCTCCAACAGGAAGAAGATGAACAAATAATGAGATTAGGATAATGATCAAGTGAGTGAGCTAACCATGGTGAGTGAGTATCATATACTAACCCATGTAGAGCCATAACCATGGCTAAGTGTGATGGTTAGGTTATTAAAAATCTAAGGTAAAAACAAAGTAAGTGGACTTTGTCAAAGCAAACCCTAGCTTCTACAAGCTTCATGCTTGTGACAAAATCTCCACTTATTTTGTAATTACCTTAAATAATAAAACCTAATATCACAATTAGAATAGTGTATGTCTTACACACCCATGAAAGATGTATCAACAACCATGATACAATAAACAAAACACAAATTAATATATATCACATATATATTAAGTTGTGCACAAGTGAGAAAAACAAATGCTTAAGTGAACCAATGTTAGTTAATGTAAATTAGTATATCACATATACAATTATACACTAAATTATTAAATCAACAGTTGACTTAATAATCCGGTTATATCACATATAACCGACTAACGCAAAATGTACCAACTTATCGAATCAACACTTGATCCGATAACCCGGCTATATCACATACAACCGGCTGATATAAAAGTCGCGAAAATAGAATACGGTATTACATACACGCATTATTCTCGGTCCCGCACATATCACATATGCGCTCCAATTTTGTTTTTCCTGAGCCAGTAAAACCTCTATGTAGGACTCTAAAGACTCGTCAATACACCGGCAGTAAGTGATGATCACATCAAGCACCCACAAGCCGTCAGCGGTACTAGCTGGACGTAACGGCTACCCGGGTATTGAGCGATCAAAAGATCAGCTAGCAAGCCCGCTCCAACTCCTACAAAAGCCTGACGATAACACTTCCTGTACAGTCCAGTCTCCTCGTCTGATATGTCGCATATCAAGTCTAGGGGTGGTAAACGTCAGACCCTAATAACTGATAAGTCATGCTGATATGAGGCTCATAACGGGTCGATAAACAACTGGTAACACTTACCAGTAAATCTCTAATACAGCCCTGGCCAGGGACTTCCCTGTTATGGCTAATCGAGCACAGCGCAATATCAACCCCCAATACCGGGAGAGACGAAACCCCTCCTATCGCTCACTGCATCCATGTGACTCGGGACTGTACCCAAAAACCACCGTTTTGCATGCCCTCTTGGACGTGGTAAGGTGGAAATCAAAGCACAGTGGGAATCACACAAGACTCTATGACGATCTCGGGTCTACAGACTAACCTGTACAAGTGTCACCTGAGAACTGCCATCTTACGTAAGGTATAATACCATCTGGGAGTTCTCGGCGAGTCCGTCCAGTGTACCCAGTCTCCACTGAGCACCCGTATATCATCTCTGTTGTCAAATACCAATGGATATAGGATCATCTATCGCTCATCTCATGGGTCGGGAAGCGTATACGCTAGTCTACTCTGGTATATTGATACCCTGTCTCGATATACCTACGACTAGGAACATTGAAGGATGAACTTATGGACTACCATGGCCCCACTAGTATGATCTGCATCATAGTCCTGGTAGTCAAGTACACATCCTAAGGGCTTTACCAACATGTAACCATAAGACTGTTGGTTATATGTATGCCCTAGAGGCCATTACTGTACATTGGATGTATATTGTAGTGGATGCTGGGACATATATAGGGAGGACTTTCTTGCTCGACATGATAGTATGCTATCTGGTTGATCTTTACCTTAACGTGTATACTGATTGTCTCTCTGTTGCATGTTGGTAAAGCCCTTAGGATGTGTACTTGACTACCTGGACTGTGATGCAGATCATACTAGTGGGGACATGGTAGTCCATAAGTACATCCTTTAAGGTCCCTAGTCGTGGGTGTATCGAGACGGGGCATCGATATACCAGAGTAGACTAGCGTATACCTTCTCGACCCATACAGATGGGCGATGGATGATCCCATATCCATTGGTGTTTGACATCAGAGATGATATACGGGTGCTCAGTAGAGACTGGGTACACTGGACGGACTCGCCGAGAACTCCCAGATGGTATTATACCTTACGTCAGATGGCAGTTCTCTGGTGACACTGGTATAGAGTAGTCTGTTGACCCGAGATCGTCATAGAGTCTTGTGTGGTTCCCAATGTGCTTTGATTTCCACCTTACCACGTCCAAGAGGGCGTGCAAAACGGTGGTTTTTGGGTACAGTCCCGAATCACATGGAGGCAATGAGCGATAGGAGGGGATTCGTCTCTCCCGGTATTGGGAGTTGATGTTGCGCTGTGTTCGATTGGCTATAACCGGAAATCCCTGGCCAGGGTTGCTGAGATTTACTGGTAAGTGTTACCAGTAGTTTCTCGAACTGTTATAGACCTCATATCGACACGACTTATCGAGCTATTAGGGTCTGACGTTTACCACCCCTAGGCGAGATATGCGACATATCAGACGACGAGACCGGACTGTACGGTAAGTGTTACTGGTTGGATTCACTGGAGTGTGAGTGGGCTTGCTCGTCGATCTTCTGATCGCTCAATACCCGGGTGGCCGTTACGTTTAGCAGACCGCTTGCGGCTTGTGGGTGATTGATATGATCATCATCTGCTGCCGGCGTATTGACGAGTCTTTAGAGTCCTACACAGAGGTTTCCTGGCTCAAGCGAAACGAAATAGGAGCGCATATGAGATATGTGCGTGACCGAGAATAATGCGTGTATGTGATACCGTATTCTATTCTCGCGATGAATGTATCGATCTGGTTGTATGCGATATAACCTAGTTATCGAATCAAGGATTGATTCGATAAATCGATACATTGGATATTAGTCGGTCATATGAGATATGACCGGATCGTTAAATCAAGTGTTGATTTGATGATTTAATGCATAATTATATATTTGATATATTACTTTGTATTAACTAGTATTGGTTCACTTTGAAAGGATTTTCTCACTTGATTGTATCATGTTTGATGATGCAAGATTGCTAGGGTTTGTGCAAAGAGTTAAACCTTGGTTAAGTAAATGGTTAGGGTTTTATTTCTTATTCATTCATTCATATATCTATTTATTTTGGATTAAAAGAAATGAGAAATAAAAGCATAAGGGTTGCTTTCATTCATGATGCTTCTTGAAGCTTCATGCAACTTTGACCAAAGTGACTCTTTTGTCTTCATCTCCTAAACCCTAACCATTCATTTAACCTTAGTTATTTCTCTACACATTACCATGGTTAATAATATGATAAGAATCATTTTTTATTATTCTATATAGAACACTTATCATAATATTCATGATATTCTTGCTTCTTCTTCTTCTTCTTCAAGAAGAAAGCTTGCTTCATCAATGGCATCTTGAGCAATTGAGTGAGAAATCCAATTCTAAAGTGAACCCACCTCCTATTTCTTCATCCTCTACCTCTTGCCAAGTAGTATAGGGTGTTTTCTTCACAAGTTTCATGACTTGGTGAAGTGGGAGCTTGATCTTGTGATGCCTCGACGTAGATCATCTTCGGCATCGACATCGACGACCTAGCCCGCCCATTTCTCCAACGAAGCCGACGCAAGAGTCCGGGATCCGATTTGGACAGCGGAGGGACATCATTGCGGAGCTATGGAGGTGGAGCACCGGATCTACAAAGGTTGTATTTCCGTTCTTGTAGTTAATTTGTTAACTAGTTGCTTTGTCGCCTAAAATTCTAGTTAACGATCCGTAGTCTTGGGTTTCTCGGCACCGTAAAATTTGAAACTGGCATGGTTGATGCCTTGTGAGACCTCTTGAGAGTGCCTATGAACCCTACAGTGGTATCAGAGCCTAGCTAGAGCCTTAGGTGATGCGTAGACGATGTTAGAAACCCGATCGAACCCCGAAACCCTAACTTTTAACCCTCTCTGGACTTTTTCTGAAAAAGTGGTTTTTTCCAAATTAAAAATTCTTAAAAAATTCAGCAGGAAATTCTAAGAATTACGGTGCAAAAATTACCTAATGATCTTTCTAAAGCGCGGCGGAACCGCGGCATTAGCCGCCTATTGCGGCGGTTCCGCGCCCATTTAGTCTCTTCAGTCAACCATTTTTGCACAGTAACTTCTTTATTTAAATGCTGAGTTTTATGGGAATTTTTAAAATTTATTCAAGAGTTGAATTTTCTGGGTTGTATTGGGGACTCGGTGTATCGATCGGATTGTCTAATTTTGTCTATTTGTTTTCCGGATAATTTTTGAATATGTTAAAAAGTTCGACCGGATAAAAATACCCACCTTTTCCTCTGTCGGGAAATTTCCAAGTGTTGGATTTTTCCGTGGTTTAAAGACGTTCTAAGTAGTGCAAGTAACGCGATGGTCCCTCTAGAAGACAACAAACCTTAACTCGATTATGTGACCGTCTTGAACTGCCCTTTGAACCTTCGGGTTTGGGGCAGTACGACGTGCCACATGTGAGGCGTTGGCTTGACCCTTCTACGGCTGGACCGTTGGTACTGAGGCATGAACTGAATGTTTTTAGATTTATTTCATGTGTTGAGCTGTTTCGGGAAAACTTGGGTGTTCGATTGTTCGATCGGAAAGTTTAACATTTTCTATCTTATTCGGAATGTGATACAATAATTGGAATTCACAAACAGTTATGAGATAACTGAATGAATGTTATAAACATAGCAGTTTAGTCTCACTTGATCGGTTGCCACAGAATTTTAATGTGATCAAAAGTCCGTCGCAATCACGTAGTGTACGCGGATACTCGCCGGGTAAACTTAATAGACAGCCTCGCCCCATAGCCCCGACCAAGTGACTGTAGGAGAACCCCGTCGCCGAAAGCATCCGTTCGGGTGCTCGCGGTAGCGGTGTTCCGCCTTGGTGCACTTCGTCGACGGCGTCGGGGGTGCGGCCGTCTACTAAAGTTTGCGACGAGCATTCGATCAGGATGTCGGGAATCTTGTTGAATTGCCCGACTTGATATTGAAAAGAGTTTTCGGTAATGAGACTAAAATGCGGGGTTTATAATTGTTAGGCATGCGATGTCTAAGGAGTTCATTTGATTAGGCATGCGATGTCTATGTAGGTTGCGGATTCCAACTATTGTAGTTTTACACCTTCTTTTC
Organism: Agapanthus africanus; assembly: GCA_030015575.1. Lineage (NCBI taxonomy): Eukaryota > Viridiplantae > Streptophyta > Magnoliopsida > Asparagales > Amaryllidaceae > Agapanthus > Agapanthus africanus. The sequence continues at coordinate 330,930,242 of CM057345.1, read as the reverse complement.
TGTGACCGTAAGTGTAATATGTGATATCGCCGGTTTCGTTGCTATATGTCAACGACAATTGGGATGCGCATATTTACTTACGTTGATGACATGTGATGTTATGTGTTGCTGGATATGTTATATTGGATCGTCGTGTTTGAATAGCCGGGGGTTTTTTTGTGAGATGAGTGTTTTTCATTTTCATTCATGTAAAAACTTGTATGTAATATTCTTTTATTGGGGCACTTCCAGGTTGCGGATGATGTCACCATTTGTATATTATTTACTTTTCCGCACTAGGATAGACCCAAGGAGGAGGGCACAAGTAACCGGGCTCTGGAGTCCAGTGGGAGACCAACTCGAGGAGTCGAGTCCGGGTCTCCTAACTCTAGAATTGGTAGGGTTGCTTGCCGCTCTCGTAGGGGTCTAGGGGTGTGGGTTTGGCTATTCATCACGACCGTGGAATCCGTGTTTTATACTGGCTCGTATTGAAAACACGGACGTCCTAGTATATCCAATATTTCATATGTTTCTTCTGCTGCGATATCTGTGATGTGATCATGTGAAGTTCTATGATAGATACTGTATATAGTATATATGATATATTATATAGACGTTACTTATGTTTTACACCCGCGCTAGCCCTGCCCCGCTCTGCCGTTAATTACCTAACCTAACGGTGCACGAGGGGACATCGAGGCGAATGCGGATGGCATAAGTGTACGTCGTATTTATCTGTGATGTTTAGGTACTTAAATGATTGGACTTCATTAATGTGATTAATGAAATAAAAGAAACCTAAGATGTTGTAGAATCGAATTTCAAAATAAAACAGGTAGCTACAGTTCTTGCTTTGCACAGAGGTATATATGATATATCCTGCACCTTATTCGATGAGGAAAGGACCGAGATCCCTTCACCGGGAGTGACTCCTTTAGCAATAACTGGCAGATGCTATACACACGGTTTGTCTTTTGATTGCTTTTAAGAGTTTTTGCTTTGCACAGTGATATATATGATATATCCCGCACCTCATTCGACGAGGAAAGGAACGACGATCCCTTCACCGGGAGTGACTCCTTTAGCAAAACTAGAAAAGACTCAAAAGCACTCCATTTTAAAATCATTTGATTCTGCAAAGATATCAAGTTCATTACGTAATAGGTTTTCAGAAAAACCTGTCGTAGCCCTCTGTCATTTCAGATAAGTACTAGTTAGTATTCGTGCTACGTTTGTTGACTATGTTAAGGCGTAGTGTGCGGTAGCTAATTAGTGCTTATCTGCATAAGCATATGACGTGATTGGATTAGGGTAGTCGTGCGACTTTGTTGACTATGTTAAGGGTCGTGCGGGTGGGTTTAATTCAATCGGGAAATGACGGGTTGAACTTGACTAGCACTTATGATTTGTTGACTATGTTAAGGTCATATAGCTGCTAGGGGCAAAATATTATCGGGAATTTCAAGTGTTGAAATTTGCAATGAGATTGCATACCTTCTATGAGATAGTTGGATCCCGATACCCGCTGCGAGTAAGAGTTACTCCTGGGAGAGTTTTGCACATTACAATTAGCCAATCAAGTAGGTGTCTAGAAAGGTGTCAACGAGGTTACGCCTCTGGGAAAATGAGGTTTACATTAATTAGGTCCGTGCGAAAGCACGGGGCACCTCCCTCAAAGTACCGAAACTGGCCTGGCTGAAAGATTGGCGAACTTGTAGTGTGTAATTAATCCCGGCTAGTCTTTCCTTTTAGGGTTTGAAGGAAGATTTGATAAAAACAGTGGGAGCCATCCTGATTAGATAAAATAATAACCAATCTATTCTTGCAAGAGCGCACGCTGAGTGTTTTCTTCTCTCTCTCTCCAGGTAGCGACCATATCACGCCTTAATCAAGATAATAATACGGATGTATTGACCGAACCCGCTTGTTATACTGAGCTGGGGAACGTTGGTCCCGCTCCAACTTATAATTGTTATAAGACAGAGCAGGAAATTGGTGAATACCAGATTTCCCGTGCCGCCCAAATGAAGAAAGTGCATACTGATGCATCATCTTCGGGTATGTTCTTTATACAGAACTGTTTCTCAGTGTCCTTTACATCCTGGGTATATGATACCGGATCAGGATCCAAGATATGTAATCTGTTACATAGGGCTACAGAAAGGTAGAGAACTGAGAACGGGTGATAAGTTTCATGAGGCAGAAAACGGGGTAAGTGTTGCATCCAAGTCTGTTGGTCACTGTCACCCAGTATTACCAATACATTGATTCTGAACGAATGTTATTAGATACCGTACTTGATATACAAAATCATATCAGTCTCTTTATAAGTAAAGAAATGATAAAATTTTGTATTGTTGGATAATGTTTTGAACATTTCCTATATCAAAAGTTGATCGGTTCAGGCACGTTATCTAAAAGCATTGATGTTCTAAATCATACTAGAGTTCTTAGTATACAGAACACACACAAGAGGAAGAGTTCAGAAATGAACGAATTCTTCTTGAGGTATTGTAGACTAGGTTATATCAATGCGACCAGACTAGCTGAAGTTACATGAAGATGCATATTTAAATCCTGTTTGAATTTACATCTTGTGAAACTTGCCAGTCATGTCACAAAGATAAGATGACCATAGCTCCGTTTACTGGAAACAGAGAAAGAGTTAGTGAGCTCTTGGGATGATACATGTTGATGTATGTAGGTCCCCTGTCTACATATGCCAGGACTGGTTCTTTGTACTTCATTACATTCTCTGATAATCTCTCAAGATTCAGACATATGTTCCTGTTGAAACACAAGTCCGAACCTTTTGAGATATTCACGGAATATAAGTTAGAAGCAGAGAACCAAAATACGGGTATAAGTATTATGTCCTATGATGAGATCAAGGAGGAGAATACTTGAGCATGGAAATCCTGGACTATTCTAAAGGAGAATGAGATTCTCTCTCAGCATTACTCCTCCGTATACACCATAGCATGATGGTATATCGGGGCGGAGCAATCACACCCTATATGATAAGGTGTGCTCTATGATGAGTACTACTGAGTTACCTATTTCCTTTTTGGGAGTTATGCACTTGAGAAGCTGCATACCTATTGAATAGGGTTCGAATCAAATCAGTTGCCTACCACTTCATATTTGATATGATAAGGGAAGAGCCCATCTCTTAAGTTAGTTAAGATTTGGGGTTGTCCGGGCTATGTCTGAAAAGCAAAATCCGGACAAGCTCGAGGCAAGGTCAGTTATGTAGAACTGGAAATGTTCCAGCTATACAAACCGCAGCTGATGATTTGAAAGAACCAAAGGATTCAATAGTTACCAACGAACCTCAGCCTCTCCGTCGATCTAGTAGGGTTCCTCACCCACCTGAGAGATACTTCGGTTTCTCGATGACAGTGGGAGCGAGGATTGCATCATAAGATGATGACCCAACTAGTTTCGAGCAGGCCATCGAGAGTAGGGACTCTATAAGAATGGCTGGATACTTAGCGATCTGAGATGGAATCCATGTACACCAACAAAGTATGGACTTTAGTTGCTATATCTGAAGGGTTAAATCCCCATCAGGAGCAAGTAAATCTTGAGAAGATTACTTGGTGTAGATGGAAAAGTTAAGACTTTCAAAGCTAGACTTGTTAAAGGTTTTCGTCCTCAACCAGGCGTGGATAATGATGAAACCTTTTCCAGTACCTATGCTTAAGTCCATCCAGATACTACTTGCCACGGCTACATACCATGACTACGATATCTGGCGGATGGGTGTCATGACTGCTTTTCTAAATGATGTTTTAGAAGAGTGCGTCTATAAGTACACAGCCAGAGGGCCTCGTAGACAGTGGGAGCAGCGGAAACGTGTGCAAGATGCTTTATAGGATAAAGCAGGCATCGCGGAGTTGGAACATCTGTTTTGATGGATTAGTCAAAGAAGTTGACATCATCAAAATGGTAGATGAACCTTGTATAAACAAAAAGGCAGTAGGGAGTATGGTGACGATCCTCGTAGAGTACGTGGATGACATACTCTTGATAGGGAAGGAGTTTCCTATGCTACGCTCGATCAATCTCCGCTTATCACTATGATTCTCCATATAGGATCAAACTGATACCTACTAAATCCTGGGTTTTGGATCTATGAGATAGATCTAAATGGATGTTAGGATACTCACTAGTTGTAGTGAGATTGTATCACTTGATCTTGGGGAAAATCACTGGAAGTGTTCCAGGGTGATAAAGACGACTGAATGTCAGTCACATGCATTGTCTTTACCCTCAGTAAAGGGACAGTATGTTGGAAGAGTTCCAAGCTAAATACCGTGGCATACTAGACGATAAAGGCAGGATACATCGCTACTTAAGATGCTACCAAAGAGGCTGTTTGGGTGTATATTGGTTCATGAGATGAACTACGCTCCTACCATTGTGAGACAATGGAGTTGTGGCTTAAGCCAAGGAACGCAGGTCCCATCAGTGATCCAGACATATTCTAAGGCAGTATCACCTGATCAAGGAGATGGTCGATCTCTAAGGGATCAAGGTTAGGAGAGTAGACTCAGAGGACAACACGGCGGATCCACTCGCGAAGGCCTATTCCCAGAGAGAGACTTTTATGGGATGGTTGAGTATGAGATACTACAACCACTGCTATACAGATGGCCCTAGTGCAAGTGGGAGATTGTTAGTTATATGTATGCCCTAGAGTCCATTACTGTACATTGGATGTATATTGTAGTGGATGCTGGGACATATATAGGGAGGACTTTCTTGCTCGACATGATAGTATGCTATCTGGTTGATCTTTACCTTAACGTGTATACTGATTGTCTCTCTGTTGCATGTTGGTAAAGCCCTTAGGATGTGTACTTGACTACCTGGACTGTGATGCAGATCATACTAGTGGGGACATGGTAGTCCATAAGTACATCCTTCAAGGTCCCTAGTCGTGGGTGTATCGAGACGGGGCATCGATATACCAGAGTAGACTAGCGTATACCTTCTCGACCCATACAGATGGGCGATGGATGATCCCATATCCATTGGTGTTTGACATCAGAGATGATATACGGGTGTTCAGTAGAGACTGGGTACACTGGACGGACTCGCCGAGAACTCCCAAATGGTATTATACCTTACGTCAGATGGCAGTTCTCTGGTGACACTGGTACAGAGTAGTCTGTTGATCCGAGATCGTCATAGAGTCTTGTGTGGTTCCCACTGTGCTTTGATTTCCACCTTACCACGTCCAAGAGGGCGTGCAAAACGGTGGTTTTTGGGTACAGTCCCGAATCACATGGAGGCAATGAGCGATAGGAGGGGATTCGTCTCTCCCGGTATTGGGAGTTGATGTTGCGCTGTGTTCGATTGGCTATAACCGGAAATCCCTGGCCAGGGTTGCTGAGATTTACTGGTAAGTGTTACCAGTAGTTTCTCGAACTGTTATAGACCTCATATCGACACGACTTATCGAGCTATTGGGGTCTGACGTTTAGCACCCCTAGGCGAGATATGCGACATATCAGACGACGAGACCGGACTGTACAGTAAGTGTTACTGGTTGGATTCACTGGAGTGTGAGCGGGCTTGCTCGTCGATCTTCTGATCGCTCAATACCCGGGTGGCCGTTACGTTTAGCAGACCGCTTGCGGCTTGTGGGTGATTGATATGATCATCATCTGCTGCCGGCGTATTGACGAGTCTTTAGAGTCCTACACAGAGGTTTCCTGGCTCAAGCGAAACGAAATAGGAGCGCATATGAGATATGTGCGGGACCGAGAATAATGCGTGTATGTGATACCGTATTCTATTCTCGCGATGAATGTATCGATCTGGTTGTATGCGATATAACCTAGTTATCGAATCAAGGATTGATTCGATAAATCGATACATTGGATATTAGTCGGTCATATGAGATATGACCGGATCGTTAAATCAAGTGTTGATTTGATGATTTAATGCATAATTATATATTTGATATATTACTTTGTATTAACTAGTATTGGTTCACTTTGAAAGGATTTTCTCACTTGATTGTATCATGTTTGATGATGCAAGATTGCTAGGGTTTGTGCAAAGAGTTAAACCTTGGTTAAGTAAATGGTTAGGGTTTTATTTCTTATTCATTCATTCATATATCTATTTATTTTGGATTAAAAGAAATGAGAAATAAAAGCATAAGGGTTGCTTTCATTCATGATGCTTCTTGAAGCTTCATGCAACTTTGACCAAAGTGACTCTTTTGTCTTCATCTCCTAAACCCTAACCATTCATTTAACCTTAGTTATTTCTCTACACATTACCATGGTTAATATTATGATAAGAATCATTTTTTATTATTCTATATAGAACACTTATCATAATATTCATGATATTCTTGCTTCTTCTTCTTCTTCTTCTTCAAGAAGAAAGCTTGCTTCATCAATGGCATATTGAGCAATTGAGTGAGAAATCCAATTCTAAAGTGAACCCACCTCCTATTTCTTCATCCTCTACCTCTTGCCAAGTAGTATAGGGTGTTTTCTTCACAAGTTTCATGACTTGGTGAAGTGGGAGCTTGATCTTGTGATGCCTCGACGTAGATCATCTTCGGCATCGACATCGACGACCTAGCCCGCCCATTTCTCCGACGAAGCCGACGCAAGAGTCCGGGATCCGATTTGGACAGCGGAGGGACATCATTGCGGAGCTATGGAGGTGGAGCACCGGATCTACAAAGGTTGTATTTCCGTTCTTGTAGTTAATTTGTTAACTAGTTGCTTTGTCGCCTAAAATTCTAGTTAACGATCCGTAGTCTAGGGTTTCTCGGCACCGTAAAATTTGAAATTGGCATGGTTGATGCCTTGTGAGACCTCTTGAGAGTGCCTAGGAACCCTATAAAGACACTATCAAGAGACACGTATACATGTTAAGATATAGAGCAACCAGATAGCATACTATCATATCGAGCAAGAAAGTCCTCCCTATATATGTCCAAGCAACCAATATAATATACATTATATGTACAATACTGGCCTCTAGGGCATACATACAACTAACAATATCCCACTTGCACTAGGGCCAGCTGCTGTAGTTTCGCATACCGAGCATCCCGAAGAGTCTCTCAAACTGTATCTGGGGAATGGCCTTCGTAAGTGGATCCGCTGTGTTATTCTTTGTGTCAACTCTCCTGACCTCGATCTCCCGGCGATCAACTATCTTCCGGATCAGGTGATACCGCCTCAGAATATGCCTGGATCATTGATGAGACCTGGGTTCCTTGGCCAAAGTCACCGCTCCATTGTTATCATAATACAAAGGTATTGGATGCTCAATGGATGGAACCACTCCAAGTTCAGTAATGAACTTCTTGATTCAGACAGCCTCTTTAGCAACATCGTTTGCAACGATGTATTCAGCCTCCATCGTCGAGTCTGCCACGGTTTCCTGCTTGGAACACTTCCAGCTTACCGCCCCTCCGTAAAGGGTGAAGACAAATCCTGAGTGCGACTTAGAGTCGTCCTTATCACTCTGGAAGCTCGAATCGGTAAAGGACTCCACTTGGAGTTCTCCGTTACCGTACACCAACAGCATCTCTTTAGTCCTTCTCAAGTACTTGAGAATGCTCTTCACAACTATCCAGTGACTCTCTCCAGGATCAGCTTGATACCTACTCACTACACTTAGTGAGTGTGCTACATCGGGTCTGGTACATAGCATCGCGTACATGATAGAGCCTACAGACGAAGCATAGGGTATCCCTTGCATGCGAGCTCTCTCCAAATTAGTCTTGGGAGACATCTCTTTAGAGAGAGTGAGTCCAGAGATCGTGGGTAAAAACCCACGCTTAGACTCTTCCATACTAAACCGCTTTAGTATGGTGTCAATGTACCTGGATTGGGACAATCCCAGTATCCATTTTGATCTATCTCTATAGATCTTAATCCCCAAGATGTAGGAGGCATCCCCTAGATCTTTCATTGAGAATCTTTGTGATAAGAAGAGCTTAACCGATTGCAGCATAGGAATGTTATTTCCTATCAAGAGTATGTCGTCCACGTACAATACGAGGAAGACAACCTTACTCTCTGCCACCTTCTTGTAGATACAAGGTTCATCTACGTTTTTGACGAAATCAAACTCTTTGATAACGACGTCAAAGCAGATGTTCCAACTCCGCGATGCTTGCTTTAATCCATAAATGGATTTAAGCAGCTTGCACACCTTCCCGCTGCTCCCACTAGCTACGAAGCCCTCTGGCTGAGTCATTTACACGCTCTCTTCTAAATCACCGTTAAGAAAGGCGGTCTTAACATCCATTTGCCAGATTTCGTAGTCATGATATCCAGCGATGGCAAGCATGATCCGGATGGATTTAAGCATAGCTACTAGAGAAAAGGTTTCGTCATAATCGACACCTGGTCATTGACAAAAACCCTTTGCAACAAGTCTAGCTTTGAAAGTATCCACTTTCCCATCTACACCAAGTTTTTTCTTGAAGATCCACTTGCTCCCAATGGGTTTTACCCCTTCAGGAGCATCTTCCAAAGTCCAAATTTGTTGGTGTACATAGATTCCATCTCGGACCGCATTGCATCCAGCCATTTCACTGAGTCACCACTCGTGATGGCCTGCTCGAAGCTAGTTGGGTCATCATCTTCCATGACGCAATCCTCGCTCCCACCATCCATGAGAAAACCGTAGTATCTCTAAGGTGGGTGAGGAACCCTACTAGATCGGCGGAGAGGCTGAGGTTCGTTGGGTACTATCGAATCCTCGGGTTCCACTAAATCTTCAGTTTGAGTTTGTGTAGCCGGAATTTCTTCCAGTTCTACCTCGTTGACACTAATTTCTTTTGTAAGAAATTCCTTTTCTAAAAAGGTGGCATGTCGAGAAACAAACACCTTTTGTTCCTCACTATGGTAGAAAAGATATCCATGTGAATGTTTGGGATATCCCACAAACTTGCATAGAACTGACCGTGCCTCGAGTTTGTCCGAATTGACAACCCTGTATCTTGACTCGTTTAAGACATGGTATCTTCCCACTCCATATCTCATATGGTGTGGTAGGAACAGATTTAGATGGAACTTGATTCAATAGATATGCTGCTGTCTCCAGCGCATACCCCCAGAAGGAAATAGGTAACTCAGCTGTGCTCATCATAGAGCGCACCATATCTAATAGGGTGCGGTTCCTTCGTTTCGATACACCGTTGTGCTGTGGTGTATATGGAGGAGTTAGCTGAGAGAGAATCCCATTCTCTTTTAGGAAGTCCAGGAATTCATTGCTCAAGTATTCACCTCCTCGATCAGATCGAAGGATTTTAATACTTTTCCCGGTTTGGTTCTCGACTTCTTGTTTATATTCTCTAAATTTCTCAAAAGCTTCTGATTTGTGTTTCATCAGGAACACATACCCGAATCTAGAGAGATCTCCAGTGAATGTAATGAAGTACGAAGAACCATTCCTGGCATGTGTAGAAATGGGACCGCATACATCACTATGTACCAGTCCTAAGAGTTCCGTAACTCTTTCTCCGTGTCCCGTAAACGGAGTTTTGGTCATCTTTCCATTGAGACATGACTGGAAAGTATCATAAGATGAAAATTCAAATGGATTCAAATATCCATCTTTATGCAACTTAGCTAACCGTGTCGCATTGATGTGACCTAGTCTACAATGCCACAAGAAGGATTCGTTCAATTTTGAACTCTTCCTCTTGTGTGTGTTTGTTATGCTCAGAACTGCTGATTGATTTAGAACATAATGCCATTGCACATCGTGCCTGATCCAACCAACTTTTGGTTTAAAAAAATGTTCATAACATTATCCTGTAATACAAAATTATATCTCTCTTTACTCAACAAAGAGACTGATATAATGTTGCATATCAGGTTCGGCATGTAATAGCATTCGTTCAGAATCAATGTATTATCAGTTGACAATACAAGGTGATATTCCCCGACGGTTTTAGGCACAAAAATTGCACTATTTCCAACCCTTATGTCTTTATCACCTTCTCCAAGTTCTCTACCTTTTTTTAGCCCATGTAACTGATCACATATATGGGATCCTGACCCGGTATCTAATACCCAGGACGTAGAGGAAATGGAGAAATAGTTGTCTGTAACGAACACACCCGAAGAAAATGCATCATCATGTACTTTCTTCATTCGGGTGGCATGAGAATCCTAGTATTCCTCTATATCCTGTTCAGTCTTATAACTTTTATAGGAAAGAACGGAACCAACGTTCCCCAGCACAGTATAACATGTGGGTTCGGTCAATACATCCATATTATTATCTTGATTAAGGCATGATATGGTCGCTACCTAGAGAGAGAGAGAAGAAAACACTTTAGCGTATGCTCTTGCAAGATCAGATTGGTTATTATTTTATCTAATCAGGATGGCTCCCACTGTTTCTATCAAATCTTCCTTCAAACCCTAAAAGGAAAAACTAACCGGGATTAATTACACCCTACAATTTCTCCAATCTTTCAGCCAGGCCAGTGTCGGTACTTTGAAGGAGGTTACCCGTGCTTTCGCACAGACCTAATTAAAGTAAACCTTGTTTTCCCAGAGGCGTAACCCTATTGACACCTTTCTAGACACCTACTTGATCGGCTAATTGTCCTGTGTAAAACTCTCCCAGGAGTAACAATTACTCGCAGTGGGTATCGGGATCCAACTATCTCATAGAAGGTATGCAATCTCATTGCAAATTTCAACACTTGAAATTCCCGATAATATTTTTCTCCTAACCCCTATGACCTTGACAAAGGCCAACAAATCATAGGATGCTAGTCAAGTTCAACCCGTCATTTCTTGATTGAATCAAACCGACCCGCACGACCCTTGACAAAGGCCAACAAGGTCGTACGACTACCCCAAAACAATCTGCATCATATTCATAAGCAGATAAGCACCATTCAGCCACCGCACACTACGCCTTGACAAAGGCCAATAAACGCAGCACGAATACTAAACAGTTCTTATCTGATATGACGGAGGGCTGCGACAGGTTTTTCTGAAAATCTATTGCAAAATGAACTTGATATCATTGTAGAATCGTGTGAAATTTTGAAAAGGAGTGGTTTTGAGGCTTTCACTAGTTTTTCTAAAAAGGTCATTCCCGGTGAAGGGATCTCGGCTCTTTCCTCATCGAATAAGGTGCAGGACATATCATATATATCAATATGCAAATCAAAACTCTAAAAGCAATCAAAAGACAAACCGAGTGTTGTAGCATCTGCCAGTTTTGCTAAAGAGGTCATACCCGGTGAAGGGATCTCGGCACTTTCCTCATCGAATAAGGTGCGGGATATATCATATATATCACTATGTAAAGCAAAACTGTAGCTACCCTTTTTGAAAAATTTGATTCTACAACATCATTTATGTAACGTTTTGAAAATCGTTTCGGTGAAATTTCAAAAAATCTGTAAAATAAGGGGGGTTTCTGTAAAAAGTCAAAATACAAATATCTTATTATAAAATTTAAATATACATATTCTAGCTATGTAATTGATAGTATTTGGTGTTTATTGAGCCACTGGTGAAATTTCAAATTTTCTGAAAAAAATTATTTTATTATTATTTTAAGCCGTCACTAATACATTTAATTAGGGAAAATTACAAATTGGAATGAGTTGAAACAAATTTTGTGCATCATAAAACATTAAATAAAATTTTATCATATGGTTTTTGAAACTAAATCGTTTGCCAAAATGGTTTAGAAATTATTGAAGAAAAAATGCTTTTTTTATAGTGTAAATGGATGTTTGGGGTATTGTATTTGTCATTTTCCATCACTCCACACCAATACCCACACTCACACACCCCCATTTAATTATTCACTTGGCTGAATTCAGCAGCCCCATCAATTTTCCCCACTTGAATTTCAAAGAAAAGAAAAGAAAGAAAAGAAAAGAAAAGAATAAGAAATGAGGTATGGATTTGGGTTGACTTGGACTTTTCTTGACTTGGCCAATTATTTTCCCCACCTCACTCTCTCTCCTCTCATTCCCTTGCTGCAGCCGAGCCTCCTCATGCTGCCCTCCCCTTTTTCCTCATCTCATTCCACTCAAAACCCTTCCAAAAATCTCCAAAATTCCATCCAAAATCAAACCAAAATCAAAATCCACCTCCTACCCATTTTTCCTTGGCTACCATAGCATGGATCTAGGGATTTAGATTTCAATTTGGGTGGCTAAGTGTGCTTGTGGGAGCTTCAAATTATTTTTGTATAAATTCTAACATTTTTGCTTAATGTGTTGTTAATTGCTTAGGTTAGCTTAATTAATTGTTTAATTAGGTTTTTAATTAGTTCTAGGTGCATGATTTAAAATTCAAGAGAGGGGTTTGATTTCAAATTGGTATTTTGTGTTGTGAGATTTAGTTTATGTGATATAATTGACATATTAATGTTATGCTAAATCCAATTTAAGTTTCTAGTTTGCATATTTGTTGATTTAAAAGTGATAATTATATAATTGGTAAACTAGGTTTTTTAAATAATTATATTCTTATGAGATAAAATTCAAATTTAGGTTTCATGTCATTATAAATATTATATTGAGTGGTTTAATTCCTTTAGTTCATGAAAATCCAGGCTAGATTATAGTTTGTGCATTTTTGCTATAAAATTGTTAAAATTGGTTAATATTGCAAACTAGGTTTTTGAAATCGAATTAAATTGTGGGTTTAAAATTTACGTAATGGTTTCTATGGCATAATTAAGATATTAAGTTATCATTTTGGTCACTAGAATTGTTAAAACATCATGTTTTGTACAAAAACGGCGAATTGTGCTTGCTAGATTTTCGGAAAAATGACTTTTTAAGTGAAATTGGGGTTTTTGTGAGTTTTAACCTATTTTATATTAAATTAGTGTTCGTGAATGTGCAAATGAGTGTATTTGGGTTTTTCTCAATGGTCTGGCGTTTGTAAACCGACGTCGAAGGTTTTTGGGTTGATTTGTGAAAGCAACTATAGGTTTTGACCAGTGTGGGATTCGTGTGTCGTTTTGGTCATGAGTCGGATTTTAATACGATACGATGCGTTGTGATATGTAGGTACCCCCATGTGGACTTCGAGACGACAAGCAAGCGCGTGGCGACGTCGGCACCGGCGAGCGAGGACCAGGTGAGTAGATTTATATCTACGGGGAGAAGTCAGGTGGATGGCGTATAGCACCCCCGCAGTCCGTAGTGTAGCTCATATATATATGTTTATATAGGTGTCTTATGATACGAGAATGTTCATTCATGTTATGTTTATGTGTTCATGGAGTACCTTTGGGTTTGTTGCGAAACCCTAGAGTAGTTGTTATACCCACATACGCACACACAGACTTGCAAACTTTACTTTCTTGTGCGCAGATTGGGATGTGTATATATGTATATATGTGTGGGTATGGGACTATGCATATGTACATTCATATACGCATGCATGGATAATGAGGATAGTACTTGGGATTTAAGATGAGTCGATAAGATTTGATTTGAGGCCGTGAGATCGGTGATATAGCAGGATTCGTATTTGAGATACGACATGACGTTGTAGCGGGTCCTTGAAGTAGTGTTTCACACACGTCCATGCATACTTAGGCGGTATCAGTATTGTACTAGACATACATCAGTACCCCGATCATGATATTTGATATAGAGGATACCAGGTGAATAGTATGATGAATGTGATATTGACCCGTACACAGATTTGGGGATGTCGTACGACGGATTTACGTACGAGCTATACTTTGATGATTGATCCGCACTCTTGACTTGGGATGTCTGGTTGTAGATATGGTATCGGATATGATATTATTGAGGCGGGATCACCGACTCAGATGTTAGGCGGTTTTCTTACCTGTTGTCCAGCTTGTTAGCTTAGCCCTTTAGTTTAGTTTAGTTGTTAGATTAGATTCGATTCTTACCTATTTCAAACACTAACGAATCATGGGTATTTTAAAAGACAGCCCAAGGGATCCTACGGATATTTCAAAAGACGTATCTTTTCATAAAAAACACCGTAGCCCCTATTTTCAAAACCCCATGATTCGTGTTATTTCAAAAGGCACCATTTATAGGATTTATATTAGGGTAATGCAGATTAGTTATCGTTGTGTTTAGTATTTAGCTCCCGCTCATTATTACTGTTCGCTCCGCATCGCATACTTATATTATAATTTCTTATTGGATTGTTGATATCATACTGTTAGGACACCAGCACCATTACCGATGACGCGTATATACCACGTACACTTGCTTGCCGGCTCACACACATCTTCATCGGTAATTGCCATGTCACGCACACCTTAGAAAATATTATCGCCTAATGTAGCTTGTTAACTAGTAGTTTTGACATGATGATTAGTTGCTTGCATTATATGCTAGTTTAAACATTGTAGTTGTTACTTATCACTTCGTGCATACTGTTATTCATTATATGCCGTATTCATGGATGCTCATGCTTATATTCATGGTTTTACATGCTTTTGATGATTCGGATTTCCATGATATTTTCTGGATTCGGAGGAAAACCGCAAAGACATAAATAAACCTTTTCTCTCTTTTAAAATAAAAAGTGCGGTTTTCCCATGATGTATGAGTCGTCCACCATGAGTTTGCTGATGGATTTCGAGACCCGATTCGAGGAGTGTAGGAACCGTTTCGGGTACATGGTGGGCCCAGTGCGGTACCCCGGGGCAAGAGGATCGTGTTGTTGACGTTGAGCCTGGCAGGGGAGCACTACCGACCGGTGATTTTTCCCGACGCGTCGGATATCCGGAGGATACCGTCGTGGTATTGAGATGGATGGTAGGGGCCGGTCTGGATTGACGGCGCCCTATATATTGTGATTGAGATATTGAGATTTTGGGATATTGAGGTACAGAGATTGTGATACAGAGATATCAAGATATTTGGACACTTGTTTTGTGTCGATGCTGGGCACTGTTTTATGCTGATTTCATTTATAGTACCTCACTTTTAAAATACAGAAATCTCACTGATTTATGAAAGCAGTTTTCTTCAGTACATGCATTCTGTTTCATGCATTCATACATTGCTATCTGAGGCACTGACACAGGCACATGGATTTACACTTGAGTTAGATATTTGCCTTAACCATTGTTATGGGTTGCTGGTTATATATTTGAGGATATATTATGATCATTGACCTAGGATTGCGTTATTTATGCGATTTCTTTTCGTAGATGTTTTTCTATTCACGAGTTGGCAACTCACCCCCGCTGTGCCCCAGTTTCTTGCAGGTTTGCCGTACAGGTTTCATTACGGCTTTGCGGGCATAGTTTCCTTCGGGTGATTTGCTAGTAGGTGGGTTTACTTATATCGTACCCCCATTATATATCTTGTATATCATTATTCTGTTTTATCTAGAAGTTGCATCAACCAAACATGTATTTACTTTGAGATAGAGACCAGTGATGTTATTCCTTCGACCTTAGAGTCGCGCGTTATTTTTCTGTGGTTTTCTTATGGTTTGAGTTTCCTTTTGAGTTTTGATCCTCGCCGTTGGCGTTGTATATTATATTGCTTGTGTGGTTGTGACCGTCGATTGACGAAGAGCTAGCTCCCGCTTGGGGATGCCTTTTTTTTGATTTGGTTTCGTATACTATTCATGTTGTATCCCGTTTGGGGGCTAGTATTTACAAAGGAGACTCTGCCGAAATTTTCAGGAAATTTTTGATGTTTTTTAAAAACCCGCATAATTCGGCTTATGCTATTGAAACTACTTGTTTTAAATTGGTTTTCCTTCACTCTACTACTTTTCTTGGTTTGGATTTCTGGGTTTTCGGTTTACTTAGATTACGTACGCCTCGAGACGTTCGTAGTTTAAGTGCCGGTCTTGTTCCGTACTTTCGGGACGTGACAAAGTTGGTATCAGAGCATTAGGTTTTACCTTCGGAGCGTAGGATGACCCTTGGTTGATGGAATAGATGACTAAACTAGAGTGACGTACCGTAGGTATGTTCCGCGGCATATTTACGATACGCTACTCCACTGAAGGAGCCTTAGGATGTACATTTCTTTGCTCAGTATTATATTCATTCCGATCTAACCTCATCAGTACCAGTTATGGTTTTGCTGCCACGATTACGGGCAGAGAGAGCTACAGCTAGAGTTGCGGTCAGCATGAGCTCGTCACGATCGAGGACTGACCAGGGCGAAATTCCGGCGACACACGATTGCGGAGAGGTGTCTTTTTACTGTGTTTCCGCGGCACGAGCGTTTGGCGGATCGCCTTTATGAGATTTCTCGGACGTGCCGATCAGTATCAGAGGATTGGGCCACTGACAGAGGCCAGCCAGATTTTGATGACCGTTGGTGTATTGCTTATTCATGATGGTGGAGGCACTGTTCAGCGTGCAGACGAGCGAGCCAGTTATTGCTGCGAACGACGAGATATTGCCCCAGATGCTGGAGTTAGTGCAGAATGAGTTGTACTAAGAGATGATAGAAGGTCACTAGTCATCGAGGATGAATGACTAGGACATGTGGATCGTTCGACTACCCCGATGCGAGGTCATCAGATAGATTGATTCCAGCTAGAGACGACTTCACGCGGAGACGTTGAGAATCGACAGAGACGATCGAATGTCAGAAACCTATTATTCCAAGTTTAAAGTAGTCGGAAAGACATGCAGGCAATTCTATGGACCCTCTAGAAGAATGAAACCCTAACTCGACATAATGACCGTGTGAAAGCCTTTGAACCTTCGGGTTTGCGGCAGTTCCATGGCGCCATTAGTGAGGCTTGGGTTTGCCCTTCCACGGCTAGACCACCGATGCTGTGGTATGTACTCGATACTATTAAACTGTGCCCAAGATGTTGAGCCCTTGGGGGATTATGAGGTTTAGACAATCGATTGGATGGTTCGGCTTAATTCGGATGCTAGGTGGTGAGATGCATTTCTTGGGAGACTCCCGATACGAGGATAGCCGTTGGAGCTCAGTCCATGCAGCCACGACGAGACGAGTCCGAAGCGGTCGACATTAGAGAAAAATGGAGTAAGAGGTTCATACAAGATCTGGATATGATGACGTTCCCCTCCGCCGACATCAGAGATGCGATGCGCATGCCGAGGCGGAGTACTGGATATACCTTCCAGAAGGAGTCGTGATGGGTATGCAGCCGTTCCAGAGCAAGATGCAGATATAGGAAAGGACGATGACTTCCGGACAGTTGGCAGAGAGGATACATGGAAGAGACCGTGAGCAGGATTCCTTCCAGGACACTGCTGCAATGATACTTGCACCCAGGATCAGATGTGTCACGTACATTCAGAGAGCCAGAGGCCGACGCCAGTGATATGCTGTCTTACGAGTGGTCACGATGATTGACCGGGAGATGACAAGAGACGTGCCAGAATGGGATCATCCCCGTTAGCAAACCTGACAGGACTGATGAGCCGATGGACCGAGAGATTGGTAATTCATAGTGAAGACCTTGACCCAGGAGTGGTCATTGTTACGCACACCAGCAGGCCAGAGTTCATGATCATCGACGAGACGTCCCACTAGTGACTGCGACAGTTGGCCCGAGATTCTTAGAGGATGCGCTTGAGCGGTACTATTCCGCCATTATCGATTTCGATGTTTTGGGTGATTTATTCGCATGATTTGATTTTGATGATTGAGGATTTACGATCTTTGCACAGTGTTGCACTTGATATCGTTTTCGTGCTTTGGTTTCACATGTTTGTGATTTTACGGTTTTAGACATTTGAGTTGATTTTGTGCGTATGCACGCACACGATTTGGTTCCTGCACTCTGTATAGTTTATATATGCTTGCAGTGCAGTGATACGCCTTTTGTGCACTTAGATGCACTGGACTTCGATTTCGATTGTGATACTCGATATTTTTTTGTGCACCTTGTGCACCTGATTGGATTTTGCGCATGTTCGGCGCTTGATATTGGATTTCATGATTTTGTGCATGATGGATGCCCCTAGTTTTGGGTTTTCGTGCATGTTGAGCGCATGTCTTGAGATGCGATTTTGGTGCACACCAGATGCACTAAATCGAGATTTTTTCGTGCATGTCAGATGCACCTGATTTTGCTGTCAGGCACACACGTTGCCTACGACAGATGCTTTGTGCACACCCGATGCACTTAGATCTTGTTTCTGTGCACTTGTATGGCACGTATATGGATTTTGATTGTCGTGCGCACCAGACGCACGTAGTATTCATACGCGTATTTTGGAATTGATTTCTTATAGAGCAGTACGTTTTTTTTATGATAATTGCGATGTGTTTTCGTACTAAGCAGGACTAGTCAGAGGACAGTACCTGAATGTATTTTGCATGCATTGATAGCTATTGAAGGGAATTCCAAAAAGCGAGCTATAGTCTCAGTATTTACCTACGTGTCTGATATGACGCGAAACGTTTAAAACAAGGAAAACCCTTCTAAATTGTTTCCCAAAACGGCGGAAGGTACATTTCAAACAAAGGTATATATGTATATAGTTAATTTCTTATGATAGACGTCCGCCACTGTGCAGTGTTATGTGCATCGCACAGCAACTTAAAGGATTTGGCATGCATTTCCTCCTTATATTTACATCTATAGTTCCGATTTATAGCATATCGGTCTTGCTTGAGATTTGGCATTCGTGTCTTCACCTTGACTCCGATGATTGCGGGATGCTTGACGGAGTTTTGATTTTGAGTTATCTGCTCATTACTCATGCGCATGTATTGCGCTATGATGCGTTTTATGTACTTATGATTTCGGAGCCCCGACGACTTGATGGTATTGCTTAGATGTTTTTGTATTTGGGGGGAGTTTGAATTTAAATTCGGGGACCGAATTTCCTTAAGGGGGGAAGATTGTAACGTTTTGAAAATCGTTTCGGTGAAATTTCGAAAAATCGGTAAAATAAGGGGTTTTTCTGTAAAATGTCAAAATACAAATATCTTATTATAAAATTTAAATATACATATTCTAGCTATGTAATTGCTAGTATTTGGTGTTTATTGAGCCACTGGTGAAATTTCAAATTTTCTGGAAAAAAAATTATTTTATTATTATTTTAAGCCGTCACTAATACAATTAATTAGGGAAAATTACAAATTGGAATGAGTTGAAACAAATTTTGTGCATCATAAAACATTAAATAAAATTTTATCATATGGTTTTTGAAACTAAATCGTTTGCCAAAACGGTTTAGAAATTATTGAAGAAAAAAGGCTTTTTTTCTTAGTGTAAATGGATGTCTGGGGTATTGTATTTGTCATTTTCCATCACCCCACACCCATACCCACACTCACACACCCCCATTTAATTCTTCCCTTGGCTGAATTCAGCAGCCCCATCAATTTTCCCCACTTGAATTTCAAAGAAAAGAAAAGAAAGAAAAGAAAAGAATAAGAAATGAGGTATGGATTTGGGTTGACTTGGACTTTTCTTGACTTGGCCAATTATTTTCCCCACCTCACTCTCTCTCCTCTCATTCCCTTGCTGCAGCCGAGCCTCCTCATGCTGCCCTCCCCTTTTTCCTCATCTCATTCCACTCAAAACCCTTCCAAAAATCTCCAAAATTCCATCCAAAATCAAACCAAAATCAAAATCCACCTCCTACCCATTTTTCCTTGGCTACCATAGCATGGATCTAGGGATTTAGATTTAAATTTGGGTGGCTAAGTGTGCTTGTGGGAGCTTCAAATTATTTGGGTATAAATTCTAACCTTTTTGCTTAATGTGTTGTTAATTGCTTAGGTTAGCTTAATTAATTGTTTAATTAGGTTTTTAATTAGTTCTAGGTGCATGATTTAAAATTCAAGAGAGGGGTTTGATTTCAAATTGGTATTTTGTGTTGTGAGATTTAGTTTATGTGATATAATTGACATATTAATGTTATGCTAAATCCAATTTAAGTTGCTAGTTTGCATATTTGTTGATTTAAAAGTGATAATTATATAATTGGTAAACTAGGTTTTTTAAATAATTATATTCTTATGAGATAAAATTCAAATTTAGGTTTCATGTCATTATAAATATTATATTGAGTGGTTTAATGCCTTTAGTTCATGAAAATCGAAGCTAGATTGTAGTTTGTGCATTTTTGCTATAAAATTGTTAAAATTGGTTAATATTGCAAACTAGGTTTTTGAAATCGAATTAAATTGTGGGTTTAAAATTTACGTAATGGTTTCTATGGCATAATTAAGATATTAAGTTATCATTTTGGTCACTAGAATTGTTAAAACATCATGTTTTATACAAAAACGGCGAATTGTGCTTGCTAGATTTTCGGAAAAATGACTTTTTAAGTGAAATTGGGGTTTTTGTGAGTTTTAACCTATTTTATATTAAAATTAGTGTTCGTGAATTTGAAAATGAGTGTATTTGGATTTTTCTCGATGGTCTGGCGTTTGTACACCGACGTTGAGGGTTTTTGGGTTGATTTGTAAAAGCAACTATAGGTTTTGACCTGTGTGGGATTCGTGTGTCGTTTTGGTATGAGTCGGATTTTAATGCGATACGATGCGTTGTGATATGTAGGTACCCCCATGTGGACTTCGAGACGACAAGCAAGCGCGTGGCGACGTCGGCACCGGTGAGCGAGCACCAGGTGAGTAGATTTATATCTACGGGGAGAAGTCGGATGCATGGCGTATAGCACCCCTGCAGTCCGTAGTGTAGCTCATATATATATGTTTATATAGGTGTCTTATGACACGAGAATGTTCATTCATGTTATGTTTATGTGTTCATGGAGTACCTTTGGGTTAGTTTCGAAACCCTAGAGTAGTTGTTATACCCACATACGCACACACAGACTTGCATACTTTACTTTCTTGTGCGCAGATTGGGATGTGTATATATGTATATATGCGTGGGTATGGGACTATGCATATGTACATTCATATACGCATGCATGGATAATGAGGATAGTACTTGGGATTTAAGATGAGTCGATAAGATTTGATTTGAGGCCGTGAGATCGGTGATATAGCAAGGTTCGTATTTGAGATACGACATGACGTTGTAGCGGGTCCTTGAAGTAGTGTTTCACACACGTCCATGCATACTTAGGCGGTATCAGTATTGTACTAGACGTACATCAGTACCCCGATCATGATATTTGATAAAGAGTATACCAGGTGAATAGTATGATGAATGGGATATTGACCCGTACACAGATTTGGGGATGCCGTACGACGGATTTATGTACGAGCTATACTTTGATGATTGATCCGCACTCTTGACTTGGGATGTCTGGTTATAGATATGGTATCGGATATGATATTATTGAGGCGGGATCACCGACTCAGATGTTAGGCGGTTTCCTTACCTGTAGTCCAGCTTGTTAGCTTAGCCCTTTAGTTTAGTTTAGTTGTTAGATTAGATTCGATTCTTACCTATTTCAAACACAAACGAATCATGGATATTTTAAAAGACAGCCCAAGGGATCCTACGGATATTTCAAAAGACGTATCTTTTTATCAAAAACACCGTAGCCCCTATTTTCAAAACCCCATGATTCGTGTTATTTCAAAAGGCACCATTTGTAGGATTTATATTAGGGTAATGCAGATTAGTTATCATTGTGTTTAGTATTTAGCTCCCGCTCATTATTACTGTTCGCTCCGCATCGCATACTTATATTATAATTTCTTATTGCATTGTTGATATCATACTGTTAGGACATCAGCACCATTACCGATGACGCGTATATACCACGTACACTTGCTTGCCGGCTCACACACATTTTCATCGGTAATTGCCATGTCACGCACACCTTAGAAAATATTATCGCCTAATGTAGCTTGTTAACTAGTAGTTTTGACATGATGATTAGTTGCTTGCATTATATGCTAGTTTAAACATTGTAGTTGTTACTTATCATTTCGTGCATACTTTTATTCATTATATGCCGTATTCATGGATGCTCATGCTTATATTCATGGTTTTACATGCTTTTGATGATTCGGATTTCCATGATATTTTCTGGATTCGGAGGAAAACCGCAAAGACATAAATAAACCTTTTCTCTCTTTTAAAATAAAAAGTGCGGTTTTCCCATGATGTATGAGCCGTCCACTATGAGTTTGCTGATGGATTTCAAGACCCGATTCGAGAGTGGAGGAACCGTTTCGGGTACATGGTGGGCCCGGTGCGGTACCCCGGGGCAAGAGGATCGTGTTGTTGACGTTGAGCCTGGCAGGGGAGCACTACCGACCGGTGATTTTTCCCGACGCGTCGGATATCCGGAGGATACCGTCGTGGTCTTGAGATGGATGGTAGGGGCCGGTCTGGATTGACGGCGACCTAGATATTGTGATTGAGATATTGAGATTTTGAGATATTGAGATACAGAGATTGTGATATAGAGATATCGAGATATTTGGACACTTGTTTTGTGTCGATGCTGGGCACTGTTTTATGCTGATTTCATTTATGGTACCTCACTTTTAAAATACAGAAATCTCACTGATTTATGAAAGCAGTTTTCTTCAGTACATGCATTCTGTTTCATGCATTCATACATTGCTACCTGAGGCACTGACACGGGCACATGGATTTACACTTGGGTTAGATATTTGCCCTAACCATTGTTATGGGTTGCTGGTTATATATTTGAGGATATATTATGATCATTGACCTAGGATTGCGTTATTTATGCGATTTCTTTTCGTAGATGTTTTTCTATTCACGAGTTGGCTACTCACCCCCGTTGTGCCCCAGTTTCTTGCAGGTTTGCCGTACAGGTTTCATTACGGCTTTGCGGGCATAGTTTCCTTCGGGTGATTTGCTAGTAGGTAGGTTTACTTGTATCGTACCCCTATTATATATCTTGTATATCATTATTCTGTTGTATCTAGAAGTTCCATCAACCAAACATGTATTTACTTTGAGATAGAGACCAGTGATGTTATTCCTTCGACTTTAGAGTCGCGCGTTATTTTTCTGTGGTTTTCTTGTGGTTTGAGTTTCCTTTTGAGTTTTGATCCTCGCCGTTAGCGTTGTATATTATATTGCTTGTGTGGTTGTGACCGTCGATTGATGAAGAGCTAGCTCCCGCTTGGGGATGCCTTTTTTTGATTTGATTTCGTATACTATTCATGTTGTATCCCGTCTGGGGGCCAGTATTTACAAAGGAGACTCTGCTGAAATTTTCAGGAAATTTTTGATGTTTTTTAAAAACCCGCATAATTCGTCTTATGCTATTGAAACTACTTATTTTAAATTGGTTTTCCTTCACTCTACTACTTTTCTTGGTTTGGATTTCTGGGTTTTCGGTTTACTTAGATTACGTACGCTTCGAGACGTTCGTAGTTTAAGTGCCGGTCTTGTTCCGTACTTTCGGGACGTGACATTTTAGCTTTCTTTTCTTTCATTAATCACATAAATGAAGTCCCATCATTTAAGTCACCTAAACATCACAGATAAATACGACGTACACTTATGCCATCCGCATTCGCCTCGATGTCCCTTCATGTACTGTTAGGTAACTAACGGCAGAGCGGGGCAGGGCTAGCGCGGGTACAAAACATAAGTAACGTCTATATAATATATCATATATACTATATACAGTATCCATCTCAACATATCAAATGATCACATCACAGATATCGCAGCAGAAGAATCATATGAAAACATGGATTCCACGGTCGCGATGAATAGCCAAACCCACATCCCCAGACCCCTACGAGAGCGGCAAGCAACCCTTCCAATTCTAGAGTTAGGAGACCCGGACTCGACTCCTCGAGTTGGTCTCCCACTGGACCCTAGAACCCGGTTACTTGTGCTCTCCTCCTTGGGTCTATCCTAATGCGGAAAAGTAAATAATTTACAAATGGTGATAGCAACCTCAACCCGGAAGTGCCCCAATAAAAGAATATTACATACATTTAATTTTACATGAACGAAAATAAAAACTCTCATCTCCCATAAAACCCCTGGCTATTCAAAACGCGACGATCCAATATAACATATCCAGCAGTACATAACATCGCATGTCATCACAGCACAGAAAACTAGACAATGTTAAACATTCCAATCAAATCATCGAACACCCAAGGTTACCCAGAAAACTCAACACTTGAGCGTAGTATAAAGTAATGCAGCACACGCCACAGCACCAATGAACCAGCCATAGAAAGGTCAAACCAACGCCTCACATGTGAAATGCTAAACCATCACAAACCCTAGGGTTCAAGTGGCGGTTTTGACGGCCAGATAATTGAGTTAAGGTTTACGTTCTTCTAGAGGGTCCAAAGAATAACTTGCATGATCTTTGAAAGCTTTTTGACTACGGGAAAAAAAATCCAACACTTGGAAATTTTCCCGGCAAGGGTTAAAATGGGTATTTGACATCTGATTGAATTTTTTAACAACGTCTAATGATACCCAAACATAGTTAAAATTACGACTACGAAACACCCCGATTTGTCATTACAGTAAATTACCATCATATGACAATTTAGCAAGAATAAACAACACCTGAAGTACCAAAACCCAAGAGACAGAACACTGGAAAAATTTAGAGGGGGGCTTCTATTGGGCCGGTGAGGGGGGGTGTGGCCGGCCCAAACTGCTCAGTTTGGCTCCAGATTTCTTCAGTGTTCATTGTATCATACATACATCATTTTGTACATGTTTAAAAAATTTATTGGGCTCATTTAAAATCGACAGAAAGTGGTATTTTGGGTTTCAAGTTTCGGAGTTCGTTTCATATTCGTAATCTAACATTATCCGTATAATTTCCTAGCTAGGCTCTGATACCACTAAAGGGTTCACTTCGACGGCAGCAAGGTTTCTGGAGGCATCGTTCATGCCATTCTAAAAATTTTGCCGTTAAAGGAAACTCTAAACTAGAATCGTTAGCTAGGATATAATACGGAAACATAGTAAACCATTTACTATCTAAGTGAATACGAAATACAATCTTTGTAGATCGGTCCTTCACTTCAAAAGCTCCTTGTTGTAGTCCATTTGCTGCGATCATAGTTCTCCCGGACTCTTGCATGGCTTCACGAGGCAAAAGGGGCGTCCTTACTTGAAGTCTTCAAGGCCGAAGAAGATCTACGTCGAGGGAATACCAACTCAAGCTTCTACTTCACTAACTAGAGATTTAGTGAAGCAAACACCCTAAACTAAAGTGCTAGTCTAGTAGAGGATGAGGAAATAGGAAGTGGGTACACCTTAGAATTATTTATCTCACTTTTCTTTCTCACTTAATCAAAACCTAAAGAGCTCTTGAGCTCATGGAAGAAGATGAACAAATAATGAGATGAGGATAATGATCAAGTGAGTGAGGTAACCATGGTGAGTGAGTATCATATACTAACCCATGTAGAGCCATAACCATGGCTAAGTGTTGTTGGATGTAGTGCACTCAAAGTCAATTATTGGATCGCAGGTACGTGATTGCAATGATTGAGGGAGGACCTATACCGGTAGGACAGTCTTACTCGAGATGATGGTATACTATCTGGTTTGCCTTTACCATCGTGTATAGTTTTAGGTGACTGTTCACTATTACACATTGGTAGAGCCCTTAGGATCCCGCTTGACTACCAACAGTATGATGGCGATCATATACGTGAGAGTTGGGTAGTCCATAAGCACATCTTTAAAAGTGGTCCCTAGTCGTTGGAGTTTCGAGACAGGGCATCGATACTCCGGAGTAGACTAGTGTATACAGTCGAGACCCCGACGAGGGGCGATGGCCGGTCTCACAAGCCATTGGTGTCAGTTGGATCACCTAAGATGTATACATGTGCTCATTGGGTTATGAGTACACCGGACAGGACTCGCCGGGAACCTGCTAGTTGCTATTATACCTAGCGTCAAATAGCAGTTCCCTGGTGACATGTGTATAGGTTAGTTCATCAACTTGAGGTTGTCATTTGTCTCGTGAGAGTTCCTACTGTGCTTTGATTATTACCCTACCACGGCTCAAAGGGGTCATGCAAACAGGTTTTAGTTGGGTACAGTCCCGAGCCACATGGAGGCAAGTGAGCGGATCGACAGGGGTTTCGTCTCTCCCGGTATTGGGGGTGAGATCGCATTGTTTTTAGGAGAGCCATTACACATAGCCCTCGGCCGAGGCAGAATATTTACTTGTAGGTACTCCAGTAGTATCTCAAGGTGTTCTGGGCCACACTCTGACATGACTTATACCGCTATTGGGGGTCTGAGGTTACCATCCCCCTAGGCCCGATATGCGATACTCATAGGCGAACGGACCGGACTGTATGTATATTGTCACTGATAGGCTCATTAGGGTTCCAGGATGAGTTCGCTCATCGGCTACCCTTGAGGTCAGTACATGGGTAGCCGTTACGCACACCTAGTGCCGCTGACGTGCTTGTGGTTAAACCTACTGCCAGGGTACTGACGAGTCTTTAGAGTCCCCCACAGCTAGTTTCCCAAGTTCAGGCGAAACGTTGTAGAGGCTGCATGGTTTTATGGCAGGGTTCGAAAATGCACGTGCACTTGTGCACGTGTCATATTTCGGACAGATAATACTGGTGTGCTTTGGTTTAAGCCGGATCCATGTATTATATTGAGTCGGAATATTTTAGTCCCTCGTATTCGTATTCGGTCGGAATACGGATACAGGTATGTATATACTGGTGAGGGGTATTCTCGTAATCCGTTACGAGAATATTTTAGAAGATGCATTGCTTTTTGGATTAATCATTTTGGTTTAAATGATTAAATAGGTTTTGGAAAGGGTAACTCATTCTTGGTGACTCATTACTTCTAGAATGATCACTAATGACTCATGTAATGAGTCATCTAGTGAGTCATTAAGTATTAATGAGTTTTGTTCTGTGGATAGATATTTGAGGAGATATTTGTATTAGATATTTTCTTTTGAAATATAACATCATATATATCTATTCACAAGAGAAGAAACATAACACAAGTTTATGGGCTTGATTTTCTTTTGTTCACTAGTGTTTCTTGAGTTCACAATTTCCAATCCTTAGCATCTTCTTCAACCTCCACCCTAACCCTCTCATGTGATGAGAACCCTAGGGTGTTTAAGACAAAATATTCTACTCGTTCTCTACTTCATCTTGGTCATCTCTTTTAGCAGACTTGATGACAGAGTTGCCTCGGTATAGAGGCGGGAGCCCGTTTAAATATCCGTTGACGTGGTGCCACCTCGAGGAAGAGATAGGAGATTGGAGTTGCCGCGAGGAGCGTGGGATGATGGCTAAAGACCGAAGGAATCGAATCATTTGGTACATCCTTTCTACCTCTTTACAGTTTGTTAGTTTAGCGTTAATGGCAAGATCCGGGTGATAGTATGCGATAGCGCCAGTTATAAAAGATTTTGTTCCGCGTTTGGCGTCAGAATGACGGTCGGGGCGCTACCGTAGACTTACAAGTGTGATGGTTAGGTTACTAAAAATCTAAGGTAAAAACAAAGTAAGTGGACTTTGTCAAAGCAAACCCTAGCTTCTACAAGCTTCATGCTTGTGACAAAATCTCCACTTATTTTGTAATTACCTTAAATAATAAAACTTAATATCACAATTAAAATGGTGTATGTCTTACACACCCATGAAAGATGTATCAACAACCATGATACAATAAACAAAACACAAATTAATATATATCACATATATATTAAGTTGTGCACAAGTGAGAAAAACAAATGCTTAAGTGATCGAATGTTAGTTAATGTAAATTAGTATATCACATATACAATTATACACTAAATTATTAAATCAACACTTGACTTAATAATTCGGTTATATCATATATAACCGACTAACGCAAAATGTACTAACTTATCGAATCAACACTTGATCCGATAACCCGGCTATATCACATACAACCGGCTGATACAAAAGTCACCAAAATTGAATACTGTATCATATACACGCATTATTCTCAGTCCCGCACATATCACATATGCGCTCCTATTTCGTTTTGCCTGAGCCAGTAAAACCTCTATGTAGGACTCTAAAGACTCGTCAATACACCGGCAGTAGGTGATGATCACATCAAGCACCCAAAAGCCGTCAGCGGTACTAGCTGGACGTAATGGCTACCTGGGTATTGAGCGATCAGAAGATGAGCTAGCAAGCCCTCTCCAACTCCTGCAAAAGCCTGATGATAACACTTCCAGTACAGTCCGGTCTCCTCGTCTGATATGTCGCATATCAAGTCTAGGGGTGGTAAACGTCAGACCCCAATAACTGATAAGTCATGCTGATATGAGGCTTAAACGGGTCGAGAAACTACTGGTAACACTTACCAGTAAATCTCTAATACAGCCCTGGCACGGGACTTCCCTGTTATGACCAATCGAGCACAGCGCAACATCAACCCCCAATACCGGGAGAGACGAAACCCCTCCTATCGCTCAGTGCCTCCATGTGACTCGAGACTGTATCCAAAAACCACCGTTTTACACGCCCTCTTGGACGTGGTAAGGTGAAAATCAAAGCACAGTGGGAATCACACAAGACTCTATGACGATCTCGGGTCTACAGACTAACCTGTATAAGTGTCACCTGAGAACTACCATCTGAATTGAGGTATAATACCATCTGGGAGTTCTCGGTGAGTCCGTCCAGTGTACCCAGTCTCCACTGAGCACCCGTATATCATCTCTGATGTCAAACACCAATGGATATGGGATCATCCATCGCCCATCTCATGGGTCGGGAAGCGTATACGCTAGTCTACTCTGGTATATCGATGCCGTGTCTCGATATACCTACGACTAGGAACATTGAAGGATGAATTTATGGACTACCATGGCCCCACTAGTATGATCAATATCATAGTCCTGGTAGTCAAGTACACATCGTAAGGGCTTTACCAACATGTAACCATAAGACAGTATCAAGAGACAAGTATACATGTTAAGATAAAGAGCAACCAGATAGCATACTATCATATCGCGCAAGAAAGTCCTCCCTATATATGTCCAAGCATCCAATATAATATACATCATATATACAATACAGGCCTCTAGGGCAAACATACAACTAACAAATTTATCGGTATTTAATTATACCGCCTTATTAAAATATTCAATATAATATTATTTAATTATAAAAATTCCCAAAATAATATTTTATTTTTTTGAAATGTTACACAAAGTCTCAAAAATCCAAATTTGAAAGGTCCATATGTTGGAGATTGTGCCCTCAGAGTCAATTATTAGATCACAGGCACGTGATTGCAATGATTGAGGGAGGACCTATTCCGGTAGGACAATCTTACTCAAGATGATAATATACTATCTGGTTTATCTTTATCATCGTGTACTGCTTTAGGTGACCTTACAGGTCACTATTGCACGTTGATAGAGCCCCTAGGATTCTTGCTTGACTACCAGCAGTATGAGGGCGATCATATACGTGGGAGCTGGGGTCTATAAGCACATCCTTAAAAGGTCCCTAGTCGTGGGAGTTTCGAGACAGGGCATCGATACTCCAGAGTAGATTAATGTATACAGTCGAGACCCTGACGAGGGGCGCTGGCCGGTCTCACAAGCCACTGGTGTCAGTTGGTTTACCTAAGATGTATACAGGTGCTCATTGGGTTATGAGTACACCGGACAGGACTCGCCGGGAACCTGCTAGTTGGTATTATACCTGATGTCAGATAGCAGTTCCCTGGTGACATGTGTACAGGTTAGTTCATTGACCTGAGATCGTCATTTGTCTCGTGTGAGTTCCCACTGTGCTTTGATTACTACCCTACCACGCTCAAAGGAGACGTGCAAACAGGTTTTAGTTGGGTACAGTTCCGAGCCACATGGAGGCAGTGAGCGGATATTCAGGGGTTCGTCTCTCCCGGTATTGGGGGTGAGGTCGCGCTATGTCCAGGAGAGCCATTACACAAAGCTCTCGGCCGAGGCAGGAGATTTACTGGTAGGTATTCCAGTAGTATCTCATGGTGTTCAGGGCTACACTCCGACACGACTTGTACCGCTTTTGGGGGTCTGACTTTTACCAACCCCCTAGGCCCGCCATGCGATGCTCATAGACGAACGGACCGGATTGTACGGATATTGTCACTGACAGGCTCAGTAGGGTGTCAGGATGAGTTCGCTCATCGACGTCCCTTTTGGTCAATACCTGGTAGCCCGTTACGTATAGGCTAATACCTCTGACATGCTAGTGGTTAAATCCACAGCCATAGTATTGACGAGTCTTTAGAGTCCCCCACATTCAGTTGCTCAAGTTTCGGGCGAAACGCTGTAGAGGCCGTATGGAGATATGGCAGGGTTCGATCAGATACGTGCGGTATTGCACGGATCATGATCGGACAGTTAATACTAGCGGGCTTTGGTTTAAGCCGGATCCTAGTATTGTACAGTGTAGATTTTGTCTCAATGCATTTGTATTCGGTCAGAATACAAATGCGGGTGTGTATACACAGTTGCGAGGTTTTCCTGTAATTTATTATGGGATCGGTTTTTGGAGTTGCCAGTTTGCTTTCCGTTTCGGCCATATTTCTTTGTATCTTTCATTGGTCGAAAATTGGTGGAGGAGGGCTTATTTGCATTTATGCAAATTAGCATTGTGGGGGGTTGTCTTTGCATATTGTTGTGTCATGATCACTTGACTTTCTTTGTTCATGATGGCATGACTTTTATGATGGTGATGGGTTATGATGAGGTTGGTGGAGTATTGTTATTGTTGTGTGATGATTATCTCTCATGATAACCTTTTTCTCTCATTGATATTTTGGTTTACTCTCATTCTTGAGACTTACTCACCACCCTCTCTTACTTGCTTCCTCATTTTTTTGCATGGCCGGCCAAGTAAGGGGCTGCCCAATCTTTTTGGTGTGCGATTTTGTTCTCTTGATGCTTGAAAAATCCCCAAGTTCCTCCAGAAAAGTTCTCATATCAATTCCTCCACTTATATGGCAACATCGTACAAACCCCAAGAGATAAAGAGCACTACACTTTTCTACAGCAAACCTTGGGCACGTCGGCTCGCCAACTTCGTGCCCAAGTTGCCTCAATCAAGAGGTGGGAGCCCGTAAAAGTACCCGGTGACGTGGTGCCATTCCGGCGAGGAGGTGAAGATCGGAGATTCCGCGGGAGATCGGGACGACGGCGAGAAGACTGGAGGACACGGATCACTCGGTATATCTCTCTACCCCCTTCTCTTGTTTGCTAGTATTTAGGTTAATGGCCCGATCCGGGATTTTAGTGTGTGGTGGTGCCGGTTCAAAAAGTTAAAGAAAAGCATCGCTTCCGCATTCCGGCGTCGGATTGACGGCCGGGGCGCTGCCGTGCACTTACAGTGGTATCAGAGCCTCGCCATTAACCTAGTCTAGCTTTGTCTAACTTGTTTACATTTCCGATCGAACAAAAAATTCCAAAACCCGTGGTTTCTTTGCATCAGTTTTCTGTCGAATTATTTTTGGCTCGAAATTTTTTTCAGTACATTGCAGAATTATATGCAGGGAATTTTAAGCATTCTGGGAAAATTTGGTCATGTGATGTCACCATATCACCGCGGAACCGCGGCCAAACCCATGCATTGGCCGCGGTTCCGCCACAGTCTAGACTGTTCACTGTACCAAAATTTTACAGAGAGCTTCTGAGTTCAAAATGGGGTTTTTGGAATGTTATTTTTGGGCCTAGATTTCTCTGAGTGCTACAGTAGTGCTTGGGGCCCACTTGGTAATTTTTTTGATCGATCGGATATTTTAAACATGTTAGTTCACAGTATTTACATTATATCTGCGACCGTGAATGTCACTTGATCGGTAAATCCTGTCTAACTGCTATAGCCCGGTTAGACGGATTTACGAACGTGACATTCACGTTGATGTTCTGTATTGTGCTGTGATGTTGCGGATCGGTCGTGGGGGATAGCCTGGATGCAATGCTAGTACAGTTTTTGTTGTATTATGTACATTTGATATTGCGGGGCGAGCGTCCGACATGTGGAGTGCCGTCACTGCCTGTTTGTATTATTCTTTTGGGGTACGACCGGGTCGAGGTCGATGTACCCGTTGTATGTATATTTTACTTTCTGTACTAGGATTACCCCGCGGAGGGGTGCACGGATAGCCGGATTCTAGAGGGAAACGAGCCCGCATCTCATGGCATTGAGACGGAGGGGGCTTCACTCTAGAATTGGCGGGCTATTCACCGCACTCGTAGGGGGTACAGGTTGACCCAGGAGGGGTGCCCAAGTTAACGGATTCCGTGAAGTGCTGGGTGGTCCATTCACGTTGCTGAAGGGGGCTGCCTCGCTTCAGGTTTTGGCGGATAACTTGCCGCACGCGTAGGGGTCTAGGATTTCATTGCACAGGCTATCCACACGACCACGGGAACGTCGGGTTTCAGTAGCGGCTCTGTAAAACCCGAGGATCCCAGATATCTGTATTGTTCTGTGATGCTTTACATTTCTGTGATGTTGCATTTTATCACACCTTGAGCGAAATATTATATATTGATATATATATACTAGTAGATGTTGGATATGTTTTGTATCCGCGCTAGTCCAGACCCCGCTCTGTCGTTAGTTAGCTAACCTAACGGGTAATGACGGGACCCAGTGGCGAATGCGGATGGCATATACGTACGTCATTATTTTCATTCTTTATTGGTGTGATCAATTGATGGGACTGCGTTGATTCGGATCAATGCAAGTTAAAACAAACCTAATCTGATGTTGTTGGAACATTTTTCAGAAAGCTGTTATTGCAAGGACGTTCTCTTTTGTTTAGCACAGTGGTATTCAGTTGGAATATCCTGCTCCTCAGTCGACGAGGCAAGGGCCGAGATCCCTTCACCGGGAGTGACCCCTTAGACAGAAGTTTGCGTCAGGGCAATAACTTCACTATAGCCGATTACTTTTGCTTTGCATCGTGATATTCAGTTGGAATATCCTGCACCTCATTCTACGGGGAAAGAGCCGAGATCCCTTCACCGGGAGTGACCTCTTTAGTAAAGGTTTTCGTCACTATCTTTTTATAAAGCTATCCGTTCCTTCAACGATATCAAGTTCATTACGTTAAAGGTTTTCGCCAGAAACCATTCGTAGCCCTCCGTCGTTTCATATGAGTGGTCAATAGTATTCAAGCTGTGTATGTTGGCCAAAGTCAAGGCACAGTGATTGGTAGCTATTGGGTATTCATATGCAGCATAGATAGATGCGTTGGTTTGGGGCAGTCGTACTACTATTTTGGCTAAAGTCAAGGGTATGTACGGGTGGGCTCAAATTAACCTAGAGAATGACGGGTTGAACTTGACATGTGACTTATAATATGTTGGCCAAAGTCAAGGTCATAAGAGCATGGGGCAAAAATCACATCAGGAGTTTCTAAAGAAACTGAAACTTGCCAGATATGCGCATACCTTCTGGAGTGTGATAACGTGAGCGGATTCCATCACATTATCATGCGATGATAGTTGGATCCCGATTCCCACTGATGAGTTGGTTTACTCCTCGGGTGATCCCGACTAATTCTTCTTTCAGGTTTGGAGGAGAATTTGACGGTACAGTGGGAGGTTTCCAGATTAGATAAAGTGATAACCATTCTGATCTAGGTTAGAGTGCACGCTGAGTATTTATTTTCTTTCTCTCTTTGGCAGCGACCATTGACCCGACCCTTGACTATGACTCAGGGACCAAAATTAACCGAACCTTCTTAACACTGGCTTTTGGATTGTCAGAGTTGTAGACCTCATTGCCACTCCTAATTTTACCCTTTTCTCCAGGACACCCCGTATTACTACGAACGTCCACTTCCATTGGACAAAACCATCGTATGGTTATATACGAACTCGAAGGAAATTATTCGAGGATGGTTTCCGGTTCTGGAGAAAATGAATAGGACTATTCAGTTGTCTTTTCCTTTTACCTTCTCTCAAGTTGCGAGTACTCCTTGGTTTAGGAGATAGTACACCTATTACGCAAATTGGATAGTCTTCTTCCAAACCATAGGCAGGTGCCGACCGGTAGGGAATGAAGAAAACCAATTAGCCTAACGATGGTGTACAGAAGGTATTATGTAAAGACAAAGAAAGGGATTAGAAGGAGGGCAAAGTAAATTGCGACCAAAATTCACGACCAAACCAAATATTTCATTACCACTCCCACATCACCTTTGTATTTCTCCAGGACACTCCGTATCACTACGATGATCCACAGTTTATTGGTTACTCCATCGTATGGTTATATACGAACTCGAAAGGAACTTGTTCCAGTTCGGGGATGGATTCTGGTTCAGGAGAAATAGGAATAAGGTTTATTCGGTTGTCTTTTATCTTCACCTTCTCTCGCATTGTGAGTGCTCCTAGGATTAGGACAGTACACCCATTATGCTTATTGGATAGTCTTCTTCCAAACCATAGGCTAGTGCCGAACGGTAGGGAAGGAAGAAAACCATTTGGCCTAAAGGGGTGTACAGAAGGTAATGACAAAAGACATATGAAGGGATTTGGAGAGATGGCAAAGAAGTATACGGTTACAGTTGTGAATCTGGAAGAGGCATTACTAGGAATACCAGGATACCCCTACGAAACATTTTAATGTTTCAGTTTCACTGTGTACTGTTAAAGGAAAACTGATTTCCCGATTAGATACTTACTCCAGGGTATGTATTTACCAGGTATGATTCTCACATCTGTATGGTTTTACAGATGATGAGTGGGAGTAAGTTATTGGGAATTAGGTGATCATCCTCATTATATCGGGATTCATTGTAATCGGTGATATTTGAGGAAGTCACCTAGGTTGTTTGCCGGACGGCAAATATTTGGTTTTGAATATCCGCTGTTATGCACCAATTCCAAATTGATATATCTGTACGTCTATTTTTATAGAGTGAGATATACCTTTTTGAAATTATGTCTATGACATTTACCTATATCAGTGGATGATTAGGTAAGGAGCATTAAACAGCGGTGTAATTCTTCTTAACCATAAGTACAGTTTTCAACCTACGACACACAGGGACTGAGTTATTTGACTCAAGGGACTTATACAAAGTATTGTATGTTGTCCAGTGTCCATCAGGACAGAGTGGATGGTCCTCGTACTATATTCAGTTTACTTATGACTTCTCTAGTTCTGGACAGGTGTTTCGTAGAAACACAAGGTCTAAGTTTTGAGAAGTTATAGGTATATGAATAAAGTAGAGAACCAGGTGTTGCAAGTATCGGGATTCTTCAAGGTGATCGAAGATGTAGATACTTGTGTGTGGTATTCAGTTGATAGTAATGATTAAGAGAACTTGCTTCTCTTTCAGGTTACTCAAAATTGGAAGCATTCCTAAGTTGAGTAATGTTGATCGACCTCCTTCCATTTAGTTGACATGCACTGGAGACAGCTGCATGATTTGAATCTGGTTCAATTAAATCAGTGCCTCTGTTTCTATATTGGATATAGACCAGTTCATATCTTAACGATGTTAAGGTACGGGGAGTTATCCGGCCTATGCTTAAAACCAGACTCTGGATAACTCAAGGCATGTTTCTGTAATGGCTGTTTGTGGGTTGACCCAGGCTATGACGACGGTTGACTTTCTACCATCTGGAAGATCAATAGTGATATTGTTCTAGACTCGCCGCAGTTTTAATAAAAATGGATTTTTTCAGAAAACAGTAGTGGGAGTATGGTAGAACTGGAAGTGATTCCAGAACCACAAACGATTACTGAAGATTTTGATAGGAACCTAAAGATTCAATCTGGTTTGACATTCCATTGGCCACTCCGCAGATACGGTGGGTAACCTCAGGCACCCGAGAGGTACTCCGGTAGCCTCAAGGACGGTGACAGGGAGGTTCTTGTTTATCCAGGCTTTCCATTGCTGTTGTTCCAGACTGTGAGACCCGGCAGGAGGATGAGTATAGCGTCGTTCTAAACTTGCTTTAGAAGTGTACGTCTATATGACTCTGCCATAGGGTTGTAATGGTCAGTGGGAGCAGCGGAAGCATTGGTGGACAAGTGGCTTATGTCTATTTATAGACTAAAGCAGTTGTAGCGGAGATAGATCATCTATTTCTGACATGACAGTCATAGGTTTGACTTCATCAGAATAGGGGATGGATCTGTTAAGAAGGTAGTAGGGTGTGATGTCCTGGTATTTGGATGACATACACAGAGTAGGAAGTGATATTCCTATACTACGATCGGTTATACTTTGGTCGTCACACAGTGGTTTCTCCACATGGGACTTGGACATTATATCAGACATACTGGTTACTAGATCTATGGTTTTAGATCTAGATTTGGGTGGTTTCCCAATTAAGGGTACTTAGACAGCATTCTAAGAGTATTTAGAATAGACGACTCCTGGCACGGTAGTGTACCTGCATGTGATGGAGTCACCCTCTCTAAAGGTGTCTTACAGACTAAAGGGGAGAGGGATGTGCATGATTGGCAAATCACTTGCTTAGGCAATTAAGTCAATCATGAGATGTCAAGTACCACACCAGATGTTGTTTTTGCACTAGATGCAATAAGTTGACATTGATCCAATCCTGGAGAAACAGTCGGAAGCAGTTTTAGAACATAAGTGGATGTTCTAGGGATATGATAACGACAGCCTCATTCGGGAGACAGTTATCATTCCAGGCTTCCAAAGTGACTTGGACGACAGGGAGGTTGTCAGAGTTATAGTTTTCCTTCTGAAGAGGGGCAGTATTTTGGACAGGTGGTCCAAGAAAGTACTGAGGGAGGCATGGCGCAGGATACTGATTAAGTTCAGTTGACGATACAGTCTAAGATGTTTGGATTTGGAGTTCATTTATGAGCTAGGTCCCATCAGACATCCAGACACATTCTAAGACAGGTATTGCTCATTTCGGGAGATGTCTTTCTCCGCGAACTTGAGATATAGAGAGACATAGAAAGAAACATCTCAGCGGATCCACTCACTGAGGCTATTCCTCGAACGCAATAGGTTCGCAACCGAGCTTTGTGAGACTGACTAGTAGAGGAGTTGGGTGTTCGGTATCACACAGGCTGTGAGTATGCGACATCGCAATAATTATCCTTGAGTGCAAGTGGGAGATTGTTGGAGATAGTGCCATCAGATTCAATTATTGGATCACAGGCACGTGATTGCAATGATTGAGGGAGGACCTATTCCGGTAGGACGGTCTTACTCAAGATGATAGTATGCTATCTGGTTTATCTTTATCATCGTGTACTGCTTTAGGTGACCTTACAGGTCACTATTGCACGTTTATAGAGCCCC
The DNA here is from genome assembly GCA_030015575.1 of Agapanthus africanus. Lineage (NCBI taxonomy): Eukaryota > Viridiplantae > Streptophyta > Magnoliopsida > Asparagales > Amaryllidaceae > Agapanthus > Agapanthus africanus. The sequence continues at coordinate 330,893,091 of CM057345.1, read as the reverse complement.
TAGGATTCTTGCTTGACTACCAGCAGTATGAGGGCGATCATATACGTGGGAGCTGGGGTCTATAAGCACATCCTTAAAAGGTCCCTAGTCGTGGGAGTTTCGAGACAGGGCATCGATACTCCAGAGTAGACTAGTGTATACAGTCGAGATCCCGACGAGAGGTGGTGGCCGGTCTCACAAGCCACTGGTGTCAGTTGGTTCACCTAAGATGTATACAGGTGCTTATTGGGTTATGAGTACACCGGACAGGACTCGCCGGGAACCTGCTACTTGGTATTATACCTGATGTCAGATAGCAATTCCCTGGTGACATGTGTACAGGTTAGTTCATCGACCTGAGATCGTCATTTGTCTCGTGCGAGTTCCCACTGTGCTTTGATTACTACCCTACCACGCTCAAAGGAGACGTGCAAACAGGTTTTAGTTGGGTACAGTCCCGAGCCACATGGAGGCAGTGAGCGGATTTTCAGGGGTTCGTCTCTCTCGGTATTGGGGGTGTGGTCGCACTGTGTCTAGGAGAGCCATTACACAAAGCCCTCGGCCGAGGCAGGAGATTTACTGGTAGGTATTCCAGTAGTATCTCAGGGTGTTCTGGGCTACACTCCGACACGACTTGTACCGCTTTTGAGGGTCTAACTTTTACCAACCCCCTAGGCCTGCCATGCGATGCTCATAGACAAACGGACCGGACTGTACGGATATTGTCACTGACAGGCTCAGTAGGGTGTCAGGATGAGTTCGCTCATCGACGTCCCTTTTGGTCAATACCTGGTAGCCCGTTACGTATAGGCTAATACCTCTGACGTGATAGTGGTTAAATCCACAGCCATAGTATTGACGAGTCTTTAGAGTCCCCCACATTCAGTTGCTCAAGTTTCGGGCGAAACGCTGTAGAGGCCGTATGGAGATATGGCAGGGTTCGATCAGATACGTGCGGTATTGCACGGATCATGATCGGACAGTTAATACTAGCGGGCTTTGGTTTAAGTCGGATCCTAGTAGTGTACAGTGTAGATTTTGTCTCATTGCATTTGTATTCGGTCGGAATAGAAATGCGGGTGTGTATACACAGTTGCGGGGTTTTCCTGTAATTTATTACGGGGTCAGTTTTTGGAGTTGCCAGTTTGCTTTCCGTTTCGGCCATATTTCTTTGTATCTTTCATTGGCCGAAGATTGGTGGAGAAGGGCTTATTTGCATTTGTGCAAATTAGCATTGTGGAGGGTTGTCTTTGTATATTGTTGTGTCATGATCACTTGACTTTCTTTGTTCATGATGGCATGACTTTTGTGATGGTGATGGGTTATGATGAGGTTGGTGGAGTATTGTTTTTGTTGTGTGATGATTATCTCTCATGATAACCATTTTCTCTCATTGATATTTTGGTTCACTCTTATTCTTGAGACTTACTCACTACTCTCTCTCACTTGCTTCCTCATTTTTTTGCATGGCCGGCCAAGTAAGGGGCTGCCCAATCTTTTTGGTGTGGGATTTTATTCTCTTTATGCTTGAAAAATCCCCAAGTTCCTCCACAAAAGTTCTCTTATTAATTCCTCCACTTATATGGCAACATCCTACAAACCCCAAGAGATAAAGAGCACTACACTTTTCTACAGCAAACCCTGGGCATGTCGGCTCGCCAACTTCGTGCCCGAGTTGCCTCGGTCAAGAGGTGGGAGCCTATTAAAGTACCCGGCGAGGAGGTGAAGACCGGAGATTCCGCGGGAGATCGGGACGACGGCGAGAAGACCGGAGGACACGGATCACTCGGTATATCTCTCTACCCCCTTCTCTTGTTAGCTAGTAGTTAGGTTAATGGCCCGATCCGGGATTTTAGTGCGCGGTGGTGCCGGTTCAAAAAGTTAAAGAAAAGCATCACTTCCGCATTCCGGCGTCGGATTGACGGCCGGGGCGCCGCCTTGCACTTACACCATAGGGTTTAGGATGAGGTGGGAATCATTTTTAATGAGGTGGCATGGGGTTTTGGTGAAGAATTTGGGGTGGTTGCCATGGGGTAGAGGAGTTGAAGGAGGAGGAGAAGGAGTTGATGAAGATGAAGAATTAAGGAAGTAGGAAAAGAAATGAAGAAGTCAAGGGTGTCCCATGCCATCCTCTCCCTCTCTCCCTCTCTCTCTCTCTCTTGAGCCTATGCCCCATTTCATAATGTTGTCCCCCATTTCTCTCTTATCAATTATCCTCTCATGTCTTCTCTTTTATTTTCCTTACAAATGGAACCAATACCCCAATACAAATCAACAAACATGCAACAAAACGTAACATGTCATGGTGTACTAACCATGGAAATTGTGAAAAATACGGATTTGGCTTAACCGTGATTAATAGTGCACTAATCAAGTTTACTTTAAACTTGCATATTATTAATTATAAAAATGCCAAAATCCGATAAATATCTTTTTAATAACTAAATCATTTTAAATCTCCAATTATTTCCCAAATATTGGCATATACTTATACCGTTTTACGAAAAACTACTATTCACAAATCGAATAATTTTCGCGAAATATATTATTTTAATATTAAAATTCCAAAAATAATATTTTATATTTCTGAAATGTTACAATCTTCCCCCCCTTAAATAAATTCAATCCCCGAATTTAAATTTAAATCCCCAAATTCTAAAACATTTCAATAATCTTCAAATCAACGGGGCTCCGAAATCACGAAATACACAAAACACCATAGCGCATCATGTGCGCAATGTAAACGAGTGTGAAACTCAAAATCGAACTCAGTCAAGCGTAACGCAATCATCAGAGTTACAATGGAAATACGAATCTCGAAATCCAATGCCATTTCCAATACACTATAATAAAAATCATAATACGTATATAGTACGCATCCCTTTAAATTCCTCTAAAAACTGGATAAAACACATGCAAATCTTTTCCGAATCGCCGTGCGATGCGTAGCTCACGGCACAAGTGGCGGACGATCATTTGTAAGGTAGTAAATATATACTTATATATGTTTTTCTCAAATTATACGTCCCGCCTTTTTGAAATATGCCAAAAGGTTTTCCTTTGTAAAGGTTCGTGTCACTCGCGGACACGTAGGAATTAGCGAGACTATAGCTCATTTTTGAAAACCTCTTGGTAAACTTTTGATGCATGCAAAAGGACTCAGGCACTGTCCTCAGATCAGTCCTACTCGGCTACTATATAATATAGTACCAATATCAAAAATAAAATGCTCAAGAGAAAAATCTGTAGGGTTCCTAGGCATCCTAATGAAGTCTTTCAAGGCATCGACCATGCCAATTTTAAAAATTATGGAAGCCGAGAAACCCTAACATGGATCGTTTACTAGATGTCTAGGCGAAACTACAATCTAGTTAACTATTTAACTAAAGTTGAGATGCTACAACCTTTGTAGATCCGGATTTCCGCCTCCTTAGCTCCACGTGATCATGCCCTCGCTGTCCATCATGAATCCTCGACTCGATCATCGGCTTCATCGGGAAAGCAAGCGGAATAGGTCGTCGGCTTTGTGTCAAAGACGATCTACGTCGAGGTTGCACAAACTCAAGCTCCGACTTCACAAACTTGTGAAACTTGTGAAGTAAACACCCAAAACAACTTGGCAAGAGGTAGAGGGTGAAGAAATAGGAGGTGGGTTCACTTTAGATTTGGATTTTGCTCACTAGATCACAAGTTGCCATTGATGGCATCAAGGTTGCTCACTTGAAGAAGAAGAAGAAAAATGAGCTAGTTATGATAAGTATGATCAAAAGAAAATAGAAAATCAAATACTTATCATAACTAAACTAGGGTTAAGTGTAGAGAATAAACCATGGTCACTTTAGAGGGTTAGGGTTAAGCATGAAGATAAGGATGGTTAGCAAAGTCAAAGCTTCTTGAAGCTTCAACATAAAACAAGAAATGCCACCATTCTCCTCTAAATCTTTATCCAAATAAATGAATAAACAATTAAATGAATAAAGGCATAAATAAAACCCTAATCTCAAGTTAACTATGGTTTAATTCCATACACTTAACAATATGGTCAAGTATCATCAAACATGATACATAAAAGTGCACAATAGTATATCACATATACAATGTGCAAATCAAGTGAGAAAAATCCGTTTAAAGTGAACCAATACTAGTTAATGCAATGCAATATATCAAATATATATAATTATGCATTAAATCATTAAATCAACATTTGATTCAATGATCCGGTCATGTCGCACATAACCGACTAGAATCCAATGTATCGATTTATCGAATCAATGATTCGATAACTAGGTCATATCGAATATAACCATTCGAAACATATATCGCGAGAATGAAATGCGGTATCACATACACGCATTATTCTCGGTCCTGCACATATCTCATATGCGCTCCTATTTCGTTTCGCTTGAGCCAGGAAACCTCTGTGTAGGACTCTAAAGACTCGTCAATACGCCGGTAGCAGATGATGATCATATCAAGCACCCACAAGCCGCAAGCGGTCTGCTAAACGTAACGGCCACCCGGGTATTGAGCGATCAGAAGATCGACGAGCTAGCCCGCTCACACTCCTGCGAATCCGACCAGTAACACTTACCATACAGTCCGGTCTCTTCGTCTGATACGTCGCATATCAAGTCTAGGGGTGGTATACGTCAGACCCCAATAACCCGATAAGTCGTGCTGATATGAGGCTCGTAACGGGTCGAGAAACTACTGGTAACACTTACCAGCAAATCTCTGATCAGCCCTGGCCAGGGACTTCCCTGTTACGGCCAATCGAGCACTGCGCAACATCAACCCCCAATACCGGGAGAGACGAAACCCCTCCTATCGCTCATTGCCTCCATGTGACTCGGGACTGTGCCCAAAGACCACCGTTTTGCACGCCCTCATGGACGTGGTAAGGTGGAGATCAAAGCACAGTGGGAATCACACAAGACTCTATGACGATCTCGGGTCTACAGACTAACCTGTACAAGTGTCACCTGAGAACTGCCATCTGACGTGAGGTATAATACCATCTGGGAGTTCTCGGCGAGTCCGTCCAGTGTACCCAGTTTCCACTGAGCACCCGTATACCATCTCTGATGTCAAACACCAATGGATATGGGATCATCCATCGCCCATCACATGGGTCGAGAAGCGTATACGCTAGTCTACTCTGGTATATCGATGCCCCGTCTCGATACACCCACGAGTAAGGACCTTGAAGGATGTACTTATGGACTACCATGTCCCCACTAGTATGATCTGCATCATAGTCCAGGTAGTCAAGTACAAATCCTAAGGGCTTTACCAACATGTAACTATAAGACAGTATAAAGAGACTAGTGTACATGTTAAGATAAATGGCAACCAGATAGCATACTATCATGTCGAGCAAGAAAGTCATCTCTATATATGTCCAAGCATCCAATATAATATACATAATCTGTACAATACTGGCCTCTAGGGCATACATACAACTAACAATCTCCCACTTGCACTAGGGCCAGCTGCTGTAGTATCTCATACCGAGCATCCTGAAGAGTCTCTCAAACTGTATCTGGGGAATGGCCTTCGTGAGTGGATCCGCCGTGTTGTTCTTCGTGTCAACTCTCCTGACCTCGATCTCCCGGCGATCAACTATCTCCCGGATCAGGTGATACCGCCTCAGAATATGCCTGGACCGCTGATGGGACCTGGGTTCCTTGGCCAAAGCCACCGCTCCATTGTTATCGCAATACAAAGGTATTGGATGCTCAATGGATAGAACCACACCAAGTTCAGTAATGAACTTCTTGATCCAAACAGCTTCTTTAGCAGCTTCGTTGGCAGCGATGTATTCAGCCTCCATCGTCGAGTCTGCCACGGTTTCTTGCTTGGAACTCTTCCAGCTAACCGCCCCTCCGTAAAGGGTAAAGACAAAGCCCGATTGCGACTTAGAGTCGTCCTTATCACTCTGGAAGCTCGAATCGGTAAAGGACTCCACTTGGAGTTCTCCGTTACCATACACCAAGAACATATCTCTAGTCCTTCGTAAGTACTTGAGAATGCTCTTCACAGCTGTCCAGTGACTCTCTCCAGGATCAGCTTGATACCTGCTCAATACACTTAGTGAGTATGCTACATCGGGTCTGGTACATAGCATCGCATACATGATAGAGCCTACTGCCGAAGCATAGGGTATCCCTTGCATGCGAGCTCTCTCCAAATCAGTCTTGGGAGACATCTCTTTGGAGAGAGTGACTCCAGAGATCGTGGGCATGTTCCCACGCTTGGACTCTTCCATACTAAACCTCTTTAGTATGGTGTCAATGTACCTGGATTGGGACAATCCCAAAATCCGTTTGGATCTATCTCTATAGATCCTGATTCCCAATATGCAGGAGGCATCACCAAGATCTTTCATTGAGAATCTTTGTGATAAGAAGAGCTTGACCGATTGCAGCATAGGAATATCATTTCCTATCAAGAGTATGTCGTCCACGTACAATACGAGGAAGACAACCTTACTCTCTGCTACCTTCTTGTAGATACAAGGTTCATCTGGATTTTTGACGAAATCAAATTCTTTGATAACGACGTCAAAGCAGATGTTCCAACTCCGCGATGCTTGTTTTAATCCATAAATGGATTTAAGCAGCTTGCACACCTTCCCGCTGCTCCCACTGTCTACGAAGCCCTCTGGCTGAGTCATGTACACGCACTCTTCTAAATCACCATTTAGAAAGGCGGTCTTAACATCCATTTGCCAGATTTCGTAGTCATGAAAGGCAGCAATGGCAAGCATGATTCGGATGGATTTAAGCATAGCCACTGGAAAAAAGGTCTCGTCATAGTCCACACCTGGTCTTTGACGAAAACCCTTTGCTACAAGTCTAGCTTTGAAAGTCTCCACTTTCCCATCTACACCAAGTTTCTTCTTGAAGATCCACTTGCTCCCAATGGGTTTTACCCCTTCAGGAGCAACTTCCAAAGTCCATACTTTGTTGGTGTACATCGATTCCATCTCGGACCGCATAGCATCCAGCCATTTCACTGAGTCCCTACTCGTGATGTCCTGCTCGAAGCTAGTTGGGTCATCATCCTCCATGATGCAATCCTCGCTCCCACCGTCCATGAGAAAACCGTAGTATCTCTCAGGTTGGCGAGGAACCCTACTAGATCGGCGGAGAGGCTGAGGTTCATTGGGAGCTACTGAATCTTCTGGTTCCATTAAATCTTCAGTTACTGTTTGTGTATCTGGAACCTCTTCCAGCTCTACCACTTTGCCACTAATTTCTTTTTCAAGAAATTCCTTTTCTAAAAAGGTGGCATATTGAGAAACAAACACTTTTTGTTCTTCAGCATGGTAGAATAAATATCCTTGGGAATTCTTAGGATATCCCACAAACTTGCAAAGAACTGACCGTGCCTCGAGTTTGTCTGGATTTTGTCTTTTGACATAGGCCGGACAACCCCATATTTTAACTCATTTAAAATATGGTCTCTTCCCACTCTATATCTCATATGGTGTGGTAGGTACAGATTTAGATGGAACTTGATTCAATAGGTATGCTGCTGTCTCCAGCGCATATCCCCAGAAGGAAATAGGTAACTCAGCTGTGCTCATCATAGAGCGCACCATATCTAATAGGGTGCGGTTCCTCCGTTCAGATACACCGTTGTGCTGTGGTGTATATGGAGGAGTCAGCTGAGAGAGAATCCCATTCTCTTTTAGGAAGTCCAGGAATTCATTGCTCAAGTATTCACCTCCTCGATCAGATCGAAGGATTTTAATACTTTTTCCGGTTTGGTTCTCGACTTCTTGTTTATATTCTCTAAATTTCTCAAAAGCTTCTGATTTGTGTTTCATTAGGAACACATATCCGAATCTAGAGAGATCGTCAGTGAATGTAATGAAGTACGAAGAACCATCCCTGGCATGTGTAGACATGGGACCACATATATCACTATGTATCAGTCCTAAGAGTTCGGTAACTCTTTCTCCGTGTCCCGTAAACGGAGTATTGGTCATCTTGCCTTTGAGACATAACTGGCAAGTGTCATAAGATGAAAATTCGAAAGGTTTCAAATATCCATCTTTATGCAACTTAGCCAGTCGTGTCATATTGATGTGACCCAGTCTACAATGCCACAAGAAGGATTCGTTGAGTTCAGGACTCTTCCTCTTGTGTGTGTTTGTTATGTTTAGAACTGTTGATTGATTTAGAACATAAATGCCATTGCATAACGTGCCTGATCCAACCAACTTTTGGTTATGGAAAATGTTCATAACATTGTCCTGTAATACAAAATTATATCCTTCTTTACTTAGCAAAGAAACCGATATAATGTTGCATATCAGGTTCGGCATGTAATAGCATTCGTTCAGAACCAATGTATTACCAGTTGGTAATACAAGGTGATATTCCCCGACAGTCTTAGCTGCAACAATTGCACCATTTCCAACTCTAATGTCTTTATCACCTTCTCCAAGTTCTCTACCTTTCCTAAGCCCATGTAACTGATTACATATATGGGATCCTGACCCGGTATCCAATACCCAGGACGTAGAGCAAATGGAGAAACAGTTCTCAGTAACGAACACACCCGAAGAAAATGCATCAACATGTACTTTCTTCATTCGGGTGGCATGGGAATCCTGGTATTCCACTATATCCTGTTCATTCCTATAACTCTTATAGGAAAGAACGGAACCAACGTTCCCCAGCACAGTATAACATGCGGGTTCGGTCAATACATCCATTTTATTATGTTTATTAAGGCATGAAATGGTCGCTACCTGGAGAGAGAGAGAAGAAAACACTTTAGCGTAAGCTCGTGCAAGATCAGATTGGTTATTATCTTATCTAATCAGGATGGCTCCCACTGCTTTTTATCAAATCTTCCTCCAAACCCTAAAAGGAAAGACTAGCCGGGATTAATTACACACTACAAGTTCGCCAATCTTTCAGCCAGGCCAGTGTCGGTACTTTGAGGGAGGTCCCCCGTGCTTTCGCACGAACCTAATTACTGTAAACCTCGTTTTCCCAGAGGCGTAACCTCGTTAACACCTTTCTAGACACCTACTTGATCGGCTAATTGTAATGTATAAAACTCTCCCAGGAGTAACTCTTACTCGCAGTGGGTATCGGGATCCAACTATCTCATAGAAGGTATGCAATCTCATTGCAAATTTCAACACTTGAAATTCCCGATAATCTTTTGCCCCTAGCAGCTATATGACCTTAACATAGTCAACAAATCATAAGTGCTAGTCAAGTTCAACCCGTCATTTCCCGATTGAATTAAACCCACCCGCACGACCCTTAACATAGTCAACAAAGTCGCACGACTACCCTAATCCAATCGCATCATATGCTTGTACAGATAAGCACTAATTAGCTACCGCACACTACGCCTTAACATAGTCAACAAACGTAGCACGAATACTAACTAGTACTTATCTGAAATGACGGAGGGCTACGACAGGTTTTTCTGAAAACCTATTGCGTAATGAACTTGATATCGTTGTAGAATCAAATGAGGTTTTAAAATGGAGTGATTTTGAGGCTTTTCTGGTTTTGCTAAAGGAGTCACTCCCGGTGAAGGGATCTCGGTCCTTTCCTCGTCGAATGAGGTGCGGGATATATCATATATATCACTGTGCAAAGCAAAAAACTCAAAAGCAATCAAAAGCAAACCGAGTGTGTAGCATCTGCCAGTTATTGCTAAAGGAGTCACTCCCGGTGAAGGGATCTCGGTCCTTTCCTCGTCGAATGAGGTGCGGGATATATCATATATATCACTGTGCAAAGCAAGAACTGTAGCTACCTGTTTTATTTAAAATCTGATTTTACAACATCTTAGGTTTCTTATCTTTCATTAATCACATTAATGAAGTCCCATCATTTAAATACCTAAACATCACAGATAGATATGACGTACACTTATGCCATCCGCATTCGCCTCGATGTCCCCTCGTGCACCGTTAGGTTAGGTAACTAACGACAGAGCAGGGCAGGGCTAGCGCGGGTGCAAAACATAAGTAACGTCTATATAATATATCATATATACTATATACTATATCCATCACAGAGTCACAACACAGATATCGCAGCAGAATAAACATATGAAATATTGGATATACTAGGACGTCCGTGTTTTCAATACGAGCCAGTATAAAACACGGATTCCACGGTCGTGATGAATAGCCAATCCCACACCCCTAGACCCCTACGAGAGCGGCAAGCAACCCTGCCAATTCTAGGGTTAGGAGACCCGGACTCGACTCCTCGAGTTGGTCTCCCACTGGACCCCAGAACCCGGTTACTTGTGCTCCCCTCCTTGGGTCTATCCTAGTGCAGAAAAATAAATAATATACAAACGGTGACTACTTCCGCTACCTGGAAGTGCCCCAAATAAAAGAATATTACATACAAGTTTTTACATGAATGAAAATGAAAAACACTCATCTCACATAAAAACCCCCGGCTATTCGAACACGACGATCCAATATAACATATCCAGCAACACATAACATCACATGTCATCAACGTAAGTAAGTATGCATACCCCAATTGTCGTTGACGTATAGCAACGAAACCGGCGATATGAACATACTACACTTACGGTCACAGAAAAGAAAGTGTAAAACTACAACAATTGGAATCCGCAACTACTTTAGACATCACATGCCTAACAGTTATAAATCCCGCATTTTAGTCTCATTATCGAAAACTCTTTTCAATATCGTATGGGACTAAACTGCTAGATTTATAACATTCATCTAGTTATCTCATAACTGTTTGTGAATTCCAATTATTGTATCCAATTCTGGATAAATAGAATATATCAAACTTTCCGATCGAACATTCGAACACCCAAGTTTTCCCGACACCGATCAACACATGAAATAGGTTCAAAGACATTCACTTCATACCTCAGTACCAACGGTCCAGCCGTAGAAGGGTCAAGCCAACGCCTCACATGTGGCACGCCGTACTGCCCCAAACCCGAAGGTTCAAAGGGCAGTTCAAGACGGTCACATAATCGAGTTAAGGTTTGTGTCTTCTAGAGGGACCATCGCGTTACTTGCACTACTCGGAACGTCTTTTAACCACAGAAAAATCCAACACTTGGAATTATTCCGGCAGGGGAAAAGTTGGGTATTTACATTCGGTCGAACTCTTTAACATATTCTACAGTTATCTGGAAAGCCACACAGACAAAAATTTGATAATCCGATCGAGTCCATGAAATCCCAAAACAACCCAGAAAAAATCAACTCTGAAAAAATTATTAAAAATTTCCAGAAGACTCAGCACTAAATAAAATGAATTACTGTGCAAACCACTTTCACTAAATCCGTACAGTGGCCGCGGAACCGCCGCTCATCATGTGGTGGGGGCCGCGGTTCCGCGCCTAAATAGTTGACTTAGTCAAACGTGCTTCACAGTAACTTATTAAATTCCCTGCTGAATTTTTTGGTAATTTTTAATCTTGAAAAATCCACGATTTTATAAAAAGTACAGAGAGCATGTTTGTAATGGGTTTTCGGGTTCGTTCGGACTTCAAACTCCGTCTGGACTTCGCCTAAGGCTCTAGCTAGTCTCTGATACCACTGTAGGGTTCCTAGGCATCCTAATGAAGTCTTTCAAGGTATCGACCATGCCAATTTTAAAAATTATGGAAGCCGAGAAACCCTAACATGGATCGTTTACTAGATGTCTAGGCGAAACTACAATCTAGTTAACTATTTAACTAAAGTTGAGATGCTACAACCTTTGTAGATCCGGATTTCCGCCTCCTTAGCTCCACGTGGTCATGCCCTCGCTGTCCATCATGAATCCTCGACTCGATCATCGGCTTCATCGGGAAAGCAAGCGGAATAGGTCGTCGGCTTTGTGTCAAAGACGATCTACGTCGAGGTTGCACAAACTCAAGCTCCGACTTCACAAACTTGTGAAACTTGTGAAGTAAACACCCAAAACAACTTGGCAAGAGGTAGAGGGTGAAGAAATAGGAGGTGGGTTCACTTTAGATTTGGATTTTGCTCACTAGATCACAAGTTGCCATTGATGACATCAAGGTTGCTCACTTGAAGAAGAAGAAGAAAAATGAGCTAGTTATGATAAGTATGATCAAAAGAAAATAGAAAATCAAATACTTATCATAACTAAACTAGGGTTAAGTGTAGAGAATAAACCATGGTCACTTTAGAGGGTTAGGGTTAAGCATGAAGATAAGGATGGTTAGCAAAGTCAAAGCTTCTTGAAGCTTCAACATAAAACAAGAAATGCCACCATTCTCCTCTAAATCTTTATCCAAATAAATGAATAAACAATTAAATGAATAAAGGCATAAATAAAACCCTAATCTCAAGTTAACTATGGTTTAATTCCATACACTTAACAATATGGTCAAGTATCATCAAACATGATACATAAAAGTGCACAATAGTATATCACATATACAATGTGCAAATCAAGTGAGAAAAATCCGTTTAAAGTGAACCAATACTAGTTAATGCAATGCAATCTATCAAATATATATAATTATGCATTAAATCATTAAATCAACATTTGATTCAATGATCCGGTCATGTCGCACATAACCGACTAGAATCCAATGTTTCGATTTATCGAATCAATGATTCGATAACTAGGTCATATCGAATATAACCATTCGAAACATATATCGCGAGAATGAAATGCGGTATCACATACACGCATTATTCTCGGTCCTGCACATATCTCATATGCGCTCCTATTTCGTTTCGCTTGAGCCAGGAAACCTCTGTGTAGGACTCTAAAGACTCGTCAATACGCCGGTAGCAGATGATGATCATATCAAGCACCCACAAGCCGCAAGCGGTCTGCTAAACGTAACGGCCACCCGGGTATTGAGCGATCAGAAGATCGACGAGCTAGCCCGCTCACACTCCTGCGAATCCGACCAGTAACACTTACCATACAGTCCGGTCTCTTCGTCTGATACGTCGCATATCAAGTCTAGGGGTGGTATACGTCAGACCCCAATAACCCGATAAGTCGTGCCGATATGAGGCTCGTAACGGGTCGAGAAACTACTGGTAACACTTACCAGCAAATCTCTGATCAGCCCTGGCCAGGGACTTCCCTGTTACGGCCAATCGAGCACTGCGCAACATCAACCCCCAATACCGGGAGAGACGAAACCCCTCCTATCGCTCATTGCCTCCATGTGACTCGGGACTGTGCCCAAAGACCACCGTTTTGCACGCCCTCATGGACGTGGTAAGGTGGAGATCAAAGCACAGTGGGAATCACACAAGACTCTATGACGATCTCGGGTCTACAGACTAACCTGTACAAGTGTCACCTGAGAACTGCCATCTGACGTGAGGTATAATACCATCTGGGAGTTCTCGGCGAGTCCGTCCAGTGTACCCAGTTTCCACTGAGCACCCGTATACCATCTCTGATGTCAAACACCAATGGATATGGGATCATCCATCGCCCATCACATGGGTCGAGAAGCGTATACGCTAGTCTACTCTGGTATATCGATGCCCCGCCTCGATACACCCACGACTAGGGACCTTGAAGGATGTACTTATGGACTACCATGTCCCCACTAGTATGATCTGCATCATAGTCCAGGTAGTCAAGTACAAATCCTAAGGGCTTTACCAACATGTAACTATAAGACAGTATAAAGAGACTAGTGTACATGTTAAGATAAATGGCAACCAGATAGCATACTATCATGTCGAGCAAGAAAGTCATCTCTATATATGTCCAAGCATCCAATATAATATACATAATCTGTACAATACTGGCCTCTAGGGCATACATACAACTAACAAAATCAGCCTTAAAAGGCATATCCAACATCACGTGCGTTTGGTGCGCACGGAACACCAAAACTATATACAAGTGCCACGAATGTGAACAAAAGCCAAACTAAGTGCAACGGGTGTGCACGAAAACATCTTTCAAATGCAACAGGTGTGCACGACAACAGTATCTTGTGCATCTAGAGTGCACAAAAATCTCAACCCAGTGCAAGTAACATGCACTAATAAAAATCTCAATCAAGCGTATCCGGTGTGCACAAAATCCCATACCACGCACCCAATATGTGTGAAATCCAAACCAAGTTTGTCAGGCCCGCACAAATGCCTAGTGCAGTAAAGTGCACGAAAATGATCGTCAAGTGCAAACGCACACAAAAAGATAAATCCGGTGCAACCAATGCACGGAAGACTAATCAGGTGCAACAAATGCACGAAAACTCATCAATATCTCAAATGCTCACAAAAACAACACCGAGTGTACCAAAGCATATAAAATCATAAATGTGTGCAACTGCGTTCACAAAACACGCATCAATGAATGCAAGCACATGTGAGCTATATTGAGTGCAAAAATCAAATCGAGTGTGTGCCACATGCACAAAATCAAATCGACAGTATCGAAATCCACAAAATCATAAGTACGTGCAGCCAAGGAACAAAACTGATATCAAGTGCAATAACTGTGCACAAAAATGAAATCTCCAGTAGGGGCAGCCATGGTGCACGAAAAAATATATCATGAAACTCAAATCCAAGCGATAAAAGTATGATACTCAGATTACAAAACGCAAATTGCAGTAAATGACATTGAGGTACACCTCCTACAATATCGAAAAATGCCGGTGCGCCTAAAGCTGGAAGAGTAAGAACATCTACTTGCCTCCTACTCACGGTCTGGCGTCTTCGATCTCTGGGTCCTCGTTTCTCTGTGGATTACTAATCTCACAATCTTTCTGCTCATCGGCCCGGTCAGGTGTGATAACGAAATAGTCCGCTCTGGCACTCAACCGATCCTTTTTTGGCCAATTATCATGACTAGTCGTAAAGCAGCACGTCATTGGTGACGAAATCTGGCCCTCTGAATATGTGCGACGCAACCGATCCTAGGTGCAAATCTTATCGCGGCAGTGTCCTGGAAAGAACCTGCTCAAGGTCTCTCTCGATCTCGCCTATACTGAACTATACGGAGATTGGTACTCTTACATTATCTTTTCTCGTTTTCTGGACACCTGCGTTCCAAGCACAGCATTTTCTCGGCAATTTGGCTGTATCCCAGCGCCTCTGTACACATCCAATCTTTAATCTCAATAGAGAGTAACAGCAGCTCGTTAGCATCTCGCACGAACCTCTTGTTCCACCTATCTTCATTATCGTCCACATCGAAATCACGTCATGCTATTTATGTATGGCAATTCGTTCTCGGCTACAATCAATCCGGAGTCTCTCACACGGACTCAAAATTACGAACTCAGGTATCTTCACCACTCTATGGAGGATATCATTCGATTACTTCTTCGGGAACTTGTCCAAATCATCGGAGGAATACACTTTATTCGTCCATTCTCGATCAACTCACAATGCATCTAGGTGAGGTCCTTCTATCCGAAGCTGGTCAACTTACCGATTCCACATCAGAGCATCCAACGAATGTCTCTCTTGATCGATTTACTATAGATTTGAGTAAGATCCTTCAATTGGAATTCTTCAACTCAACTGAGTCCGCGTCGGTACATCAAATCAGACGAATCACCTTCGTCTCTCTATTCCAGATGAACTAGAGGTCCTCTATCACATCTCTGTCTGAAAGCTCCAGTGGTCTCAACTCTAAAATTATGGAGGTGATATCCCATCAATCTCAGCAACAGTTGGGTCATCTGTATGCACGGCAGACAACATCACGACCTCCAGGGTAGGCTATACATCAACAGTCCTCTCAATCTAGCAGCCTCTATCAATGGCCCGATCATCCGATGCAAAACCGAACACTCGCCTCAAACGAGAGATCACAACACAAGTACTATACCTACACATCCCTATATCACCAGAAAACATCAAGGTTAGCCCTCGTCCGTGACGAACTTGCTCTGTCCGCAACCCTAGCCGCAGCTCAATCTGCGCACAAACCATTGTGACAGGAACCACAAGCCGGTATCGATGAAGATAGATCAGAGGAACGAAAGAAATCAACAGATCCCAAATGGATATATGATGATAGGAACGAAGAGAATCGTAGATCTCAAGATAAGTACATCCTAAGGTTACTTAAGCGGAGTATCATATCGTAAGTATGCCATGGATTATATACACGGTACGTCACTCTACTCAAGCTAACTACTCCATCAATCAAGGTCAACCTATGTAACGAAAGTTCGGGTCTAATACCCCTCCCCCCTCATCAAGTCTATGTTCCGTAAGGTCAAGCCTAGGTTCCGAAATATATATACGCCCTAGACTCCGCATAGTCAAACCTAGACTCGAACCAAGGTTAAACCTAACGCTCTGATACCAACTTTGTGATGACCCGTAATTTAGCACGTGACCGGCACTTAAACCACACAACGTCCAAAGGCGTAACGTAATTAAAGTAATCCGAAGCCCAGAAAATCTAAACCTTTTTGTGGAAAATAGTGGGGGTGCAGTTTTGAAATAAAGGTATAATGAAATAAAGTTTATCTATAAATGCATAACTAATGATATAAGAAAATGCAAGTAGAATGTACTAAAGTTGAGAACATTTTTCGTCTTTAAAATTTTGGGCAGCACCTTTCTTGTATATTTTGAACCGAAACCACATATACATAACAATATAAAAGGCATCCCCAAGCGGGAGCTAGCTCTTCGCCAAATGACGGAATCGCAACCACGCAAGTATGCAATATATATATGACACCCAACGATGAAGATCTGCACAGAAAGAATGATAAATAAAGCGAGACATCAAATCCCTAAGAAGCGAACATACAACCATTGCTCTAAGTCTCGCAACCATTCGAGTCTTCCTAGTCAACTAATATACAAAGTCTAGTTTCTGATTGATGGAGTTTATTTAGATACAAAAGGAATAAAAAGTGCAAGAGTGGGCACGATCCAATGTGTGTCCCACCTACGAAGCAATACACCCTAAAAGCAAGCTGTGTGGCAGCGATACCGCTACTGATCCCAAGCGGTCAAACCTGCAAGAACTGTGGCACAACAGGGGTGAGTTGCCAACTCATGAGTAGAAAACATCAGCAGGTAGAAATCGAATAAAACAACGATTTCCTAGGTCATTATATCAAGAAGGTAATACTATGATATCTAGGGTGACCATGTATGCATATATGTCAGCAATCGAATCAATGCGAATGACATATAAAATAACATCTGAAAACATGTGTCTGTATATCTGAGGATATCAACCACGTGTGTCCATCAACGACACATCAAAATCATGGAACCTGAGTGTCCAACATCGACACTCGAAACATCATGAAAACTCGTGTCCAGCATCGACACGTAAATTCTCATAACTCAGGCGCCGCATGTTAGTTATATGTATGCCTTAGAGGCCATTATTGTACATGTGATGTATATTATAGTGGATGCTTGGATAATATAGAGAGGACTTTCTTGCTCGACATGATAGTATGCTATCTAGTTGCACTTTGTCTTAACATGTTGACTTGTATAAGTGTTGCTGTCTTGCTCTCATATGTTGATAAAGCCCTTAGCATGTGTACTTGACTACCAGGACTATGATGGAGATCATACTAGTGGGGCCAAGGGTAGTCTACAAGTACACCCTATAATTGTTCCTAGTCGAGGGTGTATCAAGACAGGGCATCGATATTCCAGAGTAGACTAGCGTATACGCATCTTGGCACATATGATGGGTGATGGATGATCCCATATACATTGGTGTTTGACATCAAAGATGGTATACGGGTGCTCAGTGCAGACTGGCTACACTGAACGGACTCGCCAAGAACTCCTAGCTAGTATTATACCTATCGTCAGATAGCAGTTCTCTGGTGACACTGGTACAGGTTAGTCTGTAGACCCGAGATCGTCATAGAGACTTGTGTGATTCCCACTGTGCTTTGATTTCCACCTTACCACATTCAAGAGAACGTGCAAAACGGTGGCTTTTGGGTATAGTCCCGAATCACATGGAGGCAATGAGCGATTGGAGGGGATTCGTCTCTCCCGGTATTGGGGGTTGATGTTGCGATGTGCTCGATTGGCTATAACAGGAAGTTCCTGGCCAGGACTGATACGGAGATTTACTGATAAGTGTTATCAGTAGTTTCTCGACCCATTATGTGTCTCACATCGGCACGACTTATCGGTTACTGGGGTTTGATGTTTACCACCCCTAGACTAGATATGCGACATATCAGACGAAAAGGCCGGACGTACGGTAGTGTTACTGACAGGCTTTTCAGGAGCAGGAGCAGGCTTGCTTGTTGATCTTCTGATCGCTCAATACCCGGGTAGCCGTTACGTCCAGCTAGTACCACTGACGGCTTGTGGGTGCTTGATATGATCATCACCTACTGCCGGCGTATTGACGAGTTTTTTGAGTCCTACACAGAGGTTTCACTTTGTCAGTCAAAACAAAGTAGGAGCACATATGTGATATGTGCGGGACCGAGATTAATACGAGTATGTGATACCGTATTCTATTCTCGCGATTTATGTTATCGGTCGGTTATATGAGATATAGCCGGGTTATCGAATCAAATGTTGATTCGATAAGTCGATATTGTATCGGTCGGTTATATGAGATATAGCCGGGTTATCGAATCAAGTGTTGATTCGATAAGTTGATACAAATAATATTAGTCGGCCATATGAGATATAGCCGGATTATTAAATCAATTGTTGATTTAATGATTTAATGTATAATTATATATTTGATATATTAATTTATATTAACTAATATTAGCTCACTTAAGCATTTTTTTTCCTCAAATGTGCACACTTAATATATATGTGATATTTATTAATTGTGCTTTCTTTTGTGTCATGCTTGATACCACATGCAACATGGGTGTACGAGACTTACACAATACTAATGATACTGTAGGGTTTATTTATTTAGAGTAAATCAAATATTAGTTGGAAATTGGTCACATGGCATGAAGCTTGTAGAAGCTTGGAGATCCATTGACTTAGTCCACTAGTTTTGTCTTGCACTAGATATTTATTAACCCAACCATTAACTAAACCCATGGTTAAGTCTCTACATGAATTATATAAGATATTTCTCATCCATGGTTGCCATTCACTTTCTCATCTATTATTTGCTTCATCTTCATCTTGCTCATGAGAGATCTCTCTATGTTTTTGAGAGGAGAAGAAAAAGAGTGAGAAAATTAATTCTAAAGTGAGCAAAATTCATACTTCATCGTCCTCTACTAGATTAGACATTTAGTTTTGGGTGTTAGCTTCACTAATCCTTCATTAGTGAAGAGGTAGCTTGGGTTAGTGTCTCCTCGACGTAGATCATCTTCGGCCTCGAAGACTTCATGCAAGCTCGTTCCTTTCCTCTTGTGGAGCCGTTCTAGAGTCCGTGAGATCACTACTTGGAGTGAAGGGACTACCACTCGGAGCTATTGAAGTGAAGGACCGGTCTACAAAGGTTGTATTCCATATTCACTTAGATGTAAAGTAGTTTACATGATGTATTGTCTAAATCTCTAGTTAAGATTCTAAGGTTAGGATTGGTTAGTATGGAAAAATTTTGAAAATGGCATGGACAATACCTCCCGAACCCTTGCTGTTGTGCCAAGGAATCCTACACCGCATACCCAGATCGGCCCTCATGTCTATCTCATCTCAGGCGACACATACTCTGATTGGCCCTCATATCCATCTCACGACTCCGGCCGGTATCCTCCAGACAACCGCCGGGTCCAACCAATCACCGATAGGTAGTAGTCCCTCTACCAGGCTCATCATCTACTACACAACATACCTTTCTTGCCCTGGGGTACCATACCGGGTCCACCATGTACCTGCAAACGGTTCGTCCAACTCCTCGAATCGGGTTTCGAAAACCAATCTTAGAACCGAGATAACTCATGGTGGATGCATCGAAATATCATATCAAGAGAAACCGGGTTTTTAAAACAATACATACTTTCTTTTGAAATATAACCACGGTTCTCAAATCCAGAATCTCATGAAAACACCATCTCAATGCGTATAATCGTAAAGCATGATGTGTGCAAATATAGAACAGAAATGTGAGCATATCAGTATATCATGCAACATAGAATAGTGATGTGAGCATATCAGCATATCATGCAACATAGAATAGTGATGTGAGCATATCAGTATATCATGCCAACGAGTCATGTAATAATACCGAACAATTAAGAGTAATAGCATGATATAGAAATTTGACTGTGTAAGTTGTTAGTTATATGTATGCCCTAGAGGCCATTACTGTACATGAGATGTATATTGTAGTGGATGCTTGGACATATATAGGGAGGAATTTCTTGCTCGACATGATAGTATGCTATCTGGTTGCTCTTTATCATAACATGTACATTTATTGTCTCTTATTACATGTTGATAAAGCCCTTAGGAGGAGTGCTTGACTACCAGGATTATGATGCAGATCATACTAGTGGGGCAGAGGTAGTCGGTAAGTACATCTATCAAATGTACCTAGTCGTGGGAGTATCGAGACAGGGCATCGATACTCCACAGTAGACTAGCGTATGCGCTTCTCGACCCATATGATGGGCGATGGATGATCCCATATCCATTGGTGTTTGACATCAAAGAAGGTATACGGGTGCTCGGTGGAGACTGGGTACACTGAACGGACTCGTCGAGAACTTCTAGATGGTATTATACCTATCATCAGATAGCAGTTATCTACTGACACTGGTACAGGTTAGTCTGTCGACCCGAGATCGTCATAGAGACTTGTGTGATTCCCACCATGCTTTGATTTCCACCATACTACGCTCAAGAGATCGTGCAAAAAGGTGGTTTTTGGGTACAGTCCCGATTCACATGGAGGCAATGAGCGATAGGAGGGGATTCGTCTCTTCCAGTATTGGTGGTTGATGTGACGCTATGCTTAATTGGCCATAACATGAAATCCCTGGCCAGGGTTGCTGAGATCTACTGGTAAGTGTTATCAGTAGTTTCTCAAACCGTTATGGACCTTGCATCGGCAGGACTTATCAGACTATTGGGGTCTGATGTTATACCACCCCCAGGGTGTGATATGCGACATATCAGACGAAGAGACCGGACTGTACGGTAGTGTTACTGATTGGATTCGCAGGAGTATTAGCAGTCTTGCTTGTTGATCTTCTGATCGCTCAATTCCCGGGTGGCCGTTACGTTTAGCAGACCGCTTGTGGCTTGTGGGTATTTGATATGATCATCACCTACTGCCGGCGTATTGACGAGTCTTTAGAGTCCTACACAGAGCTTTCCTGGTTCATGCGAAACAGAGTAGGAGCACATATATGATATGTACGGGACCGAGATTAATGCACGTATGTGATACCGCATTCTATTCTCGCCATATGTGATATCGGTCGGTTATATGTGATATAGCCGGGTTATCGGATCAAGTGTTGATTCGATAAGTTGATTCATATGATATTAGTCGGTTGTATATGATATAGCCGGATTATTAAATCAAGTGTTGATTTGATAATTTAATGTATAATTATATATTTGATATATTAACTTACATTAACTAATATTTGCTCACTAAGTATTCTTTTTCTCACTTATGTGCATATAGTATATATGTGATATATATTAGTGTACATTTTATTGTGTCATGCTTGATGCCACATCCTTCATGGGTGTATGAGACTCACACCATGCTTGATTTAATGTATGGTTTTTATTTATCAAAGTAATTCAAAATTGGATGGATTTTATCATGGCTACAAGCTTGTAGAAGCTTGTAGAAACATTGACCAAGTCCACCATTTTTGTTTCATTTGTAGATATTTATTAACCTAAGCATTAACCCTCACCCATGTTTATGTCTCTACATGAGTTAGTGCATGACACTAACTCACCCATGGTTCATATTCTCACCTCATGAGTTCATTCTCTCTTGATCACTTCATCTTCTTCTTCATGAGAGAAAAAGCTTGCTAGCTTTTTCTAAGGTGAGAAAATATTGTGAGAAAAATAAATCTAAAGAGAGCCCTCTTCCTACTGCATCATCCTCTACTATTAGCCATTTAGTTTAGGGTGTTTGCTTCACTGAACCCTAATTTAGTGAAGAGATAGCATGAGCTTGAGTCTCCTAGACGAAGATCATCTTCGGCCTCGAAGAAATCGAGCAAGCTTGTTTTTTTCTCCAAGGGAACCCATACTAAAGTTCGGGAGATCACTACTCACAGTGAGGAGACTACTACATGGAGAATTTGAAGTGAAGTACCGGTCTACAAAGGTTGTATTCCGCATTCACTTAGTTGTTAAGATGTTAACATTGCTAGTTTGTTTAAAACTCTAGTTAAGATTCTAGGGTTAGGGTTCTTTAGAACGGCGAAAATTTGAAAACGGCATGGACGATGCCTCCCGAAACCTTGCTGCCATGCTAAGTAACCATACAGTGGTATCAGAGCGAAGCTAGAGATTTAAACGATGTTTGTTAGATTACGAAACCGAAACTACTCCGAAATTTGAAACACGATGATCTAGTTTCTGTCGAAATTTTAATGGCCTCTAAAATTTTTTTTAGCAACTGCAGAATGTTATATGAGATATAACATGAACACAGTGAAAATTTGAAGCAAAACAACCTCAAAGTGGCCAGCCACAATGCCCTAAAAACCGGTGAGCTCGGCCCATTTTAGGAGTTCAGGGTTCAAATTTTCAGGGTTTTCCAGTCTCTTTGTTTTAGTGTTTCATAATCGTAATCCTAACATGTATTCGGGTTATTTAGACAATCTTAAAAAGTTTGAACAAATATCAATAACCCAATTTTTCCCCGCTGGAAATTTTCCAAGTGTTGGATTTTTTCTGAGTTTAAAATTTTCAGAAAATCATGCGAGCGATTCTGTGGACCCTCTAGAAGAACAATACCAAAACTCGACTTTTTGGATCGCGGAACCGCGGTCATACCCTAGGGCTTGCCGCAGTTCCGTGGAGAAATGAGTAAGGCATGGATCGGCCCTTCTACGGATGGTTCATAGGAGCTGTGGCAGTTTCTGGGTACTTTTTGAACTCCGCTCAAGTGTTAAGCTTGTTGGGAAATTTTGGGTGCTTGCTTATTCGATCGAAAAGTTTAACTTCGTCTAGCTATCTGTGATTGTGATACAATATTTGGAATCTACAAATAGTTATGAGATAACTAGTTTGAATTTTATAAATATAGTAGTTTAGTCTCATTTGATCGGTTGCCACGGAATTTTGATGTGGATCAAAAGTCCATCGCAATTACGTAGTGTACGCGGATACTCGCCGGGTAACCTTACTAGATAGCTATGCCACATAGCCCCGACCAAGTGACTATAGGAGAACCCCGTAGCCAAAAGCATCCGTTCGGGTGCTCGCGGCTGCGGTGTTCCGCCTTAGTGCATTTCGTCGATGACATCGGGGGTGCGGCCGTCTATTAAACTTTCCGACGAGCATTCGATTAGGTTATCGGGAATCTTGTTGAATTACCCGACAGGTTATTGAAAAATGTTTTCAATATTGAGACTAAAATGCGGGGTTTATAATTGTTAGGCATGAGATGTCTAAGGAATTCATTTGGTAAGGCATGAAATCCAAAGTATGTGATACATTGGGTTTATGATGTCTAAGCTGGTTGCGGATTCCAATTGTTGTAGTTTTTCACTTTCTTTTCAGCGACCGTAAGTGTAATATGTGGTGTATCGCCGGTTTCGTTGCTATATGTCAACGACATTTGGGATACGCATATTTACTTACGTTGATGACATGCGATGTTATTTGTTGCTGTGATATGTTATATTGGATCGTCGTTTTGAATAGCCGGGGGTTCATATGTGAGATGAGAGATTTTCATTTTCATTCATGTAAAAGCTTGTATGTAATATTCTTTTATTGGGGCACTTCCGGGTTGAGGATGATGTCACCATTGATGTATATTATTTACTTTTCCGCATCAGGATAAACCCAAGGAGGAGAGCACAAGTAACCGGGTTCTAGGGTCCAGTGGGAGACCATCTCGAGAAGTCGAGACCGGGTCTCCTAACTCTAGAATTGGGAGGGTTGCTTTCCGCTCTCGTAAGGGTCTAGAGATGTGGGTTTGGTTATTCATCGCAACCGTGGAATCCATGTTTTATACAGGCTTAATTTAAAACACTGAATTCCTAGTATATCCAATATTTCATATGTGATTATTCTGCTGCTGATATTCTGTGATGTGATCATTTGATTTGTTCTGAGAAGAATGCCTATATTATATATATGAGATATAATTAATATTGCTGCTTTCGTTTCTTATGTGATGCTCAGGAAGCATAATTGATGGGACTTCATTAATGCGATTAATGAAAGAAAAAGAAACTTAAAGATGTTGTAGAAACTTGTTTAAAAACTGGTAGCTCTAGTTCTTGCTTTGCATAGCGATATTTCTTGTAGAATATCCAGCACCTTATTCGATAAGGAAAGAGCCGAGATCCCATCACCGGGAGTGACCTCTTTAGCGAAACTAGCAGATGCTACAACCCACTCGGTTTGTCTTTTGATTGCTTCTATAGTTTTTGCTTTGCATAGTGGTATTTATGAAATATCCTGCACCTCATTCGATGAGGAAAGAGCCGAGATCCCTTCACCGTGAGTGGCCTCTTTAGAGAAACTAGTAAAAGCCTAAAAAACACTCGATTCTACAACGATATCAAGTTCATTACGCAAAAGCTTTTCTTAAAAAAACTTGTCATAGCCCTCCGTCATTTCAGATAAGTAGTATTTAGTATTCGTGCCGCGTTTGTTGACCTTGTCAAGGCATAGTGTGCGGTAGCTGATTAGTGCTTATCTGCTAGCATATGATGTGATTGGATTAGGGTAGTCGTGCAACCTTGTTGACCTTGTCAAAGGTCGTGCGGGTGAGTTTAATTCAATCGAAAAATGATGGGTTGAACTTGACTTGCGGTCTATAGTTTTTTGACCCTGTCAAGGTCATAGATCACTCGGGGCAAAATATTATCGGGTATTTCAAGTGTTGAAATTGGCAATGAGATTGCATACCTTCTATGAGATAGTTGGATCCCGATACCCACAGCGAGTAAGAGTTACTCCTGGGAGAGTTTTACGCATTACAATTAGCCGATCAAGTAGGTTTCTAGAAAGGTATTAACGGGGTTACGCCACTGGGAAAATGAGGTTTATTTTAATTAGGTCCGTGCGAAAGCACGGGGAACCTCCCTCAAAGTACCGACACTGTCCTGGCCAAAAGATTGTCGAACTTGTAGGGTGTAATTAATTCCGGATAATCTTACCATTTAGGGTTTGAAGGAAGATTTGATAAAAACAGTTGGAGCCATCCTGATTAGATAAAATAATAACCAATCTGATCTTGCAAGAGCGCACACAGAGTGTTTTCTTCTCTATCTCTCCTTATAGCGACCATGTCATACCTTAATCAAGATAATAATATGGATGCATTGACTGAACCTGCTTATTATACTGAGCTGGGGAATGTTGGTTCCACTCTTTCTTATAATTGTTATAAGTCCGTGCAGAAAATAGGGGAATATCCGAATTCCTATGCCACTCAATCGAAGAAAGTGCATGTTGATGCATCTTCTTCGGGTGTGTTCTGATTGATCTTAAATTCCGTGTCGTGTTTGGAAAATGTAAAATATATCACAACCAAAGAAATTTATAAAAAACCGCAATCAATAATCGGTGTCTTTTATAGGTTCATTTAGCGAGTGCCAATCGTCCATAGGGAAAGTGTGATTCATTCGTAGTCGTTTTAGTTGAGTTGAAAATTAAAGGATAAACGAAAATGATTCAATATTTTTTGAAATTTAGTTTCAAGAATCTTCAAGAAATAGATCTAGAATCAAGAAATACTAAAGTTCAAGAAGATGTCCAAATCAAATGAATTATCAAGATTTGTAAAGAGGCTTATAGGAATCGATCCAATCGATAGTGATGATGAATACTTATGATTACAAATTCTTATCTATTGAAGATTTGTTGCTAGATCGATGACAATCAACGAGGTTTAGGGATCTATTGAAGAAACTAGGGTTTCTTCATCATCATCCCTTGTCCTTTCATGGATTAGCATTCAAATTCTAGCCTCTAGGAAATTCAATCATCGATTGTTGATCTATAATTTGGAGCGAAAACATTCAAGAAAGAATCTCGCTCAAAACTAGGTCATAGTTGATTCAATTTCCTAAAGTTTACAAAACTCATAAGACTTAAGAATCGTTCAAGAATTTAACCATCATCATCTACCTATTTTCTCGATTCCTCCACAAGCAGAGTTTTCACCCAAACATCATGAAAAAGAAAAGAATCAAGAATCGAACGATCTTCATAATGCAAGAATGTAAAAATAAGAAAGATTTATAATCTTCACAATTATTAATCGATGATTAGTTACAATTCACTCGAGTCGAGGTTACAAGAATTGAGGAGAGAACTAGATCTTCGAATTTAGATTCGCATCGGTCTTCTTGAGTCGCGGATCGTCGTGGACCTCTTGCTCAGATAAAGATCGGCGTTGCTTCAAAGGATCGATGGTTGCTTGCTTGATTGGCACTCAATGGATCTTGATTTGGATCAAATTATGTCACTCAATTTGTTTAGAGTTGATTTGGATCTTGCTAGAATTTTACCCTAAAAAATGATGAACAACCCTAATTAATTTCCTTCCAAATTCAACAACCTTGAAACCCTAGATCTAGATCCCTTTTTATAACCACTCATTTGAATCTTCCCTGCAAAACTAGGTTGTTAGAGAGAGTCTTTTAGAAGAAGTTTGTTGGAGGGAATATTCTAGAATATGGAATATTTTAGGATAAGGTTGTTAGGCCGAACATTCTGGATAAAGCCACGTGCTTTTTGGGAGTCTTCTGGAAGCTGAGGCCATTACAAGAAGCCACATGGAGGAATTTAAGCCACTGATAAGGTAACAAGGCCGTGGAACCGCGGCGGATCGGCCAACTCGTCCGCAGATCCTCGGCCATGTTGGTGAATTACTGCATGCAATTTCCAGGGAATTCTTCTGTTGGGTTCAGGGTCTTTATCTGATGTCTGGAATCCTATGTTTCTTTCTTGATTTCTGCCAGATCTCAGGTCAAAGACTTGCTGTAATTTTACCGGTACTTTTAGCAATTCCGGCTCTTTTACCGGGAGAATTTCCTGCACATAATCTCGAGACAAGGGTTGATATATACAAATCAATGCAGGTAGTAATAAACACTTAATTTCCCTTTAGAATGTCGATTATAACTATAACACAGTGTATTTGGCATTTTCCATATGAATTCGTAATCTATGTTATAATTACAATAAACACCTATATATGAATGATAAGAGTAGGGAAATTAACGTGTTGAGAATGCACTATTTTCGACTGATCAAATTCCCCCAAACTTAATTTTGGTCGTCTCGAGCAAACGTTTTATTTTAAAAGAAGTAGAAAATAAAGAAAGAGAAATAACTAACTAGCACACTTTCGTAGGCAACACGATTGCACTGAGCACGTGCAACAAGCCTTTAAACCTCTAGGTGTCCCTAGTAGGAGGAGTGTTGTCTCCTGAGGGTTTTCAACGGATTGCACCCACAAAATCCCATAATAAAAGAAAGACCGTGAAAGTTACATTTAAAGATAAGAACTGTAAAAGAAAGACTTTGAAAATCAGAGTTTCCAACTAATACTAGCTTTTCGGTTGCTATGAGCCATATCTTAATAGTCATGAAAAGATGTTAGAAATCACGTCATCCCTCAATAAAATATCATTTTTATTCTTCATTCCTACCTTTCTTCCAAACATTGATCATATACCCCTACGTGTGTGAACTGGACATCCCTACACTCGGAGAATTCAATTCAAGCTATCATACTCTTGTCCATCTATCTCAGTACTTTTTAATTAATGTTTAGATGGAATTTGCTCACACATTTTTCATGCGACCGTTAATACTTCTTGAGGTACTAACCGAACGATTTCTCATGTGCTTGCTTATAAGGTGTATTTAGTATTTTCCTCGTCTTGCAACACCTAAGGCTTAGCAGTGACTCCCAAACCAGTTGGTCTAAGGCACCATGTGATGATGCACCCTCGCTATATTTTTTTATTGCTGCCTTGGCGATAACAAAACGAGTGTTCATTTTTCTTTTCACCATTTTATCTTTTATTTTCCATTTAGAATTTCCTTCATACTTTAGCTTTTAGGCAAGAGTATTTCAAGGTATCCTCTACTATCCCGAGTTTCAAGACGTGTGTAAGTGCGAATAGTAGGGTATCAACATTCAAATGTTTGGCTTCCAGAATAGAAACTATTTTTCAGACTTATTTTTATCCTCAGATTAGTGACATCTTTCATCTTACTAACCCTTGGGACAACGGCTCATAACTACTTATTACTAGTTTCATTTAAGAAAACATCTAAATTTCTTGGGTTTCTTAAATTATTCTAACCTTTTGGATGTAATTTTTCACTATCTAATCTTTTATTATCTTATTTATGTATAATTGTTTTTTTATTTTTATATTTTTATGTGTTTTGTGCTTATGCAAAGTATGATGCAAATGATGCGCAAATAAGCACAACCCCCCCCCACACTTGTTTTCAACAGTGTCCTCACTGTTGTCATCTGTTAAAGCTCAAAAACCTGTAAACTTGGGAGGAAATTATTAATGAGGACATGAAATATTATCGTGTAAATCCTCCCCCAAACTTATTTTTGGCTCACCAGTTTGAATAAAAAAATTTATTTTTTTAAGAGCCAAAAATACACCCCCCCCCCAAACTTGAGTTAAACAATGTTAATCTTTTAAAATCACAAGAGGGGGTCAAAGTTCCTGGTCGATACCAAGCTTTGCAAATACCGAAGGTCAACACCAACCATTCGAAAATTTTATCTGTGAAAAGCACTGGCTGGTGGAAGAATATGATGAATAGAGTCGAGAAGAAATGGGGAAGGGATAAGGGGTGTAAAAGAAAGGGACTGCGTCTCAATTTGGAGAGACGATACGGTGATTGTGATGATGGATTACTCGCATTTTTGTGACTGTCAAGAAGAAGGGCTGGAGGTTCAATTTCTATTTCTTGTAGTTGATTCATCTTAACACCCGTGTTTGCTAAAAATGCGAGCTCATCAGCGAAAATCTCCTCAAAGCTTTCATCAATACCCCGAAGAATGATGTCATCAAAAAGCGCGGGGTGATCTTCAGACTCCAAAAACGGTTCATAATCAGTGTTTGATGTTGATCCGGACAACTCGGTGGAAGAGTCTGTTTGTGTATGATACATAGTTGGGTCAAACAACAACATATGAAAAGAGTCAAGATCAGTATCATGAGGCTGATCAAATTCGCTGTTGTCGAAATCCATTAATTCGACAGAACATGCATGAGCAATAGGTTCGGAGCATACACTTCCCAACTTGTATATGTTAAGCTCTATTGACATCTTCCCGAAGAATAGGGTCATAGAGCCATTACGACAGTTGATTATAGCATTGGAAGTGGCCAAAAAGGGTCGAGAAGAGAATAAAGAGGTTTGTACGAGGGCTTGATACACAGCTATTCCTTGCCATCGGCACCCAGCACTTTGATACATACGCAGCCGCGATGGATGCAGCCTTACTTTTGGAGGAGCGTATTTCTGAGACTCCAGTCGTTTCTTGGCCGAAGAGGATCCGTACTGATACGCCAGCTCAGCGGCAGATGGGCAGACACCGCGATAGATTATTTCCGGGAGATGGTGGAGGCAGAGGATTGAGACGAGGTCAGTTATTTGGTTCATATCCACAGACCCAGCAGTCGTCTCCAGGATGTTTTCGGTGTGGGAGTCAGTAGCACCGTGTCAGAGACTGTACCATGGGACGCCAGGGCGCGGCGACAGTCCCGCATGTGACTTTACCACCCTCACCACCTTCTCAGAGAGCTTTACTTCCTACTCCTGATGATGCTTCACGCCAGCCAGATGCTTCTAGAGGCCGTGGGCGTGGCGGTCCAGTTCCGAGAGGACGAGGCGACAGAGGCAGAGGCAGAGGCCGAGGTAGAGGCAGAGGACAGCCAGCTATTAGTGGTGGACAGGCCCGAGTGTTCGCGTTGACTCCTCAGGATGCACAGGCATCCAATACCGTCGTGACAGGTACTCTGCCAGTATGTTCTTTTGATGCACGGGTATTATTTGATCCAGGCTCCACACATTCCTATGTATCCACGTACTTTGCACCGAGGTTGGGCCGAGAGTCTTGTCCGTTAGATCAGCCGCTTGTCGTTATTATACCGGTAGGTGAGTCTTTTGTTGCCCGTTTTGTGTACCGATCGTGTTTCGTTCGTATCGGGGAGAGAGATTCTTCAGTTGATTTGATTCTCATCGATATGCTAGACTTTGACGTTCTTCTTGGTATGGACTGGCTAGCCACCTGTTATGCATCCGTGGACTGCCGTGAAAAAGCAGTCAGATTCAGTTTTCCTGGTGAGCCGGTTCTTATTATTCAGGGAGATCGTAGTGCTACCCTTCTCAGCTTGATTTCTTCTCTTCGCGCTGGTCAGCTCTTAAGGAAAGGGTGTCAGGGATTCTTAGCTTATGTTTGTGATACTAGCTCCACAGAGGTTCCGTTGGACCAGGTCCCTGTTGTGAGAGAGTTTCCTGATGTATTCCCTGACGAGCTGCCTGGTCTGCCACCAGAGCGCGAGATTGAGTTCTGTATTGACTTGATCCCCGGCACGGGGCCTATCTCTATACCGCCTTATCGGATGGCCCCGGCGGAGCTGAGAGAGCTAAAGGATCAGTTACAGGACTTGCTGGATAAAGGGCTTATCCGACCGAGTGTGTCACCTTGGGGTGCTCCCGTCCTGTTTGTTAAGAAGAAGTACGGAAGTATGCGTTTATGCATTGATTACCGTCAGCTGAACCGGGTTACTGTGCGGAACAGGTATCCCCTACCCCGCATTGATGACTTATTTGATCAGCTCTAGGGTGCAGGGTTCTTCTCGAAGGTTGATTTACGATCAGGTTATCACCAGTTGCTGGTTCGGAAGGAGGATATTCCGAAGACCGCTTTCCGTACTCGATATGGTCATTACGAGTTCTTGGTGATGTCGTTCGGGCTCACCAATGCCCCGGCAGCATTTATGGATTTGATGAACCGCGTATTCAGGCCGTATCTCGATCAGTTCATCATTGTGTTCATTGACGACATCTTGGTTTATTCTCGGAGCCGGGAGGAGCATGAGCAGCACTTACGTATCACATTGCAGACTTTGAGGGAGCATCAGCTGTTCGCCAAATTTTCCAAGTGCGCATTCTGGCTAGACAGTGTCGATTTCTTGGGTCATGTGGTGACGAGAGATGGTATTTGTGTGGACCCGAAGAAGATCGAGGCAGTTCAGCGTTGGCCTAGAGCAGTATCAGTTACAGAGGTTCGCAGTTTTATAGGTCTGGCCGGCTATTATCGACGTTCTGTCCAGGATTTTTCCCGCATTGCTGCACCGTTGACCGGGTTGACCCGGAAGGGGGTTCCTTTTGGTTGGACCCAGGCATGTGAGGATAGCTTCCAGCAGTTGAAGACTCGTCTGACTACTGCACCAGTGTTAGCATTGCCTTCAGGATCAGGCGGGTTTGTGGTTTATTGTGATGCTTCTAGAGTGGGGCTGGGATGTGTATTGATGCAGCACGACAGAGTTATCGCGTATGCTTCTCGGCAGCTGAGGAAACACGAGCAGAACTACCCCACACATGATTTAGAGATGGCTACAGTGGTATTTGCACTTAAGATCTGGAGACATTACCTATACGGTGAGTCGTGCCAGATATTCACTGACCACAAGAGTTTGAAGTATATCTTCCAGCAGCGAGATTTGAACCTGAGACAGCGCCGATGGATGGAGTTGGTGAAGGATTATGACTGCGAGATTCTATACCATCCGGGCAAGGCGAATGTGGTGGCAGATGCTTTGAGTAGGAGGCCCGGAGGTAGCTTATCTTGTTTGAGCGCAGTACGGATTGGCAGGTGTTATGTGATAGCAGAGTGCAGTTTGAGTTTACTCCTACAGGGGGACAGCTAGCCCATTTCAGAGCACGCCCACAGTTACTTGACCGTATTCACGAGGCACAGTCCGGCGATGCCCGCATTTTAGAGATTATTGAGCAGATTCGACAGGGCAGAGTTTCTGAGTTCGTGATTGATGATCAGGGGATACTTCGATTTGGGACTCGACTATGCGTGCCAGATTCAGAGGGACTGAGGCGTGATATTCTCGAGGAGGCACATAGATCAGTATACAGTGTGCATCCAGGTTCCACCAAGATGTACCGTGATTTGAGAGAAGTTTACTGGTGGGACGGGATGAAGAAGGATATTACAGACTTTGTGTCAAGATGCCTGACTTGTCAGTAAGTCAAGGCCGAGCACCAGAGGCCAGCCGGCGAGTTACAGCCTTTGCCCATCCCTGAGTGGAAGTGGGAGCAGGTCTCCATGGACTTCATTGTGGGTCTACCCAGGACCAGTCGAGGGTACGACTCTATATGGGTGATTGTGGATCGACTGACGAAAGCGGCTCACTTCCTGCCAGTGAAGACCACTTTTGGATTTTCTCAGTACGCCCAGGTTTATATTGATGAGATAGTGTGACTGCATGGTGTTCCAACTTGCATCGTGTCCGACCGTGGCACCCAGTTTACCAGCCGATTGTGGCAGAAACTCCAGGAAGCTTTGGGCACCCGATTGAGTTTTAGCACAGCCTTTCATCCTCAGACTGACGGTCAGTCGGAGCGTACGATTCAGACTCTTGAGGACATGCTCAGAGCTTGTGTTTTAGATTTCGGTGGTAGCTGGGATCGTCATTTGCCTTTGATCGAGTTTTCCTACAATAATAGCTTCCAGGAGACGATTCAGATGGCACATTTTGAGGTTTTATATGGGAGGAGATGCCGATCGCCTGTATGTTGGACAGAGCTCAGGGAGAGCAGTATTTTAGGGCCGCAGATTGTACAGGAGACGACCGAGAAGATACAGCTGATTCGGGACAGGATGAGAGCGGCACAGAGCAGGCAGAAATCATATGCTGACAGGCGCCGTCGCCGACTCGAGTTCGCTATTGGCGATCATGTTTTCCTGAAGGTCTCTCCGATGAAAGGTGTGATGAGATTTAGGCGGAAAGGGAAACTGAGTCCTAGATATGTTGGTCCTTTCAAAATCCTAGAGCGTGTTGGTCCAGTCGCTTATCGGTTAGCTCTTCCGCCCAGCTTCCCCGATGTTCACCCCGCATTCCATGTCTCGATGCTCCGCAAGTACCTTCATGATCCTTCCCAGGCGATTCAGCACCAGACGATCCAGTTAGAGCGTAATCTTTCTTTCACCGAGCAGCCGGTGGTCATTTTGGATCGGCAGGTGAAGAAATTAAGGTCGAAGGTTATACCGTCCGTCAAGGTCCTTTGGCGTGGCCCGAACAGCGAGGAGGTCACCTGGGAGACCGAGGTCGAGATGAGGAAGAGATATCCCCATCTTTTTGAAGGTACGCGTAGTTAAATTCTAAATTCGGGGACCGAATTTCTTTAAGGGGGGAAGATTGTAACCCTTCAAAAATCGTTTAGGCAGTTTTTCGGTAATCGGCAAATTTTTCGGCTTTTTCCGTAAAAAGTCAAAATGGGTATTTTTCATTGTAGACCTAATTATACAAAATTTAGATAAGATATTACTATAATTTTGTCACTAAAATGTCACTTATAATTTTCTAGTTAAATAAAAAAAATTCGTAATTAATTATTTTTTTATTTTTTTAAGCCTTTTTAAATACATTAAATTAGGGATAAATACAGATTTAATTAGGTAAATTTCATAATTAGGAATCTTTATAAGCTAAAATATGGTATTAATAAAATTATATCATGTCTTGCAAACTTTTGGTTTTAGGGTGGGAAAAATTGTGAAAAAATGATGAAAAAATGGGTTTTTTTGTAAAAAAGTTGACATGAAAGCATGAAATGATATCATATGATATTGTGTTGACCTAGAAACTTCTTCAAAATTTCCCCACCTCCTCCTCTTGCTGCAGCCGACCCCAATTCTGCAGAATTTCCCCACTTCCCACTTCATTCTTGCTTCTTTTTCTTTGCTAAAAATCCATTTAAATTCATAAATTTCCATCTCCATTCAAACCCAAACCCTAAACCACTCTCTCTTCTACCCAAATTGGTTCAAAAACTAGATGAAAGGAGGCTTCTTGGTGACTTGATCAAGCTAGGGTTCAAGCTTGAGAGGTGAAAATTCTAATCTTTTTGTTAACTTGTGGTTTAATTATGCTAGAATTGAAATTCTAAATATTAGTTTAGTGGTAAATGTTGTTTAGGAAAAATCAAGAGAAGGATTGATTTTAAAACTAGGGTTTGAAGCATAGTTGTTAGGATTAAATTAGGGCTTTGGGTTTCTAATTGGTTGTAGTGGTTAATGGTGTATTTATATGCTCGCTAAATCGTTAAAATTCGATGTTTGCATTGAATCGGCGTTGAATTTGCTTACTAGATTTTTACGAAAATTAGAATGCGATCAAATTGCGTTATGTTAGCGATATAGTTAGCTTCGTATAGGACTATTAGAGTGCGCGAACGCGGGGTTTCTTCTGGTCGGGTTGTAGTTTTGTCGATTTCCCCGAAATGACGATTTTAGTTAAAGGTTAGCGATTTTCGTGCGTTTTTCAGCGCACCGAGCGCATGCTATGATTAATTTGAGAGCGTCGATATTTGTATAATGTGACTTGCATCGTTTTAGGTTTTGTAATCTTATGCTTGGTGTTGTGCAAATATAGGATCGGTCGGGGAAACATCGGACACGGCACGTAAAGGCAAGGCGGTGGTCGGATCGGATTAGCGCGGATTTCAGGTGAGTAGATGTATTCATCTATGGGGGAATCGTCTGAATGGCGCGAGGCGCCCCCCCTAGTTAGGATTACCCTACTTTATGCAAGATTTATATTGTTAGCTAGCTTACCCCTTCATTGACATTGCATACCCTTATAGCGAACAGTATATTAGATTGCATAGACATTCATCCATACTTATGCGATATCACTTTGTAGGACACGAACACCATTACCATAGGCATCTGTTGCACGCGCACTATTCATGTGACACACACGCCTTTAGTAATTTCCATGCCACGAGCACTATAGAACCTGTTTATCATAATATCGCCACTTGCATTCATACTTGATATATGAAATTGCATAGCATACGTATACCTCGCATCATCATCATATTTATATAGAATTCTAGCAAAAATTCACATCGTATGCATTGATATCATAGACATTTATCATATATAACATGTGGACATTATGATTTTCTTGATGATTTCAGTATTGCTGCGATTTCTGGATTTTTGGGGAAAACCGCAAGAATTTAACAAAACCTTATATTTATCATTTTCAAAACAAAGTTGCGGTTTTCTCGTGATGTATGTGTCGTCCACCATGAGTTTTCATGTTTTCTGTTGGATTTCGAGACCCGATTCGAGGAGTGGATGAACCGTCTCGGGTACATGGTGGGCCCAGTATGGTACCCCGGGGCAAGAAGATCGAGTTGTAGACGATGAGCCTGGCAGGGGAAGACTACCTACCGGTGATGTCTGGCGCGGCGGATATCCGGAGGATACCGACCGTTGTCGTGAGATTTATGATATGGGCCGATCCGGACTGACGGAGCCCGATATTGAGACAGATATGATTCCTATTTGGTGTCGATGCTTGACACGGGTTTTCAGATGATTTCTTGATGGTACTTAGCTATTATACAGATATTCATGTTTTAAAAAGTTAAGAATTCAATACCCTTAGCATTTAAAACACTAAAGACTTAATAATGATATTGCATACCTGTGCATGCATACTAGAGATAGTATATCACATATGGACATACATGTTGTGGTGCATTGCGTGCATTCTTACGATTGCCTTATTAGATGTTATATTTACTCACGAGCTGGCAACTCACCCCCGTTGTGCCACAGTGTCTTGCAGGTCGGACCCGTCACCCTTGTAGCGGCGGGCTATCTTATCATCAGCTTCTTTTGCTCAGACTCGCGACATCGCCCGTAGGTGGGTTGCGAGTATACTTTATTTCTTTTTGCTTTATCATTGTATCTAGTATTCTCCATCTACCACTTTATATTGTATATGCGACCTAGTGATGAGACTGAGAGATTTGTATATTTGTGGTTCTTTTGGGTCGAGCTCATTTGAGCCGGCGTTGTGTTTTCGGATATTTTGCGTTTCTTTCATGCTCTTTTCTTGAATTGCTAATATATTGCATGTGGTTGTGATCCGCCTTGGGCGAAGAGCTAGCTCCTGCTTGGGGATGCCATTTTTATGATTACAGGTTTATTATCTTGTTGTATCCATTTTGAGGGTTAGAAAATACAGGGGAGACTCTGCCGAAATTTTCAGAAATTTTTGATGTTTTTTTTGGATTCTATGCAACTTAATTGATTTAAAAACCGTTTTCATTTAAGGTTTTCCTTCACTCTCTTTTGATTTTGGGTTAGATTTCTGGGCTTTGGCTGACTTAGGTTACGGTACGCCTTTAGACGTCTCGTAATCTAAGTGCCAGTCACGTTCCGTACTTTCGGGTCGTGACACCTTGCGACTCCACCGCTGCTCACCCAGCCAGTTGAAGGGGACGAGCTATTGTAGGGTACCTATTGACGACAGCAAGGTTTCGGGAGGCATCGTCCATGCCATTTTCAAAAAATTGTCATTTCAAGGAACTCTAAACAAGAATCGATAACTAGAAAATAATACGTAAACTAATGTAAACCATTTACATCTAAGTGAAATAGAAATACAACCTTTGTAGATCGGTTCCTTTGCTGCGATCATGTTGCTCCCGGACTGTTGGACGAATCCACGAGAAGAAGGCAACTGTCTTGCTTGAAGTCTTCGAGGCCGAAGATAATCTACGTCGAGGGCATACTAGCTCAAGCTTCTACTTCACTAACTAAAGGAATAGTGAAGCAAACACCCTATACTAAAATGCTAATCTAGTAGAGGATGATGAAATAGGAAGTGAGCTCACTTTAGAATTTCTTTTCTTACAATATTTCCTCACTTGGATCAAACCCTAGAAAGCTTTTTCTTTTTGGAGGAAGAAGATGAAGAGTGAAAGAAGAGAATGAATTAATCCAAAGTGAGATGATTAACCATGGGTGAGTGTGTATCATATACTAACTCATGTAGAGACATAACCATGGCTAATTATAGTGGTTAGATTAATAAATATCCTAAATAAAACAAAATGGGTGGACTTTGTCAAAGCACTCACAAGCTTCATGCTTTGAATAATTATCCACTAATTTTGTATTTACTTTGAATATTAAAACCCCACCAATATAATTATAATGGTGTATGTTTCGTACACCCATGCAAAATGTATCAACAACCATGACACACACAAATAAATAATGCACATCAATATATATCACATATATATTACATGTACACACATGTGAGAAAAGAATGCTTAAGTGAGCTAATGTTAGTTAATGTAAATTAGTATATCAAATATACAATTATACACTAAATTATTAAATCAACACTTGATTTAATAATCCGGCTATATCACATATAACCGACTGACACTAAATGTACCAACTTATCGAATCAACACTTGATTCGATAACCCGGCTATATCACATATAACCGATCGATACAAAAGTCGCGAGAATAGAATACGATATCACATACACACATTATTCTCGGTCCCGCACATATCACATATGCGCTCCTATTTCGTTTTGCCTGAGCCAGTAAAACCTCTATATAGGACTCTAAAGACTTGTCAATACGCCGGCAGTAGGTGATGATCACATCAAGCACCCACAAGCCATCAGCGGTACTATCTGGACGTAACAGCTACCCGTGTATTGAGCGATCAGAAGATCAGCAAGCAAGCTTGCTCCAGCTCCTGCAAAAGCCTGACAGTGACACTAACGTACAGTCCGGTCTTCTCGTCTGATATGTCGCATATCAAGTCTAGGGGTGGTAAACGTCAGAAACTAATAACCGATAAGTCATGCCAATATGAGGCTCATAATGGGTCGAGAAACTACTAGTAACTGTCACGACCCGAAATAGCACGTGACTGGACCTTGAATCATATGAAGTCTATAGGACCTCATCTAATCCAAGTAAGCCAAAAGCCCATAAATCTAAAACCATTTTAGATTATAAATGAAGGAAAAATAGTTTTAAGAAGTGGAGAAACATGTTTTAAAAACAAGGTTTTTAAATAAGTAAGCCGAACATACATTTTAAATCCTCAATGTCTTTTCAGAAAATTTCGGCAGAGTTTCTTTTGTAAATATTGGCCCCGAACGGGATACAACAAGAATAATATATATATAATGATAAAAGGCATCCCCAAGCGGGAGCTAGCTCTTCGTCAATCGACGGTCATAACCACGCAAGCAATATAATATACAACGCCAAAGGGCGAGAATCAAAACTCAAAAAGAACTCAAAATCAGCATGAAAACTATAATACTACAACGCGCGACTCTAAGGTCGAAATAATACATAACTGGTTTTCTGAGTTTGAAACAATATACAAGTTTGGTTGATGGAATCTCTAGATACAACTGAATAATCCATATACAATGGTGGTTCTGATGCAAAAGAATCCACCTACTAAAGAAAATCACCCAGAAAGGGAGCAGTGTGCCAGAAAAGCCGCAATCAAACCTGTACGGCAAGACCTGCAAGAACTGTGGCACAACGGGGGTGAGTTGCCAAATCGTGAATAGAAAACATCGCAGAGTAGAAATCGTATGCATGGCATAATCCTAGGTCAATACGATCAGTAATAATATATTCTCAATATGTATAAGTCTGAAGCATGATAAGGTGGCTAGGGTAAACATCTATACATAAGTGTAATACCAAAAGCTCATGTCAGTGCCTCAGGTAGCAATATATCATAAATATGAGGTATGATCAATGTAATCAATGTCAACTATATCAGGAAGTCTATGAGTATGTGGATATCATGCAACTATATGATCAATGTCAATATATGTATGTGGAAATTTTTAGTGATTTCATTTCACCCCTAGGCTGGCTAAAACTCCACGTATCACCCAATGACAATAAGCATCACGCATGTAAATATCATAAACATATGCATGGAAGTATGAGGATGTAAATCAACATGTGTCGCTCGCGACATATCAAATCATGGAACCTGAGTGCCAAGCATCGACACTCGAAAACATCATGAAATCTGTGCCTAGCATCGGCACGTAAATCCTCATATATATAGGGCCCCGTCCGTCCGGATCGGCCTATATCACCTCTCAACTCCGGTCGGTATCCTCCGGATATCCGCCGAGCTCAAATACAATCACCGGTAGGTAGTGGTCCCTCTGCCAGGCTCACTGTATAGCTACACAGCAGATCCGTTCTTGCCCCGGGGTACCATACCGGGTCCACCATGTTCCCGCAATCGATCTCATCTGCCTCCTCGAATCAGGTTTCACATGTCGCTCTCAGCACCGAGAAAACACATGGTGGACGCACTGAAATATTATATCAAGGCTAACCGGGTTTTTAAAACAATTACATACTCTCTTTTGAAATATCCACGGTTCCCAAATCCAGAAATATCATGGAAACAACATATCTCAATGCGTATAATCAAAAACATAATGTATGCGACATGTAAAAGAAATGTAAGCATATCAGTATATCATGCAATATGGAATAGTCATATGCACATATTGAGGGAAACCGCTCTTTTAAAATGAATCAGTTTTAAAGAGTATCTTGCGGTTCCCAATTCTCCAAATCCAGCGAGAATCATCTATATATGTGCGAATATGTATGTATGCACGTAGGGGTGTACAATAAGTATGTACACAGGTATGCCATGCAAGGGATCATATCCTGAATGCAACAATACTACAGTGTAGTGACATGGCAATTATCGATGATGAAGTGTGTGAGCCGGCAAGCAGGTGTACGTGGAACATATGCATCATCGATAATGGTGCTGGTGTCCTAACAGCATGAGTTTAATATAACAATAACCATTTGCACATGCAATGCGATGTGAATAACAAGAATATGCAGGAATCGACTAATAAATGCAACAGTGACGCAACTGCATCAATATAAAAAGTCATACAGTTTGCCATTTGAAATAAGTCGAATTAGGGTTTTTAGTAAAAATAAGGGCTACGGTGTTTTTAAGAAAAGATGCGTCTTTTGAAAATATCCGTAGAATCCCTTGCCTGTCTTTAACTACTCCCGATTAGTTAGTTTTTGAAATAGGTATGACATCAACCTAGCCTAACATCTACTAGCAAAACTACAGTTCTAACTAACAAGTCAATCAGGAGGGGTATGGAAACCACCTAAATCTGAGTCGATATATATATATATATATATATATAAAAGTATAATAGTCGGTGATCCCGCATCAAAGGTACCGCGTACGATACAATATCATATGACATCCTCGAGCTATGGGTGCGGATCTATCATCAATATAAAGCTCGTACGGTAAATCATCGTACGGTATCCCAAACGCTGGGTATGGGTCAATATCACATTCATCTCATCAATTATCTGGTATCTTTATCATCATATATCTTGATCTGGGGTACTGATCTAAGTCTAGTACAAATCGATACCGTCTATCTACATATAAATGCGTGTGTGCAACACACGTCCCAAGGCCCACTAAAATCACATGTCGTATCTCAAATACGAATCACAATATATCACCGATCTCATGGCACTATGCCCAAACTCAATCGACTCATCTCCAAACATCATACACTATCCTCGTCACCTAAGTATATATATAACAAATATGCAGGTGTGTGCGTATGGGTGTAAGCCTATTCTAGGGTTCGCAACTAGGAACTATACTAGTTTGCTTCTACGCCCTAATCTAACCATAGTACACCTAATCTCATCTCAAATATCCACGACACACTATAATCTATCATAAATAATACATATATACTATACTAAATATCGAATTGCGGGGGTGCTATACGCCATCCACCCGACTTCCCCCGTAGATATAATCTACTCACCTTGCGTCTTGCTTCTTGTATGCCGATGCCGATGTTGCCATCTTCATCTTCAACGTCTCGACATCACGTGGTGTACCTACACATATAACGTATCGTATCGCGTTAAAATCAAATTCAAAGACGAAACGACACACGAAAACCAAAACGATACGCTTAAAAGCCTATAGGTTAGAACCTATGGACTACTCTTTCAAAACCACCAAATAACACTTGATATAGACGTACAAACATCAAGCGATCAAATACAATACCAAATATCAAAACTTGAATTCATAAACAACACTAAATACAAGGCAAAAACCAAGAAAACATGCCCCAGATTTTAGTTCAGGTCCAAACTAGGTGCACAAACAATACTGGGATGAAGTATAGGGTGTATATGAGCTATGGAAACAACCTGGACACCCTCACCTACCAAGGGGCCGGCCACATCCCTATAAAAACCGGCCTCCTCGGTTTTGGGGAAGAATTGGGGCCTCGAACTTGCAGGGGGTCTCCTATGGTCTCAAATTGCTCCCTGGGGTTGTTTGTTTATCTCATATTAGTCCCGGTTCACTCCAGATTTCCCTGCACCCTCAAAGTCATCACAAACCGACATGAAAGTTTCGTAATTCCGTATTTTTGGGTTTCAGGTTATGTATATGTGTTTGGTCTGGGTTTAAAACATTGTAGGGGGTTTAAGGTCACCAAACACACTCAAGTTCACCACACTACTCAATTTAAACCTTAACCCTATTTAGTAATGTCCAAAGTGCACTAAACTACCCGACATCGATTTCAAACTTGAAATGAGGCTTAAGCACAAGAAATACTACACTAATTGTGAAGGAATTACCTCATTAGACACTCATGAATCCTCAACAGCGCCAAAATGAATACTTTCTTGGTCCAAAGGGTTGCTTGAGGGCTTGTGCACATTTTTTTTGAAGAGGGAGTGGGGTTTTGAGTTTGTTTTGATGATGAAGTGGGTTTAAAGGTGGTGGAGGAGACGTGCTGCCTTGGGCTAAAGGAGGAAGAAGAAAGACAAGGATGAAGAAGTGGGAGAGATGTGCCATGACTTAGGTTTGACCCTCACCTTTCTCTCTCTTGCCCATGCTCTTTACTTTATTCTTTTCATTCCTTTTCTTTTATTTCCCTCTCTAATTCCTTCTCTCCTCAATAGTAAACCCAAAACAAACTATGGTAAAAAATGCACAAGTGTAAAAAAAAAAGATATGGTGCATGTTTGCACAAAATAAGCTTAAAGCGCGATTAGCGATTTTTAATCGCGATTAGCACTAAATTAGTGTCAAATTAATCGTAAAAACTTAAAATTTGCATAATTCACATAAAACACCCTCTTTCTAGTAATTTCTATAATTTTCCAAAATTTTCCCAATTTATCAGTATTTAATTATACCGAAATATTAAAATATTCATTTAAAATTAATATTAAATTATAAAAATTCCCAAAAATAATATTTTATTTTTTTGAAATGTTACAGTAACACTTACCAGTAAATCTCTAAACCAGCCCTGGCTAGAGACTTCCCTGTTATGGCCAATCGAGCACAGCGCAACATCAACCCCCAATACCGGGAGAGACGAGACCCCTCCTATCGCTTATTGCCTCCATGTGACTCGGGACTGTACCCAAAAACCACCATTTTGCATGCCCTCTTGGATGTGGTAAGGTGGAAATCAAAGCACAGTGGGAATCACACAAGACTCTATGACGATCTCGGGTCTACAGACTAACCTGTACCTGTGTCACCAGAGAACTGCCATCTGATGTGAGGTATAATACCATCTGGGAGTTCTCGACGAGTCCGTCCAGTGTACCCAGTCTCCACTGAGCACCCGTATATCATCTCTGATGTCAAACACCAATGGATATGGGATCATCCATCGCCCATCTATATGGGTCGAGAAGTTATACGCTAGTCTACTCTGGTATATCGATGTCCCGTCTCGATACACCCACGACTAGGGACCTTAAAGGATGTACTTATGAACTACCATGGCCCCACTAGTATGATCTGCATCATAGTCCTGGTAGTCAAGTACACATCCTAAGGGCTTTACCAATATGTAACAGAGAGACAATCAGTATACGCGTTAAGGTAAAGAGTAACCAGATAGCATACTATCATATCGAGCAAGAAAGTCCTCCTTATATATGTCCAAGCATCCACTACAATATACATATCATGTATAGAAATGGCCTCTAGGGCATACATATAACTAACAATCTCCCACTTGCACTAGGGCCATCTGATAGCAGTGGTTGTAGTATCACATACTCAACCATCCCATAAAAGTCTCTCTCTAGGAAAAGGCC
Source organism: Agapanthus africanus (assembly GCA_030015575.1). NCBI lineage: Eukaryota > Viridiplantae > Streptophyta > Magnoliopsida > Asparagales > Amaryllidaceae > Agapanthus > Agapanthus africanus. The sequence continues at coordinate 330,849,753 of CM057345.1, read as the reverse complement.
TTTGTGAGTGGATCCGCCGTGTTGTTCTCTGAGTCTATTCTCCTAACCTTGATCCCATGGAGATCAACCATCTCCATGATCAGGTGATACTGCCTTAGAATATGTCTGGATCACTGATGGGACGGGCGTTCCTCGGCATAAGCCGCAATTCCATTGTCTCACAATGGTAGGAACGAAGTTCATCTCATGAACTAATATACACCTAGACTGCCTCTTTGGTAGCATCTTAGGTAGCGATGTATCTAGCCTTTATTATCTAGTATGCCATGATATTTAGCTTGGAACTCTTCCAACATACCGTCCCTCTACTGAGGGTAAAGACAATGCCTGTGACTGACATTCAGTCGACCTCATCACCCTGGAAGGTATCCAGTGATTCTATCCAGGATCGATTGATACCATCTCACTACACCTAGTGAGAATCCTAAAATCCACTTCGATCTATCACATAGATCCAAAACCCTGGAGCGCATCATAGATCCTAAAATCCACCTAGATCGATTGATACCATCTCACCCTATTCAATAGGTACGCAGCTTCACAAGTGCATAACCCCTAAAAGGAAATAGGCAACTCAGTAATACTCATCATAGAGCGCATCATATCTAATAGGGTGCAATTGCTCCGCCCTGATTCACCGTTGTGCCGCGGTGTATACGGAGGAGTAATGCTGAGAGAGAATCTCATTCTCCTTTAGAATAGTCCAGGAATTCCATGCACAAGTATTCTCCTCCCTGATAACATCAAAGGACATAATACCTATACCCGTTTTGGTTCTCTACTTATGACTTATATTCATTGAGTTTCTCAAAAGCTTCAGGCTTGTGTTTCAACAGGAACATATGTTCGAATTATGAGAGATCATCAGTGAATGTAATGAAGTACAAAGAACCAGTCTTGGAATGTGTAGACAGGGGACTTACATACATCATCATGTATCAATCCCAAGAGTTCACTAACTCTTTCTCTGTTTCCAGTAAACGGAGCTATGGTCATTTTTTATCTTTGTGACATGACTGGCAAGTTTCACAAGATGTAAATTCAAACTGATTTAAATATGCATTTTAATGTAACTTAGCTAGTCGGGTCGTATTGATATGACCTAGACTACAATGCCTCAAGAAGGATTCGTTCATTTCTGAACTATTCCTCTTGTGCGTGTTTTGTACGTTAAGAACTGTAGTTTGATTTAGAACGTATATGTTTTTAGATAACGTGCCTGAACCGATCAACTTTTGATATAGGAAATGTTCAAAACATTATCCAACTATAAAAAATTATATCTTTCTTTACTTAATAAAGAGACTGATATGATGTTGCATATCAGTTTTGGTATCTAATAACATTCGTTCAGAATCAATGTATTTGGTAATACAGGGTGATAACTGCCAATACCTTGGCTGCAATAATTGCACCGTTTCCAACTCTTGAAACTTATCACCCATTTCTAGTTCTCTACCTATCTGCATCCTATGTAACAAATTACATATGTGGGATCCTGATCTAGTATCACATACCCAGGACGTAGAGGATACTGAAAAACAGTTCTCGGTAATGAACACACCCGAAGAAGATGCATCATCATGCACTTTCTTCATTTGGGCGGCACGGGAATCCTGGTAATCCCCTATTTCCTGTTCGGTCTTATAACAATTATAAGTTGGAGAGGGATCAACGATCCCCAGCACAGTATAACAAGCGGGTTCGGTCAATACATCCATATGATTATCTTGATTAAGGCGTGACATGGTCGCTACCTGGAAAGAGAGAGAAGAAAACACTCAGCGTATACTCTTGCAAGATTAGATTGGTTATTATTTTATCTAATCAGGATGGCTCCCACTGTTTTTATCAAATCTTCCTTCAAACCCTAAAAGGAAAGACTAGCCGGGATTAATTACACCCTATAAGTTCACCAATTTTTCACCCAGGCCTGTGCCGGTACTTTGAGGGAGGTTCCCCGTGCTTTCGCACGGACCTAATTAAAGTAAACCTCGTTTTCCCAGGGGCGTAATCCCGTTGACACCTTTCTAGACACCTACTTGATCGGCTAATTGTATTGTCTAAAACTCTCCTAGGAGTAACTCTTACTCGCAGTGGGTATCGGGATCCAACTATCTCATAGAAAGTATGCAATCTCATTGCAAATTTCAACACTTGAAATTCCAGATAATATTTTACCCCTAACGTCCTATGACCTTGACGGAGGTCAACAAATCATAGGCTGCTAGTCAAGTTCAACCTGTCATTTCTTGATTGAATTAAACCCATCCGCATGACCCTTGACGGAGGTCAACAAGGTCATACAACTACCCTAATCCAATCTGCATCATATGCATAAGCAGATAAATACTAGTCAGCTACCGCACACTACGCCTTGACGGAGGTCAACAAACGTAGCACGAATACTAAGTAGGACTTATCGGAAATGACGGAGGGCTACGACAGGTTCTTCAAAGAACCTTTTGCGTAATGAACTTGATATCGTTGTAGAATCAAATGATTTTAAATGGAGTGTTTTTTAGGCCTTTGCTAGTTTTGCTAAAGAGGTCACTCCCGGTGAAGGGATCTCGGCTCTTTCCTCGTCGAATGAGGCGCTGGATATTCACAATACCACTATGTTGGAGATAGTGCCCTCATAGTCAATTATTGGATCGCAGGTACGCGATTGCAATGATTGCGGAGGACCTATACCGGTAGGACAGTCTTACTCGAGATGATAGTATGCTATCTGGTTTGCCTTTATCAGTCGTGTACATGTTCAGGTGAATGATTACATGTTACACTTTGATAGAGCCTTTAGGATCTTGCTTTACTACCAACTGTATGATGGCGATCATATACGTGAGAGTTGGGTAGTTTATACGCATATCCTTAATTGTGGTCCCTAGTCGTGGGAGTTTCGAGACAGGGCATCGATACTCCGGAGTAGACTAGTGTATACAGTCGAGACCCCGACGAGGGGCGGTGGCCGGTCTCACAAGCCACTGGTGTCAGTTGGATCACCTAAGATGTATACAGGTGCTCATTGGGTTATGAGTACACCGGACAGGACTCGCCGGGAATCTGCTAGTTGGTATTATACATATCGTCAGATAGCAGTTCCCTGGTGACATGTGTACAGGTTAGTTCATCGACCTGAGGTCGTCATTTGTCTCGTGTGAGTTCCCACTGTGCTTTGATTTCTACCCTACCACGGCTCAAAGGAGTCGTGCAAACAGGTAGTTTTTGGGTACAGTCCCGAGCCATATGGAGGCACGTGAGCGGATCGGCAGGGGATTCGTCTCTCCCGGTATTGGGGGCGAGATCGTGCTGTGTATAGGAGAGCCATTACACATAGCCCACAGCCGTGGCAGGAGATTTACTGGTAGGTACTCCAGTAGTATCTCTGGGTGTTATTGGGCTACACTCCGACACGACTTATACTGCTATTGGGGGTCTGACGTTACTAGCCCCCTAGGCAGATATGCGATACTCATTGACGAACGGACCGGACTGTATATACATTGTCACTGTTAGGCTCAGTAGGGTTTCCGGATGAGTTCGCTCATCGGCCTCCCTTGAGGTCAGTCCATGGGCAGCCGTTACGCATTGCTAGTGCCGCTGACGGTTTGTGGTTAAACCCACTGCCAGGGTACTGACGAGTCATCAGAGTCCCCCACAGACAGTTTCCCAAGTTCGGGCGAAACGTTGTAGAGGCCGTATGGTTTTATGGCAGGGTTCGGAAAATGCACGTGCGTTTACGCACGTGTCCGTTTTCGGGCAGATGATACTGGTCGGCTTTGGTTTAAGCTGGATCCGAGTATTATATTGAGTAGATATAATATCTTTGTCTCAGTTGCATTTGTATTCGGTCGTAATACAAATACGGGTATATTTATACAGTTACGGGGTTATCCTGAAAGTCGTTTCAGGATCACTTTTGGAAGTTGCCAGTTTCCAGTTTTCTATCGCCCGTTTTTTAACATTCGGTTAAAGACAGATTTATCTTTTCTTTGGATGAGTGTGGATGCTTCTAGAAGGTTCTAGAAGCGGTGAGGTGTTATTGTTTCATTGGTTGCTTTCTTTGTGTTCACACTAGATATTTATTTGTGTTCACACTAGATATTTATTTGTGTTCACACTCTTGTGGTCACTCTCCTCTCTCCTACACTCACCCCCCCATCCCTATATATGGCCGGCCCCCTCCTCTCTCTCTCTCACTTGAGTTTTCATCTGGTAAAAAGATTATGATAGATTTTGGGGTGTATGGAATTTCACAGCTCATTTCATTCCATTACCCGATTCGAGTGGTAACTTCATTAACCGTTCGTCCATAGCTTTGGACGGAACGAGACAAAGTCTTCTACTCATTCTCTACATCAATCTTGGTCGTCTCTTTTAGTAAACTTGACGACCGAGTTGCCTCGAGTCAGAGGCGGGAGCCCGTTTAAAGAATCGTCGACGTGGTGCCACCTGGACGAGCAGATCGGAGATCGAAGAGATCGGAGCAGCCGCAACGGAGCGTGGGATGATGGTTAAAGAACGAAGGACTCGGATCGTTCGGTATAACCTTTCTACACTCTTTACAGTTTGTTAGTTTGGCAATAATGGCAGATCCGGGTTAAAGTATACGATAGCGCCAGTTAAAAAGTTTTTGTTCCGCATTTGGCGTCTGTAGACGGCCGGGGCGCTACCGTAGACTTACAGTGGTATCAGAGACTCACCATTTTTCTATACTAACTTGTGCTAACACGTTTAAAATATCGATCGAACCGGATATCGAAAAACACAATTTTCAAGCTTCACAGTTTCTGTCGATTTTAAAAGGGTTCCAAAATTAATTCTACATATCACAGAATGTTGTGCAGGGTTTCAGAAGCACACCGACCAAATTTGAGCACGTGATTCCACCAAACTGCCGCGGAATCGCGGCCAAACCCATGGTTTGGCCGCGCATCCGCGGCCGTTCTATTGAATCAGTGCACCAAATTTGCACAGTGTCTTCTCTATTGGAAATTGGGGTTTTTGGTACATATCTTTTGGGCCCAGATTTTGTTACTGTTCACCAGTTGTTTGTGGGGCCCACTTTGTGATATTTAGTCGATCGAAATTTAAACATGTTAGTTTACAGTGCTTACATTATATCTCCGACCGGGAATGTCATTTGATCGGTAAATCGCGTCTGATTGCTATAGTTCTTTTAGACGGGTTTGCGAACGTGACATTCGCGTTGATGTTCTGTGTTGTGCTGTGATGTTGCGGATTTGTCGTAGTGGATAGTAGTGTGCAATGATAGTACTGTTTGGATTTATTTGTACATTTGATATTGCGGGGCGAGCGTCCAACATGTGGACTGCCGTCACTGCCTGTTGTATAATATTCTTTTGGGGCACGACCAGGTTGCGGTCGATGTACCTGTTGTACTATTTTTCATTACTGTACTAGGTTTTGCCCCGCGACGGAGTGGACGGATAGCCGGGTTCTGGAGGGCAACGGGTCCGCATCTCATGGCTTTGAGAGGCAGAGGGGCCTCACTCTAGAATTGGCAGACTATTCACCGCACTCGTAGGGGGTACAGGTTGACCCAAGGAGGGGTGCCCAAGATTACCAGATTCCGTGATGTGCTGGGTGGTCCATTCACTTTGCTGTAGGGGGCTGCCTCGCTTCAGGTTTTGGCGGGTAACTTGCCGCACCCGTAGGGGTCTAGGTTTCATTGCACAGGCTATCCACACGACAGGGGAACGTCAGGTTTCAGCAGCGGCTCTGTGAAACCCGGGGATCCCAGATTATCTGTATTGTTCTGTGATGCTTATTACTTTTCTGTAATGTTGCATATTATCTCACCTAGAGCGATGATTGTATATTGGTTTATATACTATTAGATGTTGTATATGTTTTACACCCGCGCTAGTCCAGTCCCCGCTCTGTCGTTAGTTAAGTAACCTAACGGGTGATGACGGGACCCAGTGACGAATGCGGATGGCATATACGTACATTTTATTTTCGTTCTTTTCTGGTGTGATTAATTGATGGGACTGCGTTGATTCTGATCAATGCAAAGTAAAACAAACTTGTTTGCAGTTGTTGGAACAAATTTAAAAAGTGTTATTACAAAGACGTTTCCTTTTGTTTTGCATAGCGGTATTCAGTGGAATATCCTGCACCTCATTCGACGGGGCAAGGGCCGATATCCCTTCACCGGGACTGACCCCTTGGGCAAAAGTTTGCGTCAGGGTAATAACTTCACTATAGTCGATTACAAGTTGCTTTGCATCACGGTATTCAGTGGAATATCCTGCACCTCATTCCATGAGGAAAGAGCCGAGATCCCTTCACCGGGAATGACCTCTTTAGCAAAAGGTTTTCGCCACTATATTTTAAAAAGCTATCAGGTTCCTTCAGCGATATCAAGTTCGTTACGTTAAAGGTTTTTCGCCAAAAACCAGTCGTAGCCCTCCGTCACTTCTTTTGGGTATTCAATAGTATTCAAGCTATGCATTTTAGCCAAAGTTAAGGCATAGTGTTTGGTAGCTGCTGGGTATTCATTTGTTGCATAGATAGATGAGTTGGTTTAGGACAGTCGTTCTGCTATTTGGCCAAAGCCAGGGGCATGTGCGGGTGGGTTCAAATTGACAAGATAGTGACGGGTAGAACTTGGCATGTGACTTATGACATTTTGACCAAAGCCAAGGTTATAAGAGCATGGGGCAAAAATCATATCGGGAGTTTCTAAAGAAACTGAAACTTGCCAAGTATGCGCATACCTTCTGGAGTATGAGTAACGTGGATGCATTCCATCACGTTATCATGCGATGAGAGTTGGATCCCGATTCCCACTGATGAGTTGGTTTACTCTTCGGGTGATCCCGATTGATTCTTCTTTCAGGTTTGGGGGAGAATTTGACAGGACAGTGGGAGGTTTCCAGATTAGATAAAATGATAACCATTCTGATATAGGTTAGAGTGCACGCAAAGTGTTTCTTTTCTCTCTCTCTCTTTGGCAGCGACCTTTGACCGACCCTATACTATGACTCAGTGACCAAGTTGACCGAACCTTCTCAAAATACTGGCTTTTGGATTGTCTGAGTTGCATAAGTCATTGCCACTCCTTCTTTTACCCTTTGCATTTCTCAGAACACCCCGTATTACTACGGACATCCACTTCCATTGGATAGATCCATCGTATGGTTATATACGAACTCGAAGGGACTTCTTCGAGGATGGATCCAGGTTCAGGAGAAATAGAATTAGTTTATTCAGTTGTCTTTTATTATCACCTTCTCTCAGGTTGCAAGGGCTCCTTGGTTTAGGAGAGTACACCTATTACGCATATTGGATAGTCTTCTTCCAAACCATAGGCAGGTGCCGAAAGGTAGGGAATGAAGAAAACCAATTAGCCTAAGTAGGGTGTGCAGAAGGCAATAACTAAAGACAAAATAAAGGGATTAGAAAGAGGGCAAAGTAAATTGCGACTGATATCATTCACGACCAAAACCGCGTACTTCATCGCCACTCCTATTTCACCTTTAAAAGAATAAGGTATTATTCAGATGTCTTTTATCATCACCTTCTCTCAAGATGTGAGTACTCCTTGGTTTAGGAGGGTACACCTATTATGCTTAGTGGATACTCTTCTTCCAAACCATAGGCTTGTAAGTCCACGTTGCCCACCCCGGTACTTGCGGGGAGGCGGAAAACGGAATAAAAATCGAATTTTTATGAGCTTAGGCAACATGGACTACACTATGAAGGATCTTTGCTAAACAAAAACAAGCTAAAGCTAACTAGAAACTGGCTAACTGCTAGAAAGGTTATACCTTGGGCTTTATGTCCTTCTCTCTTTGCTCCTTGGAGTGGTGGAAGGAGGTCACCTTTGTCGTCTTCTCACGTCGAAGAAAGATCTACCCGAAAGCCTCAACTTTTGGCTTCAACTCCAAACTAGAAGTAACTAGGGTGCAAGAAGTGCTAATCCTTGAACCCTAGATGAGAGTAGAGATTATCAAGAGAGTGTTTTTCTCAAGCTCAAGTGTTTCTCAACACATGAGAGGGGAGAGCTTGAGGGAGAGGAAGAACAAGAGAGAGAATGTGAATAATAGAATGAGAGAATAATATGAAGCATTCTCTCATATATGTGAATTATTGTAATTAGAAAATTAGTGAGATAATTGCCATAGCTTAATCAATACATGACCATTATCATTTCATTATTAATGCAAATTGCAAGGATCAAAGAGCATCTTCCAAATGAAATGATGATGGTCAAAGTGTCAACAAGGTCAACAAGTCAAGATGGGTCAAAAGGTCAACAACCATAACCATGCACAATTATTAAACTAATATCAATTAACAATAATACACACATAAGCATTAGGGTTAATAAAATGACAATAGTCATTAACCCTAATCATAGTCCTCTCCTTCTGTCTCAAGCAACTGTGCATATGCACCCGTATTCGTGATCCGAGGAACACAAATACAATGAGAAAAACCAATCCCAAATCATATACTAGGATCCGGCTTAAACCAAAGCCCGCTAGTATAAGCTGTCCGGACAGCAAACGTGCACAAGTGCGCGGATGTGAACGAACCCTGTCGCAAAACCATGCGACCTCTACTCATTTTGCCTAAAGGAGAATAGCTCTCTGTGTGGGACTCTAAAGACTCGACACTACACTGGCAGTGGGTTTAACCACAGACCGCAAGCGGCACTAGCTGTACGTAACGGTCCCCAGGTAGATGTCGATAAGAAGACTGACGAGGTGAACCCCATCTGAACTCCTACTGAGCCTGTATGTGACAATCTCCGTACAGTCCGGTCTGTTCGTCTGATACATCGCATGGCGGGCCTAGGGGGGCGGTGAACGTCAGTCCCCTAATAGCGGTACAAGTCGTGTCGGAGTGTAGCCCAGAACACCCTGAGATAACACTGGAAACCTACCAGTATATCTCTCTTGCCCTGGCTAGGGACTACTCGTGTAATGGTTCTCCTGGACACAGCGCGATGTCAACCCCCAATACCGGGAGAGACGAATCCTGTCTAACCGTCACTGCCTCCAAGTGCTTCGGGACTGCACCCAAAAACTACCTGTTTGCACGACTCCTTTGAGCCGGGTAGGGTAGTAATCAAAGTGCAGTGGGAACACACTCGAGGCGAAGTGACAGTGTCAAGTCAGCGGACTAAGCTGTACTCATGTCACCTGGGAACTGATAACTGACGATAGGTATAATACCAACCAACAGTTCCCGACGAGTCCTGTCCAGTGTACTCGTAACCTAACGAGCACCCGCATACTATCTCAAGTACGACGTACTGACGGCTGTGGGACAGACAGTCTCCCACACTGGGATGAGAAGCGCATACGCTAGTCTACTCCGGAGTATCGATGCCCTGTCTCGATAGTCCAACGACTAGGGACCTGTATAAGGATGTGCTTATAGATCACCCAGCTCCCATGAGTGTGGGCGCCATCACAACGCTGGTAATCAAGCAAAGATCCTAAGGGCTTTACTAATATGTATATCAGCGATATGCTAAAAGAAAACACATGCACATATTAAAGCAGAGACAAACCAAGTAGCATACTACCATTTCGAGCAAGATTGTATATACAACTGTGAATATCCCAAGCTTCCATCAAGTAATATACAAACTAGTATGATACAGTAATGGCCTCTAGGGCATATACACTGACAATCTCCCACTTGCACTAAGGCCATGTACTGGCGTATCGAAGACCTATCATCTCGATCAGCCGCTCGAACTGAGTCTAGGGCAAGGCCTTGGTGAATGGATCTGCTGTGTTATCTTCTGAAGCAACCCTCCGAACCTCGATCTCCTGGCGATCTACGATCTCCCTGATCAGGTGATACCGCCTTAAGATGTGTCTAGATTTCTGATGGGACCTGGGTTCCTGCGCTAAAGCTATAGCCCCGTTGTTGTCGCAATACAGAGGTATTGGGTCAACAATGGACGGAACCACCTGAAGTTCTCCCAAGAACTTCCTCATCCAGACAGCTTCTTTTACGGCATCAGATGCAGCGATATATTCCGCTTCTATAGTCGAGTCAGCAATGGTTTCCTGTTTGGAGCTCTTCCAACACACCACCCCTCCATTGAGGGTGAAGACAAAACCCGACATGGACTTGGAATCATCCTTGTCACTCTGGAAGCTGGAGTCAGCAAAGGCCTCAATCTGCAGGTCTTTTCCGCCATACACCAAGAACATCTCCTTAGTCCTTCTCAGGTACTTGAGAATGTTCTTTACTGCTATCCAATGTTTCTCCCTAGGGTTTGACTGATACATGCTTACCACACTCAGTGCATAAGCCACATCCGGTCTGGTACACAACATCGCATACATTATAGAGCCTACCGCAGAAGCGTAGGGTATAATAGACATGCGATCCCTCTCCAAATCAGTCTTGGGAGACATCTCTTTGGAGAGGGTGATCCCGTGACAAGCCGGTAGATTACCGCGCTTGGAGTCTTCCATACTGAATCTCTTCAGTATGGTGTCGATGTACCTGGACTGTGAAAGTCCTAATATCCTCTTGGATCTGTCACGGTAGATCCAGATACCCAGAATGTATGAGGCATCACCCAGGTCTTTCATGGAGAACCTGTGTGACAAGAACCCCTTGACAGATTGTAGCATAGGAATGTCATTTCCTATTAAGAGAATGTCATCCACGTATAAAACGAGGAATACTACAGTTCTCGCTACAAATCTACAATAGATGCATGGTTCATCTGGATTTTTGATAAAGCCAAATTCCTTGACCGTCTCATCAAAACAGATGTTCCAACTCCGTGATGCCTGCTTTAGTCCATAAATGGACTTAAGCAACTTGCACACCTTTCCGCTGCTCCCACTCTGAATGAAACCCTCTGGCTGGTCCATATAGACACACTCCTCTAAATGTCCATTTAGAAAAGCTGTCTTTACGTCCATCTGCCAAATCTCATAATCGTGGAAGGCAGCAATGGCAAGAAGGATCCGAATGGATTTCAGCATAGCTACTGGAGAAAAGGTTTCATCATAGTCCAAACTAGGTCGCTGACGAAAACCCTTTGCTACCAGTCTAGCTTTATAGGTTTCAACCTGTCCATTTACACCAATCTTCCTTTTGAAGATCCACTTGCATCCTACGGGTTTTACCCCATCTGGAGCAATGTCCAACGTCCATACTTTGTTGGTGTACATGGACTCCATTTCGGTCCGCATTGCATCCAGCCATTTTACCGAGTTGACGCTCTGAATGGCTTGCTGGAAGCTAGTAGGCTCATCAAAGTCTATGATGCAATCATCTCTATCCCCGTCAATGAGAAAACCGTAGTATCTTTCGGGCGGATGAGACTGCCTACTACTCCTGCGGAGTGGCGTGGGAATGTCCTGATCTTTCGAACCCTCTGGTTCTACTAAGCTTTCAGTAATAGCTCGTGGTTCTGGAATTTCTTCCAGTTCTATTGCGCTCCCACTTAATTCTTTTTCTATGAACTGGTGTTCTAGAAAGTGGGCATGGCGAGAAACAAACACCTTTTGTTCCTCTTCGCAATAGAAGAAATATCCCTTGGAGTTCTTTGGATATCCCACAAACTTGCACTGTACTGAGCGTGCCTCGAGCTTGTCCGCATGCTACTTTTTTACAAAAGCTGGACATCCCCATGTCTTAATGTGATTAAGATAGGGTCTCTTCCCACACCACATCTGATATGGTGTAGTAGGCACAGTCTTAGTTGGAACTCGGTTCAAAAGGTATGCAGCTGATTCTAGTGCATATCCCCAGAACGATCGCGGCAACTCAGCGTTACTCATCATGGACCGTACCATATCCAATAGGGTTCGGTTCCGTCTCTCCGATACACCGTTATGTTGCGGAGTGTATGGAGGAGTAAGCTGAGAGAGAATTCCATTCTCTTTTAAGTAACCCAGGAACTCGGCACTCAAGTATTCACCACCTCGATCAGATCTCAGTGCCTTGATACTTTTGCCTGTTTGTTTTTCTACTTCATTCTTATATTCCTGGAATTTTTCAAAAGCCTCGAATTTATGTTTCATTAAGAAGACATAACCGTACCTTGAAAAGTCATCCGTAAAAGTAATGAAGTAAGAATAACCGCTTCGTGCATGTGTAGACATTGGACCGCACACGTCGCTGTGTACGAGTCCCAAGAGCTCGCTCGCTCTTACTCCGTGTCCAGTGAACGGAGTCTTTGTCATCTTTCCCTTGAGACAGGATTGACAAGTTGCATACGATTGATATTCGAACGGATCCAAATATCCTTCTGTATGTAACTTAGTCAACCTTCTCTCATTGATGTGACCCAGTCTACAATGCCATAAGAAAGTTTTATTGATTTCTGGAGACTTTCTTTTGTGTGTATTCTGGACATTGAAAATCTGTGGTTGGTTTAATACGTATATCCCGTTGTTCAATTTACCTGACCCAATCAAAACTTGATTAAGGAGAATGTTCACTACATTACTTACAAATGCAAATTCATAACCTTCTTTAGATAATAAAGATACAGAAATGATATTACAGGTTGCATTTGGTACATAATAACAACTACGCAAAACCAAAAAGTGTCCATCCGACAATCCCAGGTGATAGTCCCCCACGGCCTCAGCATCCATGCTAGCACCGTTTGCAACTCTGAGGGTCATGTCACCTGCCTTCAAAACTCTACGCTTTCTCAACGCCTGCAAAGAATTACAGATATGAGATCCTGATCCGGTATCCAATACCCAGGATGTAGAGTTTATTGATAGACAGTTTTCAATAACATACACACCTGAAGCTGAAGCTGCAACTCGCTTCAAATCCTGTGTTCTGGCCTTCCAAGCCTTGCAATCCTGTTTCCAGTGACCACTTTTGTGACAATAGAAACATTCTTCCTTCCCCACCAGCTTTCCCGCTATCTTTGTTGCTTTTCCTTTTCCCTTCGTATCCACTTTACCGACACCGCCTCTTGGTTTGGCGGGGGCTTTCTTCTTCTTGCCCTTGGCTTTCGCCCTGGACCTAGAAGAGGAAGATCCTCCTACAAACAAAGTGGATGTCTCCCTACCCTTCTGTAGGGTGCCCTCAGCACTCTTCAACATGTTCAGAAGTTCGGAAAGTTCAACCTCCTTTCCTTGCATGTTGAAGTTAAGAATAAACTGGGCGTAAGTGGAAGGAAGGGACTGGAGAATCAAATCAGTATAGAGTTCATTCTCCAACGTGGTCCCAAGGTCCGCGAGCTCCTCTATATAGCCAATCATCTTAAGCACGTGTTCCGCTACCGATGATCCGACGGCCAACCTTGCCGAAAACAACTTCTTCGACACTTCGTATCTGGCGATACGAGACTGCTCTCCATACAGTTCTTTTGTATGAAGAAATATGGACTCTAGGTCCATATTCTCGTGCCTCCTCTGATGTTCGTTGTCCATCGAGGCTAGTACGAGGCATCTGGCCTTCGCGCAATCTATTTCCCAGGTCTTGTAGATTTCCCTATCTACGACACTGGTTTTGGGACCTGGGATAGGGGGAGCTTTGGTGGTAAGGACATACCCCAACTTGTCGTAAGTGATTGCCATCTTGACATTCCTGAGCCAATCTTTGTAGTTCGGCCCTGTCAATATGTTTTTATCTAGTAATAACTTAAGTCCGGTCATGTTGAATGGTCGCTGCAATTAGGAGAGAGAAAAGAAACACTTTAGCATGATGCTCTTGCAAGTTTAGAGTAGTTTTTAATTTGTCTAAACTGGATGGCTCCCACTGTCTCTCGAATCCCTTCTCAAACCGTAAAGAAAGGATTAGTCAGGATCAATCTCACCGTACAATACTTGCTTAACCGTTCAGCCAGTCCAGTGTCGGTACTTCGAGGGAGGTTTTCCAACGCTTTCGCGAAGTTCCTTAATTAAGTAACCTCTTTTCCCTGTGGGCGTAGCCCCGCTAACACCTTTCTAGACACTTACTAAGTTTGTAGCATTGATCGTTAAGTGAGAGTTTTCCCGAGGAGTAGCATATACTCACAGTAGGATCGGGATCCAAATATCATCGTGTGATAAAACCGAAGGAATCCTACCAGAATTATCACACTCCAAATGGTATGCAGCGCTAGCAAGTTTCAGTACTTATGAAACTCCCGATGTGGATTTTTGCCCTATGCTCTTATGACCTTGACTTTGGCCAAAATATCATAAGTCACATGTCAAGTTCTACCCGTCATTCTCCTGGTTAATTTGGACCCACCCGTACCTACCCTTGACTTTGGCCAAAATGGAAGCACGACTGTCCCAAACCAAGGCATCTATCTATGCTGCACATGAATACCCAATAGCTACCAATCACTATGCCTTGACTTTGGCCAAAATACATAGCTTGAATACTTTTTGACCATTCATGTGGAATGACGGAGGGCTACGAATGGTTTTGGCGAAACCGTGAACGTAGTGAACTTGATATAATCGATGGAACGAGATAGCTTTTAAAAGGAGTGGTTCAAGCTCCGCGTTTAAAAGTTTAGTTTTGAAAAGAACCGAGTGGTTTTCAAAGTGTTCCAATCGACTTTTACTTGGTTTATTTTCTTGCATTAGTTCTTTTAATGCGTCCCATCATTTAACCCTACCACTGCAGAAAACAACCAAAATATGACGTACGCTTATGCCATTCGCATTCGCCACGGGGCCCTGTCATCACCCGTTAGGTTACTTAACGACAGAGCAGGGGCTGGGCTAGCGCGGCTGTAAAACATAAGCAACGCCTAAATAGTTATCATATATAAATATATAGCAATGATAGACATTACAGATCACAGATGAATACATTGGATATACTAGGAATCCGCAATCCGTTCGAGCCTGCAACGAAAAGCGGATTACACGGTCGCGGTGAATAGCCAAAACCCCACCCAAGACCCCTACGGGTGCGGCAAACTACCCGCCAAGTACCCGAAGCGAAGCAACCTCCCTCACCACCGTGAGTAGGCCACTCGGCACTTCGAGATACCCGGTAGTTTGTGCACCCCCTCCATGGGTCTATCCTAGGAGCAAAAACAGTAAAAAGAATTATACAATGACGGCTACAACCCCGACCCGGTTGTGCGGCCAAACAAATAATAATATTACATCAATTTACATATTACAATGAATGAAAGAAAAAGCAACACTCATCTCACATCCACCCCGGCTATTCATCCGCGACAATCCAACCCATTCATATACACATACCATCATCAATCACAGATCACAGATATGTATAACCCCGACTAATCGACATATAGCGATTAGCCGACGTTCAATACATATAAACATCACAGATATAACCTTTTAGTTAAAGTGTATTGAAGTTCCGAAAAAAATACGGATTTATAGGCCCCCAAAAACAAATTTCTATTCTGGAAAATCTGGGCACATATAAACCATCTTAAAAATCCTAAAACCAAGCCAGAAATACACTGCACCAAACTCGACCCAGTGACGAGCCAAGACGGCCGCGGTTGCGCGGCAATAGCTTGCTATTGCCGCGGAACCGCGGCTCTTTGGTCGAATCACTGGATCGTTTTTGGTGGCTTTCTTTAAAAAACCCTGAGATGATTTTTGGAGTATGACAAATTTTATTTTGAACAGAAAAAAATTTAACAGAAACTTAGGGTTTTGAAAACTCGGTTTTTCGATTTTTTTGATTCGAACTTCGATACACTCTACTACCAAGCTAGTTTCTGTTTAGTTAGTCTCTGATACCACTGTAAGTCCACGTTGCCCACCCCGGTACTTGCGGGGAGGTGGAAAACGGAATAAAAATCGAATTTTTATGAGCTTAGGCAACATGGACTACACTATGAAGGATCTTTGCTAAACAAAAACAAGCTAAAGCTAACTAGAAACTAGCTAAGTGCTAGAAAGGTTATACCCTGGGCTTTATGTCCTTCTCTCCT
The DNA here is from genome assembly GCA_030015575.1 of Agapanthus africanus. Classification (NCBI taxonomy): domain Eukaryota; kingdom Viridiplantae; phylum Streptophyta; class Magnoliopsida; order Asparagales; family Amaryllidaceae; genus Agapanthus; species Agapanthus africanus. The sequence goes on along the minus strand of CM057345.1, from coordinate 330,833,849 downwards.
TGCACCTTGGAGTGGTGGAAGGAGGTCACCTTTGTCGTCTTCTCACGTCGAAGAAAGATCCACCCAAAAACCTCAACCTTTGGCTTCAACTCCAAGCTAGAAGTAACTAGGGTGCAAGAAGTGCTAATCCTTGAACCCTAGATGAGAGTAGAGATTATCAAGAGAGGGTTTTTCTCAAGCTCAAGTGTTTCTCAACACATGAGAGGGGAGAGCTTGAGGTAGAGGAAGAACAAGAGAGAGAATGTGAATAATAGAATGAGAGAATAATATGAAGCATTCTCTCATATATGTGAATTATTGTAATTAGAAAATTAGTGAGATAATTGTCATGGCTTAATCAAGACATGACCATTATCATTTCATTATTAATGCAAATTGCAAGGATCAAAGAGGATCTTCCAAATGAAATGATGATGGTCAAAGTGTCAACAAGGTCAACAAGTCAAGATGGGTCAAAAGGTCAACAACCATAACCATGCACAATTATTAAACTAATATCAATTAACAATAATACACACATAAGTATTAGGGTTAATAAAATGACAATAGTCATTAACCCTAATCATAGTCCTCTCCCTCTGTCTCAAGCAACTGTGCATACGCACCCGTATTCGTGATCCGAGGAACACGAATACAATGAGAAAAACCAATCCCAAATCATATACTAGGATCCAGCTTAAACCAAAGCCCGCTAGTATAAGCTGTCCGGACAGCAAACGTGCACAAGTGCGCGGATGTGAACGAACCCTGTCGCAAACCATGCGACCTCTACTCATTTTGCCTAAAGGCGAATAGCTCTCTGTGTGGGACTCTAAAGACTCGACACTACGCTGGTAGTGGGTTTAACCACAGACCGCAAGCGGCACTAGCTGTACGTAACGGTCCCCAGGTAGATGTCGATAAGAAGACTGACGAGGTGAACCCCATCTGAACTCCTACTGAGCCTGTATGTGACAATCTCCGTACAGTCCGGTCTGTTCGTCTGATACATCGCATGGCGGGCCTAGGGGGACGGTGAACGTCGGTCCCCTAATAGCGGTACAAGTCGTGTCGGAGTGTAGCCCAGAACACCCTGAGATAACACTGAAAACCTACCAGTATATCTCTCTTGCCCTGGCTAGGGACTACTCGTGTAATGGTTCTCCTGGACACAGCGCGATGTCAACCCCCAATACCGGGAGAGACGAATCCTGTCTAACCGTCACTGCCTCCAAGTGCTTTGGGACTGCACCCAAAAACTACCTGTTTGCACGATTCCTTTGAGCCGTGGTAGGGTAGTAATCAAAGTGCAGTGGGAACACACTCGAGGCGAAGTGACAGTGTCAAGTCAGCGGACTAAGCTGTACTCATGTTACCTGGGAACTGATAACCGACGATAGGTATAATACCAACCAACAGTTCCCGACGAGTCCTGTCCAGTGTACTCGTAACCTAACGAGCACCCGCATACTATCTCAAGTACGACGTACTGACGGCTGTGGGACAGACCGTCTCCCACACTGGGATGAGAAGCGCATACGCTAGTCTACTCCGGAGTATCGATGCCCTGTCTCGATAGTCCAACGACTAGGGACCTGTATAAGGATGTGCTTATAGATCACCCAGCTCCCACGAGTGTGGGCGCCATCACAACGCTGGTAATCAAGCAAAGATCCTAAGGGCTCTACTAATATGTATATCAGCGATATGCTAAAAGAAAACACATGCACATATTAAAGCAGAGACAAACCAAGTAGTATACTACCATTTCGAGCAAGATTGTATATACAACTGTGAATATCCCAAGCTTCCATCAAGTAATATACAAACTAGTATGATACAGTAATGGCCTCTAGGGCATATACACTAACAAGGCTGGTGCCGAACGGTAGGGAAGGAAGAAAACCATTTAGCCTAACGATGGTGTGCAGAAGGTAATGACTAAAGACAAATAAAGGGATTTGGAGAGAAGGTAAAGAAATATACGGATAAAGTCATGAATTGGATTATGGAAGAGGCATTACTATGAATACCAGGATACCCCTACGAAACATTTTCATGTTTCAGTGCATTGTTAAAGGAAAACCGTTTTCCCAATTAGATACTTACTCCAACGGTATGTATTTACCAGGTTTCATTCTCATATCTGTATGGTTTTACAGATGATGAGAGGGAGTAAGTTATTGGGAATTAGGTGATCATCCTCATTATATCGGAATTCGTTGTAATTGGTGATATTTGAGGAAATCGCCAAGGTACAGTTTTTCAACCTACGACGCACAGGTTATGAGTTGTTTAACTCAGCGGACTTATGCAGAGTATTGTATGTTGTCCAAGTGTCCTTCAGGACAAAGGGGTAGGTCCTCGTACTATGTTCTGTTTACTTATAACTTCTCTAGTTTTTAGACAAGTGTTTCGTAGAAATACATGGTCTAAGTTTTGAGAAGTTGTGGGTATAAGAATAAAGTAGAGAACCAGGTATCACAAGTATCGAGATTCTTCAAAAAGATCGAAGATGTAGATTCTTGTGATTGGTATTCAGATCATAGTAATGGTTTTGAGAAACATATTTCTCTTTCAGGTTACTCATAATTGGATGGATTCCTAAGTTGAGTAATGCTGATTAGCCTCTTTCCATTAAGTTGATATGCACTGGAGACAGCTGCATGATTTGAATCTGGTTCCAATTAAATTAAGTGCCAAAGTTTCTATATTGGATATAGAATGGATCATACCTTATAAGATATTAAGGTACGGGGAGTTGTTCAGCTTATGCTTAAAACCAGACTCTGGATAACTCAGGGCACGTTTCTGTAATGGCTGCTTGTGGGTTGACCCTGGCTATGACGAGGGTTGATATTCTACCATTTGGAAGATCAATAGTGATATTGTTCTTGACTCGCCACAGTTTTAGTAAAATGGATTTTTTCAGAAAACAGTAATGGGAGTATGGTAGAACTGGAAGTGATTCCAGAACCGCAAACGATTACGGAAAATTTAATAAGACCTATATATTCAATCAGGTTTGATATTCCATTAGCCACTCCGCAGATATGGTGGGTAACCTCAGACACCCGAGAGGTACTTAGGTAGCCTCAAGGACGGTGACAGGAGGGTTCTTATCTACCCGACTTGACACTACTGTTGTTCCAGACTATGAGACCAGGCAGGAGGATAAGTATAGCGTCGTTCTAAACTAGCTTTAGAAGTGCACGTGTATATTATTCTGCCAGAGGGTTGTCGTAGTCAGTGGGAGCAGCGGAAGCATAGTGGGCAAGTAGCTTATGTCTATTTATAGACTAGAGCAGTTTTAGCGGAGATAGATCATCTAATTTTGATGTGACAGTCATGGGTTTGACTTCATCAGAATAGGGGATGGATCTGTTAAAAAGGTAGTAGGGTGTGATGTCATGGTATCTGGATGACATACACAGAGTAGGAAGTAAAATTCCTATACTACGATCGGTTGTACTGTGGTCGTCACACAGTTGTTTCTCCAGACAGGATATGGATATAATATTTGACATTCTGGTTTCTGGATCTATGGTTTTAGATCTGGATTTGGGTAGTTTCCCAATGTGGGTACTTTGACAGTATTCTAATGTTTTTTAGAATAGATGAATCCTAGCATGGTGCTGTACCTGCAGGTGATGGAGTCACCCTCTCTAAAGGTGTCTTACAGACTGAAGGGGAGAGGGATGTGCATGATTGGCAGATCACTTGCTTAGGCAATTGAGTCAATCATGAGATGTCAAGTACCACACCAAATGTTGTTTTTGCACTAGATGCAATAAGTTTGTATTAATCCAATCCTGGAGAAACATAAGGAAGCAGTTTTAGAATATAAGTACATGTTCTACGGATTTGATGACGACAGCCTCCATCAGGAGACGATTATCATTCCAGGCTTCAAAGGTGACGTGGATGACAGAGTGATTGTCAGAGTTTTAGTTTTCCCTCTGAAGAGGGACAGTATTATGGACAGGTGGTCCAAGAGGATACTGTGGGTGGCATGGTGCCGGATACTGATTAGGTTCAGTGATCGACACAGTCTAAGAAGTTTGGATTTGGAGTTCATTTATGAACTAGGTCCCATCAGATATCCAGACATATTCTAAGACAGGTATTACTCAATTCGGGAGATGGTTTTCTCCGTGAACTTGAGATTAAGAGAGATATAGAAAGAAACATCTAGGTGGATCCACTCACTGAGGCTATTTCTCGAACACAATAGTTTTACAAACGAGCTTTGTGAAACTGATTAGTAGAGGAGTTGGATGTTCGGTTTCACACGGACTCTGAGTAGTCGACATCGCAATAATTAGCCTTGAGTGCCAGTGGGAGATTGTTGGAGATAGTGCCCTCATAGTCAATTATTGGATCGCAGGTACGTGATTGCAATGATTGCTGAGGACCTATACCGGTAGGACAGTCTTACTCGAGATGATAGTATGCTATCTGGTTTGCCTTTATCAGTCGTGTACATGTTCAGGTGAATGATTACATGTTACACTTTGATAGAGCCCTTAGGATCTTGCTTTACTACCAACGGTATGATGGCGATCATATACGTGAGAGTTGGGTAGTTTATACGCATATCCTTAATTGTGGTCCCTAGTCGTGGGAGTTTCGAGACAGGGCATCGATACTCCGGAGTAGACTAGTGTATACAGTCGAGACCCCGACGAGGGGCGGTGGCCAGTCTCACAAGCCACTGGTGTCAGTTGGATCACCTAAGATGTATACAGGTGCTCATTGGGTTATGAGTACACCGGACAGGACTCGCCGGGAATCTGCTAGTTGGTATTATACATATCGTCAGATAGCAGTTCCCTGGTGACATGTGTACAGGTTAGTTCATCGACCTGAGGTCATCATTTGTCTCGTGTGAGTTCCCACTGTGCTTTGATTTCTACCCTACCACGGCTCAAAGGAGTCGTGCAAACAGGTAGTTTTTGGGTACAGTCCCGAGCCATATGGAGGCACGTGAGCGGATCGGCAGGGGATTCGTCTCTCCCGGTATTGGGGGCGAGATCGTGCTGTGTATAGGAGAGCCATTACACATAGCTCACGGCCGTGGCAGGAGATTTACTGGTAGGTACTCCAGTAGTATCTCAGGGTGTTATTGGGCTACACTCCGACACGACTTATACTGCTATTGGGGGTCTGACGTTACTAGCCCCCTAGGCAGATATGCGATACTCATTGACGAACGGACCGGACTGTATATACATTGTCACTGTTAGGCTCAGTAGGGTTTCCGGATGAGTTCGCTCATCGGCCTCCCTTGAGGTCAGTCCATGGGCAGCCGTTACGCATTGCTAGTGCCGCTGACGGTTTGTGGTTAAACCCACTGCCAGGGTACTGACGAGTCATTAGAGTCCCCCACAGACAGTTTCCCAAGTTCGGGCGAAACGTTGTAGAGGCCGTATGGTTTTATGGCAGGGTTCGGAAAATGCACGTGCGTTTACGCACGTGTCGGTTTTCGGGCAGATGATACTGGCCGGCTTTGGTTTAAGCCGGATCCGAGTATTATATTGAGTAGATATAATATCTTTGTCTCAGTTGCATTTGTATTCGGTCGTAATACAAATGCGGGTATATTTATACAGTTACGGGGTTATCCTGAAAGTCGTTTCAGGATCACTTTTGGAAGTTGCCAGTTTCCAGTTTTCTATCGCCCGTCTTTTAACATTCGGTTAAAGACGGATTTATCTTTTCTTTGGATGAGAGTGGATGCTTCTAGAAGGTTCTAGAAGCGGTGAGGTGTTGTTGTTTCATTGGTTGCTTTCTTTGTGTTCACACTGTGTGTTCACACTAGATATTTATTTGTGTTCACACTAGATATTTATTTGTGTTCACACTAGATATTTATTTGTGTTCACACTCTTGTGGTCACTCTCCTCTCTCCTACACTCACCCCCCCATCCCTATATATGGCCGGCCCCCTCCTCTCTCTCTCTCACTTGAGTTTTCATCTGGTAAAAAGATTATGATAGATTTTGGGGTGTATGGAATTTCACAGCTCATTTCATTCCATCACTCGATTCGAGTGGCAACTTCATTAACCGTTCGTCCATAGCTTTGGACGGAACGAGACAAAGTCTTCTACTCATTCTCTACATCAATCTTGGTCGTCTCTTTTAGCAAACTTGACGACCGAGTTGCCTCGAGTCAGAGGCGGGAGCCCGTTTAAAGAATCGTCGACGTGGTGCCACCTGGACGAGCAGATCGAAGAGATCGGAGCAGCCGCAACGGAGCGTGGGATGATGGTTAAAGAACGAAGGACTCGGATCGTTCGGTATAACCTTTCTACACTCTTTACAGTTTGTTAGTTTAGCAATAATGGCAGATCCGGGTTAAAGTATACGATAGCGCCAGTTAAAAAGTTTTTGTTCCGCATTTTGCGTCTGTAGACGGCCGGGACGCTACCGTAGACTTACACACTATGCAAAGCAAGAACTAGAAAAGCAATCAAAAGATGAAACCGAGGGTTGTAGCATCTGCCAGTTATTGCTAAAGAGGTCACTCCCGGTGAAGGGATCTCGGCTCTTTCCTTATCAAATAAGGTGCTGGATGTTCTACAAGGAATACCGCTATGCAAAGCAACAACTAGAGCTACCTGCTTTTGAAAATTCGATTCCATAACATCTTTAGGTTTCTTTTCTTTCATTAATCTCATTAATGAAGTCCCATCATTTAATTTACCTAAACATCACAGATAAATACAACGTACGCTTATGCCATCCGCATTCGCCTCGATGTCCCCTCGTGCACCATTAGGTTAGGTAACTAACGGCAGAGCGGGGAAGTGCTAGCGCGGGTGTAAAACATAAGCAACGTCTATATAATATATCATATATACTATATACAGTATCTATCTCAACATATCAAATGATCACATCACAAATATCGCAGCAGAATAAACATATGAAATATTGGATATATTAGGAGGTCCGTATTTTATTTTGAGCCTGTATAAAACACGGATTCCACGGTCGTGATGAATAGACAAACCCACATCCCTAGACCCCTACGAGAGAGGCAAGCAAACCTACCAATTCTAGAGTTAGGAGACCCGGTCTCGACTCCTCGAGATGGTCTCCCACTGGACCCTAGAACCCGGTTACTTGTGCTCTCCACCTTGGGTCTATCCTAATGCAGAAAAGTAAATAATATACAATGGTGACATCATCCTCAACCCGGAAGTGCCCCAATAAAAGAATATTACATACATTGAATTTTACATGAATGAAAATAAAAACTCTCATCTCACATAAAACCCCCGGCTATTCAAAACACGACGATCCAATATAACATATACAGCAACACATAACATCACATGTCATCAACGTAAGTAAATATGCGTATCCCAATTGTCGTTGACATATAGTAACGAAACCGGCGATACACCACATATTACACTTACGGTTGCAGAAAAGAAAATGTCAAACTACAACATTTCGAATCCATAATAACCTTAGACATCATAAACCCAAAATATCACATACTTTGGATTTCATGCCTAACTATACGAGTTTCACATATTGTATCACATTCTAGAAATAGCTAGACGATGTTAAATATTCCGATTGAATCAACAAACACCCAAAATTACCCAAAAAGCTCAATACTTGAGCGAAGTTTAAAAGGATTCAGCACATGCAACAGTACCAATGATCCAACCGTAGAAGGGCCAAACCAACGCCTCACCTATGACACCGCGGAACTATGGCAAACCCTAAGATTCAGTCGCGGTTCCGAGGGCATAGAATCGAGTTAAGGTTTTGTTCTTCTAGAGGGTCCATCGCATAACTTGCATGATGTTTGAATGCTTTTTAACTACGGAAAAAATCCAACACTTGGAAAATTTTCGGGCAAGGGTTAAAACGTATTTGATATCCGATCGAACTTTTTAATACCGTCTAAAGTAACCCGAAAATAGTTAAAATTACGACTACGAAACACTCCGAGTTGCCTTTGCATTGAGTTAATCATCACATGAAAAAGTAGCAAAAATAAATAACACCTGAAACACCAAAACCTAGAGCAAAGACCAAGGAAAAAATTTGGGACCATTTCAAGCAGGTTAGGCCGGCCTCCCCGGTTTTCTAGCCCATGTGCTCGGTCCAAATCCGAGCACATGTGTAACATTTTAAAAATAATTAAATAATTAATTAAATAAATAATTAATTAAATAAATAAAATCGTTTAAGTGAATTTTATAATTTTCGGTAAAGTAAAACGTAGTTTTCGTAAAACTAAACCGTAATTATTTTTCATTATAAATTTAAAAATACCTATTTTAATTATGTTATTACTAGTAAATGGTATTTATTTAGCCACTTATAAATTTTTAGTTTAATTAAATATTTTTCTTAAATTAATTATTTTAAATATTAACATAAGCTTTATTTTTACACTAAATTAGTGTAAATTACAAATTTGAATGGGTTTAATTAGCAAAAGTGAACCATTACATATTAGAATCAAGTGTGTTTCATGCAAAATTTATTTTCAAATTTATCCATGGTTCTAGACCATTCTAGGTTAAATTAAGTGAGGAAAATAAAGAATTTTTATTAATTTCATGAAAAGACTTAATTGTGTGATATTTTTGTGAAACCTTCTACACTTTTCTTCACCTTTTCTCACCCTCCTCTCTTTTCCTCACCTCATGGCCAGCCTCACCACCATGGGCAGCCCCAAAATTTCCCCCCCATCATTTCTGTATTAAAAATCATCAAAATTCATCAATAATTCAATAAAAAACCCACAAAATCCTAATTAATTCCTACCCTCTATTCTTTGCTCATCTTTACATGGATTTTGGAGATGGAAAGCATTCATTTTGGAGGCTTGTTTTCATGTTTGGATTTCATGTTGTGGAGGTATAAATTTTCTTCTTTTGATTTTTTGTTATTAGATGTTTCATTTAAGCATAATTAGATTTAATAAATAATTTCTATCTACAAGTTTTAAAATTCAAGTTAGGGTTTATAAAATTAAGTTATGGTTTTTATTAATTAAGTAGGGCTATAATAACTAGTTTAACATTTTTAGAAGTGGAAAATCTTGTATGGATGATATATTGTAAATTGTTTATCCAAAATTGTTTAAATTAATCCATTTTGCAAACTAGATTTCTATATATTGTATATATTGGTGAGATAAAATTCCAATTAATGTTTGTAACACTATATTGTGGTTTTAATGAGGATATTAACTTGTTAGTGGAATGAAAAAAAACTTAAATTGGTTACTAGTTTCTATTGATAAGTGAAAAATACTAATAAAATGCTATTTTTGCTAACTAGATTTTGGAAATTCTTAAATAAATGAGATTTAAAATCTAAATTATGATTTCATTATATTATTATCATCATGAATTGTAGTTTAATACATCAATTCCTGCAAAATCCATTTTAGATGTGATATTGTGAAATTTTCCTTAAAAGTATCGAAATCGGGCAAGTTTGTAAACTAGAATTTTCAAAATAATATAAATTAGGGTGTTAAAAATATAGTGATGGTTTATATAGTCTAGTTATGCTAATTAATGAATACTATGACCATTAATTTCTTTTAAACATCAAGTTTTGAAGTAAAACGGTAAATTGGTGTTTTCAGGTTTTACGGAATCGGACGATTTGAACGATTTTTAGGGTTTCAATGAATTAAATCATGTTTTATTTTATAAGTAATGAGTTTTATAACTATGAGTTGTTTGTTGATGCTTATCTCGATCAATCGGCGTTTGTACTCCGATATCGAGCAATATTTGGTTCTTTTGCATGAGCGGGACATAGGTTTTAACCTATGCGCGTTTCGTGCGTCATTTTGATGTTGTCCGTGATTCAGTTTACGATATTATATGTGTTTGCGTATAGGTACCCCTCACATGGACTGTGGGCGATGAAGAAAAGGATGGCGACACCGTCTTCGGTAGACAAGGACCAGGTGAGTAGATGTATATCTACGGGGGGAAGTCGGGTGGATGGCGTTTAGCACCCCCGCAAACATAGAATAGGGATAGTACTTATTGTCATTAGGAAGCCAGACGTGACCTTAGAATTTCGGTGAGTAGGACCCTAGTAGTGACCTTAGGTTGGACTAAATTGATTTAGAAAGACCTTACCCGAGGATGAATATCTTGGAGGAGATTCGTAGATTTCAGGTAGATACACACACGCACACACTGAGACTCGACGTGGTGTATACGTGTATGTGTATATATATATATATATAGGACTAGGTGTAGATATATTTATATATATACATATACACAATATGTATATGTGATACCAGGATGTGATATGATACACGGGGATGAAACAATATAACTGGGCTTGATGCCGTGATTCTTGGCTTTACGGTCGTGTTATGATGTTAGCGGATCATTAGAAAATGAGATAATGAATAGGTATACATAAATAATAAAGGGTGGTGATGATATTGAAGTATATGGGACTCTAAAATAGAACCCGGACCGTAACCTGTGCATGAAATTCTGATATGATATCATATAGGTGTGACTTGATTACGACATCATATAGGTGTGACTTGATTTCGATATCATATATGTGTGACTTGATTACAATATCATATAGGTGTGACTTGATTACGATATGATCTAAGTGTGACTTAATCACAATATGATACATATGACATGATATTTCTGAGGATAAATAAACGATGTATAGTTATGCTGACAATGATATATGATTGCTGTATGCGATTACAGTATAGCACCTTGATCTTGACATGTGTTGATGATGCTATTATACGAATGCTGAGACACGTAGGTGATACTTGACCCGTACCCCAATATTGGGATGCTGTACGATGGATTTTACCGTACGAGGCATAGATATAATGATTAATCCGCACTCTTGATTCGAGGAAGCCGTACTACGTACGTGACGCTATTGAGACTGGATCTTCGACTATTAGAGATATGGATTCAGACCTTAGGTGGACTCTTATTTCTTATTGACTAGTTTCTTAGATTTAGTTCCTTAGGAGGTTAGATGGACACTAGTTTAGGCTCGAGTCATATAGTTGTAGTTATACTTGTATATCACAGATGGGTGGTTATTACACATCCGTCTTTACATTCATACCGTAATCATAATGGTGCATGTTCATTCATATGTTTCTATAATCAGAATAAAACTTTGCCTGTTAGGACACCAGCACCATTACCGATGATGCGCATATTCCACGCACACTTATTTTCCGGCTCACACACATCATCATCGGTAATTTCTATGTCACGTACACTTTAGATCTATTATCTTTTATTGATACAATCAGCTAACAGCTAGATCGATATAATATTGTGATTACTCTCTGGTGTTAGTATAGACATGGTATTTATTATTTAGACATTTCATGCATTCGCATTTTCATGTTATCATGCAGTATTATGGGGCATATGCCGACACTTATCATATACTTACTCAGGATTTTGGGATTTTGGATTTCTGTGAGATTTCTGGATTTTTGGGGAAAACCGTAAGAATATATAAAAACTTCTCTCTCTCTCCTCCTCTCTTTTTAAAACATAAGATGCGGTTTTCTCGTGATGTATGCGTCGTCCACCATAAGATTTCATGTTTTCTGTTGGATTTCGAGACCCGATTCGAGGAGTGGATGAACCGTCTCGGGTACATGGTGGGCCCGGTATGGTACCCCGGGGCAAGAAGATCGAGTTGTAGACGATGAGCCTGGAAGGGGTGGACTACCTACCGGTGATGTCTGGCGCGGCGGATATCCGGAGGATACCGACCGTTGTCGTGAGATTTGATGATATGGGCCGATCCGGACTGATGGAGCCCGGGATATTGAGACTATGAGACATTGAGATTATAAGGTATTGAGACTTGAGATTTACATGTTTTGTGTCGATGCTTGACACGGATTTTCATGGATTTCATCGTTGATATTTCAGATTTCTATACACATTTTACCATGATAAAAGTTAAAGATTTCTTATACAGATATATCTAGATTTCAGGATTGGTTATTTCACATTCATGGTGCATGCATACTCATTCACATGACATAGTTCTATATGGGGCACTGATACGAGCACAAAGCATTTGCACTTATACGTAGCTTATTATCCTGTCTTTACTTGATGACCAGTAGCATATTATTATATTATTATGACTAGGACAGCGTCGTGCATTCGATTTCTTTTCGCAGATATGTTCTACTCACTAGTTGGCAACTCACCCCCGTTGTGCCAAATTTTATTACAGGTTCGATGTACAGGTTTTCCTGGCAGCTTGCTGGCACATCTTTTCACTCAGGGTGATTTGCATGGTAGGTTGGTTCACTTGTATCTGCACCGCCATTGTACTTTTATTATTTCATTTGTATCTAGAAAGCTCCATCAACCAAACTTGTATAACTTGATAAGTTTACTGGACCAGTTATTTATTTCGACCTTAGAGTCGCGCTTGTATTATTATGGTATCTGGTGGATTTGTTTTCTTTTAAGTTTTGAGCCTCGCCCTTTAGCGTTGTATACTATTGTGCATTGGTGTGGTTGTTTCCGCCTTTTGGCGTAGTGCTATCTCCCGTTTGGGGATGCTTTTTATTGTTTGTGTATATTATACTTGTTGTACCTGGTTGGGGGCCAGTTTTTACAAAGGAGACTCTGACGAAATTTTTGAGAAAATTGGATGTTGCTTTTAAACTTGTTTTCTACATGTTTTACTTTTCTTCTTCTTCTTTTATGGTTTAGATTTCTGGGCTTCGGCTTACTTAGGTTACGTTGCGCCTCTAGACGCTTCGTAATTTAAGTGCCGGTCACGTTCCGTACTTTCGGGTCGTGACAAAGTTGGTATCAGAGCGCTAGGTTTAACCTTGTATATATCTAGGGTGACCCTTGGTTGATGGAGTAGACGAATTAGGTAGAGTGACGTACCGTGGGTATGATCCGCGGCATACTTACGATACGCTACTCTTCTTAAGTAGCCTTAGGATGTACATTTGTTTGCACCGCATTTCATTCGTTCCTTTGATCTATCTTCGTCGATATCGGAGGGTGGTTTCTGTTACCATGGGCGCACGGGTAGAAGGAGCTGCGGCTCGAATGCGATAACCATTAGGCTATCGGTTATTCTTGAGGATTGAAGCATTGTTTAGCATGCGGGAGAAAGGTATTCACATGCCGTCCAGACGAAGTTAAAGGATTCGAACTATTGTCAGAAACCCATTTTACCAAGTTTAAAGTATTCGGAAGAACATGCAGGTATTTCGATGGACCCTCTAGAAGAATGAAACCCTAACTCGACATAATGACTACGAGAACGCCCTTGAACCTTAGGGTTTACGGCAGTTCCACGGTGCCATTAGTGAGGCTTGGGTTTGCCCTTCTAAGGCTGGACCATCGATGCTGGGGTATGTACCGGATATTTTTAAGCTGTACTTGAGTGTCGAGCTCTCGGGGAATTATGGGATTTTGATGGATCGATCAAAAAGTTTAATGTAGTCCGGACATCAGGTGAAGGGATCGACTACATGGGAGACTTTAGATATGAGTATTGCCGTTGGTAGCACAGTCAGCACACCTATGAAGAGACAAGTTCGAAGCAGTCGACACCAGAGGAAAGGGGGAAAGAGGCGCACATTGACGATAGTGTTTACGATTGTGATTTGGTGATTTGAATTTCTTATTTTCGTTGATTGGATTTTGGTATTTTGAGGATTTTGGTTCTACGATTGGTATTTCTTATGTGCACATTCATTATATTCTATGCGTGTTTCGTATATCGGTTTTATTGATGTTGTTTTGTACATACCCAGTGCACTCGATTTGGTTTTATACATTTTAAGATTTTGATTTGATTTCGTGCATATGGTTACACATGATTTTGACATATACTTCGACCTAGTTTTCATGCACTTTCGTACTGTGATTTCGATTTTGATATTCGGTGTATGTTTTCGTGCACCATGTGCACCTGATTGAGATTCTTGCGCACACTTGGCGCACTTGATGCGATTTTGTGCACACCAGATGCACTAAGTCGGGGTTTTGTGCAGATTAGATGCACCTGATATTGAGTCGTGCACGCCCGTTGCACTTGACAGATGTTTTTGGTGCACACCTGTTGCACTTAGTTTCATTTTTGTGTGTATTCGTGGTATCTGTATTTAGTTTCGATTTCAGTGCGCACCGGACGCACATGATATTTTTATGATGTGATTGGGATTGAATTCAGTTTAAGCAGTATGCTTTTATAATCATTACTAATGATTTGATAACCAGGCGGGACGTGCATGTTAAATAAAAGATATATATGTAAAGTTATTTTTTTTAAAATAAATGTCCGCTACTTATGCCGTGGCACGTGCATCACACGGCGATTTTCAAAAGGGGTTCTTGCATGCTTCTTTATCCAGATGTTTGGACGATTTTACTATGATGCGCACAATATATAAGTTGTAGTTTTGATGTATATTATGTTGGTTTTCGTATTGGGTTTTGGTATTTTATTTTCGCCATAACTCCGATGATCGTGTTATACTTGACGGAGTTGATTTTAGTTATGTATTGATGATTTCGGAGCCCCGACGATTTGAGTGTTTTGGCTGAATGTTTTAGTAATTGGGGGGAGATTTAATTTAAATTCGGGGACCGAATTTCTTAAAGGGGGGAAGATTGTAACATTTTAAAAATTATTAAATAATTAATTAAATAAATAAAATCGTTTAAGTGAATTTTATAATTTTCGGTAAAGTAAAACGTAGTTTTCATAAAACTAAACCGTAATTATTTTTCATTATAAATTTAAAAATACCTATTTTAATTATGTTATTACTAGTAAATGGTGTTTATTTAGCCACTTATAAATTTTTAGTTTAATTAAATATTTTTCTTAAATTAATTATTTTAAATATTAACATAAGCTTTATTTTTACACTAAATTAATGTAAATTACAAATTTGAATGGATTTAATTAGCAAAAGTGAACCATTACATATTAGAATCAAGTGTGTTTCATGCAAAATTTATTTTCAAATTTATCCATGGTTCTAGACCATTCTAGGTTAAATTAAGTGAGGAAAATAAAGAATTTTTATTAATTTCATGAAAAGACTTAATTGTGTGATATTTTTGTGAAACCTTCTACACTTTTCTTCATCTTTTCTCACTCTCCTATCTTTTCCTCACCTCATGGCCGGCCTCACCACCATGGGAAGCCCCAAAAATTTTCCCCCATCATTTTTGTATTAAAAATCATCAAAATTCATCAAAAATTCAATAAAAAACCCACAAAATCCTAATTAATTCCTACCCTCTATTCTTTGCTCATCTTTACATGGATTTTGGAGATGGAAATCATTCATTTTGGAGGCTTATTTTCATGTTTGGATTTAATGTTGTGGAGGTATAAATTTTCTTCTTTTGATTTATTATTATTAGATGTTTCATTTAAGCATAATTAGATTTAATAAATAATTTCTATCTACAAGTTTTAAAATTCAAGTTTGGGTTTATAAAATTAAGTTATGGTTTTTATTAATTAAGTAGGGTTATAATAACTAGTTTAATATTTTTAGAAGTGGAAAATCTTGTATGGATGATATATTGTAAATTGTTTATCCAAAATTGTTTAAATTAATCCATTTTGCAAACTAGATTTCTATATATTGTATATATTTGTGAGATAAAATTCCAATTAATGTTTGTAACACTAGATTGTGGTTTTATTGAGGATATTAACTTGTTAGTGGAATGAAAAAAAAACTTAAATTGGTTACTAGTTTCTATTGATAAGTGAAAAATACTAATAAAAATGCTATTTTTGCTAACTAGATTTTGGAAATTCTTAAATAAATGAGGTTTAAAATCTAAATTATGATTTCATTATATTATCATCATCATGAATTTTAGTTTAATGCATTAATGCATGCAAAATCCAGTTTAGATGTGATATTGTGAAATTTTCCTTAAAAGTATCGAAATCGGGCAAGTTTGTAAACTAGAATTTTCAAACTAATATAAATTAGGGTGTTAAAAATATAGTGATGGTTTATATAGTCTAGTTATGCTAATTAATGAATACTATGACCATTAGTTTCTTTTAAACATCAAGTTTTGAAGTAAAACGGTAAATTGGTGTTTCCAGGTTTTACGGGATCGGACGATTTGATCGATTTTTAGGGTTTCGATGAATTAAATCATGTTTTATATTATAAGTAATGAGTTTTATAACTATGAGTTGTTTGTTGATGCTTATCTCGATCAATCGGCATTTGTACGCCGATATCGAGCGATATTTGGTTCTTTTGCATGAGCGGGACATAGGTTTTAACCTATGCGCGTTTCGTGCGTCGTTTTAGTGTTGTCTGTGATTCAGTTTACGATATTATATGTGTTTGCGTATAGGTACCCCTCACGTGGAATGCGGGCGATGAAGAAGAGGATGGCGACACCGTCTTCGGCAGACAAAGACCAGGTGAGTAGATGTATATCGACGGGGGGAAGTCGGGTGGATGGCGTTTAGCACCCCCGCAAACGTAGAATAGGGATAGTACTTATTGTGATTAAGAAGCCAGACGCGACCTTAGAATTTCGGTGAGTAGGACCCTATTAGTGACCTTAGGTTAAACTAGATTGATTTAGAAAGACCTTACCCGAGGATGAATATCTTGGAGGAGATTCGTAGGTTTCAGGTAGATAGACACACGCACACACTGAGACTCGACGTGGTGTATACCTGTATGTGTATATATATAGGACTAGGTGTAGATATATTTTTATATATATATATATATATACACACAATACGTATATGTGATACCAGGATGTGATATGATACACGGGGATGAAACAATATAACTGGGCTTGATGCCATGATTCTTGGCTTTACGGTTGTGTTATGATGTTAGTGGATCATTAGGAAATGAGATAATGAATAGGTATACATAAATAATAAAGGGTGGTGATGATATTGAAGTATATGGGACTCTAAAATAGAACCCGGACCGTAACCTGTGCCTGAAATTCTGATATGATATCATATAGGTGTGACTTGATTACGACATCATATAGGTGTGACTTGATTTCGATATCATATATGTGTGACTTGATTACGATATCATATAGGTGTGACTTGATTCGATATGATCTAAGTGTGACTTAATCACAATATGATACATATGACATGATATTTCTGAGGATAAATTAACGATGTATATTTATGCTGACAATGATATATGATTGATGTATGCGATTACAGTATAGCACCTTGACCTTGACATGTGTTGATGATGCTATTATACGAATGATAAGACACGTAGGTGATACTTGACCCGTACCCCGATATTGGGATGCCGTACGATGGATTTTACCGTACGAGGCAAAGATATGATGATTGGTCCGCACTCTTGATTCGAGGAAGCCATACTACGTACGTGACGCTATTGAGGCTGGATCGCCGAATATTAGAGATATGGATTCAGACCTTAGGTGGACTCTTATTTCTTATTGACTAGTTTCTTAGGTTTAGTTCCTTAGGAGGTTCGATGGACACTAGTTTAGGCTCGAGTCATATAGTTGTAGTTATACTTGTATATCACAGATGAGTGGTTATTACACATCCGTCTTTACATTCATACCGTAATCATAATGGTGCATGTTCATTCATATGTTTATATAATCAGAATAAAACTTTGCCTGTTAGGACACCAGCACCATTACCGATGATGCACATATTCCACGCACACTTATTTGCCGGCTCACACACATCATCATCGGTAATTGCTATATCACGTACACTTTAGATCATATTATCTTTTATTGATACAATCAGCTAACAGCTAGATCGATATAATATTATGATTACTCTCTGGTGTTAGTATAGACATGGAATTTATTACTTAGACATTTCGTGCATTCGCATTTTCATGTTATCATGCAGTATTATGGGGCATATGCCGACACTTATCATATACTTACTCATGATTTTGGGATTTTGGATTTCTATGAGATTTCTGGATTTTTGGGGAAAATCGCAAGAATATATAAAAACTTCTCTCTCTCCTCCTCTCTTTTTAAAACATAAGATGCGGTTTTCTCGTGATGTATGTGTCGTCCACCATGAGATTTCATGTTTTCTGTTGGATTTCGAGACCCGATTCGAGGAGTGGATGAACCGTCTCGGGTACATGGTGGGCCCGGTATGGTACCCGGGGCAAGAAGATTGAGTTATAGACGATGAGCCTGGCAGGGGAGGACTACCTACCGGTGATGTCTGGCGCGGCGGATATCCGGAGGATACCGACCGTTGTCGTGAGATTTGATGATATGGGCCGATCCGGACTGACGGAGCCCGAGATATTGAGACTATGAGACATTGAGATCATGAGATATTGAGACTTGAGATTTACATGTTTTGTGTCGATGCTTGACACGGATTTCCATGGATTTCATCGTTGATATTTCAGATTTCGATACACATTTTACCATGATAAAATTTAAAGATTTCTTACACAGATATATCTAGATTTCAGGATTGGTTATTTCACATTCATGGTGCATGCATACTCATTCACATGATATAGTTCTATATGAGGCACTGATACGAGCACAGAGCATGTGCACTTACATGTCGCTTATTATCCTGTCTTTACTTGAAGACCAGTAGTATATTAGTATATTATGACCTAGGACAGCGTCGTGCATTCGATTTCTTTTCGCAGATATGTTCTACTCACGAGTTGGCAACTCACCCCCGTTGTGCCAAATTTTATTACAGGTTCGATGTACAGGTTTTCCTGGCAGCTTGCTGGCACATCTTTTCACTCAGGGTGATTTGCACGGTAGGTTGGTTCACTTGTATCTGCACCGCCATTGTACTTTTATTATTTCATTTGTATCTAGAAAGCTCCATCAACCAAACTTGTATAACTTGATAAGTTTCCTGGACTAGTTATTTATTTCGACCATAGAGTCGCGCTTGTATTATTATGGTATCTAGTGGATATGTTTTCTTTTAATTTTTGAGCCTCGCCCTTTGGCGTTGTATACTATTGTGCATTGGTGTGGTTGTTTCCACCTTTTGGCGTAGAGCTAGCTCCCGTTTGGGGATGCTTTTTATTGTTTGTGTATATTATACTTGTTGTACCCGGTTGGGGGCCAGTTTTTACAAAGGAGACTCTGTCGAAATTTTTGAGAAAATTGGATGTTGCTTTTAAACTTGTTTTCTACATGTTTTCCTTTTCTTCTTCTTCTTTTATGGTTTAGATTTCTGGGCTTCGGCTTACTTAGGTTACGTTGCGCCTCTAGACGCTTCGTAATCTAAGTGCCGGTCACGTTCCGTACTTTCGAGTCGTGACAACATGGTCCCAACTTTCTCCCATGTTCATTGTTTAGCTCATAGATGATTCTGTACATGTTTGCAAAATTTTTGAAGCTCGTTTGAAAATCGACAGAATGCAGGTTTTAGTATTTCAAGTTTCGGAGTTCGTTTCGTTTTCGTAATCTAACATTATCCGTATAATTTTCTTTCTAGGCTCTGATACCACTATAGGGTTCCTATTGACGACAGTAAGGTTTTTGGAGGCATCGTCCGTGCCATTTTCAAAAAATTGCCGTTTCAAGGAACTCTAAATAAGAATCGATAACTAGAAAATAATACGTAAACTAATGTAAACCATTTACATCTAAGTGAAATAGAAATACAACCTTTGTAGATCGGCCTTTCACTTCAAAAGCTCTTTGTAGTAGTCCTTTTGCTGCGATCATGTTGCTCCCGGACTGTTGGACGGCTCCACGAGAAGAAGGCAACGGTCTTGCTTGAAGTCTTCGAGGCCGAAGATGATCTACGTCGAGAGCATACTAGCTCAAGCTTCTACTTCACTAACTAAAGGAATAGTGAGGCAAACACGCTATACTAAAGTGCTAATCTAGTAGAGGATGATGAATTAGGAAGTGGGCTCACTTTAGAATTTCTTTTCTCACAATATTTCCTCATTTGGATCAAACCTTAGAAAGCTTTTTCTTTTTGGAGGAAGAAGATGAAGAAAGAAAGAAGAGAATGAATTAATCCAAAGTGAGATGATTAACCATGGGTGAGTGTGTATCATATACAAACTCATATAGAGACATAACCATGGCTAATTATAGTGGTTAGGTTAATAAATATCCTAAGTAAAACAAAATGGATGGACTTTGTCAAAGCACTCACAAGTTTCATGCTTTGAACAATTATCTACTAATTTTGTATTTACTTTGAATATTAAAACCCTACCAATATAATTATAATGGTGTATGTCTCATACACCCATGCAAAATGTATCAACAACCATGACACACACAAATAAATAATGCACATCAATATATATCACATATATATTACATGTACACACATGTGAGAAAAGAATGCTTAAGTGAGCTAATATTAGTTAATGTAAATTAGTATATCAAATATACAATTATACACTAAATTATTAAATCAACACTTGATTTAATAATCTGGCTATATCACATATAACCGACTAACACTAAATGTACCAACTTATCGAATCAACACTTGATTCGATAACCCGGCTATATCACATATAACCGACCGATACAAAAGTCGCGAGAATAGAATACGGTATCACATACACGCATTATTCTCGGTCCCGCACATATCACATATGCGCTCCTATTTCGTTTTGCCTGAGCCAGTAAAACCTCTATGTAGGACTCTAAAGACTCGTCAATACGCCGGCAGTAGGTGATGATCACATCAAGCACCCACAAGCCGTCAGTAGTACTAGCTGGACGTAACGGCTATCCGGGTATTGAGCGATCAGAAGATCAACAAGCAAGCCCGCTCCAGCTCCTGCAAAAGCCGGACAGTGACACTACCGTACAGCCCGGTCTCCTCGTTTGATATGTCGCATATCAAGTCTAGGGGTGGTAAACGTCAGATCCCAATAACCGATAAGTCATTACAATATGAGGCTTATAACGGGTTGAGAAACTACTGGTTACACTTACCAGTAAATCTCTAAACTAGCCCAGGCCAGGGACTTCCCTGTAATGGCCAATCGAGCACAGCGCAACATCAACCCCCGATACCGGGAGAGACGAAACCCCTCTTATCGCTCATTGCCTCCATGTGACTTGGGACTGTACCCAAAAACCACCGTTTTGCACGCCCTCTTGGATGTGGTAAGGTGGAAATCAAAGCACAGTGTGAATAACACAAGACTCTATGACGATCTCGGGTCTACAGACTAACCTGTACCAGTGTCACCAGAGAACTACCATCTGACGTGAGGTATAATACCATCTGGGAGTTCTCGGCGAGTTCGTCCAGTGTACCTAGTCTCCACCGAGCACCCGTATATCATCTATGATGTCAAACACTAATGGATATGGGATCATCCATCGTCCATCTATATAGGTCGAGAAGTTATACGCTAGTCTACTCTGGTATATCGATGCCCCGTCTCGATACACCCACGACTAGGGACCTTAAAGGATGTACTTATGGACTACCATGGCCCTATTAGGATGATCTGCATCATAGTCCTGGTAGTCAAGTACACATCCTAAGGGCTTTACCAACATGTAACAGAGAGACAATCAGTATACACGTTAAGGTAAAGAGTAACCAGATAGCATACTATCATGTCGAGCAAGAAAGTCCTCTCTATATATGTCCAAGCATCCACTGCAATATACATATCATGTATAGTAATGGCCTCTAGGGCATACATATAACTAACAGCTATCACTATACCTTGCGATATTCGACCAAGCTGCAGGCTCAGTGCTCGTCCAAGAGGTCGACGGAGTCCAGAAGCCGGTATACTATATGAGCCACGTCTTCAAGGACGCAGAAACGAGGTACCCAGCCATAGAGAAGATCGTCTTGGCACTCATCGTGGCCTTAAGGAAGCTACGGCACTATTTCCAGGCGCACACCATCCTCGTTCTTACAAAGCGGCCTTTTGGGGCTATCCTCGCCTCCCCTGCGTCCTTTGGCCGCTTGGAGAAATGGAGGTGGGAGTTGTCCCAGTTCGACATAAAGTACCACCCGAGGCAGGCTATCAAGGCACAAGCCCTGGTCGATTTTATGGTCGAGTGTACCATCCCCAGCAAAGAGCCAGAGTCCACGCCGGCCCCCGCAGCTCAACCCTCAGTCGATGGGAAGCCCAACTTTGTCCCTGATTGGATCCTTTACGCCGACGAGTCCTCGGCCGAGGAAGGCTGTGTTGCTGACCTCATCATTTGGGGCCTGAACGAGGCAGAAATGGAGTATTCTCTGAAGATCGAGTTCAAGGCCTCAAATAACGCGGCGGAATACGAGGCCCTGATGGCCGGACTGTGCATAGCCTGCGGACTGGGGCTGAAAACAATTCGGATCCACAGCGACTCCTCCCTAGTCGTTTGCCAAGTGATCGGCCGATTCGAGGCACGGGAGCCTCTGATGGTGAAGTATCTAGCCGAGGTAAGAAGACTGTGGAAGGACTTCCACGAAGTCTAGGTGGAGCAGATCCCCAGACAGCTGAACGCCTAGGCCGACGCCTTGAGTAAGCTGGCTTCATCTTATACGGCCAACAACAAGAGGAACATCCTCATCGAGGTCTTGCCACGGCCCAGCGTGGAAGATGGGGCAGCGCCACTTCAAGTGTACAAAGCCCGAGAAGAAGACCGGGATTGGAAGAAGCCCCTCATAGAATTCCTGAGGGAAGGTACGCTCCCAGAAGATCAAGGAGAAGCCTGCCATCTCTGAGCCAAAGCTCGCTATTTCGTTTGGAGCAATGGGAACCTATACAAGACGTCCTTTACTAAGCCCCTGCTCCTGTGCGTCGACCCCCATGAAGCCGACTACGTCCTCTGTGAGATCCATGAAGGGGTTGGCGGCGCGCACTAAGGGGCCCGCACCTTAATCCAGAAGGCATTGCTCCAGGGGTACTACTGGCCGACAATTCATCAGGACGCCTAGAAACTCGTCAGGAGATGCAAGAGCTGCCAACTCCATGGATGCATACCTTGCCTTTCTGCTACCGAGCTAACCGCCCTAACCTCCCCGTGGCCGTTTGCCCAGTGGGGAATAGACATGATAGGCCAGTTCCCTACCGGTACGGGCGGGCACAAGTACGTCCTCGTCGCAGTGGACTACTTCACGAAGTGGATCGAGGCCATTCTCATCAGGAAACCGAATGCCACGGCGACTATTAAGTTCCTGCAGAACAACGTGATACTCCGGTTCGGCATCCCGAGGTGTATCATCACCGACCATGGGAGAAATTTCGAAGACGAAAAAGTTAAGGAATTCTGCAGCGAATATCATATCCTCATGAAGTTTGCCGCAGTCGCACATCCCCAATGCAACGGGCAAGCCGAGGTTGCTAATCGGGACGTCCTCCGAGGTCTTCGCACACACCTAGAAGGACGCCAAGGCAGTTGGGTCGAGGAATTACCCCGGGTCTTGTGGGCCCTGCGCACGTCGAAGAAAACCCCCACCAGGGAGACCCCTTTCAGCCTTTGCTAGGTACCGAGGCAATGGTCCCAACAGAGATCGGGCTCCCCAGTCACCGGGTTGAACATTTCGACGATGAAGCGAACACCTCAGCCCTCCGAACTAACCTGGACATCTTGTTAGAGAAAAGGGACTGGGCTCAGATCAAAGCTGCCGCCTATCAACAGCAAACCACCTACTACTACAATGCGCGAGTCAAGCATCGCTCCTTCAAGACCGAAGATTTAGTCCTAAGGCGGAACGAGTTCATCGATTAAGGCAAGCTGCATAAGTTTTCCCCGAAATGGGATGGTCCTTTCCTCATCTCCGAGGTCCTGCCCGGCGGAGCCTATCGCTTACAAGATGCGGATGGTCGCAAGTTTCCACGGCCTTACAATGCTGAGAAGCTCAGCTATACCTCTGAAAAGAATGTCTACGAGTGTATTTTTTCTTTCACGAAGTCGATGTAAACCTTTTAAAAGTTCTTTCTATTTAATAATAAGAAGAGAACGACAGGTCATCGTAAAAAGGAAAATTTCATTTATTCGAAAGGTATTATGGGCTCCTCAGCCTTACAGAAAAGTAATAAGGAAAATTTACAACAGAGGGGGAACGAGATCGAGGAAGTACTCCTGGTGATACTCAGAGTAGATTTCTGCTAGCCGGGCCCTGGCCTCTGCAGCCCGCTCCCGCCGATGTAGCACGTGAACCTAGGACGCCATGGAATCACCTGACGCTTTGCCCTCTGCGCCTTGGTTCACGACGTACCTCTTTTTGAAGCACTCCAAAATGAGGGCCAAGGATCGGTCGTGCCTGGCTTTTGAGATGAGCCAGAGCAGGAAGATCGACCGCACCTTGTCGAGCGCCTTGCCCAGCAGCTCCTTAGAGAAGGGGTTGACCAACCCTGGGGACCTCCTCCAAATTGCGTACATCAGCAACTGAAGGAGGGAAGACCGCCGAGAGAGAAGCCGGCTGATGTGACCCTCGAGGCGCTGAACCACTCCCCGGTACCCATCCTCGGTCAGGGATTGGTCGTATGCGGAGACGCCGTCGAAGGTGATGATCTCTTCGATCGAATACATGCGCCCAGTTATCTTAAAAAGCGATGCCGAAGAAGTTGCCGTCTCCTTCTCTATTCATAACCTCAAACAGAATCCTTAAGGACCCAGATTCGCGCGCGCATGGGCGCGAATCCTGGGATCCACCAAGATTACTCCAATACCGCGCCGCCAAGTGGCAGAACCGACACGGCTCCCCGAAACGTTATGCCTCTCCCAAGCATTCCTGACACGTGCCGCCTGCGATGGTCGCCCCTCCCAATGTTCACGAACCACGGAAGGTCAGGCTGAGCCTCCAGATCCACCGAGCAGCTACCCTGCTCGGTCCATCCTTAGCAGATCACTACTTGGGTTTTTCAACAAAGCAATGTAAATTCTTCTAAGTTCTTTTTATTTAAACAAACAAGAAGGACAAAGAAGTCGAGTATTGCAGAAAAGAAGAATTTTATTGATGCAAAGGTATTGTAGACTCCTCAGCCGTACATTGAAAAAGAAAAAAGAAAAATTACAGAAGCGGGGGAAGGGGGTGCAGGAAACATTGCTCGTGGTACTCCGAGGATATTTCCGCCAGCCGAGCCCTCGCCGCCTCGGACCTCTACCTCTGATGTCGTCCATGAACATCGACAAGATGCCTCAATTGGTAACACTCGAGGAAGAGTTCCACTGAGCGATCCTGCCAACTCATCGAGATCAGGCCGAAGCGGCACAAGGACCTCATCTTATCAACCGCCTCGTCCTTCAGCTGCTCGGAAAAGGGGTTGTGTAGCCCCGACGACGTCCTCCAGATGGAGTATATCACCAGCTGAAGCAGGGGTGAGCGCCGGGGAAGCAGTCGGCCGAAATGGTCCTCCACACGCCCGATCACCGCCTGCCGTGTATCCTTGGAACACAGCTGGTCGTACAAGTACACGTCCTCGAAGGAGATGATCTTGGGGATGGTGAAAGGGAAAGTGTCCATTCTTACGCTTTGGGGATGAAGTAAGGAGTGATCAATACGCCCTACGTTAAATAGCCCCACAGCGCCCCCGAGAGTCCAACGGTCACTTGTTTCTTCCACTAATGTGCCGCCACACGGCGGCTATCCCGCCTTTCTCAGCGAAATTGGAATGACGCAGCTCTTACGCTTCGCCTCCCCCTACGCGTTAATAACACGTGTTGCCAACGACAATTACTCTTCTCGATGTTCACACACCGGGGAAGGTCGGACGGAACTTCGTGAATCCACCGTGCACCTAACCTGCTCGGTCCATCCTTGGCTGGTAAATTCTTACCCACGACGCCAAGGATCAAATCCCTCACCAAGAGGCAACCAGGCAGCAACCTTGCTCGGTCCATCCTTAGCAGGCCTCTCCATGCCCTCCCGCGCTAAGGATCAAAGCCCTCACCAAGAGGCAACCGAGCAGCTAACCCGCTCGGTCCATCCTTGGATGGTAAATTCTTACCCACGATGCCAAGGATTAAAGCCCTCACCAAGAGGCCACCGGGCAGCAACCCTGCTCAGTCCATCCTTAGCAGGCCTCCCAATGCCCTCCCGCGCTAAGGATCAAAGCCCTCACCAAGAGGCAACCGGGTAGCAACCTTTCTCGGACTATCCATAGCTGGTAGTTCACTACCCATCGACGCCAAGGATCAAAGCTCTCACCAAGAGGCCACCGGGCAACAACCCTGCTCGGTCCATCCTTAGCAGGCCTCCCAATGCCCTCCCGCACTAAGGATCAAAGCCCTCCCTAAGAGGCAACCAGGCAGCAACCCTGCTCTATCTATCCATGGCTGGTAGTTCACTACCCACCGACGCCAAGGATCAAAGTCATCACCAAGTGGCCACCAGGCAACAACCTTGCTCGGTCCACCCTTAGCAGGCCTCCCAAGCCCTCCCGCGCTAAGGATCAAAGCCCTCACTAAGAGGCCAACAGGCAGCAACCCTTCTCGGTCTATCCATGGATGGTAGTTTACTACCCACCGATACCAAGGATCAAATCCCTCATCAAGAGGCAACCGAGCAGCTACCTTGCTCGGTCCACCCTTGGCTGGCAACTCCTTGCCCACGACGCCAGGGATCCAAAGCCCTTATCAAGAGGCAACCGAGCAACTACCCTGCTTGGTCTATCCACGTCTAAGCGATCTCCACCTTGACTTCGGGGCCATGAAGATACCGACCCTTTACCGGTCATTGCACACTTGGCAAGTGGTCGAATTCAACTCGACGCGTGATCACTAGAAGAAAAACTGACCTAACATGAATGCAGTACTGTGCAAATAAAAACGTTTACCACAAACAGAAGAACACTGCAAAAGAAAAAGATTTTTTATTCATAAGAAGTTGGAAGTCTTTACAAGAGGTATTATGGGCTCCCCAACCTTACAAAAATCCCCGGAGGCTTACAAAATTTTAGCGCAAAGAGAATAAGGAGGCGGGAAAGTTCAGGCCTCAGGGCCGGGGAGAACCTCGATGAGCTGCGTGTCCATTGCGACAACCGGGGCGGCGTCTTGAAGGTCGGCGTCCATCGCAGGAGCCTCGGTGTCGGGAGCCGGGGGGACCGACTTCTCCCCAACGCTCCTACCGGGGCCTTCTCCCTCTGCAGTGCTTCCGGGGGCATTCCCCTACGTGTCATCCCCGCGAGGGTACTCACCCCGGAGCTCGCTGTCAGGGAACTCCGGCATCTGGCCTTGACGGCGTCGAGGGAGTCATGACAAACGACGGCAGCGGCTCCAGCGAGGTCGGCGTAGAACTGGTCCGACTTCTTGTAGCTCTCCACCGCCTTCGACGCTCGAAGCTCAGCATGCCTTGTCCCCTCTTTCGCCGCCTCGTTCTCCCTCCAGAGGGTGTTCGCCGTCTTCTTCAGGGTACGAGCACCCTGGAATCTTCTAACTTTGCCTCGGCGGCTCGGGCAGCCTCTCGGCACCTGGCGATCTCCTGGTCCTAGGCCGCCACCCGGTCTTCGAGAGCAGCGACCTTCTCCATCGCCGCCTCCAGCTCTAACCTTGAGCTCTCCTCTCGTGAGGAGAACTCTCCCGTGGCCTGCATCGTCAGGGCTATCTCCCCGTCCTCCATGTTGATGATGAGGGTGACATGCTGGAGGACCTGAAGAAAACAAAGAAGGTTAAAAAGGAAAAGGGGGCACCCAATTATGCGAACAGAAACACTGAATGAAGAACCAAGTGTGGTACGAACACTAACCTGCACGGCCTCTTGAGCTATGGCCGCCATTTGGGCCCGGAGGGTCCCCCGAGGGATTCTCCGAGAGCAGGCTGTCGGCGACGGAAAGCCTTGAGGGTACCTCGAAGCAAAGCTGCCCATTGTCCACGAGGATCGGGGAAGCAGGGGAGTGGGGCACCATCCTATGAAACCTCTTGAGGAGCGACGCAGGAGAACCGGTTTCACCTCCCACCTCCGGAGCCCGGGGCTCTTGTTCCTGAGCACACTTTCGGCTCGACGCACGGCTGGACTCTAGGGCCCGGGGCACACTTGGACGCCTGTATGGGTGGCCGCCAGTAGAGCCGGAGCCGGCGGCGGGCGAGAAGGACCGGCACCTCCGGCCTTCTTCCCCTTCTTCGTTTCGACCAGGGCTGCCCGAAATTTGCTAGGTCCATGGGTCCTTCATAAGACAAAAATACAAGGAATCAGCAACACCAGGAAAAATGAAAGAATACACAAGTCTAAACAGGTCGCCTGAAAGCTCCTAACTTACCCGCGAACTGGGTGAGGCTGAGCCCGGCCCAATTAAGGGTCCGCTCAGACAGCAGCACATCAGCCCGAGGGAGGGGCTCCCACTTCGACACCACCACCGCGTCGGGATCATTCAACCGACTCACCCGCGGACAGCTGGCCCTTTGCCACTGGATGGGCACAGGCCGATCCTCACTCTCGGGCGGCCCAATAAACAAAAACTTCTTCTTTCATTCGTGAATGGAAGAAGGTACTACGACAACCCCCGACCCGACAGCGTCCCCCCGTTGTTTTCTAAAAGAGATGTATACCCAACTCGGCTCGCTTTTGCGAGCGCCAGGGTGGTTTTTGTAGAAAAGATAAGAAACAAGAAGGCTCCGGCTGAAAGGGATCAGACGCAATTTCAACCAGACCAGGAACCTAAGGAGGATCCTCCAAGAGTTCGACACTAGCTGGCCCGGGGCTAACCCAAAACAATTCAACGCCGCACTTACCTCGGGGGAGAAGGGCAGACGCATCCCGGCCCAAAAGGCTTCCAGGTACAAGGCAATCCCCTTGCCCCGTACCTGGTCTGCCCTCTCCCTCTCCTCGGCCAGACGAAGCGAATAGCCGGGAGGAATGAGGAAACGAGTCCGGATGTTGGCGAGCTCATCCGCATACCTCAGCGTGGATGGCACGCCAAGAACACCCGTGACCTGCGCTCTGGGGACCGCCCCCGTCGCACGACCCTGGGAAGCGTGACTAACCTTAACGTCCCGGGGGGACTCCGACTCTGACGAGGAAGAGGAAGAAGAAGTAGAAGAGGAAGCTTCAGAAGACTCCCTAGACTCTACCCGGACTACTTCTACAGACTCCTCGGAAGAAGACATCTAACCCGATCAAAGGGAGGTGTCCTTGGGAGATCAAACACATGGAATCCGACCTGAGGAGAAGAGCGCCGAGCTAACGCGACCAGGGACGAGGAATTATAAAGAGGTATGGGCTCTGTTAGGGATCCCACCTCTATTTATAGCGGCCGGTGTATACATCCTGCGGCTCCAATCGCCTCCCGCCAAAACAAAGTTTCGCAACCAACGGCCGACAACGTTCCTCCTGTCGCACTCACATTGGGCGCGTCCCTTCGGGCACGGGAATGCCTTCGGCCCGTCTCATCAGCCAACCAACGCTAGACACGTGGGCTGTCGTTTCGACGATCGTACGCACAAATCGGCGCTTCCTCTTTAATGCGAGATCTCTCCCTTGATCCGCCGACGTCATCAAGAAAATACTACTATTTGCCCAGGAATGCGTGCAGACGATATCTTCGAGTGAGAGCTCACCCCAGGCGATCGATCAGACCACTCTCGACCCGACCCAGGAACGGGTCGAGACAAGAGTGGGGGGCTAATGATGATTCTCCGTATCGGTGACTCTCCAGATGCTGACACGTGGCTGATGACGTGTCCCAAAACTTACAAGAAAGGATCAAGAACTTCAGTTGGGATCACACCTCAGGCCTTCGGCCTGAGGATCCTCCCGACCTTCGGTGGCCTTCCAGACCACCCCTCGGCTCGCCTCTGAGCTATCACAAAACCAAGATGCTTCGGCCTCCCGCTCGTCCCTGAGCTCCCCGCCGATCTCATCTTCCTCGGTCTCACCGACCGACCCACAACGCTGATCACAGGCGCCTCCTCCATGGCTCCGCGAATCTCGCCAGGCGCGAGATATCCGCCACCCATGATCTCGCGTTCAACTCCATCATAATCCCCCATTAACGAGGCTGTCTCGTTATTAATGCGGGATCCCGCCTATCATGCGGACGTGACGCCAGGGGCGTAACTGCCGGCGTGAATCTCACGCCCGCCTGCCCATTGCTGTCGCTATATAAACCCCTCTCTCAGACCATTCAGGTAAGCCAATTTTACTCCAATAGGCCGTTACTCTGCCAAAATACCCCGTCTAATTTGGTCGTCGGAGGGTCCTCGGTGGCATAACCACCCCAGGACTTCCTTGCAGGTATCTCGGCCTCAACCATACAAAACCCACTGAGATCCACACGCTCTCGGAGGCAACCCTCCAACTCAATCTCAGCCGTCCATCAGCGCTTGCAGCAGATCAACGGAAGATAACATCTGAAGGAGATCCAGAGATCCATCACTTACTATTCATATTTGTACTCTTTTGTTCACACTATATGCACATCATGTTTTTATTGTTTTCTTTTAATATGCACATATTCACATCATACTTCTTGAGAGACTTATATAGGCTTAGCTCCTGATGGATATTTTTCTTGAAATGTCTGTCAGGTTTAGAGATAGATAGTGATCAGGTGTTACAAGTGGAACGACCGATGCAGATTTAGTCCATTTCTCCAGTACAGCCGATTGTGCATTTTAATGCAAACTATATAACCATATTTATCTTTATTATGTCACACTTAATACTTCACAAAGGTATTTTTGTGATATTTACAGGTAACAGGAGTTTAATTATAAAAAGAGAAGAACAGAGACCAGCACATGCGGTTCACATTAATAAAATGAGTTAAAAAGAGAATAGAAGCATATGAAAAGATTTATAGAGAAATAAATGACTTAAAACGATCAATTCAGAGCAATGAAGTCAGAGACCAAAGTGGAGCCCACTTCTCCAATTTTGGCCGGGATTTAGCCAAACCAGACCTGGTTTTAGCGACCCCCTTTGGCAGAATTTTCTGGATTTTTTTTGAAGATTTGTATTTTTCTTATGATTCTGTTGGTACCCTGTATTCGATGAGAAACCTATAAATACTCATCAAATACAGAGGGCTATTTATCTTCTCTTTTATTACTTTTTGGAGGTTAGGGTTTTCAAGAGCATGATCTCGGTTGTAACCAACTTACCTTTACTTTATTTTAATTATGTCTCTTTTAATTTCTTGTTTTTATTTTTATGTTATGAGTAGGTAATTTTTCTATCTATCTATCAAGGGTTTAGATGAAATTGGATCTATGAAAAGTGTTTGATTCTATTGTTCTAGTATTTCTTCTATGATCTTAATGACAGATACTTAATGATAAAAATAAGTTCTTTGTTTGTAATTCTAATAAACTAGGTAGATCGATAAGTGATTAACGACCATGAGGTTTATTTAGGGAAAGAATACACATTGCTTATAAACTAGTTATTTGATGATCGATTAACAATTATGAAAGTAATATAGGGAAAGTAAAGTTTATATTTTTATTGTTTATATTTGATCTAGTTAATTAGGGTTAATATTGACTATTCAATAAGTTAGGTAGATCTTTGCTTGACAAGCATTAGGTTTGCCTAGTAGAAGGTTAGATCAATTTAATTCTTAATTCACTAGCAATTAATCTTTATAATAATTTTCTTCTCTTTTAATTAGATATTCAACGTAGATGTGGAATCAAGAGATAGAAATCATTTTTATTTAATAACACCATAATTAGGCTCAATGGATTCGAAAACCCTAGGTTTTTCTTATTTCATATTTTATCAAACTTGCTTTTACTCTATTTAAGTATTTTCTAATCTTTGCAATTTACTTTCTTAATTATTGCATTTAATTTATTAGGTCAACTATTTCAAATCTGGTTATATCCCTTTCAATTCGTTCTATCTAACTAAGATTACCATCCTCCCTGCGGATCGACCCATAAGTGCTACGAATGACAAACCGTGCACTTGCGGTATAAATTTAAGACTAAGAAATAACCCATCAAGTTTTTGGCACTGTTGCCGGGGAGGATGGATGCAATTTTAGTTGGCTTTTGCGATTATTTTTCTTTATTTACATCTTTATTTTATTCTGTTATTTTTAATTTTTATTTCAAGAATTTTGGAGCTGTAGAGAACTACTTGGAGAGAGACAGAGAGAGGAGCATGTAATGCCTTGAAAAGTCATTTTGATATTTTCCCAAAAATCGGTGAAAATTTGGTATTTTTCCGTAAATCGTCTTTTTGTTATTTTGCAGTTTAGGCCTAATTATACCTAATTTGGATAGGTAATTTCTAGTTTTTAGTAGCTAATGAGTTACTTATAAAATTCTGGTCATTTAAAATTTTTCCCTAATTTTTCAATTTTTTAATATTATTTTAAGCCGGTAAAAAAATACATTAAATTAGCGATAAATAAAAATTTCTTTGGCTAATTTTAATCTATAGAACCATGACAACTAAAATCTAGTTTGTAATATAAATTTTTAGTATTTTATTTTAAGTTCTAGTTAGTTATAATCGATGGAAAATTAAAATTTTAATTATTTGAACTAAAACTTGCAAATATGATATTGTGGGGGGTCTTTTTGCATGGAATTCTTTTTGTAATCACTCACACACACCCTCACCCCTCCATGGCCGAGCCCACCATCAACATCCCACTTCCCCCCCTCAAAAATTTTCTCCATCTCATTTGTATGTGTGAAATAGAGTTAAAGGTATATGTTAAGATGTATTGTTTTGGAGGCTTAGTGTACCTTGATTTGAGGGGGGTTGACTTGGAAAATTTTGCACAACACCCACACCATCCCCCCCATCACCCCCTGGCCGAAAATCTGCAGCTCCTCCCCCTTCACTTTCCTCTTTTCATTTCCTTCAATTTTAATCAAAAAAATTGCTCCAAAATCCAATTTAAATCTCACAAATTAATTTCCATTCTTCCTCCCATTCTCCTTAGCTTTTATAACTTGAATCATGGTGTTATGAAGCCATCATTGGAGGAAAATTCTTCTTGCTAGATCTCTAGATTTTTAAGGTATAATTTCTACCCATTTAAATTCTTATTGTTAGATTTCTTTAATTGAGTTGTTTTAGTGTTAATTTTAGTGCTATTTGCATACTAGTTTTTTTTAAAGTTTATGGCTTGAGTTGAATTAGGGTTTGGAAAACCATTATTAGGTTAATTAAGTTATTTTGTTATCTAGTTATTATACAAACCAAATTTAAGAGGTTACTTTGCTTAGTGGGCTCAAATTAGTGTTAATTTAGTGTTTTCATGTATAGTTTGGATTGGAATTGCTCATTTTGAAAAATTCAAGAGAGTGGGTTGTGATCAAGTTAGGGTTTGCAGTGTTTGATCATGGTTTTAATGGGTAGATTACCATGTAAATTGAATGCAAAACCCAAATTGGTTATTAGTTGCTATTTGTTAGTCTAAAATTTTGCTAATTGTGTTAATTTGGTTAACTAGGTTTTGGGAATTTAATTAATCAATTGGGATAAAAATCTAATTAGGGTATCCATGGTATTATTAACATTTTAAATTGTATTTTAATATTTTAGATCATGCAAATCCAAACTAAATTGTTGTTTTTGCATTTTTGCTAAAATGGTTGAAATTTGGGTAAAATTGCAAACTAGTTTTTTTGAACGTATATAGTTTGATGAGATTAAATTGTGGTTATGGGTTATATGACTTATTTAAGTTATTTAATAAGTATTATGGCCGCTAGAATTGTTTAAACTTCGAGTTTTGTACTAAAACGGGAAATTTTGCTTGCTAGTTTTTCGGAAAAACGG
This sequence comes from Agapanthus africanus, assembly GCA_030015575.1. Taxonomy (NCBI): domain Eukaryota; kingdom Viridiplantae; phylum Streptophyta; class Magnoliopsida; order Asparagales; family Amaryllidaceae; genus Agapanthus; species Agapanthus africanus. The sequence goes on along the minus strand of CM057345.1, from coordinate 330,800,157 downwards.
CTTTTAAAGTGAATTTGGGTTTTTTGTGACTTTTAACCTATTTTATATTAAAATTAGTGTTCGTGAATGTGCAAATGAGTGTATTTGGGTTTTTCTCGATGGTCTGGCGTTTGTACACCGATGTCGAGGGTTTTTGGGTTGATTTGTGGAAGTAACCATAGGTTTTGACCTATGTGGGATTCGTGTGTCGTTTTGGTCATGAGTCGGATTTTAATGCGATGCGGTGCGTTATGATATGTAGGTACCCCCATGTGGACTTCGAGACGGCAAGCAAGCGCATGGCGACTTCGGCACCGGCGAACGAGGACCAGGTGAGTCGATTTATATCTACGGGAAGAAGTCGGGTGGATGGCGTATAGCACCCCCGCAGTCCGTGGTGGTGTATACGGATGCGTATACACACCAACAATTATTATATGTTATTTGGGATTAATAACGATGTTAGGATGGATATTGGTGTGTTGGATTACTTTAGTGTTGCGAACCCTAGGGTAGTGTTGCACTACACATACACACATACATACTTGCATACATTCCTATTTATATATGCTCATGGGATTCTTTATAGTTATGTGTTCACATGGGTATGGGACTATGTGTTCACATACGGATATGAGGACGATAGTAGAGATTGAGCCGAGTCGATGAGATTTGTTTTGTGGTTGTGATGTCGGTTTGTACGAGACTGTCGATCAGTAGTCAGATCATGACTATATTGATAATATTAGTATTGTACTAGACATAGGTCAGTACCCTGGACTATGATCTTGGATAAAGAGGATACCAGATGAATAGTGTGATGAATATGATATTAACCCGTACCCAGATTTGGGGATGCCGTACGACGGATTTACGTACGAGCTATATTTTGATGATTGATCCGCACTCTTGACTTGGGATGTCTGATTATAGATATGGTATCGGATATGATATTATTGAGGCGGGATCACCGACTAATATATATACAAGTATGTATATGTATCGACTCAGATGTTAGGCGGTTTCCTTACCTGTAGCCCAGCTGGTCAGCTTAGCCCTTTAGTTTAGTTTAGTTGTTAGATTAGATTCGATTCTTACCTATTTCAAAACTAACGAATCGTGGGTATTTTAAAAGACAGCCCAAGGGATCCTACGGATATTTCAAAAGACGTATCTTTTCATAAAAACACCGTAGCCCCTATTTTCAAAACCCCATGATTCGTGTTATTTCAAAAGGCACCATTTGTAGGACTTATATTAGGTTAATGCAGATTAGTTATAGCTGCGTCTAGTATTCAGCTCCCGCTCTTTATTGTGGTTCGCTTCGCATCGCATGCTTATATTATGTTTCATACTCCATTATTGATATCATGCTGTTAGGACACCAGCACCATCACCGATGATGCGTATGTACCACGCACACTTACTTGCCGGCTCACACACATCTTCATCGGTAATTGCCATGTCACGTACACCTTTGAAATATTATTGCTTGACTTAGCTTGTTAGTGAGTAATTTGACATGATATTAGTATACCTGCCTTATATGCCAGCTTAACATTGTAGTTATTACTTGTCACTTCATGCATACTGTTATTCATTGTTATTCCTACATTCATGGTTTTACATGCTATTGATGATTTGGATTCGGATTTCCATAAGATTTTCTGGATTTGGGGGGGGGGACCGCAAAAACTTATATAAACTGATTTCTCTCTTTTTAAATAAAAAAAGTGCGGTTTTTCCCATGATGTATGAGTCGTCCACCATAAGTTTGCTGATGGATTTCGAGACCCGATTCGAGGAGACGGATGAACCGTTTCGGGTACATGGTGGACCCTGTAAGGTACCCCTGGGCAAGAAGCGCGTGATGATGATGATGTGAGCCTGGCAGGGGAGCACTACCTACTGGTGATTTTACCCGATGCGTCGGATATCCGGAGGATACCGTCGTGGTCTTGAGATGAATGGTAGGGGCCGGTCTGGACTGACGGCGCCCTAGATATTGAGACTATGATATTGAGATTTCGAGATATTGAGGTATAGAGACTGTGATGTAGAGATATCGAGATATTGGGATTACGTTTTGTGCCGATGCCAGGCACTGTTTTATGCTGATTTCATTATGATACCTCATTTTAAAAATACAGAGGAAATCTCACTAAATTATGAAAACAGTTCTTCATTTACATGTATTCTGTTTTCATGTATTCATACCTCATTCATATGATATATTGCTACCTGAGGTACTGACACGGGCACATGAGATTACACTCGGGTTAGATATCTACCCTAGCCTTGTTATAGGTTGCATGTTATTCTTATATTTGAGGATATATTATGATCATTGACCTAGGATTGCGTTATTTATGCGATTTCTTTTCGTAGATGTTTTTCTATTCACGAGTTGGCAACTCACCCCCGTTGTGCCCCAGTTTCTTGCAGGTTTGCCGTACAGGTTTCATTACGGCTTTGCGGGCATAGTTTCCTTCGGGTGATTTGCTAGTAGGTGGGTTTACTTGTATCGTACCCCCATTATATATCTTGTATATCATTATTCTGTTGTATCTAGAAGTTCCATCAACCAAACAAGTATTTATTTGAGATAGAGACCTGTGATGTTTATTCTTTCGACCTTAGAGTCGCGCGTTGTATTTCTGTGGATTTCTTGTTGTTTTGAGTTTCTATTTGAGTTTTGATCCTCGCCCTTGGTGTTGTATATTATATTGCTTGTGTGGTTGTGGCCGTCGATTGACGAAGAGCTAGCTCCCGCTTGGGGATGCCTTTTTTTTTTTGATTTCGTATACTATTCATATTGTATCCCGTTTGGGGGGCAGTATTTACAAAGGAGACTCTGCCGAAATTTTCAGAAAATACTTGATGTTTTTAAAAACCGCATAATTCGGCTTATGCTATTAAAACTACTTGTTTTAAATTGGTTTTCCTTCACTCTACTACTTTTCTTGGTTTGGATTTCTGGGTTTTCGGCTTACTTAGATTACGTACGTCTCAAGACGTCTCGTAGTTTAAGTGCCGGTCATGTTCCGTACTTTCGGGACGTGACAGAGTAGAAGACCAGAACCAACACCAAACATCCGCCAAATATTTGTCAGACTCATATTGCGATCCGCGGCCTCACCAGAGCCTCGAGAGTCGCGCCTTCTTGCTGGTGTCACGTGTGCAATTCTCTGTTGATTTCTAGATTAGTTTGCGATGAAGTGTTAGTGCCAGCATAACTAAGCGAATCCGCAACACTTTCACCTTCTAGTCTTGAGCGGTTTTTGCTTTCAAAGGCTTTGGTCGAAGATTTTGGCTGCGGCTAGACCTCAGATGAATCTTAAGATCTAGGTTATAGGTTGTAAGTTTTCAATTCCTGTTTTTAGTAGAGTAATTTTAGTTGGTTTTAATTTTAGTAATTTCCTTTCTGCATCTTTAATTTTGTTTCAATTAAAAAAAGGAATATAATTTATTATGTTCATGTTTGCTAGTGTATGCAATGTTGGATTAGGGATTCTACACATTTTCTAGTTAAAATTGACACAAGCAATCCTAATATGGCTGACACAGTTACAGTTGAACCTATCTTCAATATAGGTACAATCCTGTTCGCACTTCTTTACCATCTAAACATGTCGATCAAATAATCAGAGGTATATATATGAAAATAAACATGTCGATCAAATACCACCAAACATACCTATTGCTCATCCTCGAGCAAACAAAATCCTGAAAAAGAAATCATAGCTCACTTTCGTACACGTCACGGTTGCACTTAGCATGTGCAACAAGCCGTTAAACCGTTGGGTTTTCCTAGAGGACGAGTTTTGTCTCATGAGGTTTTTCAGCAGATACTACCCACAAAATCCGAGATTTAGCTAAGTTCGTGAAAAGTCTAGTAGTTAGTCCTTAGGACTTTGTTTCAAGTTCCAACATTGTATTTGTAGGGTGTTTTTCGTCACCCCATTGAGATAGGAATGCGCACGCTTGTCAGGCGTATTACAGATTCCCCCTGCCTAGGGTAGGCCGGGATTTATTGATTGTGAGGATCCGAATCTCTGGCAGCCGTGGACTAAGCTTCCATTAATTACCCCTCACCTTTAAAGCAAGGGAACCTCCGATTGACGGGTCAAACTGGTCATGCGAACTCAACGTGCAGTGTGCGTATGCGTGTGTCTTGAGGGGTTTTGGGTATATCAGGAGCCTCGCAGAGTTTATGGGGGTCCTTGTCATAACCTGGAAATGGCACGTGACCGGCACTTGCGTCATGTGAAGTCTATAAGACCCCACCATAACCCAAGTAAGCCGAAAGCCCTGAAATCTAAACCTTTTTAGGAAAATAGTGGAGGTGAAGTTTTGAAATAAAGGTATAGTGAAATCGAGTGCTTCTTTTAGAGTATAAGTAAATTTTTATAGAAATGCAAGCGGATGTATACTAAAATTTGAAAACGTTTTCGTCATTTAAAATTTGGGCAGCACCTCCTTTGTAAATTTTAATCCAAAACTAGTACATAACAAGAATAATATAGGCATCCCCAAGCGGGAGCTAGCTCTTCGCCAATTGGCGGAATCACAACCACGCAATATAAAATATACGACGCCCAAGGCGAAGATCAAACACAGAAAGAACATAAAGAAATCCAAAACATTTTCAATCCAATATAAGAAGATACAAGTCTTGACTCTAAATACAAAGAATATACAACTGGTTTCTAAATCTACCAAATATACATAGTCTGGTTGATGGGGCTTTTAACTAGATGCAATGAATATAAAAGTATACAAAGGTGGTTACGCTCTGAACTGTAACCTACCTACCCAAGCAATCACCCGAAAGAAGCTATGAGCCAGCAAGCCGGTATTGATTTGAGCGGTCGATCCTTGATTGGTGTAGATTTTATGTGTAGTAGTTAACCGCAATCAATAACGGTGTCGCGCGTAGCGAGACTGAGATGAGTACGGGTCGTCCTCTGGGAAACGTGGAATATTTTATTCTTACTTTAGACGTGTTGAGAAAGAAAGGAGGAAGAATAAAGAATGGTTGTAGGTTCTAGATCTATGTTAAACACGGATGCAAAATATAGATCTAAATTAATTATGGATGTAAGTTTATATGAAAAGGGGGCTTGTAGGGTTCATTAGGATTTAGTAGTTATGGATGATTAATTAAAGATTACCTTTTTTTATCCTTTAATAGATTTAAAACTAGAACGACGGTGATGCATGTAGATTAGGGTTTCTGGTGGGAAAAGGGTTCCCACTCTAAACCCCTAGCTCAACCTGGAACTCCGTTCATATCTAGCCTTTACCAAAACAATCATTAATCTAATCTCTAATCGCGGTCGAGACTAACAATAAATTGGTAGCGCGCCCGATTAGGATGTTAATGATTCTTTTGATAAACTTTATAGGACGTAAAAAGAGTTTAAAGATCTTCATCATCCATTAACCTATCCTAATCCTACGAACCCTAACAAGCGGAGAATTACTCGCGCATGTTGGGAGAAGAAGAGATGGAGAGAGAATTCATAATGAAACTACAAAGAAATAGAATAAGAAAAAGAACTACCTTTATTAATCAACAAAACTCATTTACACTTTGTTCCCTTAGAAAATGATTACAAATACTAGTTTGCTTCTCGATCTCTTCTAAGGAGGTAGATGAACCGTTGATGATCAGCCTGGATGCGTGAGCCGTCTTGGACTTCGTGATCTCTTCAGCTTGATGCCTTTTCCAAGAGGCTCTCGGTCCTTATTTATACTCTAAAAGCCAGAACCCTAGAATCCAAATTTGGAAGCAAGAGGTTAGGATTGAACAGAAAAAATCCCAGCTCACAATTCCTCTGTCACGCGGCGGATCCGCGGCCAAATGGTGGGTTTGGCCGCGGATCCGCGGCCAAATAGTAAGCTTGTTGGATTTGGTCTTTTGGGCTTTTATCTTTGTGACACGTGGTGATCTTTTGAATCTCAGGAAACTGAAAATATTCTCGTAGTTGCTTCCAGACTTGATTTCTTAGTTTGCTTTCTTAATTAGGCAGGTTTGCTTTAACAACTTTGATTCCCTTGATTTTAGCCCTGAAAATTCTGCACAACAACTCCACAAATAATATTAGTAGAGTTTGTTTTATTGAGATATTAATTTTAACATAAAGATTTGGTCAATGATATTTTTGCATACATTTTCCTACCAAATGTTAATTATAATATATCAACACATGAAAAATAGTATTTTTACAGATAAACCCTCATATGTATCATATATTATAATAAACACCTTTTCTAGTATAGAAATAGTAGGAAAAATTTAATAACAAATCTGCAGTTTTATCAACTGAACAAATACCCCGAAACTTATCTTTGATCGTCCCAAGCAAACCAGTTTATTCAAGAGAAGGAGAAAAAAGAAAGGAGAAAACTAAGCACATTTTCGTAGGCAAACACGATTGCACTGAGCACGTGCAACAAGCCGTTAAACCTCTAGGTGTCCCTAGTAGGAGGAGTGTTGTCTCTTAAGGGTTTTCAGCGGATTACACCCACAAAATCCTATAATAAAAGAGAGATGGTGAAATTTACATATAAAGATAAGAACCATATAAGAAATACTTTGAAAATTTAGAGTTTCCAACTCCACTAGATTTTCAGTTGTCATGAGCCCTATCTTAATAGTCATGAAAAGATGTTAGAAATCACATCATCCCTCAATAAAACATCGTTTTTATTCTTCATTCCTACCTTTCATCCAAACATCGATCATATAACCCTATGTGTGTGTAAAGAACATCCCTACACACGGAGTCAATTCAAGCTATCATACTCTTGTCCATCTGCCTCAGTACTTTTTAATTTGATGAATATTTAGATTTTCTCACACATTTTCATGCGACCGTTAATACTTCTTGAGGTACTAACCGACCGATTACTCATGTGCTTGCTGATTAGGTGATAGTATTTTCCTCGTCTTGCACCACCTAAGGCTTAGCAGTGACTCCCAAACCAGTTGGTCTAAGGCACTAGGTGATGAAGCACCCTCGCTATATTTTTTTTATTGTTGCCTGGGCGATAACAAAACCAGTGTTCATTTTTTTCTTCACCATTTTATATTTTATTCATTTTTTATTTCCTTCATACTTTGGCTTTTAGACAAGAGCATTTCAAGGTATCCTCTACTATCCCGAGTTTCAAGACGTGTGTAAGTGTGTATAGTAGGGTGTCAACATTCAAATGTTTGGCTTCCAGAATAGGAACTATTTTTCAGACTTATTTTTATCCTCAGATTAGTGACTTCTTTCATCTTACTAACCCTTGGGACAACAGCTCATAACTACTTATTACTAGTTCGTTTAAGAAAACTTCTAATTTTCTTGGTTTTCTTAAATTATTCCTATCTTTTAAATATAATTTTTCACTTTCTACTCTTTTGTTACAAAAATTTTTTTTGAATGCCCAGCGTCAAAGATAATTCAGTGAATACAAAACTCCCCCCAAACCTGTTTTCAGCAGTGTCCTCACTGATATTGTCTTTTGAGAGCATGGACTTGTATACTTGGGGAGAGACAAAAGGGGTAAAATAATAGTTAAATGAAAACTACTCCCAAACTTGTTCTTTGGCACACACAGATATTCAGTTAAGTCCATTTTTACTCACCTCCATTTTTAAAATGAGAAAATGTTACCAAAATATAGAGGTGAGGCAGAGGAAATTCAGTTCTGATAAAGTGGCTCTTGTAAAAACAGGAGCTCCTCCACGGGGTCAGCAGAAAAATACGGTTTTAATCTATGCTCATTTACTTTAAAAATTGAATCGTTTTTCAAATTTTCAACTTCTACTGCCCCGTGCGGGTGTACATACTGCACCACAAAAGGTCCTTTCCAACGAGATTTAAGCTTACCCGGATGGAGATGGAGACGGGAGTCGTAAAGAAGGACTTGTTGCCCCGATGTGAAGGTTTTTCTAAAAAGTTTTTTATCGTGGAACACTTTAGTCCCGTTCTTTACTATCACCGCATTATCGTAAGCTTCATCGCGGAGTTCGCTTAGCTCATTCAATTGCAGCTTCCGATAGCTGCCTGCATGATCAAAATCGAAGTTAAGCTCTTTAATAGCCCACATTGCTTTATGTTCGATCTCGACAGGAAGGTGGCATGCCTACCCAAACACTAGGCGGTACGGAGACATACCAAGATCGGTCTTATAAACAGTGCAGAATGCCCAAAGAGCATCCGTCAATTTGGTTGACCAATCTTTACGGTTTTTAGAAACCGTCTTCTCCAAAATTTGTTTGATCTGCCTATTTGAGATCTCAGCCTGCCCGCTTGTTTAGGGATGATAGGGCGTAGAAAGTTTGTGAGTGATTGAATATTTTCGCATCAAAATCTCGAAAGACCGATTACAGAAATGTGTCCAGTTGTCGCTAATTATAGCGCGAGGGTGTCCGAATCGTGAAAAGATATTTTCTTTAAGGAACTTAATGACAACTTTGTTGTCATTAGTGCGACACGGTATAGCTTCCACCCATTTCGAGACATAATCAACCGCTAACAAGATATATAAGTTCCCAAAGGAGTTGGAAAAAGGGCCCATAAAATCAATACCCCAAACATCGAATATTTCCACAACCAATATAGGTTGGTGCGGCATCTCGTTTCTTCGTGAAATCCGACCCAAATGCTGATATCGCGGACAAGTTTTGCAATGTTCATATGCATCTTTAAAAAATGTTGGCCAATAAAAGCCATATTGCAAAACTTTCTCCGCCATTTTTCGCGGACCAAAATGACCTTCGCATGCCTGATCATGACAAAATGATAACACACTCTTGAATTCATCGTTAGGGACACATCTGCAAATGATTTGATCGGAACAATACTTAAACAGATAAGGTTCATCCCAGTAAAAGTATTTTACTTGGGATAGAAATCGAAGTTTGTCTTGTTTCGACCAATCGCTAGGAATAAGTCCCGTCGCAAGATAGTTCACAATATCCACGAACCAAGGTTTGTAGGATACAGTCAAGAGCTGTTTGTCAGGAAATGAGTCATTTATCGGCACGGTCAAAGTTGGCGAAGAAGTGATGCGTCAAAAATGGTTGGCTACAACGTTTTCACATCCACTCTTGTCTCGGATGACAAGATCAAATTCTTGTAACAATAGGATCCAACGTATTAGCCAGGCCTTCGCATCCTTCTTCGATAAAAGATGTCGTAGGGCGGAGTGATCAGTGTAAACCACAATTGGCGAACCAATCAAGTAGGGCCTGAATTTCTCTAATGCAAATACAACTGCCAAGAGTTCTTTCTCGGTAGTTGTGTAATTTATTTGTGCATCATTTAAGGCCCTACTTGCATAGTAAATTACATATGGCATCTTATCAATGTGCTGTCCTAAGACAACACCAATAGCAAAATCTGATGCATCACACATAAGCTCGAACGGGTGGTTCCAATCCGGAGATGATAGAACAGGGGGCTGTAGTGAGCGATCCTTTAAGCGATACAAAAGCAGCCTTACAATCCGAATCGAAGTGAAATGTTGTATTCTTGGCCAATAGAAGGGTTAAGGGTCTAGCAATTTTGCTAAAGTCCTTAATAAATCTCCTATAAAATCCTGCATGACCAAGGAAGGATCGTATATCTTTGACGCATTTGGGACGAGGGAGGTTATAAATGACATCTATTTTAGCTCTGTCAATCTCAATGCCTTTTTGTGAAATTATATGTCCAAGTATAATACCTTCTTGGACCATAAAATGGCATTTTTCCCAATTCAAAGTCAAGTTCTTATCCTTACAGCGGGTAAGAACCGCGTCAAGATTATGAAGGCAGTCCTCAAAGGAGTCCCCAAAAATGGAGAAATCGTCCATAAAAATTTCTAGAAAATTCTCCACCATATATGAGAATATCCCCATCATACACCGCTGAAATGTAGCGGGAGCGTTGCATAACCCAAAGGGCATGCGTCTATAAGCAAAAATACCGAAAGGACAAGTAAATGTGGTTTTATCTTGATCCTTTTCGGCGATGGGGACCTGGTTATAGCCAGAGTATCCATCCAAGAAACAATTGTATTCGTGTCCAGCTAATCGTTCTAACATCTGGTCAATGAAAGGTAGAGGGATGTGATCTTTCCTCGTCGCGACATTGAGTTTCCTGTAATCAATACATACGCGCCATCCAGTTTGGGTGCGTGTTTGGATTAACTCATTAGCCTCATTAGTGATGACTGTGATGCCAGACTTTTTAGGGACCACATGAATTGGACTTACCCATTGGCTATCAGATATAGGGTAAATTATTCCACTATCAAGGCATTTGACGATTTCTTTCTTTACCGCCTCCTTCATAAAGGGATTTAACCGTCTTTGTGGGTCTCGGGTTGGTTTGGCTTCATCCATCAGATGTATGTAATGTTCAACAATTAAGGGACTAATCCCTTTGATGTCAGCCATTGTCCAACCAAATGCTTGCCGATTCGATCTCAACACTGCTAAAAGTGCGTTCTCTTGTTCTAAGGCTAGAGAAGCGGATATAATTACCGGAAAAGTCTCATTCTCTCCTAAATATGCATATTTAAGATGAGAAGGTAGCGGTTTGAGATCAAGAATTGGCAGAGAGATAATAGAAGGTGGGGTAAGGGAATGATATTCGGACTCCCTAGGAGGTTCAAAACTTGCATAGGATATTGACTCGGAAAGTGCTGCTGACTTTTGCAACGAGTCAACGGGTTCAAACTCAGGGATGGACTCATTGAACATATCCTCACTATGAAGTAGTGCAAGATCAAACGATGTCTCATTAGTGTTGTCGAGATCATCAAAGCAAAGTTCCTCATCCATGCAGCTTTCGGGAGTTATCTCGTGGATGGAACAAACATCCAGCAAATGAGCAGAAGGTTCTGATGGTTGACTTCCTAGCTTGTAAATATTAAGCACAATTGTCGTTTTCCCGAAGGATAAGTTCATAGAACCGTTACAACAATTAATTACAGCGTTGGAAGTTGCTAGGAAGGGTCGACCAAGTATCACCGGGATTTGATTGCGTGGGTTTGCCACAGGTTGTGTATCTAAAACAATAAAGTCCAAGGAAAATATGAATTCCCCGACTTTAATCAACACATCCTCTAGTTCACCCCGAGGTTTGGTGATCGATCAGTCTGCCATCTGGAGAGTACAATGGGCGGGTTTCAACTCTCCAATTCCTAACTTCTCGTATACTGAATAAGGAAGTAAGTTAACGCTAGCGCCAAGATCGAGTAAAGCACGATTAATATTTTTACCCTCAATAGAAATAGAGATTGTAGGACAGCCAGGGTCCTTACGTTTCTTTGGTATTTGCTGGGTAAAAGCTGTGCTAACATTACTCGTCATGAAAACCTTCTTAGGCACTTGAGTTTTTCTCTTTCTAATGCACAATTCTTTAAGGATTCTTGTATAAGATGGGACTTGTTGAATAGCATCTAGGAGAGGAATATTCACGCTAACTTGATTAAACATTTCCACAATTTTCTCCATTTATAGGTTAGGTCTGTTGGCCCTTAATCTGTTTGGAAATGGAGCTTGATCAATAAGTTTTGGGTCCAACATTTGTGGGGAAGATTGTGGGGACGGATTTGATCCCAAAATTGGAGTGGGAATCGACTTAGATAGATTGGGCGAGGTGTTCGTGCCTTGGGAAAAATGGAGAATAGGCTCGGATGATGGTGGGAGACTAGACGAATTAGGGGAAGAAGAGGAAGCTGGGGTATCATTGGTGTCACTAACATCATCATATTGCTCACCTACTCGGTTATTCAGTACTCTCCCCGATCTCAATGTAGTAACGGCATTCACATTATGATTTTGTGAATGGCTAGGATTTGGTAGGGGTTGAGATGGGAGTTTCCCTTTCTCTCTCGCACTCATTGCGGCGTTCAACTGTGCAAGTTGGTTTTCCATTGATTTAATACTTTCGCCGTGGGAGGCGGAGTCTTTCTTTATGGTATCAATAGAAGACTTCATATCAGCAGACATTTGAATGGTATGTTTCATAAACATATCCAAAGTTTGTGCGAGTGAGGAGTTATCAGTACCGGCCACTTGTGGTGTAGAAGTGATTGATCGATTCTCGGTGTGTATGTAGAAAATTTGTATAGAAATCACAACCAAAAATATTTTGACCACAATCAATAACGGTGTCGAATGTAGCGCGTTAGTAAGTGCGGATCGTCCACAGGGAAAGTGTAATCGTTCGTGTTTCGAATTAGATGAATCGAAACTTTAAAGAAAAGAAAAGAAAACAATTCATAATTTGTAATTGAAATTCAAGAATTAGAAAACCTAGATCTAATAACAAGAAACGATAAAATCAAGAATTGAGAGTTTGATGATTTTTCCAACCAAATATCAAGAATCGAAGTGTAGCTTGTAGGAGTAGATCGGATCTATAGATGTGGTGAGATCTAAAGATTTCATGTTCTTATCCATTAATGAATTGATACTAGATCGATGACTATTCGTCGAGGTTAAGGATCTTGCGAAGAAGCTAGGGTTTCCTCGTCTTATCCTTTATCGTTTCGATGAATCTCATTCAAATTCTAGCTTCTAGTTAATCAAATGATCAATCGTTGTTCCCTAGTTTTGAGTGAACACAATCAAGAAAGGATCATCCCGAAACTAGGTCATCGATCATTTGATTCACAAGAATTTACAATCGTTATAGGATTTAAGAATTGTAAAAAGATCTAAATCATCATCATTCTATTGATCGTCTCGACTCCTTTACGAGCAGAGTTTTACTCAAACAACACAACAAGAATCATAATCACAAATTGAGATCGAATCATGATGCAAGAATGTAAAGAAAGCAAGATTAAAGAATTTCACCTTTTATTTATATCAACAATTTCGTTACAATCGCTCAAGAACTACAAGAGGAAGAACTCGATCGTTGATTTGGCTTAGCTCGTCTCCTTGAGTCACGGATCGGCTTGAATCACTTGCCCGATTGAAGATCGGCTCCGCTCCTAAAAGGTTGAAGGCTTCTTGCTTGATTTGGTACTCGGGATCTTGAATTTGGATTGGAATTAGGGTTAGGGTTTCGCACAAGTTGTGTCACTCAACTTGTGGATGGAAGATTAAGAGATGGATGAAGAATTGAATGATGAACAACCTCAACCCTAGATCTAAGCTCTCTTTTATAGACCTCAAAACCCTAGATCTAGGATTTCAAATTTGAATTTTCCCTCCAAAAGTTTGTTAGCAAGAGATTTGAATTTCACTCTAAAAGTTTGTTAAGGAGAGCCTTCTAGATGAGCCACGTGGAGAATCGGGAGTCTTCTGGAAGCCTGTGCAGTTAGAGGAGCCACGTGGAAGAAAGTTGAGCCGCTGAAGCCATCAAGACGCCATGGTTCCGCGGCGCAAGCGGGCTCCCGCCGCGGAACCGCGGCGCTTGTGAAGCCTTAGGGCTTGTGTCTTCCGTTGCTGCTTTGGGCTGATGTTTGGGCCTTTTTATGATATGTTGAATTTTATTTGTCTTTCTGCATCACTATCAGATCGCAAATCTTGGAGTTGGTGTAATTTTGATCAGCTCTTTTTCCATTTTTTCTCTGTTCCTCTGAAATTTCCTGCACAGACTTCGAAACAAGTGTTGCGCAATATAGGGATGATGCAATGCCATGATAAACAGTCAATTTCCCTTAAAGTGCCGGTTTTAAAGTATAACACATGCAATCTGATATTTCAGAGATGTTTTGCTAATATGTGCAATATGAATACCGAACACTTCTAAATGAGTGCAAATGATAGGGAAATTGCTGTGTTAAAAATGCAGTATTTTCGACTGATCAAATTCCCCCAAACTTATTTTCGATCGTCTCGAGCGAATTGTTTTATTAAAAAGGGAAGGAGAAAATAAAGAAAGAGAAAAACTAACTAGCACACTTTCGTAGGCAACACGATTGCACTGAGCACGTGCAACAAGCCTTTAAACCTCTAGGTGTCCCTAGTAGGAGGAGTGTTGTCTCCTGAGGGTTTTCAGCGGATTGCACCCAAAAAATCCAATAATAAAAGGAAGATCATGAACATTACATTTAAAGACAAGAATTGTAAAAGAAAAGCCTTGAAAATTAGGGTTTCCAACTAAGCTAGCTTTTCGGTTGTCATGAGCCCTATCTTAATGGTCATGAAAAGATGCCAGAAATCATGTCCTCCCTCAATAAAACATCGTCTTATTCTTCATTCCTATCTTTCTTCCAAACATCGATCATATCACCCTGCGTGTATGTAAAGGACATCCCTACACCAGGAGAATTCAATTCAAGCTATCATACTCTTGCCCATCAGCCTCAGTACTTTTTAATTAATGAATATTTAGGATTGCTCACACACTTTCATGCGACCGTTAATACTTCTTAAGGTACTAACCGACCGATTACTCATGTGCTTGCTTATTTGATGTATTTTCCTCGTCTTGCTCCACCTCAGGCATATCAGTGACTCCCAGACCAGTTGGCCTTAGGGCACTAGGTGAAGAGGCACCCTCGCTATATATTTTTTATTGCCCTCGATGATAACAAAACCAGTGTCCATTTTTCTCACCACTTTATATATATTTTCATTTTTTTATTTATTTCCTTCATACATCGGCTTTAAGACAAGAGCATTTCAAGGTATCCTCTACTATCCCGGGCTTCAAGACATGTGTAAGTGCGAATAGCAGGGTATCAACGCTCAAAATGTTTGGCTTCCAGAATAGGAACTATTTTTTAGACTTTTTTTTATCCTCAGATTAGTGACTTCCTTCATCTTACTAACCCTTAAGACAACGGCTCATAACTACTTATTACTAGTTCGTATAAGAAAACTTCTAATTTTCTTGGTTTTCTCAAATTTTTCTAATCTCATGGATGTAATTCTTCACTATCTAATCTTTTATTATCTTATTTATGTACAAAAATATTTTTATATTTTTGAAATTTTTGAAATTTTTATGGGTTTTCGAAAATGTTTTGTGCTTATGCAAATGATATGCAAATGATGCGAAAATAAACACAAACCTCCCCCAAACTTGTTTTCAACAGTGTCCTCACTGTTCCCTTCTGCTAAATCTCAAAAAACCTGTAAGCTTGGGAGGAATTTTATTAGTGGGGGCAAAATATTTAAGTGATGAACCTCCCCCAAACTTATTTTTGGCTCAAAATTTTGTAAAATTTTATTTTCAAGAGCCAGAAAAAATGCCCCCCCCCCCCAAACTTGAGTTATGCAATGTTAAGCTTTTAAAATCACATGAGGGGGTCAAAAATTATTGGTCGATGCCAAGCTTTGCAAAGACCGAATGTCAACACCAACCATTCAAAAATTTTATCAATGCAGTGCTCTGGTTGGTGGAAGAAGAATTGGGGAAAAGGTAAGTGGTGGAAGAGAATGTGTGTGCGTCTCATTTTGGAGAGACGATGCAGTGAATGTGATGGATTACTCGCATTCTTTTTACAGTTCAGAAGAAAGGGTGGAGGTTCAATTTCAGTGATTGGATGTGGATTTATCTCAACACCCATGTCATTCAAAAATGCGAGTTCATCAGCGAAGATTTCCTCAAAAGTTCCATCAATACCCCGATGAATAATGTCATCACAAAGCGCGGGGTGATCTTCAGACTCTAAAAACGGTTCATAATCAGTGTTAGTTGTTGACCCGGACAACTCGATGGAAGAGTCCGTATGTGTATGATACAGAGTTGGGTCAAACAACAACATATGAAAAGAGTCAAGATCGGTATCAGGAGGATCATCAAATTCGCTGCTGTCGACATCCATTAAGTAGACAGAACAGACCTGAGCAGTAGGTTCAGAGGGTACACTTCCCAACTTGTAAATGTTTAGCTCAATTGACCTATTCCCGAAAGATAGGGTCATAGAACCATTACGACAGTTGATGATAGCATTGGAAGTGGCCAAAAAGGGGCGACTTAAAATCACCGGAATTTGATTCCGTGGGTTCGCTACAGGCTGTGTATCAATTACAATAAAGTCCACAGGGAATATAAATTCCCTGATTTTTATAAACACATCCTTCAGTTCACCCCTAGGTTTGGTGATTGATCGGTCAGCCATCTGGAGAGTGCAATTGGTTGGCTTCAACTCTCCGATCCCTAGTTGCTCATAGACTGAGTATGGAAGCAAGTTAACACTAGCGCCAAGGTCTAGTAGAGCACGGTTGATGTGTTTCTCCCCGATAGAAATGGAAATAGTAGGATATCCAGGATCTTTACGTTTCCTCGGTAATTGTTGGGGGAAAGCCGTGTCTACCGTCTTTGCCATGAATATCTTCTTGGGCACTTGAGTCTTCCTCTTCCTAGTGCACAAGTTCTTAAGAGTTTTCGCATAGGACGGAACTTGTTGGATGGCATCTAGGAGAGGGATGTTGATGTTAACTTACTTAAAAATGTCCATGATCTTCTCCATATGTGGACTTGATGAGTTAGCCCTTAACCGATTAGGGTAAGGTGCTTTAGCAATAAGCGCTGGGTCCATCATAGGAGAAGGTGGTGTGTGTGGACCCGATCCCAGAATAGAAGTGGGGATCGTCGGTGGAGGAGTAGAAGAGGTGGGCTGAGGTGTCGAGCCTTTTGGGAAACGAAGAATAGGCTCGTGAGAAGGTGGTGGGTTAGAAGAACTGGGGTCAGAATTAGAAGTGTGTGTGTGAGGAAAGGTCTCAGCCGGGGTATCATCGATAGATTTTTCAGTGTCATCAATCTCTTCCCCAACGTGTTTGTCAAGCACTCTTCCAGCTCTCAACGTGATTGCATCCACATGATGTGAATAGCCAGGATTGAGTAAAGCTTGAGCTGGAAGTTTCCCTTTCTCTCTTGCACTCATTTCGGTTTTTAGTTGTGCAATTTGTGCTTCCATCGATTTGATGTTCTCATTTTGAGAGACAATGATCTTCATCACATTCTCGACGAAAGATTGCAAACTTGCCGTCCCTTGGATGGATTGTTTCATGAAGTGTCCAAGGTTTGTGTTAGTGCAGAGGTATTGTCTGTACCGGTCAATTGCAAAGAGTTTTCATGTGGTGCAAAAGTGTTGACCGGATTTTGGAAGTTTTGTGATTGGAAGCGGTGCTGACTCAATTGAAGTGCTTGCTGTTGTGGTGGAAGGACCCTTTAGAAATTGTTTTGGGTTGGAACCGTGTTTTGAGATTGTGATTGGTTCTAAGCAAAGTTAGGGTGATTCCTCCAACCCTGATTATATGTGGAAGAAAATGAATCATTTCTAGGTCTTTGAAATGTGGCATTGGTATGCTCGTGACCTTGAAACGGAGAATTTTGTGGACATTCTTCCGTGAGATGTGATGGATCAGAACAGCATCCACATAAAGTTTTGGAGAGTGGCATTTGACTTAGGGCGGCGGCTAAAAATTTGTTTTCCATAGTCTCGAGTTTCTTTTGTATAGCTGAAATTTCAGCTCTAACTCCTATGGAAATATTATTGCCATCCCTAGACGATTGACTCACACCCTCCCACTGTAAAGATTTTTCAGCGAAATCTTCTAGAAATTTCCAGGCTTCCCCATCATCTTTGGTCATGAAGTTGCCTTGACACATTAATTCAAGGGTCTGTCTTGTGTTAGGATTAATGCCCTCATAAATGATTCGGCACAGTTCCCATTTGGGGATTCCATGATGAGGACATTAGACTAACAGATTCTTAAAGCGTTCAAGACATTGTGAAAATGTTTCCTTTGGAAGCTGGGTGAATTGATATATTTCGCTACAGACTCGAGCTGTTTTATGATGTGGGTAGAATTTCTTAAGGAATGCTTTTACGAATTCTTCCCAGTTTGAAATGGAATGTGCGGTTGTGTTATACAGCCACTTCTCGGCTATATCGCACAAGGTGAATGGGAGAAGACGAAGACGCAAAGCATCCACAGACAGCTGTGAGGTACCCATCATTGCGCATACATTTTCAAATTTCATGATAAACATGTATGCGTCCTCAGACTCGAGACCGTGGAATTTGGGTAGAAGGTTGATGTATTGGGGTTTAATCTGAAAATTTTCCCCGTTGGCTGGTGGAATGGAAAGACAGGTGGAAAGGGGACCTTGTGTAGGATAGCACCTCTCTTGGAGAGAGATGCGAGGTGGATTCTGCGCACCAACGGACGACGGCAGGGTAGTGGTAAAGAAGTTCGATGCAGACGGATCCATCGATGTGGGTGTGGTGGTGGGTAAAGAAAAGGGTAAGTGTAGAAATACCGACTTTAGGGTCGATCGGAGGGACGCGGACTAAACAGGCACTAGAATCCCGTTGTCCAGCCTATCTTGCACTAAAAAGGGTTAGTACAAGTGGCAGCGTGATTTATAATTAGGGGAATGAATGAAGTGTTGGTGTTTGTTTTTGAAAAATGATACGGATTTTTGAAAATATGATGCGATCACAACAAATGAAACAAGCAATACCCTAAAATCTAGTTGTCACCTAGGTCAGGCTCTAGACCGCTCCTAACTGCCAAAAAACAAGTCGCAGGATAAATCCTCCACTGCCTCTTTGTCCCTCCTGTGGCCAGGTAAGTGCCAGGTAAGTGGGAGGTTCTCCACTACGTAAGTAGTAGGCCTAATTAAGTAACCACTAGCCTTCGACACACTTGCCTTAGACACCACAAAAGAAAAGCGGATAAATAATGGATTACCCACGGCCTTCTTCTGTCCTAAGTGAGCACGACGGTCCTTAGAGTCATCTCTAGATATTTTTTAATTAATGAGGGTAATGCGGATGCAAGTTTGTGATTTTTGGGGCTTAGGAAGGGTAATGAACTCCCCACCTAATCTGGATTTGGTCGTGCCCCTTAATTTCCGTATTAATATGCAAACAACCAAAAATCAAAACACGCACAATTTTTGCTTTTGCGGCGCTGCGATTTATTTGCAAAGAAACCTGCACAAAATGTTAATTGGAGCAGATTTGGAGAGAGATAAGAAAGTTAGGAAGTTACAGAGGAGTTTTGGTGCAAGGATGACGTCAGAACGCGGCGGTTCCGCCGCAATTGCCAGCTAATGCCGCGGAATCGCGGTCGCTTCAATGGATCACTGCACAAAATTTTCACAGAATGTCCCTGTTCACTCCCCAAGCTCTCTTAAATGATCAGAAAATTTTTTCCACAGCTCCAATGATTCCAGATTTCCTCGCAACAAATTTCAACGAATCGGTTAGGGTTTGTGCGAATTTTGATCTAAAAATATAGATGGAATAAACTTTTCAACTCAAATTTCAAAATATGAACAATTAGCGCACAATCCCCGGCAACGGCGCCATTTGATTGATGAGAATTCTCGGTGTGTAGTTGGAAAATTTGTATAGAAATCACAACCAAAAATATTTTGACCGCAATCAATAACGGTGTCGAATGTAGCGCGTTAGTAAGTGCGGATCGTCCACAGGGAAAGTGTAATCGTTCGTGTTTCAAATTAGATGAATCGAAACTTTAAAGAAAAGAAAAGAAAACAATTCATGATTTGTAATTGAAATTCAAGAATTAGAAAACCTAGATCTAATAACAAGAAACGATAAAATCAAGAATTGAGAGTATGATGATTTTTCCAACCAAATATCAAGAATCGAAGTGTAGCTCGTATGAGTAGATCGGATCTATAGATGTGATGAGATCTAAAGATTTCATGTTCTTATCCATTAATGAATTGATACTAGATCGATGACTATTCATCGAGGTTAAGGATCTTGCGAAGAAGCTAGGGTTTCCTCGTTTTATCCTTTATCCTTTCGATGAATATCATTCAAATTCTAGTTTCTAGTTAATCAAATGATCAATCGTTGTTCCCTAGTTTTGAGTGAACACAATCAAGAAAGGATCATCCCGAAACTAGGTCATCGATCATTTGATTCACAAGAATTTACAATCGTTATAGGATTTAAGAATTGTAAAAAGATCTAAATCATCATCATTCTATTGATCGTCTCGACTCCTTTACGAGCGGAGTTTTACTCAAACATCACAACAAGAATCACAATCACAAATTGAGATCGAATCATGATGCAAGAATTTAAAGAAAGCAAGATTAAAGAATTTCACCTTTTATTTATATCAACAATTTCGTTACAATCGCTCAAGAACTACAAGAGGAAGAACTCGATCGTCGATTTGGCTTAGCTCGTCTCCTTGAGTCACGGATCGGCTTGGATCACTTGCCCGATTGAAGATCGGCTCCGCTCCTAAAAGGTTGAAGGTTTCTTGCTTGATTTGGTACTCGGGATCTTGAATTTGGATTGGAATTAGGGTTAGGGTTTCACACAAGTCGTGTCACTCAACTTGTGGATGGAAGATTAAGAGATGGATGAAGAATTGAATGATGAACAACCTCAACCCTAGATCTAAGCTCTCTTTTATAGACCTCAAAACCCTAGATCTAGGATTTCAAATTTGAATTTTCCCTCCAAAAGTTTGTTAGCAAGAGATTTGAATTTCCCTCCAAAAGTTTGTTAAGGAGAGCCTTCTAGATGAGCCACGTGGAGAATCGGGAGTCTTCTGGAAGCCTGTGCAGTTAGAGGAGCCACGTAGAAGAAAGTTGAGATGCTGAGGCCATCAAGACGCCGCGGTTCCGCGGCGCAAGCGGGCTCCCGCCGCGGAACCGCGGCGCTTGTGAAGCCTTAGGGCTTGTGTCTTCTGTTGCAGCTTTGGGCTGATGTTTGGGCCTTTTTATGATATGTTGAATTTTATTTGTCTTTCTACATCACTACCAGATCTCAAATCTTGGAGTTGGTGTAATTTTGATCAGCTCTTTTCCCAATTTTTTCTCTGTTCCTCTGGAATTTCCTGCACAGACTTCGAAACAAGTGTTGCGCAATATAGGGATGATGCAATGCCATGATAAACAGTCAATTTCCCTTAAAGTGCCGGTTTTAAAGTATAACACATGCAATCTGGTATTTCAGAGATGTTTTGCTAATATGTGCAATATGAATACCGAACACTTCTAGATGAGTGCAAATGATAGGGAAATTGCTGTGTTAAAAATGCAGTATTTTCGACTGATCAAGAAGTGTTGGCCGGATTTTGAAAATTTTTTGACTGAAAGGGGAGCTGACTTTGTGGTTGTGGTTGCTATGGAGGTGGTCTTTGATAATTGCTTTGGAACTGATTTTGATTTTGGGGTTGGTTTTGGTTCCAAGCAAAGTTAGGATGATTCCTCCATCCTTGATTGTACGTGGAAGAATAAGGACCGTTTCTAGGTCGCTGCTGGAAAGCAGCATTGGCTTGAAACGATGCATTCATAGGACATTCTTCCGTTAAGTGTGAAGAATCTGAACAGCAACCACACACAGTCTTGGGAAGCGTGACCTGATTTAGGGAGACTGATGGGAACTTGTTCTCAATAGCGTCGAGTTTCTTCTGTATCACTGCCATTTCGGATTTCATTGCGATGGAAACATCGAGCTGGTGAATACCTCCCCTAGATGAAGGTGGTCTTACGCTTTCCCACTGCAAAGTGTTTTCAGCGAGATCTTCCAGATATTTCCAAGCTTCGCCGTCATCTTTAGACATGAAATTGCATTGACACATTGTTTCAAGCATCTGCTTTGTCGCTGGATTAATGCCCTCATATATAATTCGGCATAAATCCCATCTTTGTATTCCATGATGAGGACATTGGACAAGCAGATCCTTGAAACGTTCAAAGCACTTCCAAAATGGTTCATTAGGAAGCTGGGTGAACTGGTTGATCTCGCTCCTAATATGGGCAGTCTTATGGTTTGGGTAAAACTTCTTAAGAAATGATATTACGAATTCATCCCAGTTAGTGATAGAGTGTGCGGAAGTATTATAAAGCCATTTTTCTGCCAAGTCGCACAGAGTGAATGGGAGAAGACGTAAGCGCATAGCCTCCACAGTCAATTGAGAAGTACCCATCATTGCGCACGTTTTCGAATTTGGTGATGAAAACGTACGCGTCTTCCGACTCAAGCCCGTGAAATTTGGGCAACAAATTGATGTAGTGGGGTTTAATTTCAAAATTATCCCCGTTAGCTGGTGGAATGGATAGATAAGTAGGAAGGGGACCACGGATAGGATAGCATCTCTCTTGGAGAGAGATGCGTAGTGGATTCTGCTCACCTACGGACGGTGGCAGCGTGGTGTTATAATTTGATGGAGCACCGTCCATCTCGGTTGTGGTGGTATAGTGGTGAGTATTCCCGCCTGTCACGCGGGTGACCCGGGTTCGATCCCCGGCAACGGCGCCATTTGATTGGTGTAGATTTTATGTGTAGTAGTTAACCGCAATCAATAACGGTGTCGCGCATAGCTAGACCGAGATGAGTACGGGTCGTCCTCTGGGAAACGTGGAATATTTTATTCTTACTTTAGGCGTGTTGAGAAAGAAAGGAGGAAGAATAAAGAATGGTTGTAAGTTCTAGATCTATGTTAAACACGGATGCAAAATATAGATCTAGATTAATTATGGATGTAAGTTTATATGAAAAGGGGGCTTGTAGGGTTCATTAGGATTTAGTAGTTATGGATGATTAATTAAAGATTACCCTTTTTATCTTTTAATAGATTTAAAACTAAAACGACGGTGATGCATGTAGATTAGGGTTTCTGGAGGAAAAAAGGTTCCCACTCTAAACCCCTATCTCGACATGGAACTCCGTTCATATCTAGCCTTTACCAAAACAATCATTAATCTAATCTCTAATCGCGGTCGAGACTAACAATAAATTGGTAGCGCGCCCGATTATTATGTTAATGATTCTTTTGATAAAGTTTATAAACTTTATAGGACGTAAAAAGAGTTTAAGGATCTTCATCATCTATTAACCTACCCTAATCCTACGAACCCTAACAAGCGGAGAATTACTCGCGCATGTTGGGAGAAGAAGAGATGGAGAGAGAATTCATAATGAAACTACAAAGAAATAGAATAAGAAAAAGAACTACCTTTATTAATCAATAAAACTCATTTACACTTTGTTCCCTTAGAAAATGATTACAAATACTAGTTTTCTTTTCGATCTCTTCTAAGGAGGTAGATGAACCGTTGATGATCAGCCTAGATGCGTGAGCCGTCTTGGATTTCATGATCTCTTCAGCTTGATGCCTTTTCCAAGAGGCTCTCGGTCCTTATTTATACTCTAAAAGCTAGAACCCTAGCTTCCAAATTTGGAAGCAAGAGGTTAGGATTCAACAGAAAAAATCCCAGCTCACAATTCCTCAGTCACGCGGCGGATCCGCGGCTAAATGGTGGGTTTGGCCGTGGATCCACGGCCAAATAGTAAGCTTGCTGGATTTGGTCTTTTGGGCTTTCATCTATGTGACACGTGGCGATCTTTTGAATCTCAGGAAACTGAAAATCTTCTCGTAGTTGCTGCCAGACTTGATTTCTTAGTTTGCTTTCTTAATTATGCAGGTTTGCTTTAACAACTTTGATTCCCTTGATTTTAGCCCTGAAAATTCCGCACAACAACTCCACAAATAATATTAGTAGAGTTTGTTTTATTGAGATATTAATTTTAACATTAAGATTTGGTCAATGATATTTTTGCATACATTTTCCTACCAAATGTTAATTATAATATATCAACACATGAAAAATAGTATTTCTACAGATAAACGCTCATATGTATCATATATTATAATAAACACCTTTTCTCGTATAGAAATAGTAGGAAAAATGTAATAACAAATGTGCAGTTTTATCAACTGAACAATCCTGCAAGAAAATTATGGCACAACGGGGGTGAGTTTCCAACTCGTGAGTAGA
The DNA here is from genome assembly GCA_030015575.1 of Agapanthus africanus. Taxonomy (NCBI): domain Eukaryota; kingdom Viridiplantae; phylum Streptophyta; class Magnoliopsida; order Asparagales; family Amaryllidaceae; genus Agapanthus; species Agapanthus africanus. Next base: position 330,776,434 of record CM057345.1, on the reverse strand, counting down.
AGACATCAGCAGGTATAAATCGAATGTATGACGATCTCCTAGGTCATACAGTAATATAATAATATAATGCCGTGTGGTAATGAGGGTGATCGTGTATACATAAGTATAATAATAATAATATCGTGCCTGTGGCAATATATGGTACTAAGTCCTCCATGTTATATATATGTAAATACGTGTATCATCCAACATGTGTCCATCAACAACATATCAAATCATCATAATATCCTGAGTGCCTAGCATCGACACTTGAAAACATCATAAAACCCGTGTCCAGCATCGACACGTAAATCCTCATATCTCAGGTGCCGTCTTATTGGATCGGTCCTTTTACCCATCTGTCTCATATCATTCTGATCGGTATCCTCCGGATATCCGCCGAGTCCAGTACTGTCACCGGTAGGTAGTGTTCCCCTGCTAGGCTCAACGCCTTTCTAAACGATCTTCTTACCCTAGGATACCATACTGGGTCCACCATGTACCCGCAGACGGTGACTCCTTACTCCTCGAATCAGGTAATCATCATAGCTCAGCACCGAGAAATCTTATGGTGGACGTCGAAATATCATTTCAAGAGAAACCACGTTTTTAACACAATCATAAGTTTTTAAAAAATATCTGCGGTTTCTCAAATCCAGAAATCTCATGAAAACAGAATCTCATAAAGCATGGCAGTAATGGAATAATATGTACATACACAGAACAATACTGTAATGCACAGCAAGTGTGTTCATATGAGCGTGTCGTGTAGCAAGGTAAAGAAAGTGTAATATCTACAATAATATGTGGTACTGTGTACTAATCAGTAACTAAAATGCTAATAGGTTATAAGGTTATACGGCGACATAGTGATTTCTAACATGTATGTGGCATAGCAATTACCGATAATGTGTGTGTGAGCCGGCAAGTAAGTGTACATGCAACATGTGCATCATCGGTAATGGTGCATTGTCTTAGCATACGAAGTCATATATAACGATAAGGGTGTGAACATAGTATATATATATATATATCGTAAACGAATATAATGCGAGCGTAAACAGAATAAGGAAATCGTAAACGCGAACAGTATAAAAATACGGAACTACGTATGAGCCATATAGTTATAGTTTAAATTAGTGCGAATCGTTGTTTCTGAAAATAGGGGGCTACGATGTTTTGAAAAAGATACCATTTGAAAATTTGTAGCGTCCCTTGAACTTATCATTTAAAAGTGCATGACGATTCGGTAGTTTTGTAAATAGGTATGGCTCTAAATATATCCTAATATCTACTTGAAGATTTTACTCAATATTTTTCGAGTCGATATATATAAGTCGGCGATCCATCCTCATCATATCACATACGGTATGATCAATCGTACGATATCATCAATCAATAGTATAGATCTATAGTCACGTACATCACCTTATCTCTTATTATCATATATCATCTCATGTCATCATATATCATATCACGTCTCATATCATCATATCCAATCATATCGACTCGTATCGTCAAATCGGATCATATCCTCATCTTATCGTGTCATATTGCAAAAATATATGTATTTATATACTTCATAAGTAGATATAGATTATAGGCTAAGAAAAACTAGAACTAGGGATATACCTTCCTACCAGTATACTACTATATCATATAGTATCCTAGAACCCTATTAGCTTGGTATACCTATCTAATATCTACGTAAATATGCATATAATTATATATATATCTTGATTCTACAGTTGCGGGGGTGCTATACACTATCCACCCGACTTCACCCGTAGATATACATCTACTCACCTACTGTCCTCGCTCTAGCCAATTCTGACGGATGCCTTGCCCTCCTTCGTCGTCCTGAAATTCCACGCGCTTGTACCCACAAATCAAAGCATATCATGTTGCATAAAAATCCAAATCGAAAATCGATACGACAAGGGAAGGGTACATATGTTAGAACCTATGGTCAACGCGTGCTTGGATAACAAAACAACTTTCGACATTGACGTACAAATATCAAACGACCGAGTCCAAAACTCAAATATCAAAAACCAAGTTTTCAAATGTCGGAAAACATAAGCAGAAACTTAGTAAAATGTTCCCAGATTTTTCTTAAAGTGAAATTAGCCTTTTTTGCATATAGGATAGACCTAGTTAATTAGTGATTTAGCTACAGAACAAGATTCACAACCTAACTCCACGAACGACCCGCAATTTGCGGCCATTTTGATTAAATTAGGGGCCAAAAGATAGGGGTTTTGGCTCAGGTTTCTAAGGTGGCTTCCTATGTGTTTACACATCTCACTATATCCGCTATTAAATTTTTAGAGTCCCTGAGTAATACCAGGTTCTAATTGATCATCAACATCTCTACAAAACCGACATTGGAAAATTCTAAATTCATCAAATCCGAGAATCTCTCCACCAAAACACTCTCACTTGTCATTAATGGTCTTGTATACACTCCCTAAACCCTCTTCTAATCACTACTGCAAGTTTTATCCACTAAATATCACCCTAGAAAATTCTATGTTCATAAAACATAACCTATTTAACTCTAATCTATTATATGTGGTCAGGAAACTTATTAGTCTAAAGGTGGAGTTATTACCTCATGGAGCAACTGAAGAAAATTCTAAGATGGTCAAGGTTGCTCAAAACTAGAACTTGATCACTCCATGTTGCTTAGGGTGAAGTTGTGAACAATATTTGTGAAGGCTAACATGAGTTTTGAGGTGGTTTAGAGGTGTTTTCATGGTGGTTGTGGAGGTGGAGAAGTTGAAGAAGAAGAAGGAGGAGATGAAGAAGATGAAGAAGAGAAAGCCAAACAAAAGGGTGGGGTAGGACTATGGCTTCTCTCTCTCACTCTCTCTCACTTGTGCCCATACCTACATGTCCCTTTGTCCCCTATTTTCATTTTCTTTTCTTTTATTACAAATAAAACCAAATAAAATTCATAATAATTTGTTAACTTGTCATGACACTTAACATGTCATGACACTTAAATACTTGATTAACAAAATAAATTTTGTTTAATGCATAATTAATGAAATACCGATCAAGTTTAACATAAACTTGTATGTAAATAATTGTATATAAATTTATAAAAGGCCAAATAAATTAAATGCTTTCATAATTAACTGTTCATCTTAAATTCCAATTATATTCCAAAAATATAGGTACATAATTATAAAATTCTACTAAAACTCAAATCTGTATTCGTATAATATTCATGAAATTTATTATTTTATTATTTAAATTCCAAAAATATTATTTTATATTTTCTGAAATGTTACAGCCCCGCTATCCGGATAGCGGGCTGGGGGTCAAGAGGGTTAGGAGCCCCCTTACGGAGTGCGGAGCAGTGCTTCGTTAGAAATTTTTTCTAACAGTGGATGAGTTTTGAGTATGGAGCGTATGAGAAAAAGAGAGGCGAGGAGTGTCATAAGGACGCGTGAGATGGCACATGGGCGCCGGGCGCCAGCATGCCACTTGAGTGGGCGCCGGGCGCCAGCGGGCCACGAGCTCGGCACCTGGACGCTGGGCACTAGCGGTTCACGTGCATGGTGTGTGGGTGTCAGCGGATCACGCGCCCTATACGTGGGCGCTGGGCACCCACGGAAAAAGGGGCTTAGCCCCTGAACCGGGAGTTGAACTCCTGAGTGAGTTTTGAAGTTAAACTCCTAACAAAAAAGGATCTTTTTGTGGAGTTAAACTCCTAAAAGATATGGATTTTTGGGGTTCAACTCCTTCTAGGATTTGGATCTTAGAGTTGAGCTTCTCAAAAATTTGTTTGGAGTTAAACTCCTAAAGAAGAGATTCTGTTCGGAGTTAAACTCTTAAGAGATTTTCGGAGATGATGAAAGGGGACCCCTTTCTTCTCCTTTGAGCGCTGGATCTTCTCTTGAGTCTTGGATCTTCGCAAAGTGGGATTTTTGGAGATGGGTCTCCTTCTTCCTCCACTCTATTGGTTGGATCTTAGAGGAAAGGGGGGTGAGACTTAAAAATCTCCCCTTTTAGTGATTTGATGGTAGATCTGGGCTCCCCTTCAAGGGTTTTACGGTGAAAAACTATTTCTTTTTGGAAAAAGAAGAGTTAAATACTTGATTTAATTCAAACAAAGAAGAAGGTTTAAAACCTTGACGAAGGAGAAGTAGGCACAGAACCGTAGAATTTTTTGAGAGAATGAAAGTTGTTTTTAATTTTCTCATCATGTTTGCCTTTTATAGACTACACACTTTACATATAGCCCCTTGGGCTTTTCCATATGGCACTTATGCCTCCCTATGCCTCATGTGCCTATTCCTTTTTGCACATAAGCCATGGGGTTTTCAAAATTTTGGGCTTTTTGCCCCTTTTCCATACATTTATTTAAAAAAATACATTAAACTAATTTATAACTTCATTCTTTTTGTCATGGGGCCGACCCCTTCCATGCTTGGTCTCGACTTGGGCTTGGGCCCACTTGGCTTAGGCTTGGGCCTGCTTGCCTGGGTTCGGGTCCACTTGTTTTAGGGTTGACTTTAACTTTGACTTGGTCAACCGGAGTGTAATTTTTGACCCCAACAAAGTGCCCCCATCAATAAATGCACACCGTGTGTATGGGTTGTGTGCATGAAATTGATGGATCCTGTTCTATTTGGGGAATGATTTGGTTTGGTTCCCCGTAAAGGGTCGGTGCTGCCATTTTTGCGACTTGGACAGTATAAAAATATGTACATGCACAGAACAATACTGTAATGCACAGCAAGTATGTTCATATGAGCGTGTCGTGTAGCAAGGTTAGGAAAGTGTAATATCTACAATAATATGTGGTACCATGTACTAATCAGTAACTAAAATGCTAACAGGTTATAAGGTAATACGGTGACATAGTGATTTCTAACATGTACATGGCATGGCAATTACCGATAATGTGTGTGTGAGCCGGCAAGTAAGTGTACATGCAACATGTGCATCATCGGTAATGGTGCATTGTCTTAGCATACGAAGTCATATATAACGATAAGGGTGTGAACGCAGTATGTGTGTGTTTCTATATATATATATATATATCGTAAACGAATATAATGCGAGCGTAAACAGAATAAGGAAATCGTAAACGCGAACAGTATAAAAATACGGAACTACGTATGAGCCATACAGTTATAGTTTAAATTAGTGTGAATCGTTGTTTATGAAAATAGGGGGCTACGATGTTTTGAAAAAGATACCATTTGAAAAGTCGTAGCGTCCCTTGAACTTATCATTTAAAAGTGCATGACGATTCGCTAGTTTTGTAAATAGGTATGGCTCTAAATATATCCTAATATCTACTTGAAGTGTTTACTCAATATTTTTCGAGTCGATATATATAAGTCGGTGATCCATCCTCATCATATCACATACGGTATGATCAATCGTACGATATCATCAATCAATAGTATGGTTCTATAGTCACGTACATCACCTTATCTCTTATCATCATATATCATCTCATGTCATTATATATCATATCACGTCGCTTCATATCATCATATCCAATCATATTGACTCGTATCATCAAATCGGATCATATCCTCATCTTATCGTGTCCTATTGCAAAATATATGTATTTATATACTTCATAAGTAGATATAGATTATAGGCTAAGAAAAACTAGAACTAGGGATATACCTTCCTACCAGTATACTACTATAGCATATGGTATCCCAAAACCCTATTAGCTAGGTATACCTATCTAATATCTACGTAAATATACATATAATTATATATATATCTTGATTCTACAGTTGCGGGAGTGCTATACGCCATCCACCCGACTTCCCCCATACATATACATCTACTCACCTACTGTCCTCGCTCTAGCCAATTCTGACGGATGCCTTGCCCTCCTTCGTCGTCCTGAAAGTCCACGCGCTTGTACCAACAAATCAAAGCATATCATGTTGCATAAAAATCCAAATCGAAAATCGATACGACAAGCGAAGGGTACATATGTTAGAACCTATGGTCAACGCGTGCTTGAATAACAAAACAACCTTCGACGTTGACGTACAAATATCAAACGACCGAGTCCAAAACTCAAATATCAAAAACCAAGTTTTCAAATGTCGGAAAACATAAGCAGAAACTTAGTAAAATGTTCCCAGATTTTTCTTAAAGTGAAATTAGCCTTTTTTGCATATAGAATAGACCTAGTTAATTAGTGATTTAGCTATAGAACAAGATTCACAACCTAACTCCACGAACGACCCGCAATTTGCGGCCATTTTGATTAAATTGGAGGCCAAAAGATAGGGGTTTGGGCTCAGGTTTCTAAGGTGGCTTCCTATGTGTCTACATATCTCACTATATCCGCTATTAAATTTTTAGAGGCCCTGAGTAATACCAGGTTCTAATTGATCATCAACATCTCTACAAAACCGACATTGGAAAATTCTAAATTCATCAAATCCGGGAATCTCTCCATCAAAACACTCTCACTTGTCATTAATGGTCTTGTATACACTCCCTAAACCCTCTTCTAATCACTACTACAAGTTTTATCCACTAAAGATCACCCTAGAAAATTCTATGTTCATAAAACATAACCTATTTAACTCTAATCTATAATATGTGGTCAGGAAACTTAAAAATTAGTCTAAAGGTGGAGTTATTACCTCATGAAGCAACTGAAGAAAATTCTAAGATGGTCAAGGTTGCTCAAAACTAGAACTTGATCACTCCATGTTGCTTAAGGTGAAGTTGTGAACAATATTTGTGAAGGCTAACATGAGTTTTGAGGTGGTTTAGAGGTGTTTTCATGGTGGTTGTGGAGGTGGAGAAGTTGAAGAAGAAGAAAAAGGAGGAGATGAAGAAGATGAAGAAGAGAAAGCCAAACAAAAGGGCGGGGTGTGACTATGACTTCTCTCTCTCTCTCACTCTCTCTCACTTGTGCCCATACCTACATGTCCCCTTATCCCATATTTTCATTTTCTTTTCTTTTATTACAAATAAAACCAAATAAAATTCATAATAATTTGTTAACTTGTCATGACACTTAACATGTCATGACACTTAAATACTTGGTTAACAAAATAAATTTTGTTTAATGCATAATTAATGAAATACCGATCAAGTTTAAATTTTGTTTAATGCATAATTAATGAAATACCGATCAAGTTTAACATAAACTTGTATGTAAATAATTGTATATAAATTTATAAAAGCCCAAATAAATTAAATGCTTTCATAATTAACGGTTCATCTTAAATTCCAATTATATTCCAAAAATATAGGTACATAATTATACAATTCTACTAAAACTCAAATCAATATTAGTATAATATTCATGAAATTTATTATTTTATTATTTAAATTCCAAAAATATTATTTTATATTTTCTGAAATGTTACAGCCCCGCTATCCGGATAGCGGGCTGGGGGTCAAGAGGGTTAGGAGCCCCCTTACGGAGTGCGGGGCAGTGACTCGTTAGAAATTTTTTCTAACAGTGGATGTGTTTCGAGTATGGATCGTATGAGAAAAAGAGAGGCGAGGAGTGTCATAAGGACGCGTGAGATGGCACATGAGCGCCGGGCGCCAGCGTGCCACTTGCGTGGGCGCCGGGCGCCAGCGGGCCACATGCCCGGCACCTGGACGCGGGGCGCTAGCGGTTCACATGCATGGTGTTTGGGTGTCAACGGATCACGCGCCCTACACGTGGGCGCTGGGCGCCCGCGGAAAAAGGGGCTTAGCCCCTGATCCGGGAGTTGAACTCCCGAGTGACTTTTGGAGTTAAACTCCTAACAAAAAAGGATCTTTTTGGGACTTAAACTCCTAAAAGATATGGATTTTTGGGGTTCAACTCTTTCTAGGATTTGGATCTTAGAGTTGAGCTTCTCAAAAATTTGTTTGGAGTTAAACTCCTAAAGAAGAGATTCTGTTCGGAGTTAAAATCTTAAGAGATTTTCGGAGATGATGAAAGGGGACCCTTTTTTTCTCCTTTAAGCCCTGGATCTTCTCTTGAGTCTTGGATCTAAATAATTGTATATAAATTTATAAAAGACGAAATAAATTAAATGCTTTCATAATTAACGGTTCATCTTAAATTCCAATTATATTCCAAAAATATAGGTACATAATTATACATTTCTACTAAAACTCAAATCTATATTCGTATAATATTCGTGAAATTTATTATTTTATTATTTAAATTCAAAAAATATTATTTTATAATTTCTGAAATGTAACAGCCCCGCTATCTGGATAGCGGGCTGGCGGTCAAGAGGGTTAGGAGCCCCCTTACGGAGTGCGGGGCAGTGACTCGTTAGAAATTTTTTCTAACAGTGGATGTGTTTTGAGTATGGAGCGTATGAGAAAAAGAGAGGCGAGGAGTGTCATAAGGACGCGTGAGATGGCACATGGGCGCCGGGCGCCAGCGGGCCACGTGTTCACACCATAATATTGCATTATTATATTCCCCATTCTTATATATTTTACAAATAAACGGGTGCTTTTGACGCATGTCTGCTACATGTTACAGGTTACAGGTTCTTGGACAGAAAAACAGTGAAAGCGATGTAAAGACGATGAAAATATGGACTTTTGACCAACAAATGGGAGGATCTTAGTCAAGCCTACATCGAAAGACAGTTCACAATTAACAAGGCAACGCAAGACCCCAAAATGTCAAGGCAAACGGTTAAAAATCCATTGCAAATTGTTCACTGAAGATCTGGAACCAACCTAAAAACCCAAATGGAAAAAAAACATATAGAAACAGGAAGACAAAGTCACCAGGAGCCCAGCCCAGAAGTTGCAGAAGCCAAATCTTCCTTTTGGCCGCGGAACCGCGGCCAAACCATGCCTCGGGCCGCGGTTCTGCGGCAGTTTTAAAGAAATAAAAAATTAATTTTTTAGCGAAATAAAGTGGCGGCGTTGACCGGTCTTCCTATAGGGCTATTTTTGTAAATGCAAATATGCGAGTCATTGTAACCCCAGGGTTTCCTATCTTCTATAAATAGGGACTCTAATTCATTGTAAACTTTATGCCTCCTTTTAATAATAAATTTCAGAATTCTTTATGGAGAGCATCGGTGCTTCTCTTCAATTCATCTATTCAGATCTGACAACCCTGCGTACATGTTTGGAGAGATCCATCTGTAAAGTAAATAGATTTATTTATTTTCTTGCCCTAGGTAATTTCAATTCCTGCCCTACATTAAATTTATTTTCCTGCCCTAGTATAGATTTTATTTCTCTGCCCTAGTTATAACTTTCAATTAATTGCCCTAGGTAGAATAATTTAGAATTTTAGATTTAATAATCAATCCGAATACCTTTCGGAATTAACTCGTAAGAACGAATCGGAAATTCACAAAATCCCTGTGGACCGACCCGTACTCACCGGCTAGCTTCATGTGACGCCGTTCTTGATTACGGTTACAAATATTTTTGATCTATCTTTTAGAAAGCGCAAGCACGCTAAATCTCTTCAAATCAAATGGCGCCGTTGCCGGGGATGGCGTGTCATTTCCTTTTCGCAATTTCGTGTTAATCATAAAATTAAAAAAATCATAAAAATCACAAAAAATTATAAAAATATATTATCTGTTATTTTTGGAAAGGGTATTTTTGTGTGAATTTTGCAGGATCTACGCACAAATTCGGATCTGGAAATCTACAGAAAGCGAAACAGCAAATAGACGATCCTATCAACAGAAAATTGTAACAACAAAGGAACAGAAAAAAAATTTAGAGGACTGAGTCTACAAGTCAACCGCGGTGATCTGTTGCAAAAAAAAAAAATTCTGAACCCCCTGAATCGCCGCGGAACCGCCGCCGGAACCGCCTTTTAGCCGCGGAACCGCTGCTGTCTGGTCGATTCAGGGCTTGAAAAAAAGGCAGAAGCGCGATTAAAAAAAAAAAAAAAAACAGTTCCGCCACTGCAAATTTCTGTGAGTTCTCTCTCTCCTCCTCTGCAAATCTTGATATATCTTCTGTAAATTTGCCTGCAGGATTTCTTTGCGCTCAAAAATTTTTCTCCTTCCATATAACAGTCTTGTGCAGGATTTTTGCGCCTAGCTTAAATTAGAAATTAGATTGCAAGTAATATTTTGTTGTTGCATATCTTGTGTTGAAAATCTTTTTGCAACAAATTTTTCCTAATAAAGAGAAAAAGAATAAAGAAAAAGAAAAAGGAAAATTAGTATTTGGATTCTTGCAAACTGTTGCCGCAAATTGATCCTTGCACTACCACAAACCTTCTTTCTTTTTACCCTTTCTTACAACATGGGTACCCCACATAATAAATCACTAGCCAAACTTTGGTATTCCGAACCTAATTTTGCGTCGTACGTCAATTTGTTCGGTCAATTTAAAGATGATCCTTCCATGCCTAAAAAATCTTTGAAAGATCATATAGAGGCGTCTAGGAGAAATAGTTTGACTTTTCAACCTACTTTGTGTCAACCGAGTCAACCTTTACCACCTACATATGTTGATACCACTTCTTCAAGTCCTTCTGTCACTCCTAGGCCGATGTCCATTGCTGAGTATATTGCTCAATCTCGCAGTCGATCTTTCACCCCTCTCTACTCGTCTAGTTCTAGGGATCAACACGACTATTCACCTTTTTATCCATATGTTGACTCTACCCCTGCCCAACCACCCACTTTCTACCAGTCATACCCAACCTTCCCACCTTCACTAGACACCGTTTCTACACAGCCTGTTGGGAGTTTTGAATATCCACGCCATTTTGAATCTTTTACAGAAACCCCCTCACCACCTAAGTCTAGTTTGGAAGAGTCGTTGGAAGCGTACATTGCAGCAACGAATAAAATGACTAGGAATGTGGAAGCGTCTTTAGCCGCCCTTATGCAACCTACCGAACCGGTAGCTAGTTTCCCGCTAGCTCAAAATTTTTTAATGTATAAGGAGGCGGTTGGACAGAGTGAGAATGAGAGAGGATTTTCAAATCAAACCTACCCTTACCCAATTGAAGCCCACAACTCTAGTTTTCCATCGATTGTTCCAAATGATTCACCAGTTGAAAATAAAAACGAGTGGTGTGATTTTGTAGTGTTTGATTTTCCAGATTGTGAGGAACCCCTTTCGAGTGAAACCGCACCTAATCCTTTCGATCTTTACACCTCCCATCTAGAACCTAAATCGATACATATCCATGCTTTTGATGAAGTGTCTGAAAATATTGATTTTCACTTGATTGAGGATTTAGAAGCCGGGAATATTTTGGATGATGAACCCGTAGATTTGATTGATATTTTATGTCCAAATCATCATCCCGAGTTATTAAATGTTTCTCCCGAACCTCATATGCGTCTAGATTTTGATGATAATGGCATGAATGAGTTAAATATTGAGGATAGTATTGAGGAGAGTCTTGAGGATAATATTGAGGTTGAATCATTTTTGTTTGATGTGTCTGAATTTCCAATTCATCCTCCTGAACCTTTGACTGTTATATCACCCTCCCTCCTTCCCATCGTTTCGACCCCGCTTGAAGACTGTGAGCTTGAAAGATTTTCCTTTGAATCAGATACTGTTCTCACAGATAATAACAATTACGAGTGTTTCACTTTTTCGGACGATGTTGATGACTCACCGCCCGAGTTTGAGTCCTTTAAATTTTCAGATTAGCCATCAGACTCGGTTGATTATAGTAGTTTCGAACCATTAATGGAATCTTTCAAATTCGAAACAGTTTACTACGGTGAGAAAGATACTATCCCTAATTCACTCCCTTTCGTCTTTCCCATTGTTCCGACCGTACAAGAGACCGTTACGCCTTCATCTCCTATACCAAGTTCGGCGTACCCATGTTTTCTTGCGAATCTTGAGGGATTTGACCCCATTTCTCGACAGGTTGATAGGTTAGCGCAATCGCTTATAACGTATCGGTCATCACATATTGCGCTAATTTATTCACTCAATTTACACCCTGAAGATCGTACTCCACTTCCTTCTTCTTTTCGCCATTCTTCTCCCCTACCGAGACCATATTCTACCATTCTTCTTTCCACACGGTCTCGCGTGCTTCTCATTTTCTTGCACCAACTATACCATTTCCACGATAAGATTTTTGAATGGTTGGTGCTAACTTTTGGCTTGTGCAAGGCCAAGCTTAAGTTTGGGGGAATCTTTGTATATATGTATATATTTTTTGTTTTCTTTTCTATATAAAAATAAATAAAAAAAAATTTCAAAAATATAAAAATTATAAATAAATAAACAGGGGAGTGCCGGTATTTTGACCCTTTTGGTTTAGCATGACAGTGAGGACACTGTCAAGTTCAAGTTTGGGGGTATGCTTGGTACGTCTTCTTCCTTCGCATTCATTTGTACATATTTTTGCATTTGCATATTTATTTGAAAAACCCATAAAAATTTAAAAATTTCAAAAATTATAAAAATTATTGTATTCAATTTTGGCTATAAGTGACTTGAGTTTGACAAATAGGTTAACTGGCTAGGAACAACTAGATCTTAGACTTAGTGAATTAAAAACCCTAAAGATAACATTCCTTAAAGTTTAACGGTAGAAAGTATATGCCTTGTAGTTTATTTAGAAATAGGAAAATTTTGGGTTCACTTCTTGGGCTAAGTCAAAATTAGGGAAGTGTATTGATGTTCTTATTAGAGTATAAGTTTGAAAAATAATTCCTAGCTTAAGTCTAAATTCTGAAAATGTATACCCTACAAATTGTACAAACACGCACCTTGAAACTTGGAATAGTAGAGGAGACCTTGAAATGCTCTTGTCTAAAGTCCTTAGTACATTGAAAATAAAAGGAAAAAAAAGTGAATAAAGAATAAAAAAATGAACACTGGTTTTTGTGATTACTTAAGGCTGCAAAAATAGAAAAATATTTAGCGAGGGTGCTTCATCACCTAGTGCCTTAGACCAACTGGTTTGGGAGTCACTGCTAAAACCTTGGGTGTTGCAAGACTAGGAATTACGCTTTAAAGTGCAAACATATCTTGTAATCGGTCGTTGGTACCTCAAGAAGTATTAACGGTCGCATGAAGGATGTGTAAGCAAAATTCAATTAAAAATTCACCAATTAATAAGTACTTTGGACAACGGACAAGAGTATGATTGCTTGATTTGAATTTCCAAATGTAGGGGTGATATATACACACACGTGGGGATATATGATTGGAATTTAGATAAGAGATAGGAGTGAAGAATAGAACTTGTACCTTTAATAGAGTTGATAAAAATTCCTAAGTGGAGATGAAACCCTAGAAGGAAAACTTAGGAAATGCCGAAAGCTAAGTAAGTCTATAGAACATATATAATCTTAAGTTAGATGATAGGAAGTGTGAAGAATATGGGTGGATAATTTGCAAGTCGAAGATCATAGAATTCCTTGTTAGAAAACCTAATTGGAGAACAAAAGTCGAAAAGCTGAATTGATAGGATTTTGTGGGTAGTATCCGCTGAAAACCCTCAGGAGACAACACTCCTCCTACTAGGGACACCTAGAGGTTTAACGGCTTGTTGCACGAGCTCAGTGCAATCGCGTTTCCCTGCGAAAGTGCGGTTAGGATTTTAGTGAATAAAAATAAGTTTGCTCGAGAACGAGCAAAAGTTAAGTTTGGGGGTATTTGTTCACACCATAATATTGCATTATTATATTCCCCATTCTTATATATTTTACAAATAAACAGGTGCTTTTGACGCATGTCTGCTCCATGTTACAGGTGACAGGTTCTTGGACAGAAAAACAGTGAAAGCGATGTAAAGACGATGAAAATATGGACTTTTGACCAACAAATGGGAGGATCTTAGTCAAGCCTACATCGAAAGACAGTTCACAATTAACAAGGCAACGCAAGACCCCAAAATGTCAAGGCAAACGGTTAAAAAGCCATTGCAAATTGTTCACTGAAGATCTGGAACCAACCTAAAAGCCCAAATGGAAAAAAAACATATAGAAACAGGAAGACAAAGTCACCAGGAGCCCAGCCCAGAAGTTGCAGAAGCCAAATCTTCCTTTTGGCCGCGGAACCGCGGCCAAACCATGCCTCGGGCCGCGGTTCTGCTGCAGTTTTAAAGAAATAAAAAATTAATGTTTTAGCGAAATAAAGTGGCGGCGTTGACCGGTCTTCCTAGAGGGTTATTTTTGTAAATGCAAATATGCGAGTCATTGTAACCCTAGGGTTTCCTATCTTCTATAAATAGGGACTCTAATTCATTGTAAACTTTATGCCTCCTTTTAATAATAAAGTTCAAAATTCTTTATGGAGAGCATCGGTGCTTCTCTTCAATTCATCTATTCAGATCTGACAACCCTGCGTACATGTTTGGAGAGATCCATCTGTAAAGTAAGTAGATTTATTTATTTTCTTGCCCTAGGTAATTTCAATTCCTGCCATAGATTAAATTTATTTTCCTGCCCTAGTATAGATTTTATTTCTCTGCCCTAGTTATAACTTTCAATTAATTGCCCTAGGTAGAATAATTTAGGATTTTAGATTTAATAATCAATCCGAACACCTTTCGGAATTAACTCGTAAGAACGAATCGGAAATTCACAAAATCCCTGTGGACCGACCCGTACTCACCGGCTAGCTTCATGCGACGCCGTTCTTGATTACGGTTACAAATATTTTTGATCTATCTTTTAGAAAGCGCAAGCACGCTAAATCTCTTTAAATCACCACGCGCCCGGCACTTGTACGCTGGGCGCTAGCGGTTCACATGCATGGTGTGTGGGCGTCAGCGGATCACGCGTCCTACACGTGGGCACTGGGCGCCCGCGGAAAAAGGGGCTTAGCCCCTGAACCGGGAGTTGAACTCCCGAGTGACTTTTGGAGTTAAACTCCTAACAAAAAAGGATCTTTTTGTGGACTTAAACTCCTAAAAGATATGGATTTTTAGGGTTCAACTCTTTCTAGGATTTAGATCTTAGAGTTGAGCTTCTCAAAAATTTGTTTGGAGTTAAACTCCTAAAGAAGAGATTCTGTTCGGAGTTAAACTCTTAAGAGATTTTCGGAGATGATGAAAGGGGACATCTTTCTTCTCCTTTGAGCCCTGGATCTTCTCTTGGGTCTTGGATCTTCCCAATATGGGATTTTTGGAGATGGGTCTCCTTCTTCCTCCTCTCTGTTGGTAGGATCTTGGAGGAAAGGGGGGTGAGACTTAAAAATCTCCCCTTTTAGTAATTTGATGGTAGATTTGGGCTCCCTTTCAAGGGTTTTACGGTGAAAAACTATTTCTTTTTGGAAAAGGAAGAGTTAAATTCTTGATTTAATTCAAAAAAAGAAGAAGGTTTAAAACCTTGACGAAGGAGAAGTAGGCACAGAACCGTAGAATTGTTTTGAGAGAATGAAAGTTGTTTTTAATTTTCTCTTCATATTTGCCTTTTATAGACTACACACTTTACATATAGCCCCTTAGGCTTTTCCATATGGCACTTGTGCCTCCCTATGCCTCATGTGCCTATTTCTTTTTGCACATAAGCCATGGGGTTTACAAAATTTTGGGCTTTTTGCCCCTTTTCCATACATTTATTTAAAAAAATACATTAAACAAATTTATAACTTCATTCTTTTTGTCATGGGGCCGGCCCCTTCCATGCTTGGTCTCGACTTGGGCTTGGACCCACTTGGCTTAGGCTTGGGCCTGCTTGCTTGGGTTCGGGCCCACTTGTCTTAGGGTTGACTTTGACTTTGACTTGGTCAACCGGGGTGTAATTTTTGACCCCAACAAATTGCCCCCATCAATAAATGCATACCGCGTGTATGGGTTGTGTGCATGAAATTGATGGATCTTGTTTTATTTGGGGATTGATTTGGTTTGGTTTCCCGTAAAGGGTTGGAGCTTCCATTTTTGCGACTTGGATAGTTGATGATGCCATTTTTGCGACTTAGATAGTCGGTGCTTAATTTTACTTTCTCCGCTTCTTGCGATGTCAGGGTTGAAGTTGACTTGCTCCGCTTCTTGCGGTGTCGGGATTTGATTTGACTTTCTCCGCTTTTTGCGGTGTCAGGATTTGATTTCACTGCTCTGTTTTGTACGGTGTCAGGATTTGATTTGACTTGCTCCGCTTTTTGCGGTGTCGGGATTTGATTTGATTTGCTCCGTTTTCCGCGGTGTCGGGATTTGATTTGTTTTGGGAGTTCCCTACCCATCCAGCGTGACTTTTGATCTTGGAAGCACTGCCGGGTGGGACGTTGATTTGATCTGTTTGATTTCTGCCTTATTTGGCGGGACTTTTGAATTTGAGAGGAATTTGGAATTTGGATTTTGTTTAGCATCAGCATTGCTGCACTAGAATAATGCCAGGAGCTACTCATCATTTGTCTCGGGAGGACTTGGGATTTGGTTTTTGGGTCGGCATCAGCACCGCTAACACAGAAGCGTAGTGCTAGGAGCAACTCATCATTTGCCTTTAGGAAAACTTGGGGTTTGAGTTTTGGGTCGGCATCAGCACCGCTAACAATGAAGCGTAGTGCCAGGAGTGACTCATCATTTGCCTTTGGGAAAACTTAGGGTTTGAGTTTTAGGTCGGCATCAACACCGCTAACACTAAAGCAAAGTGCCAAGAGCAACTCATCATTTTCCTTTGGGAAAACTTGGGGTTTGAGTTTTAGGTTGGCATCTGCACTGCTAACACTGAAGCGTAGTGCCAGGAGCGATTCATCATTTTTCGTTGCCCGTTGGGGAGCGATGGCTTAGGAGACAGGTTTAGATCTCTATCACCTAAAACTTTTCAATTTTATGAGCCGTAAGGGTCTCATAAAAGCATTTTCTCCCTACGGGTCGAGAGGATCTCATAGGTGTATGTTCTCCTTAGGAATATTGAGGATTTCTAAGTGTGTTGCTCCTTTATGAGTCGTAAGGTTCTCACGCGGGGATTTTCTCTTCACAAGGTCGAGAGGACTTTGCGAGTGTATTTCAACTCTTTTCACGAGTTTGTGCCCTTTCGGGTTTTCACAAATTCGTCGGCAATCCTGCTGTTTTTACTCACGGAGCCCTTTCGGGTTTTCATTCGTGCCCGTTTTGCTTGTGGTCATACCTTTTTTTAATGCTTCATCGCCGGTAGGACCTCAAATGTAGTCTCGCCAGTAGGACTTAGGAGAGATAGGGGTCATTTGCGCCCGTGGATTGTATACGGTTTTATAGGATGTATGATCCAGACCATAAGGCCGGTGTGCTGAATTCGTCTGCGACTTGGAGCATTCACACGTAGTATTTCTTGAGATATCGACCATTGATAGGTGGCATGGGCCTTTCTCCCTCGGCACTTATTAGTTGGTAGGATCCTCCGTCGAACACTTTCTCGATGATGTATGGCCCTTCCCAATTTGGCTCAAATTTTCACTTGGCATGTCGATTGGGGATGATCAGTCTTTTGAGGACTAACACCAATTCACCTTTCTTGAAAGCATGGAGACGAGTCATCTTGTCATAGGCCCGTATGACATTTGGGCTCGGTACAGCTCCAGATTTTGCTGTATTGTGAGCCTCTTTTCTTCGAGGGTGTCGAGCTCTTCGAGCCGAAGGAGGACGTTTTCCTCCTCCGTTAACTTGTGCTGGACGACCATTCTTAGACTTGGAACTTCGACTTCGAGGGGGAGGATTGCTTCCACTCCAAAGAGTAATGAGTATGGAGTGGACTAAGTTGGAGTGCGGTGTGTGGTACGATATACCCACAATGCGCCGTGGAGCTTGAGATTCCAGTCTCTCTTGTTGGCTGAAGCATTTTTCCTCAGGAGCTTGCATAGGGTTTTATTGAAGGCTTCGGCTAGCTGATTGAAAGAATTTTAGTTACTGCAATCAAGGACGGTGTCGCTTTGTAACTAGCCACGATGAGCACGGGTCGATCCACAGGGAGACGGAGCGTTTTACGTTCTTGTTCTCTCGAGTTAATGCGCGTGGGCGGAATTGTTCATTTCTATCCTATGTGTTATATGCAAAGTATAAAGCTTGTTAGGAAAAGATACAATAGTGTAAGCTAGTGAATTCATACACAAACCTTTAAGCCGAGTCTTGACCAAATGAAGCTAGAGCAATCGGCAACAACGTGGATTAGGGTATTTAAGCACGATATTCATGGAATCCGGCTTATTGACCCTTGTCCGTCCGTTCTTGTCGCTTGACTTTCGCCTCCGGCGAAACCGAACGCAACCGGTCGCGGTTAGGGATCACCGATACCTTGGTAGGGTAGGGTGCCTAACGGAGCGCTTGCGTATGGTGTGGGCGGAGTTCAATGGAAAATAACGGGAAAAGGAATGGGAAATGAAATCCTTAACTTACAATATCGTATTCTTTTACTAACAACACATATTTACAACCATCTCAAGAACAAACCAAAAAAAGCAAAGTAAAGACATAAAGAAAAGAAAAGACAACAAGCTAGTAAGTAAATTGCATGGAATAGAAATGAGCAAGTAAGTAAGGCATGGAATTTAAATTGCAAGAAAGAAAATGCAAGTAATAAAAGAGCAAGAAAGAATGAACTAGGAACCAAGGAACAAAATACAAGACATGGGTTCAATAACCTAATCTTAAACTTCCAAGCTCAATTAAGAGGTTGCAAGATCAAGAAGAGGCAAAAAACTCATGGTGAATGAAGGCACAAAAAGAGAACTTTATTAAACTTGAAGAATGATACAACCCATCAATAACCAAAGCTTAACCTTGCAAGCTCAATGAAGAGGTTGCAAAATCAAGTTAAGGCAAAGAACTCAAGGTGAAGCTATGTACAAGAACTAAAGAAAAAAGAGTTACAAAGTATAGAACAAAACTTGGCAAATGTGAGAACCTTGACCCCTTGCCCACTGCCTGCTTTTATAGGAAGAAAAGAAAAATAAACAAACAATGAAAACATGATGAGGTGGCAGCAAGGGAGGGCCCACAGAAGTCTGGAAGCATTTGGGAGCAGGGGGCCGGCCAAGGGGGTATTGTGCTCGGCCCAATTCCGAGCTCTGGGGCTCGTGCTTTGTGTGATGGCTTGTGTACCTCCCAATATCACTTTGGTGCTATTTGTTTTCTTTAATTTGACTTGGTCTGCACCCAGGGTTTGGAGGAAAATTTGAATCTTTAAGTCAACACACTTTACATCATATCATTATGCATTAACTACCTATCACATCCATGCCCACTTGTGCCATGATTCATGGCTGCCCCATCTATGGTCCATGTGCCAAAGAGCATGTGTACACACTTGCATTGAGTTGGACTAAAATATTGTGCACACATTTTGTTCGCAAAATCTCTTTGGATATCGGTCGGTTTCCAGTTCTGGTTGCAGTGTCCGCTCACATATGATATATCCATGATTTTAAGTGTTTTTCCAGTATTCTGTCACGGATACCTGTAATCTGTGTTACTGAGCAGACACTGGTTAATAGTACCGATATACAATAATAGATAATGAATGAACGGTATTAAAATGCAGTTTTCTATGATGAACAAATACCCCACAAACTTATCTTTTGCTCGTCCCGAGCAAAACAAAATCCTAGCCTCACTTTCGTAGGGAACGCGATTGCACTGAGCTCGTGCAACAAGCTGTTAAACCTCTAGGTGTCTATAGTAGGAGGAGTGTTGTCTCCTGAGGGTTTTCAGCGGATACTACCCACAAAATCCCGTTAAGCTAGTTTCATAAGTTAACATCGATTTTACTCCTACAGTTTAGTATCTAGGTTAGAAATTCTATTATCCTAAGTTAGAAATATCCAACCCTTATGTTTCACACCTCCTATCTATTTAACCTTAGATCCTATATGTTCCAAATAAGTTTAGAAAGATGTTGGCACCTCCTGAGTTTTCCTTCTAAAGTGCAGTCTCAATTCAGGGATTTTTAATAACTTTACAGAAAACATAAGTCTTATTCTTTATTTCTATCTTTACTCCAAACATCGATTGTATACCACTACGTGTGTGTATATTTTCACCCCTACACTCAAGAATTCAATTCAAGCTATATTACCTTTGCCCTAATACCTAATACTACTTCTTTTCATTAATGATGGACGGTTTTACTCACACATCTTTCATGCGATTATTAATGCTTCTTGAGACACTAACAGCCGATTACTGAATGTGTGAGCTTAAAGCTTAAATAGCAGTTTCCAGGTTTTGACTTTATTTATTTATTTTTCTTTTTCAAGACTGGATATATTTTTCAATAATGCTCTTTTTGTGGTTAGCTTTAAATACCGTTTTTTCTTTCATACTAAGTTTTCAGGCAAGAGTATTTCTAGGTATCCTCTACTATCCCAAGTTTCAAGGTGCATGTATGTGCAGTTTGTAGGGTATATACTTTCTAAATTTGGATTCAAGAATAGAAACTATTTTCCAGACTTATCCTTCAGTAAAGCTTTAATACTTTTCCTTCATCTCGTCTTAACTCAAGAACTGAACTCAAGATTACCTACTTCTATAAAAAAAACTGTAAGGATGTATATTTACCAAGTTTAAACAGAAGGAGGGTTATTTTTAGGGTTTTCAATTCCTAGGCCTAGGATTTAGTTATTTATAATGTATCAACTAAACTTTCGGAATAAAAATATAAGTCACCTTATTAGCTAACTCGATGACAAAGTTTTTATATTTTTGAGAAATTTTTCGATTTTTGTGGGTTTTTAAATAAGGTATGAAGATTATACAAATGAGTGCGAAGGTAGAAAGCTTACCGAGCACACCCCCAAACTTAAACTTGACAGTGCCCTCACTGTCAGGCTACACCAAGAGGGTCAAAATTGTCGGCGCTCCTTAAAAGATTTATACAAAACAAAAAGAAAACCAAAAATATATACACAAAAAGTGTTAGTGTTTATCCCTTAGAGGCCATTATTGTATCATACTAGATTGTATTACTTAATGGAAGCTTGGGATATTCACAGTCTTGCTAAAAATAGTAGTATGCTACTTGGTTTGTTTCTACTTTAATATGTGCATATGTTTCTTTTAACATATCGCTTATACATATTAGTAGAGCCCTTAGGATCTTTGCTTGATTACCAGCGTTGTGATGGCAGTTACACTAGTAGGTGCTGGGTAGTCTATAAGCAACATCCTATACAGGTCCCTGGTCGTAGGATTATCGAGACGGGGCATCGATACTCCGGAGTAGACTGCTGTATACGCTTCTCATCTCAGCTGGGGAGATGGTCTGTCCCACAGCCATCAGTACGTCACTGGAGATAGTATGCAGGTGCTCGTTAGGTTACGGGTACACCGGACAGGACTCGCCGGGAACTGCAAGTTGGTACTATACCCATCGTCATATAGCAGTTCCCAGGTGACATGAGTAAAGCTTAGTCCATCGACTTGACACTGCTACTTCACCTCGAGTGTGTTCCCACTGTACTTAGATTACTACCCTACCACGGCTCAAAGGAGTCGTGCAAACAGGTAGTAGTTGGGTGCAGTCCCGAAGCACTTGGAGGCAGTGGCGGTTAGACATGATTCGTCTCTCCCAGTATTGGGGGTTGATATCACGCTGTGTATGGAGAGCCATTACGCAAGGTCCCTGGGCAGGGCAAGCGAGATTTACTGGTAGGTGCTCTAGTAGTTTCTCAAGGTGTAATGGGCTTCACTCCGACACGACTTATACCGCCATTAGGGGTTTGTCGTTTACCGCCCCTAGGCCCGATATACGATAGTCTTAGATGAACAGACCGGACTGTATGGAGATTGTCACATACAGGCTCAGTAGGAGTTCGGATGGGTTTCTTCATCGTCCTTCTTATCGACATCTACCTGGGGACCGTTACGTACAGCTAGTACTGCTTGCGGCCTATGGTTAAACCCACAGCCAGCGTAGTGTCGAGTCTTTAGAGTCCCACACAGAGAGTTTCCCTACACGGGGCAAAAGGTGTAGAGGCCGTATCGTTTTTACGGCAGGGCCGCAATCACTTACGTACACTTATGCATGTACTATGATCGGGCAGATAATACTAGTGGGCTTTGGTTTAAGCCGGATCCTAGTATTATACAGATGGATTTATTCAGTCTCAGATTATCCGTGTTTTTCGGAAATACAGATGGGAGGTGCAGTCTCGTAATTTATCGGGAAGCTTCTAGAAGGAGGTGACTCATTTGTGTTTATTTCTTTTGTGATTTAAACTAAATGAGGTGGAGGATAAGGTGTATGTTTACATTAAATGATTCATGACTCATGAGGTGATTCACACTTAGAATTAAGTGAAGCATGCTAGATATTATCTTGATATTATCAAGAGAGATATTATTATGCTTCATATTATTCTAGCATGTGATATATTCATTTCATAATCACAAAACACTTCTCTCCCCTCAAGTCTTCATCTTCTTCCTCAAGCCCTAATAGCTCTCATGTGTTGAGAATCCTAGGGTTTAAAGTGACTAAGTAATCCATCTAAATACTCTATACCCTCTAGGACTTCTAGATTAGCAAACTAGAAGCCGTAGTTATCTCAGATTCGAGATAGGAGCTCGGACTATAGACTCTCGGGTGGATCTTCTTTGACTCGAGGAGGCCGTTGAGGTGCCCATGTTCCATAGAGCCGACGAGGTGTAGAGGACAGCGATGAAGACCTGAAGGACATGTAACGTGAGGTATAACTTCGAATCCGAGTAGTTAAACCTCTCGTAGTTTGCTAGTAATGGTTTAGACACGATCCGTGCGCTCAAGTCCGTATTACGAAGCTTTGATAATTGTTTTTCATATAAAAACCATCATCTCATATCCCCGGCTATTCATCCATGACGATCCAATAGAGTTCATATACACAAACCAATATCCATCACAGAAATGTGCAACCCCCAACTAACCGACATACTAGCAATTAGCGGAGGTTTACGAACACATCAAAAAACACAGTTAGCAACTAATTAGAACTTCGATCGTCGGAAAAACACGAAAACATAACCCCGCTTCCCTAAAGTTTCTGTCGATTTTAAACTTATCGAAAAAATTATTTCAGAGATATGAAAATTCACAGCAGGGAATTCTAAGAATACTGGAGAAATACGAGGTGCTAACTCAGTTAGACGACCGCGAAAGCGCGGCGTATTGGTGCAATCCGCCGCGGATCCACGGCCGAATCGACTCTGAGTTGACTTGTATTTTACACAGTTTGTCTTATTTTTGGGTGTTCTGTTTTCCTGTATATTTTGTTTCTACCCAGGTTATTTCAGTGCTGGCTTGCATTTGGGGTAGACTCGGAAAAAGGTTGCCAATCGAAAAACTAAGTTATTTGCTAATTGTGTTTTTTGATGTGTTCGTAAACCTCCGCTAATTGCTAGTATGTCAGTTAGTTGGGGGTTGCACATTTCTGTGATGGATATCGGTTTGTGTATATGAACTCTATTGGATCGTCGTGGATAAATAGCCGGGGATGTGAGATGAGGGGTTTTATCTTTCATTCGATGTAAATTGTAATATGTTGTAATATTCTTTTGCGGGGTACATCCGGGTTGAGCTTGTAGCCACCGTTGTATTATTTCATTTACTGTTTTATGCTCCTAGGATAGACTCAAGATGGGGTGCACAAACTACCGGGTACTTTGAAGTGTTAAATGGCCTACTCATGTTGTTGAGGGAGACTGTTTCACTTCTGGTACTAGGCGGGTAGTTTGCCGCACCCGTAGGGGTCTAGGGTGGGATTTGGCTATTCATCATGACCGTGTAATCCGTCTTTTGTTGCAGGCTCAAACGAAACGCGGATTCCTACTATATCCAATAAGTTCATCTGTGATCTGGAATGCCTATTATTGTGTCTGACGAATGTACAATATCTATATATGATATCTAGTAGGCGTTGCTTATGTTTTGCATCCGCGCTAGCCCAGCCCCCGCTCTGTCATTAGTTAAGTAACCTTATGGGTGAATGACATGACCCAGTGGCGAATGCGGATGGCATAAGCGGACGTTGTATTTTCATTGTTTCCTGCAATGATAGGATAAATGATGGGACGCATTATTTTAATGCAAAGAAAACAAACCAAAGCCGAATCGTTGGAACAAATTTAAAAGAAACCACTCGGTTATTTTAAAAGAGCAGATTTTTAATTGCGGATCTTTAACACTCCTTTTAAAAAGCTATCAGGTTCCTTCGGTTATATCAAGTTCACTACGTTCACGGTTTTGCCAAAACCAGTCGCAACCCTCCGTCGTTTCATATGAATGGTCAGTAGTATTCAAGCTATGTTTGTTGGCCCTTAGTCAAGGCATAGTGATTGGTAGCTGCTGGGGTGTTCACATGTAGCATAGATAGATGCGTTGGTTTGGGACAGTCATATTACTTTGTTGGCCTTAGTCAAGGGTATATACGGGTGGGTTCAAATTAACCTGGACAATGACGGGTAGAACTTGACATGTGACTTATGATTTGTTGGCCTTAGTCAAGGTCATAAGAACATGGGGCAAAAATCCACATCGGGAGTTTCAAAAGAAACTGAAACTTGCTAGTGCTGCATACCATTTGGAGTTTGATAATGTTGGTAGGATTCCTTCAGCATTATCACACGATGATATTTGGATCCCGATCCTACTGTGAGTATATGCTACTCATCAGGAGATTCGTCACTTAACGATCAATGCTATATACCAAGTAGGTGTCTAGAACAGTGACAGCGGGGCTACGCCTCCAGGGAAAAGAGGTTATTTAATTAAGGAACTTTGCGAAAGCATCGTAAAACCTCCCTCGAAGTACCGACACTAGCCTGGCTGAACGGTTAAGCAAGTATTGTACGGTGAGATCAGTCCTGACTAATTCTTCTTTTATGGTTTGAGGAAGGATTCGAGAAACAATAGGAGCCATCCAGTTTAGATAAACTAAAAACCAATCTAAACTTGCAAGAGCATCATGCTAAAGTGTTTTCTTCTCTCTCTCAACTGCAGCGACCCTGTGACCATGACTAGGTTACATCTAGATAACAAGTTGACCGAATCTGACTTTTTTAACTGGCAAAGGTCTGTCCAGATGTCCATTACCTATGACAAGCTAGACCACCCTATTACTACTCAAGCCCCCACCGTCCCAAGTCCAGTTTCCACCGTCGCGGATAGAGATATCCGTCAGACAAAGGAAAAGGACAGTGCGAATGCCAAGTGCCTCGTGTTGGCTTCAGTAGATGGTGTATACTAGAAGCAGCACGAGAAGATGGACTCAGTTTCCATCATCCTCCATAACAAAGATTTATATGGAGAGAAATCTCGTATCACAAGATATGAGATCTCGAACAAATTGCTTCAAGTGAGGCTGGCTGTCGGATCATCTGTAGGGGACGACGTCCTTACGATGACTAGCTATAATTATGAGCTCACGGACCTGGAGACCACGTTGGGAAACAGGTCATATGCTGACTTATTTCCACAGTCCTTACCCTTTACTTACACCCTGAAGGAAATCGGGGAGACACTTGCTCTGCTTAATGGGGGACCTTCTTCTTCTGCATCCAAGGCGAAAGCAAAGGGTGAAAAGAAGAAGACCTCCACAAAGCCGATATGCGGTGTCAGTGAAGCAGAAGGAAAAGGAAGGGCAGGGATGTTCCTATTGTTATGGGAAGGGGCATTGGCAGAAGGATTACAGGGCTTTGGAAGACAGTAGCCAGAATTCGAAGCATGTTGTGGTTTCGGCCTCGGGTGTATTTGTAATTAAGAACTGTTTGTCAATTAACTCTACTTCCTGGGTACTAGATACCGGATTAGGATCTCATATCTGTAATTCGTTACATGTTTTGAGAAACCGTAGAGTTATCAGGGTAGGTGATATGTCTCTCAGAGTTGCGAACGGAATGATCATGGACGCTGAATTCGTGGGAGAATATCGCCTAGGACTGACATGTGGGCAGATATTGATTCTACGTAACTGTTTGTATGTACCTAGTTTGACTTGTAATATCATATCAGTATCCTCACTTTCGAAAGAGGGATATGATTTTATATTCGTAAGCGATGTGGTAAACATCCACCTAAATCAAGTTCTGATTGGGTCCGGTATATTAGATGACGGTATATACGTATTAAATCATGCTCAGGTTTTCAATGTCTAGAACACACTTAAAAGAAAGTCTCCGGAAATAAATCAGGCTTTCTTATGGCATTGTAGACTAGGTTACATCAATGAAACACGGTTGACTAAGTTACATAAAGAAGGATATTTGAATCCGTTCGAATATCAATCTTATGCTACTTGTGAATCTTGTTTCATGGGAAAGATGACAAAGACTCTGTTTACTAGACACGGAGTAAGAGCGAGTGAGCTCTTGGGACTCGTACACAGTGACGTGTGCGGTCCAATGTCTACACATGCAAGAGGTGGTTATTCCTACTTCATTACTTTTACGGATGATTTCTCTAGGTATGGACATATCTTCCTGATGAAGCATAAATCCGAGGCCTTTGAGAAATTCCGGGAATACAAGTATGAAGTGGAAAAACAAACAGGCAAAAGTATCAAGACACTGAGATCTGATCAAGGTGGTGAATACTTAAGTGCCGAGTTCCTGGGATACTTCAAAGAGAATGGAATTCTCTCTCAGCTTACTTCTCCATACACACCACAACACAACGGTGTATCGGAAAGGCGGAATCGAACCCTATTGGATATGGTTCATTCCATGATGAGTAAGGCTGAGTTACCGCGATCTTTCTGGGGTTATGCACTAGAATCAGCTGCATATCTTTTGAACCAGGTTCCAACCAAGACAGTGCCTACCACACTATATCAGATGTGGAGTGGGAAGAAACCCTATCTGAAACACTTTAAGACATGGGGATGTCCAGCTTTTGTTAAAAAGAAGCATGTGGACAAGCTCGAGGCACGCTCAGTACAGTGTAAGTTTGTGGGATATCCAAAGAACTCCAAGGGGTATTATTTCTATTACGCAGAGGAACAAAAGGTTTTTGTTTCTCGTCATGCCCACTTCTTGGAAACTGAATTTTTAGAAAATCAGAAAAGTGGGAGAGCAATAGAACTGGAAGAAATTCCAGAACCACAAGCTGTTACTGAAAGTTTGGTAGAACCAGAAGTTTCAGAAGAAAGGGACATCCCAGCGCCTATCCGCAGAAGTAGTAGGAAGTCTCATCCGCCTGAGTGATACTACGGTTTTCTCATAGACGGGGATCAAGAGGATTGCATCATTGACAATGATGAACCTACTAGCTTCTAGCAAGCCATCCAGAGCGGCGACTCGGTAAGATGGCTGGATGCAATGCGGACCGAAATGGAGTCCATGTACACCAATAAAGTATGGACTTTGGACATTGCTCCAGATGGGGTAAAACCCGTAGGATGCAAATGGATCTTCAGAAAGAAGATTGGTGTAGATGGACAGGTTGAAACCTATAAAGCTAGACTTGTTGCAAAGGGTTTTTGTCAAAGACCTGGTTTGGACTATGACAAAATCTTTTCTCCAGTGGTTATGCTCAAATCCATTCGGGTCCTTCTTGCCATTGTTGCCTTCTACGATTATGAGATCTGGCAGATGGACGTAAAGTCGACCTTTCTAAATGGTAATTTGGAAGAGTGCGTCTATATGAATCAGCCAGAGGGATTCATTCAGAGTGGGAGCAGCGGTAAAATGTGCAAGTTGCTTAAGTCCATTTATGGACTAAAGCAGGCATCGCGGAGTTGAAACATCTATTTTGATGATACTATCAAAGAATTCGATTTTATCAAAAATCCAGATGAACCATGCATTTATAGTAAGATTTTAGAGAGAACTGTAGTATTCCTCGTCTTGTACGTGGATGACATTCTCTTAATAGGAAATGATATTCCTATGCTACAGTCAGTCAAAGGATTTTTGTCACAGAAGTTCTCCATGAAGGACCTGGGTGATGCTTTCTACATTCTGGGGATCCAGATCAATCGTGATAGATCAAAGAGGATGTTGGGACTTTCGCAATCCAAGTACATAGACACCATATTGAAAAGATTCAGTATGGAAGATTCTAAGCGTGGTAACCTACCGGCTTGTCACGGAATCAGCCTCTCCAAAGAGATGTCTCCTAAGACTGATTTGGAAAGTGCTTACATGTCGATTATACCCTATGCTTCTGCGGTAGGGTCTATAATGTATGCGATGTTATGTACCCGACCAGATGTAGCATACGCATTGAGCGTTGTAAACCGGTATCAGGCAAACCCAGGGGAGAAGCACTGGATAGCAGTAAAGAACATTCTCAAGTACCTGAGGAGGACTAAGGAGATGTTCTTGGTGTATGGCGGAAAAGACTTCCAGATCGAGGCCTTTGTTGACTCCAGCTTCCAGAGTGACAAGGATGACTCCAAGTCCATGTCGAGTTATGTCTTTACCCTCAATGGAGGGGCGGTTTGTTGGAAGTGTTCCAAGAAGGACACCGTTGTTGACTCAACGATGGAAGCGGAGTACATAGCTGCTTGCGATGCCACAAAAGAAGCTGTCTGGATGAAGAAGTTCCTCATAGAACTTCAGGTGGTTCCTACCAGTGTTGATCCAATACCACTGTATTGCGACAACAACGGAGCTATAGCTTTAGAGAAGGAACCCAGGTCCCATCAGAAGTCCAGACACATCTTAAGGCGGTATCACCTGATCAGGGAGATCGTAGATCACCGGGAGATCGAGGTGAAGAGAGTAGATACGGAGAATAACACTGCTTATCCATTCACAAAGGCTATTCCTCAGACGCAGTTCGATAGGCTATTCGAGATAATAGGTCTGCGATATGCCAGTACATGGCCCTAGTGCAAGTGGGAGATTGTTAGTGTTTATGCCCTAGAGGCCATTATTGTATCATACTAGATTGTATATTACTTAATGGAAGCTTGGGATATTCAAAGTTGTATTGACAGTCTTGCTAAAAATGGTAGTATGCTACTTAGTTTGTTTCTACTTTAATATGTGCATATGTTTCTTTTAACATATCGCTTATACATATTAGTAGAGCCCTTAGGATCTTTGCTTGATTACCAGCGTTGTGATGGCAGTCACACTAGTGGGGGATGGGTAGTCTATAAGCAACATCCTATACAGGTCCTTGGACGTAGGATTATCGAGACAGGGTATCGATACTCCGGAGTAGACTGGTGTATACGCTTCTTATCCCAGCTGGGGAGATGGTCTGTCCTATAGCCATCAGTACGTCGTACTGGAGATAGTATGCAGGTGCTCGTTAGGTTACGGGTACACCGGATAGGACTCGCCGGAAACTGCAGGTTGGTACTATACCCATCGTCAGATAGCAGTTCCCAGGTGACATGAGTACAGCTTAGTCCGTCGACTTGACACTGCATAATAATATCAAGAAAGATATTATTATGCTTCATATTATTCTAGCATGAGATATATTCATTTCATAATCACAAAACACTTCTCTTTCCTCAAGTCTTCATCTTCTTCCTCAAACCCTAATAGCTCTCATGTGTTGAGAATCCTAGGGTTTAAAGTGACTAAGTAATCCATCTAAATACTCTACACCCTCTAAGACTTCTAGATTAGCAAACTAGAAGCCGTAGTTATCTCAGATTCGAGATAGGAGCTCGGACTATAGACTCTCGGGTGGATCGTCTTTGACTCGAGGAGGCCGTTGAGGTACCTATGTTCCATAGAGCCGACGAGGTGTGGAGGACAGCGATGAAGACCCGAAGGACATGTAACGTGAGGTATAACTTCGAATCCGAGTAGTTAAACCTCTCGTAATTTGCTAGTAATGGTTTAGACACGATCCGTGTGCTCAAGTCCGTGTTACGAAGCTTTGATAATTGTTTTTCATATATTCCGCCTCCCCGCGAACACGTGGGGTGCGTGACATGGACTTACAAATAGGTTCCCCCCAAACTTAAGTGAAACAGTGTTTCCACTGTTTAAGAGGTGAAGTTCAGGATTAGGGGGAAAAGAGAACAGTATCAATCTATACAAGGCCTTACACAGGCCAAAAGTGAGCACCAACCATTCAAAATTTTTATCGCTATTATGTGCAGGTGTAAGTCTACGGTAACGCCCCGGCCGTCTTTCCGAGGCCAAAATGCGGAAACGAAATTTTTTCTAAACTAGAAACCAGCGCTATCGTATGCTTAAAACCCGGATCGAACCATTAACCTACAACTAGCTATTTAGAGACGGGATAGAAAGCTATACCGATCGATCCGTGTCTTTCGGTCTTTGGCCACCATCCCAAGCTCCTCGCAGCATCATCGATCCGTGGTAGGGCAGTAATCAAAGCACAGTGGGAACTCACACGAGAGAAATGACGATCTCAGGTCGATGAACTAACCTGTACACATGTCACCAGGGAAATGCTATCTGACGTTAGGTATAATACCAACTAGCATGTTCCCGGCGAGTCCTGTCCGGTGTACTCATAACCCAATGAGCACCTGTATACATCTTAGGTGAATCAACTGACACCAATAGCTTGTGAGACCGGCCACCGCCCCTCGTCGGGGTCTCGACTGTATACACCAGTCTACTAACGGAGTATCATGCCCAGTCTCGAAACTCTCACGACTAGGGACCACTTTAAGGATGTGCTTATAGACTACCCAACTCTCACGTATATGATCGCCATCATACTGCTGGTAGTCAAGCAAGAATCCTAAGGGCTCTATCAACGTGTAATAGCGACCTGTAAGGTCACCCACAATGATAAAGATAAACCACTGAAGCTTACTATTCTCCATCAACGTGTAATAGTGAACCACAATATCACCTAAAGCATGTACACGATGATAGAGACAAACCAGATAGTATACAATCATCCTGAGTAAGATTGTCCTATCGGCATAGGTCCTCCCTCAATCATTGCAATCACGTGCCTGCGATCCAATATTGACTCTGAGGGCACTATATCCAACAATCTCCCACTTGCACCCAGGGCTAATTATTGCGATGTCGCATACTCACAGCCCGTGTGATACCGAACACCCAACTCCTCTACTGGTCAGTCTCACAAAGCCCGTTTGTGAAACTATTGCGTTCGAGGAATAGTCTCAGTTAGTGGATCCGCTCTGATGTTTCTTTCTATGTCTCTCTTTATCTCAAGTTCGCGGAGAAAACCATCTCCCGAAATGAGCAATACCTGTCTTAGAATATGTCTGGATATCTAATGGGACCTAGCTCATAAATGAACTTCGAATCCAAACTTCTTAGACTGTATCAACAACTGAACTTAATCAGTATCCTGCGCCATGCCTCCCTTAGTATCCCCTTGGGCCACCTGTCCAAAATATCGCCCTCGTCAGAGGGAAAACTATAACTCTGACAGTCACTCTGTCATCCATGTCACCTTGGAAGCCTGGAATGATAACCGCCCCCCGAAAGAGGCTGTTGTTATCATATCCCTAGAACATCCACATATGTTCTAAAACTGCTTCCGAATGTTTCTCCAGGATAGGATCAATATCAACTTATTGCATCTACTGCAAAAAGAACATCTGGTGTGGTACTTGACATCTCATGATTGACTCAATTGCCTAAGCAAGTGATCTGCCACTCATGCACATCCCTCTCCCCTTTAGTCTTTAAGACACCTTTAGAGAGGGTGACTCCATCACCTGCAGGTACACTACCGTGCCAGGAGTCGTCCATTCTAAAACACCTTTAGAATGCTGTCTAAGTACCCTGATTGGGAAACCACCCAAATCTAGATCTAAAACCATAGATCTAGTAACCAGAATATCTGATATAATATCCATATCCTATGTGGAGAAACCACTGTGTGACAACCAAAGTATAACCGATCGTAGTATAGGAATTTCACTTCCTACACTGTGTATGTCATCCAAATACCAGGACATCACACCCTACTACATTCTTAACAGATCCATCCCCTATTCTGATGAAGTCAAACCTATGACTGTCACATCAGAAATAGATGATCTATCTCCACTATATCTGCTTTAGTCCATAAATAGACATAAGCTACTTGACCACTATGTTTCCGCTGCTCCCACTGACTACGACAACCCTCTGGCAGAGTCATATACACTTACACTTCTAAAACTAGTTCAGAACGACGCTATACTCATCCTCCTACCGGGTCACATAGCCTGGAACAACAGTAGTGGCAAGTCTGGGTAAACAAGAACCTCCCTGTCACCGTCCTTGAGGCTACCGGAGTACCTCTCGGGTGCCTGAGGTTACCCACCATATCTGCGGAGTGGCCAATGGAATGTCAATCCAGATTGAATCTTTAGGTTCTTATCAAATTTTCAGTAATCGTTTGCGGTTCTGGAATCACTTCCAGTTCTACCATACTCCCACTACTGTTTTCTGAAAAAATCCATTTTACTAAAACTGTGGCGAGTCAAGAACAATATCACTATTGATCTTTCAGATGGTAGAAAGTCAACCCTCGTCATAGCCCGGGTCAACCCACAAACAGCCATTACAGAAACGTGCCTTGAGTTATCCAGAGTCTGGTTTTAAGCATAAGCCGGACAACTCCCCGCACCTTAACATCGTTAAGATATGAACCGTCCTATATCCAATATAGAAACAGAGGCACTGATTTAATTGGAACCAGATTCAAATCATGCAGCTGCCTCCAGTGCATGTCAACTAAATGGAAGGAGGCCGATCAGCATTACTCAACATAGGAGTGCTTCCAATTATGAGTAACCTGAAAGAGAAGCAAGTTCTCTTAATCATTACTATTAACTGAATACCATACACAAGTATCTACATCTTTGATCACCTTGAAGAATCCTGATACTTGCAACGCCTGGCTCTCTACTTTACTCTTATACCTATAACTTCTTAAACCATAGACCTTGCATTTCTACGAAACACATGTCTAAGAACTGGAGAAGTCATAAGTAAATAGAATATAGTACGTGTACCAACCCCTCTATCCTCATGGACACTGGATGTAACGTTCTGAAAATCGTTTCGGTGAAATTTCGGAAAATCGGTAAAATAAGGGGGGTTTCTGTAAAAAGTCAAAATACAAATATCTTTATTATAAAATTAAATATACATGTTCTAGCTATGTAATTGCTAGTATTTGGTGTTTATTTAGCCACTGGTGAAATTTCAAATTTTCTGAAAATATTTCTGAAATTAATTATTTTAATATTATTTTAAGCCGTCCCTAATACATTTAATTAGGGAAAATTACAAATTGGAATGGCTTGATACAAATTTTATAATTCATGACACACTAAACTACCATGTAAAATATTATTTCTAAAACGAAATGGTTTGCCAAAACGGTTTAGAAAATATCGAAAAAAGGGCTTAATTAGTGAAATTAGTGTTAATGGGAATTGGGGTAATACATTTATCTTTTTCCCTAACCCACACACCCACACCTCACCCTCTCTCCCTCTCCCCATGTGGCCGACCCCACCTTGAACAGCCCTCCCTCCTCTCTCTCCAATCACCTCCTTTTTGAATAGAAAAGAAAAGAAAAGAAAAGAAAATGAAAGAAGTAAGGTAGACTTTGACTTTTTCAACACTTTCTCCACCTCACTCTCTCTCCTCCCTTACCCCCCATCCAATTTCTGGCCGAAAATCCACAGGCCCCAACAGCAGCCCCCCCTTCCTTCTTCTCCTCTCTTTTCCATCAAAAAAATTGTCAAAAAATCAAGTAAAACTTCACCGAAATCAAAATCCAACTCCTACCCATTTCTCATTTGCCTATCTAGCATGGATCTAGGGAACAAGGTTTCAATTTGGGAGGCTATGGGTGCTTGTGGATATTCAAATATTTTTGGGTATAATTTCTAAACCTTTTGCTCAATTTGTTAGTTAATTCCTTAAAGCTAATTTATTTAAGTGTTAATAAGGCTTTAGTTGCAAGTTTGGAAATTCTAAAAAGGGATTGAATGCAAGTTAGGGTTTTGTGAAATTGGTGTATGGTTGTGTGATGTAATTAGGCTCTTATGACATGTTAAAACAAAGTTTGTAGCTAGTAGTTAATTGTTAGTTTAAAAATTGTGATAATTATGCTAATTTGCTTACTAGGTTTTTAAAAATTGGTTAAATAATTGGGTTTAAAAATGTAATTAGGTTTTTCATGATTTCATTAATATTATAAAATGTAGTTTAATACTTTAGTTCATGGAAATCCAAGCTAAATTGTTGTTTTTGCATTTTTGCTATAAAATTATTAAAATTGGGTATATTGTAAACTAGAATTTTGGGGTTAATGAAATTTAATGAGATTAAATTATGGAAATTATTTTTATGACTTATTTAAGATATTTAATAAGTATTATGGCCGCTAGATTTGTTTAAACATCGGGTTTTGTACTAAAACGGGTAATGTTTGCTTGCTAGATTTTCGGAAAAATGCGTTTTAAAGTGAGTTTGGGGTTTTTGTGAATTTTAACCTATTTTATAGTATAATTAGTGCTTGTGATCGTGCAAATGAGTGTGTTTGGGTTTTTCTCGATGGTTTGGCGTTTGTACGCCGACATCGAGGGTTTTTGGGTTGATTTGTGAAAGCAGCCATAGGTTTTGACCTATGTGGGATTCGTGTGTCATTTTGGTCATGAGTCGGATTTTAATGCGATACGGTGCGCTATGATATGTAGGTACCCCATATGGACTTTGAGACGACGACAAGCGCATGGTGACGTCAGCACCGGCGTGCGAGGACCAGGTGAGTAGATTTATATCTACGGGGAGAAGTCGGGTGGATGGCGTATAGCACTCCTGCAGTTCGCAGTGATGTATACGAATACGTATACACTTAAATATATATTATATTAATATGAGGCTTTGAGGATAAAGGTAGAAGCTAGGTGTTCATGGATTAGTTTAGTGTTAGTTGTGAAACCCTAGATTAGTTGTTACACCCACACACGCGCACACACACACATGCATACATCTATGTTATTACCTATGCGTATATGGGGATATGTGTTTATGTGTTCACATGGGTATGGGACTATGTGTTCACATACTGGATTTAAGGATAATGTTTGGGATTTGAGGTGAGTCGATGAAATTGATTTGAGACCATGAGATCGGTGATATAGCAAGATTCGTATTTGAGATACGTCCTGATGTTATAGCGGATCTTGGGACGACGATACATGTGAATAGCGTTATACATTGAATAGTTGACATGTGATCGTGATATGAGATAAGATATGTTAAGATATTCATAATAGGTCGCATTAGGCGATGTATACCTCTTTATGACGATATATGATGATGATATCGGTTTATATGAGGCTGTAGATCAGCAGTCAGATCTTGATTTGATTGATGATATTAGTATTGTACTAGACGTAGATCAGTACCCCGGATTATGATCTTTGATAAAGAGGATACCAAATGAATAAATTGATGAAGGTGATATTGACCCGTACCAAGAATTGGGATGCCGTACGACGGATTTTCGTACGAGCTATATATTGATGTTTGATCCCCACTCTTGACTTCGGAATGTCTGATTATAGATATGGTATCGGATGTGATATTATCGAGGCGGGATCACCGACTAATATATATATATATATATATATATATATATATATATATATATATGTATCGACTCAGACGTTAGGCGGATTTCTTACCTTTAGTTTAGCTTGACAGCTTAGCCCTATAGTTTAGTGTAGTTGTTAGCCCATATTGGTTATCATTGTGTCTAGTAGTTAGCTCCCTCTCATTTTTGCTGTTTGCTCCGCATCGCATGCTTACATTATGATTCATATTCTATTGTTGATATCATGCTGTTTGGACACCGGCACCATTACCGATGACGCGTATGTACCACGTACACTTACTTGCCGGCTCACACACATCTTCATCGGTAATTGCCAAGTCACGAACAATTTAGAAAATACTATTTCGTTTGACATAGGTTGTTGGCTAATAGTTTAGATATGACATTAGTGTACTTGCCTTATATACTAGTTTAGACATTGTAGATATTACTTGCTATTTCATGCATGCTATTATTCAATGATATGCCGCATTCATGGATTTTTATGTCTATATTCACTGTTTACATGCTATTGAGGATTTGGATTCGGATTTTCATGAGATTTCCTGGATTTGGGGGAAAACCGCAAAAACACTTATTAAATTCTTTCTCTTTTTTTTTAAAGAAAAGTGCGGTTTTCCAATGATGTATGAGTCATCCACCATGAGTTTGCTGATGGATTTCGAGACCCGAGTTCGAGGAGTGGAGAAACCGTTTCGGGTACATAGTGGACCCGGTGCGGTACCCCGGGGCAAGAGGATCGCAGATGATGGCGTCGAGCTTGGCAGGGGAGCACTACCAACCGGTGATTTTACCCGACGCGTCGGATATCCGGAGGATACCGTCGTGGTCTTGAGATGGATGGTAGGGGCCGGTCTGGACTGACGGCGCCCTAGATATTGTGATTGAGACATTGAGATTTTGAGATATTGAGGTACAGAGATTGCGACACAGAGATATCGAGATATTTGGATACTTGTTTTGTGTCGATGCTAGGCACTGTTTATGCTGATTTCATTTATGATACCTCATTTTAAAAATACAGAAATCTCACTAATTTATGAAAGCAGTTTTCTTCAGTACATGCATTCTGTTTCATGCATTCATACATCATCCATATGATACATTGCTACCTGAGGCACTGACACGGGCACAGGAGATTACACTTGGGTTAGATATTTATCCTAGCCTTTGTTATAGGCTGCATG
Source organism: Agapanthus africanus (assembly GCA_030015575.1). Classification (NCBI taxonomy): domain Eukaryota; kingdom Viridiplantae; phylum Streptophyta; class Magnoliopsida; order Asparagales; family Amaryllidaceae; genus Agapanthus; species Agapanthus africanus. Next base: position 330,739,890 of record CM057345.1, on the reverse strand, counting down.
TTATATATATTGAGGATATATTATGATCTTATGACCTAGGATTGTGTTGTTTATGCGATTTCTGTTCGTAGATGTTTTTCTACTCACGAGTTGGCAACTCACCCCCGTTGTGCCACAGTTCTTGCAGGTTTGCCGTACAGGTTTCATTACGGCTTTGCTGGCACTGCTTCTTTCGGGTGACTTGCTAGTAGGTGGGTTTATTGGTATCGTACCCATCATATTACTTTGTATAATATTATTCAGTTGTATCTAGTAAATTCCATCAACCAAACATGTATTTATTTTTGAGATAAAGACCAGTGATGTTATTCTTTCGAGCTTAGAGTCGCGTGCTATAATTCTGTGGTTTTCTTGTTGTTTTGAGTTTTCTTTTGAGTTTTGATCCTCGCCCTTGGCGTTATATATTATATTGCTTGTGTCGTTGTGACCGTTGATTGACGAAGAGCTAGCTCCCGCCTGGGGATGCCTTTTATTGATTTCGTATACTATTCATGTTGTATCCTGTTTGGGGGCCAGTATTTACAAAGGAGACTCTGCCGAAATTTTCAGGAAATATTTGAGGTTTTTTTTAAAATGCATAATTCGTCTTATGCTATTAAAACTACTTGATTAAATTGGTTTTCCTTCACTCTACTACTTTTCTTGGTTTGGATTTCTGGGTTTTTGGCTTACTTAGATTACGTACGCCTCGAGACGTTTCGTAGTTTAAGTGTCGGTCATGTTCCGTACTTTCGGGACATGACAAAGTTGGTATCAGAGCGTTAGGTTTTACCTTCGGAGCGTAGGATGACCCTTGGTTGATGGAATAGGTGACTAAAGTAGAGTGACGTACCGTGGGTATGTTCCGCGGCATACTTACGATACGCTACTCCACTTAAGAAGCCTTAGGATGTACATTTCCTTGTTCAATATTATATTCATTCCTGATCTAGCCTCATCGGTACCAGTTATGGTTTTGCTGCCACGATTACGGGCAGGGAGTGCTACGGCTAGAGTTGCGGTCAGCACGAGCTCGTCATGAACGAGGACTGACCAGGGCGTAATTCCGGCGACACACGATTGCGGAGATGTATCTTTTTACCGTGTTTTCACGCCACGAGCGTTTGATGGATCGCTGTATGAGGTTACTCGGATGTGCTGATCGGCACCAGAGGATTGAGCCACTGACAGAGTCCAGCCAGATTTTGATGACCGTTGATGTATGGCTTATTCATGATGATTGAGGCACTGTTCAGCGTGCAGACGAGTGAGCCAGTCATTGTTGCGAACGACGAGATATCTCCCCAGATCTGGGAGCTATTGCGGTACGAGTTGTACTAAGAGATGATAGAAGGTCACTAGTCACCGAGGACGAATGACTAGGACATGTGGTTCGTTGGCTACCCCGATGCGAGGTCATCAGATAGATTGATTCCAGCTAGAGACGACTTCATGCGGAGACGTTGAGAGTAGACAGAGACGATCGAATGTCAGAAACCTATTATTCCAAGTTTAAAGTATTCGGAAAGACATGCAGGCAATTCTATAGACCCTCTAGAAGAATGAGACCCTAACCCGACTTAATGACCGTGTGAAAGCCTTTGAACCTTAGGGTTTGTGGCAGTTCCGCGGCGCCATTAGTGAGGCTTGGGTTTGCCCTTCTACGGCTGGACCATCGATACTGTGGTACGTACTCGATACTGTTAAACTGTACCCAAGATGTTGAGCTCTTGGGGGATTATGAGGTTTTGACGAATCGATCGGTGGGTTCGACTTCATTCGGATGCTAGGTGGTGAGATGCATTTCTTGGGAGACTCCAGATACGAGAATAGCAGTTGGAGCTCAGTCCATGCAGCCACAACGAGACGAGTCCGAAGCAGTCGACATTAGAGAAAGTGGAGTAAGAGGTTCGTACGAGATCTTGATGAGAAGACGTTCCACTCTGCCGACATCAGAGATGCGATACGCATGCCGAGACATTGTACTGGGATATACCTTCCAGAAGGAGTCGCGATGAGTATGCAGCCGTTCCGGAACGAGAACAGATCTAGTAAGGGACGATGACTTCCGGACAGTTCGGCAGAGACGAGATTTAGGAGAGATCTCGACAAGACCTTTCTGGAATAAAGTATTAGAAGACTTTGGCCCAGGGGTGGTCATGTTACGCACACCGGCAGGCCAGAGTTCAGGATCGTCGACGAGACATGCTATGAGTGACCACGACAGTTGGCCAGAGATTCTTGGAGGATGTGCTTGAGCGGGACTATTCCGCTATACTTGATTTTGGTATTTTGAGCGATATGTTCGCATGATTTGGTTTTGATGATTGAGTTTCATGATATCGTTTTCATGCACCATGGATGCACTAACTGAGTATTTATGATTTTTGCACATTTGTTGCACTTGAGATAGTTTTCGTACCTTGGTTTCTCATGTTTGTGATTATATGTATTTCATATAGTTGAGTTGATTTGTGCGTATATACACATACGATTTGGTTTTTGCACTCGGTATAGTTCCCATATGCTTGTAGTGCAGTGATACGTATTTTGTGCACTTAGATGCACTGGACTTCGATTTCGATTGTGATGCTCGATATTGGTTTTTTGCACCTTGTGCACCTGATTGGATTTTGCGCATGTTCGGCGCTTGATATTGGATTTCATGATTTCTTGCATGATAGATGCACCTGCCTTGGATTTTCGCGTAGGTTGAGCGCATGTTTTGAGATGCAATTTTGGTGCACACCAGATGCACTAAATCGAGTTTCTTCGTACGTGTCAGATGCACCTGTCCTTGCTGTCAGGCATACACGTTACCTATGACAAATGTTGTGTGCACACCCGATGCACTTAGATATTGTTTCTGTGTGCATGTATGGCACATATATGGATTTTGATTTCTGTGCGCACCAAACGCACGTAGTATTCATATGCATATTATGGGATTGATTTCTTATAGAGCAGTACGTTTTTATGATATTTGCTATGTGTTTTCGTACTGAGCAAGACTAGTCAGAGGACAGTACCTGAATGTATTTTGCATGCATTGATAGCTATCAAAGGGAATTCCAAAAGTGAGCTATAGTCTCAGTATTTATCTACGTGCCTGATATGACACGAAACGTTTAAAACAAGGAAACCCTTCTAAATTGTTTCCCAAAACGGCGGAACGCACATTTTAAACAAAAGGTATATATGTATATGGTTATTTTCTTATGATAGATGTCCGCCACTGTGCAGTGTTATGCGCATTGCACAGCGACTTTAAGAGATTTGGCATGCATTTCCTTCAGATATTTACATATATAGATTTGATATTTACGTGTATAGTTTCGAGTTATATCATATTGGTTTTGTATTGGATTTGACATTTGTGTCTTTACCATGACTTCGATGATTGCGAGATGCTTGACGGAGTTTTGATTTTGAGTTATATGCTCATTTTTCATGCGCATGCGCTGCGCTACGATTTGTTTTATGTATTTACGATTTCGGAGCCCCGACGACTTGATGGTTTTGCTTAGATGTTTTAGTATTTGGGGGGAGTTTTAATTTAAATTCGGAGACCGAATTTCTTTAAGGGGGGAAGATTGTAACGTTTTGAAAATCGTTTCGGTGAAATTTCGGAAAATCGGTAAAATAAGGGGCTTTTATGTAAAAAGTCAAAATACAAATATCTTTATTATAAAATTAAATATACATGTTCTAGCTATGTAATTGCTAGTATTTAGTGTTTATTTATCCACTGGTGAAATTTCAAATTTTCTGAAAATTTTTCCGAAATTAATTATTTTAATATTATTTTAAGCCGTCCCTATTACATTTAATTAGGGAAAATTAAAAATTGGAATGGGTTGATAAAAATTTTATAATTCATGACACACTAAACTACCATGTAAAATATTGTTTCTGAAACAAAATGGTTTGCCAAAACGGTTTAGAAAATATCGAAGAAAAAGGGCTTAATTAGTGAAATTAGTGTTAATGGGAATTGGGGTAATACATTTATCTTTTTTCCTAACCCATACACCCACACCTCACCCTCTCTCCCTCTCCCCATGTGGCCGGCCCCACCTTGAACAGCCCTCCCCCCTCTCTCTCCAATCACCTCCTTTTTGAATAGAAAAGAAAAGAAAAGAAAAGAAAATGAAAGAAGTAAGGTAGACTTTGACTTTTTCAACACTTTCTCCACCTCACTCTCTCTCCTCCCTTACCCCCTCCAATTTCTGGCCAAAAATCCACAGGCCCCAACAGCAGCCCCCCCTTCCTTCTTCTCCTCTCTTTTCCATCAAAAAAATTGTCAAAAAATCAAGTAAAACCTCACCGAAATCAAAATCCAACTCCTACCCATTTCTCATTTGCCTATCTAGCATGGATCTAGGGAACAAGGTTTCAATTTGGGAGGCTATGCGTGCTTGTGGATCTTCAAATGTTTTTGGGTATAATTTCTAAATCTTTTGCTTAATTTGTTAGTTAATTTATTAAAACTAATTTATTTAAGTGTTAATAAGGCTTTAGTTGCAAGTTTGGAAATTCTAGAAAGGGATTGAATGCAAGTTAGGGTTTTGTGAAATTGGTGTATGGTTGTGTGATGTAATTAGGCTCTTATGACATGTTAAAACAAAATTAGTAGTTAGTTGTTAATTGTTAGTTTAAAAATTGTCATAATTACGCTAATTTGCTAACTAGGTTTTTAAAAATTGGTTAAATAATTGGGTTTAAAAATGTGATTAGGTTTTTCATGATTTCATTAACATTATAAAATGTAGTTTAATACTTTAGTTCATGGAAATCCAAGCTAAATTGTCGTTTTTGCATTTTTGCTATAAAATTGTTAAAATTGGGTATATTGTAAACTAGAATTTTGGAGTTAATGAAATTTAATGAGATTAAATTGTGGAAATTATTTTTATGACTTATTTAAGATATTTAATAAGTATTATGGCCGCTAGATTTGTTTAAACATCGGGTTTTGTACTAAAACTGGTAATGTTTGCTTGCTAGATTTTCGGAAAAATGGCTTTTAAAGTGTGTTTGGGGTTTTTGTGAATTTTAACCTATTTTATAGTATAATTAGTGCTTGTGATCGTGCAAATGAGTGTGTTTGGGTTTTTCTCGATGGTTTTGCGTTTGTACGCCGACGTCGAGGGTTTTTGGGTTGATTGTGAAAGCAGCCATAGGTTTTGACCTATGTGGGATTCGTGTGTCGTTTTGGTCATGAGTCGGATTTTAATGCGATACGGTGCGCTATGATATGTAGGTACCCCATGTGGACTTCGAGACGACGACAAGCGTGTGGTGACGTCGGCACCGGCGTGCGAGGACCAGGTGAGTAGATTTATTTCTACGGGGAGAAGTCGGGTGGATGGCGTATAGCACTCCCGCAGTTCGCAGTGATGTATACGAATACGTATACACTTAAATATATATTATATTAATATGAGGCTTTGAGGATAAAGGTAGATTCTAGGTGTTCATGGATTAGTTTAGTATTAGTTGCGAAACCCTAGATTAGTTGTTACACCCACACACGCACACACACACACATGCATACATCTATATTATTACCTATGCGTATATGGGGATATGTGTTTATGTGTTCACATGGATATGGGACTATGTGTTCACATACTGGATTTGAGGATAATGTTTGGGATTTGAGGTGAGTCGATGAAATTGATTTGAGACCGTGAGATCGGTGATATAGCAGGATTCGTATTTGAGATACGTCCTGATGTTATAGCGGATCTTAGGACGACGATACATGTGAATAGCGTTATACATTGAATGGTTGACATGTGATCGTGATATGAGATAAGATATGTTAAGATATTCATAATAGGTCGCATTAGGCGATGTATACCTCTTTATGACGATATATGATGATGATATCGGTTTGTATGAGGCTGTAGATCAGCAGTCAGATCATGATTAGATTGATGATATTAGTATTGTACTAGACGTAGATCAGTACCCCAGATTATGATCTTTGATAAAGAGGATACCAAATGATTAAATTGATGAAGGTGATATTGACCCGTACCCAGAATTGGGATGCCGTACGACGGATTTACGTACGAGCTGTATATTGATGTTTGATCCGCACTCTTGACTTCAGAATGTCTGATTATAGATATGGTATTGGATGTGATATTATCGAGGTGGGATCACCGACTAAGATATATATATATATATATATATATGTATATATGTATGTATGTATGTATCGACTCAGACGTTAGGCGGCTTTCTTACCTTTAGTTTAGCTTGACAGCTTAGCCCTATAGTTTAGTGTAGTTGTTAGCCCATATTGGTTATCATTGTGTCTAGTAGTTAGCTCCCTCTCATTTTTGCTGTTTGCTCCGCATCGCATGCTTACATTATGACTCGTATTCTATTGTTGATATCATGCTGTTAGGACACCAGCACCATTACCGATGACGCGTATGTACCACGTACACTTACTTGCCGGCTCACACACATCTTCATCGGTAATTGCCATGTCACGAACACTTTAGAAAATACTATTTCATTTGACATAGCTTGTTGGCTAATAGTTTAGACATGACATTAGTGTACTTGCCTTATATGCTAATTTAGACATTGTAGATATTAGTTGATATTTCATGCATGTTATTATTCATTGATATGCCGCATTCATCGATTTTATGTCTATATTCACTGTTTACATGCTATTGAGGATTTGGATTCGGATTTTCATGAGATTTCCTGAATTTGGGGGAAAACCGCAAAAACACTAATAAAATTCTCTCTTTTTTTTAAAGAAAAGTGCGGTTTTCCCATGATGTATGAGTCGTCCACCATGAGTTTGCTGATGGATTTCGAGACCCGAGTTTGAGGAGTGGAGGAACCGTTTCGGGTACATGGTGGACCCGTTGCGGTACCCCGGGGAAAGAGGACCGCAGACGATGGCGTCGAGCCTGGCAGGGGAGCACTACCGACCGGTGATTTTACCTGACGCGTCGGATATCCGGAGGATACCGTCGTAGTCTTGAGATGGATGGTAGGGGCCGGTCTGGACTGACGGCGCCCTAGATATTGTGATTGAGACATTGAGATTTTGAGATATTGAGGTACAGAGATTGCGACACAGAGATATCGAGATATTTGGATACTTGTTTTGTGTCGATGCTAGGCACTGTTTATGCTAATTTCATTTATGATACCTTATTTTAAAAATACAGAAATCTCACTAATTTATGAAAGCAGTTTTTCTTCAGTACATGCATTCTGTTTCATGCATTCATACATCATCCATATGATACATTGCTACCTGAGGCACTGACATGGGCACAGGAGATTACACTTGGGTTAGATATTTACCCTAGCCTTTGTTATAGGCTGCATGTTATATATATTGAAGATATATTATGATCTTATGACCTAGGATTGCGTTGTTCATGCGATTTCTGTTCGTAGATGTTTTTCTACTCACGAGTTGGCAACTCACCCCCGCTGTGCCACAGTTCTTGCAGGTTTGCCGTACAGGTTTCATTATGGCTTTGCTGGCACTGCTTCTTTCGGGTGACTTGCTAGTAGGTGGGTTTATTGGTATCGTATCCATCATATTACTTTGTATAATATTATTCAGTTGTATCTAGTAAATTCCATCAACCAAACATGTATTTATTTTTGAGATAGAGACCAGTGATGTTATTCTTTCGACCTTAGAGTCGCGTGCTATATTTCTGTGGTTTTCTTGTTGTTTTGAGTTTCCTTTTGAGTTTTGATCCTCGCCCTTGGCGTTGTATATTATATTGCTTGTGTGGTTGTGACCGTCGATTGACGAAGAGCTAGCTCCCGCTTTGGGATGCATTTTATTGATTTTGTATACTATTCATGTTGTATCACGTTTGGGGGCCAGAATTTACAAAGGAGACTCTGCCGAAATTTTCCGGAAATATTTGAGGTTTTTTTTTAAAACGCATAATTCGGCTTATGCTATTAAAACTACTTGATTAAATTGGTTTTCCTTCACTCTACTACTTTTCTTGGTTTGGATTTCTGGGTTTTCGGCTAACTTAGATTACGTACGCCTCGAGACATTTCGTAGTTTAAGTGCCGGTCATGTTCTATACTTTCGGGACGTGACACTGGACAACGTACAATACTCTGTATAAGTCCCATGAGTCTAATAACTCATTCCCTGTGTGTCGTAAGTTGAAAACTGTACTTATGGTTTAGAAGAATTACACCGCCGTTTAATGCTCCTTACCTAACCATCCACTGATATAGGTAAATGTCATAGACATAATTTCAAAAAGTTATATCTCACTTTATAAAAATAAACGTACAGATATATCAATTTGAAATTGGAGCATAACAATGGATATTCAAAACCAAATATTTGCCGTCCGGCAAACAACCCAGGCGATTTCCTCAAATATCACCAATTACAACGAATCCCGATATAATGAGGATGATCACCCAATTCCCAATAACTTACTCCCACTCATCATCTGTAAAACCATACAGATGTGAGAATCAAACCTGGTAAATACATACCCTGGAGCAAGGACTAATTGGGAAATCAGTTTTCTTTTAACAGTACACAGTGAAACAGAAACATGTAAATGTTTCGAAGGGGTATCCGGGTATTCCTAGTAATGCCTCTTCCATTATCAGATTCACAACTGTAACTGTATATTTCTTTGCCATCTCTCCAAATCCTTTTATATGTCTTTAGTCATTACCTTCTTTACACCCCTTTAGGCTAAATGGTTTTCTTCCTTCCCTACCGTTCGGCACCAGCCTATGGTTTGGAAGAAGACTATCCAATAAGCATAATGGGTGTATTGTCCTAATCCTAGGAGCACTCGCAACCCGAGAGAAGGTAAAGATAAAAGACAACTGAATAAAACCTTATTCCTATTTCTCCTGAACCAGAATCCATCCCCGAACTGGAACAAGTTCCTTCGAGTTCGTATATAACCATACGATGGAGTATCCAATAAACTATGGATCATCGTAGTGATACGGGGTGTTCCGGAGAAATACAAAGGTGAAGCAGGAGTGGCGATGAAATACTTGGTTTGGTCATGAATAGCATTCGCAATTTACTTTGCCCTATTACTAATCCCTTTATTTGTCTTTACTTAATACCTTATGTACACCTTTTAGGCAAAATGGTTTTCTTCATTCCCTACCGTTCGGCACCTGCCTATGGTTTGGATGAAGACTATCCAATAAGCGTAATAGGTGTACTGTCCTAATCCAAGGAGCACTCGCAACCTGAGAGAAGGTAAAAGGAAAAGGCAACTGAATAGTCCTATTCGTTTTCTCCAGAACGGGAAACCATCCTCGAATCTGGAACAAGTTCCTTCGAGTTCGTATATAACCATACGATGGTTTTATCCAATGGAAGTGGATGTTTGTAGTAATACGGGGTGTTCTGGAGAAAACGGTAAAAGTAGGAGTGACAATGAGGTATGCAACTCTGACAATCCAAAAGCCAGTGTTATAAGAAGGTTCGGTTAATCTTGGTCACTTAGTCATAGTCAAGGGTCGGGTCATGGTCGCTGCCAAAGAGAGAGAGAAAAGAAACACTCAGCGTGCACTCTAACCTATATCAGAATGGTTATCACTTTATCCAATCAGGAAACCTCCCACTGTAACCTCAAATTCTCCTCCAAACCTGAAAGAAGAATTAGTCGGGACCACCCGAGGAGTAAACCAACTCATCAGTGGGAATCGGGATCCAACTATCATCGCATGATAATGTGATGGAATCCACTCACGTTATCACACTCCAGAAGGTATGCGCATATCTGGCAAGTTTCAGTTTCTTTAGAAACTCCCGATGTGATTTTTACCCCATGCTCTTATGTCCTTGACGTAGGCCAACATATCATAAGTCACATGTCAAGTTCTACCCATCATTTTCCAGGTTAATTTGAACCCACCCGTACATACCCTTGATGAAGGCCAAAATAGTAGTACGACTGTCCCAAACCAACGCATCTATCTATGCAACAGAAAAGTAACAAATAGCTACCATACACTATGCCTTGACGTAGGGCAACATACATAGCATGAATACTAAGTGCTACCTTCCTGAAATGACGGAGGGCTATGAATGGTTTTTGGCGAAAAACCTTTCACGTAATGAACTTGATATCGTTGAAGGAACGGGATGGCTTTTTATAAAAATATAGTGGCGAAAACCTTTGCTAAAGAGGTCACTCCCGGTGAAGGAATCTCGGCTCTTTCCCCGTAGAATGAGGTGCAGGATATTCCAACTGAATACCACGATGCAAAGCAAAAAGTAATCGTCTATAGTGAAGTTATTACCCTGACGCAAACTTCTGTCCAAGGGGTCACTCCCGGTGAAGGGATCTCGGCCCTTGCCTCGTCGACTGAGGTGCTGGATATTCATAACCGAACACCACTGTGCAAAACAAAAGAGAGCGTTCTTGCAATAAAAGCTTTTTTTTTGAAAAATGTTCCAACAACATCAAACAAGTTTGTTTAGATTGCATTGATCTGAATTAATGCAGTCCCATCAATTGATCACACAAATAAAGAACGAAAATATGATGTACGAATGTGCCATCCGCATTCGCCACTGGGTCCCGTCATCACCTGTTAGGTTACTTAACTAACGACAGAGCGGGGACTGGACTAGCGGGGGTGTAAAACATATACAACATCTACTAGTATATATATCAATATATAATATTCGCTCATGGCGTGATAAAATGCAACATCACAGAAATGTAATAAGCATCACAGAACAATACAGATAATCTGGGATCCCCGCGTTTCATAGAGCCGCTACTGAAACCCGACGTTCCCCTGGTCGTGTGGATAGCCTATGCAATGAAATCCTAGACCCCTACGGGCGCGGCAAGTTACCCGCAAAAACCTGAAGCGAAGCATCCCCCTTCAGCAACGTGAATGGACCACCCAGCACTTCACGGAATCCGGTAACTTGAGCACCCCTCTTTGGGTCAACCTGTACCCCCTACGAGTGCGGCGAATAGCCCGCCAATTCTAGAGTGAAGCCCCCTCCGTCTCAAAGCCATGAGATGCGGGCTCGTTGCCCTCTAGAACCCGGCTACCCGTGCACCCCTCCGCGGGATAATCCTAGTACAGAAAGTAAAATATACAACGGGTACATCGACCTCAGCCCGGTCGTGCCCCAAAAGAATAATACACAAACAGACAGTGACGGCAGTCCACATGTCGGACGCTCGCCCCGCAATATCAAATGTACAAATATAACCAAACTGTACTACCATTGCATCCAGGCTATCCACCACGATAAATCCGTAACATCACAGTACAACACAGAACATCAACGTGAATGTCACGTTCGCAAATCCGTCTAAAAGAACTATAGCAATTAGACAGGATTTACCGATCAAATGACATTCACGGTCGCAGATATAATGTAAATACTGTGAACTAACATTTTAAATTTTCGATCGACAAAATTCCCCGAAGTGGTCCTAAAGTACAATACCCAGTACTGAAAATAATCTGGGCCAAAAATTAAATTACCAGAAAGCCCATTTCCAAGTCAGAGACCACCTGAAGAAATTTGGTAAAGTGAAGCTACAGTACGGCCGCGGAACCGCGGCCAAAACATGGGTACGGCCGCGGTTCCGCCGCGCTACAGTAAAAACAGTGTGCCAAATTTTCTCAGATTTCTTAAAAAACCCTGCATGATTTTCTGCAATACACCAAATAATTTTTTGACAACAGAAAAATTTCGACAGAAACTGATGACTTGGAAATGCAGTTTTTGAAAATTTCGTCCGATCGAACTTCTAAATACGCTAAAGCAAGCTAGTAAAGGTTAATGGCATGGCTCTGATGCCATATAAGTCTACGGTATCGCCCCGGCCGTCTTTCCGATGCCAAAATGTGGAAACGAAATTTTTTCTTAACTTGAAAACCGGCGCTATCGTATGCTTAAAACCCGGATCGAACCATTAACCAACAACTAGCTATCTAGAGAAGGGATAGAAAGCTACACCAATCGATCCGTACCCTTCGGTCTTTGGCCACCATCCCAAGCTCTTCGCGGCATCTCCGGTCTTGATCTCCTCGTCGGAAAGGGAACCACATCTACGAGTCTTTTTACGGGCTCCCGCTTCATCTGAAGCAACTCGGGCACGAAGTGTGCTAGCCGACGTATCCAAGGTGTTGTAGAGAATGTTTGTGATCACTTTGTCTCTTGCATCCATTGCTTGGATGGAGGTTGAAGGTGTTGCCATTGATGGAGCTTATGAGCTAGAGAAGGAAGAAGAAGAAGGAGGAGAAGCTTTCTTTCTTATATTTTGTGTGATGAAATGAGAGTGAGATAGATAATAAAACACAAGAGCAAACCCCTCACATGGCAGCCCTCTTTATCTCTCCCTCTCATTTCATCCACTCATCAATCAAATAATGTGACATTTACACACTAAAAGAGACCATGAGTCACCATATATGTCCATGTCACATTTAATGCATCTCATGATGAATTCTAGCTCACAATTTCCATTTACAAACATTAATCCAAATGTTTGCAACAATAAAAAGATACGGCAACATCTAAAGTAAACTCGTGACGGATCACAAGGATACCCCTCACCTGTATATACATACCTGCACTCGCATTCCGACTGAATGCGAATGTGATGAGACTAAAGTAATCCAACAAATCTAATACTAGGATCCGGCTTAAACCAAAGCCCACTAGTATGATCCGTCCGATCATGATCCGTGCACTACCGCACGTATATGATCGGACCCTGTCATATATCATACGGCCTCTACAATGTTTCGCCCGAAACTTGAGAAACTGTCTGTGGAGGACCCTAAAGACTCATCAATACTTTAGCTGTGGATTTAACCACTAGCACATCAGAGGTACTAGCTGTACGTAACGGGCTATCAGGTATTGACCAAAAGGGAGGTCAATGAGCGAACTCATCCTGACACCCTACTGAGCCTGTCAGTGACAATATCCGTACAGTCCAGTCCGTTCGTCTATGAGCATCGCATGTCGGGCCTAGGGGGTTGGTGAAAGTCAGACCCCCAAAAGCGGTACAAGTCGTGTCGGAGTGTAGCCCAGAGTACCCTGAGATACTACTGGAATACCAACCAGTAAATCTCCTGCCTTGGCCAAGGACTTCGTGTAATGGCTTTCCTAGACACAGCGCGATCTCACCCCCAATACCGGGAGAGCCGAAACCCCTGCCGATCCGCTCACTGCCTCCATGTGGCTTGGGACTGTACCCAACTAAAACCTGTTTGCACGACTCCTTTGAGCCGTGGTAGGGTAGTAATCAAAGCACAGTGGGAACTCACACGAGACAAATAACGATCTCAGGTCGATGAACTAACTTGTACACATGTCGCCAGGGAACTGCTATCCGACGTCAGGTATAATACCAACTAGCATGTTCCCGGCGAGTCCTGTCCGGTGTACTCATAACCCAATGAGCACCTGTATACATCTTAGGTGAATCAACTGACACCAATGGCTTGTGAGACCGGCTACCGTCCCTCGTCGGGGTCTCGACTGTATATGTTGGAGATAGTGCCCACAGAGTCAATTATTAGGTCACAGGTACGTGATTGCAATGATTGATGGAGGACCTATCCCGGTAGGACAGTCCTACTCGAGATGATAGTATGCTATCTGGTTTACCTTTATCATCGTGTACTGTTTTAGGTGACCTGACAAGTTGCTATTACACGTTGATAGAGCCCCTAGGATTCTTGCTTGACCACCAGCAGTATGAGGGCGATCATATAAGTGGGAGCTGGGGTCTATAAGCATATCCTTAAATGGTCCCTAGTCGTGTGAGTTTCGAGACAGGGCATCGATACTCCAGAGTAGACTAGTGTTTACAGTCGAGACCCCGACGAGGGGCGGTGGCCGGTCTCACAAGCCACTGGTGTCAGTTGGATCACCTAAGATGTATACAGGTGCTCATTGGGTTATGAGTACACCGGAAAGGACTCGCCGGGAACATGCTAGTTGGTCATATACCAGACGTCAGATGGCAGTTCCCTGGTGACATGTGTGCAGGTTAGTTCATCGACCTGGGGATCGTCATTTGTCTCGTGTGAGTTCCCACTGTACTTTGATTACTACCCTACCACGGCTCAAAAGAGTCGTGCAAACAGGTTTTAGTTGGGTGCAGTCCCGAGCCACATGGAGGCACTGAGCATATCTTCAGGGGTTCGTCTCTCCCGGTATTGGGGGTGAGGTCGCGCTGTGTCTAGGAGAGCCATTACACGAAGCCCTCGGCCGAGGCAAGGAGATTTACTGGTAGGTATTCCAGTAGTATCTCAGGGTGTTCTGGGCTACACTCCGACACGACTTGTACCGCTTTTGGGGGTCTGACTTTTACCAACCCCCTAGGCCCGCCATGCGATGCTCATAGACGAACGGACCGGACTGTACGGATATTGTCACTGACAGGCTCAGTAGGGTTGTCAGGCTGAGTTCGCTCACAGACGTCCCTTTTTAGTCAATACCTGGTAGCCCGTTACGTATTGGCTTATACCTCTGACGTGCTAGTGGTTAAATCCACAACCAAGGTGTTGACGAGTCTTTAGAGTCCCCCACATTCAGTTACTCAGCTTTCGGGCGAAAGGTTGTAGAGGCCGTATGGAGATATGGCAAGGTCCAATCAGATACGTGTGGTATTGCACGGATCAGGATCGGACAGTTTGTACTATAGGCCGTATGGTTATATGTTAGGGTTCGATCAGATACGTGCGGTATTGCACGGATCAGGATCGAACGGATATTACTAGCCGGCTTTGGTATAAGCCGGATCCTAGTATAGTACAGTGTAGACTTTGTCTCTTTGCATTTGTATTTCGGTCGAAATACAGATGCGGGTGTGTATGCACTGTATCGGGGTTTTCTTGTAATTTATTATGGGACCAGTTTTCTGGAGTTGCCAGTTTGTTTTTCTTTTCGGCCGATTTCCTTTGTATCGTTCATTGGCCGAAGTTTGGTGGAGGAGGGCTTATTTGCATTGTTGCAAATAAGTGGTTGTGGAGGGGGTCTTTGCATTTTTGTTGCATCATGATTATAGCCCCATCCCTTGACCTTGACTTCTTGACTTCCTCATGATGGCTTGACTTTTAAAGTCATCATGGTTGTTGATGATGGCATGACTTTTGGAGTGATGATTGTTTTTGGAGTATGGGTTTGATTTGGTGATCATTGCTTTTCATGATAACCATTCCTCTCTCTCTCTCTTGCTTGAAATGAGAATGGCTCCCATTTTTTGATCCACTCTCTCCACTCTCTCATTTCTCTTCACCACCATTTACATGGCCGGCCATTAGTGGGAGGGGGCTGTCCAAAATTCTTGGGGTGGGATTTTTGTCATTCTAACTTTGTAAAATCCCACATGTTTCATCTCCACAAGCTCATATCATTTCCTCCACCAAAAGGCAATTCCTACAACCCCAAAATGAGACTTGTACACTATATTCTACAGCAAATATTGGGCACGTCGACTAGCCAGCTTCGTGCCCGAGTTGCCTCGGCATTGAGGTGGGAGCCCGTAAAAGAAGTAGGCGATGTGGTGCACTTCCGGCGACGAGGAGGAGACGGGACATTCCGCAGGAGATCGGGACTATGACGAGAAGACCGGAGGACTTGGATCGTCGGTATATCTCTATTCCCTTTCTTGTAGATAGCTAGGACTAATTAATGGTTCGATCCGGGTATTAGTGCGCGGCGGTTTGCCAGTTCAAGAAAATTTAAAGTTTATCACCGCTTCCGCATTTGGCCGTCGGATTGACGGCCGGTAGGGAGCAAGCTTACGGGGTGGAGCTCGCATAACGCTGACTTGTGATTGATGTCAAGACAGCGGGGCGCCGCCGTGCACTTACAGTGGTTTCAGAGCCTCGCCATTAACTTAGTCTAGCTTTCCTTAATGTGTTTTGCGTTTCCGATCGACCAAAATTCCAAAATCTACATTTTTACTTGCATCAGTTTTCTGTTGAAATTTTTTGGTGTCGAAATTTTTTTCAGGTTACAGAAAAGTGATGTACTGGAAAATCTAAGAGTTCTGTGAAAATTCGATGCACTAAGTCCACTGTTGGAGCGCGGAACCGCGGCCAAACACCCCTTTGGGCCACGGATCCGCCGCACACTGTTGGGTTCCCTGCACCAAATTTCTACAGTATCTTTCTGGGGTTAAAATTGGGGTTTTGGAATATTAATATTGGGCCCAGAATTTCCTGATCTGCTGCAGTAATGTTTTGGGGCCCACTTGTTAAAATTTGATATTTCACAGTATTTACATTATATCTGCGACCGTGAATGTCACTTGATCGGTAAATCCGGTCTAACTGCTATAGCCCGGTTAGACGGATTTGCGAACGTGACTTTCACGTTGATGTTTTGTTTTTGCTGTGATGTTGCGGATCGGTCGTGGGGGATAGCCTGGATGCAATGCTAGTACAGTTGTGGTTGTATTATGTACATTTGATTTTGCGGGGCGAGCGTCCGACATGTGGACTGCCGTCACTGCCTGTTTGTATTATTATTTTGGGGCACGGCCAGGTTGCGGTCGATGTACCCGTTGTATGTATATTTTACTTTCTGTACTAGGATTGCCCCGCGGAGGGGTGCACGGATAGCCGGGTTCTAGAGGGCAACAAGCCCGCATCTCATGGCATTGGGACGGAGGGGGCTTCACTCTAGGATTGGCGGGCTATTCGCCGCACTCGTAGGGGGTACAGGTTGACCCAGGAGGGGTGCCCAAGTTACCGGATTCCGTGAAGTGCTGGGTGGTCCATTCACGGCGCTGAAGGGGGCTGCCTCGCTTCAGGTTTTGGCGGGTAACTTGCCGCGCCCGTAGGGGTCTAGGATTTCATTGCACAGGCTATCCACACGACCAGGGGAACGTCGGGTTTCAGCGGCTCTGTGAAACCCGGGGATCCCAGATATCTGTATTGTTTCTGTAATGCTGTACATTTCTGTGATGTTGCTTTTTATCACGCCTTGAGCGAATATAATATATTGGTATATATATTAGTAGATGTTGTATATGTTTTGCATCCGCGCTAGTCCAGTCCCCGCTCTGTCGTTAGTTAGCTAACCTAACGGGTAATGACGGGACCCAGTGGCGAATGCGGATGGCATATACGTACATCAGTATATTTTCGTTCTTTTTGGTGTGATCAATTGATGGGACTGCGTTGATTCGGATCAATGCAAGTTAAAACAAACCTAATCTGATGTTGTTGGAACACTTTTCAAAAAGCTGTTATTGCAAGGACGTTCACTTTTGTTTTGCATCGTGGTATTCAGTTGGAATATCCTGCTCCTCAGTCGACGAGGCAAGGGCCGAGATCCCTTCACCGGGAGTGACCCCTTGGACAGAAGTTCGCGTCAGGGCATTAACTTCACTATAGCCGATTACTTTTGCTTTGCATCGTGGTATTCATTTGGAATATCCTGCACCCCATTCTACGGGGAAAGAGCCGAGATCCCTTCACCGGGAGTGACCTCTTTAGCGAAGGTTTTCGTCACTATATTTTTAAAAGCTATCAGTTCCTTCAACGATATCAAGTTCTTTACGTTAAAGGTTTTCGCCAGAAACCATTCATAGCCCTCCGTCGTTTCATATAGGTGGTCAATAGTATTCAAGCTGTGTATGTTGGCCAAAGTCAAGGCACAGTGTTTGGTAGCTATTGGGGTATTCATATGCAGCATAGATAGATGCGTTGGTTTGGGACAGTCGTACTGCCATTTTGGCCAAAGTCAAGGGTAAGTACGGGTGGATTCAAATTAACCTGGAGAATGACGGGTAGAACTTGACATGTGACTTATGATATGTTTGCCAAAGTCAAGGTCATAAGAGCATGGGGCAGAAATCACATCGGGAGTTTCAAAAGAACTGAAACTTGCCAGATATGCGCATACCTTCTGGAGTGTGACACCGTGAGCGGATTCTGTCACGTTGTCATGCGATGATAGTTGGATCCCGATTCCCACTGATGAGTTAGTTTACTCCTCGGGTGTTCCCGACTAATTCTTCTTTTAGGTTTGGAGGAGAATTTGAGGTACAGTGGGAGGTTTCCAGATTAGATAAATTGGTAACCATTCTGATCTAGGTTAGAGTGCACGCTGAGTGTTTCTTTTCTTTCTCTCTGGCAGCGACCATTTGACCCGACCCTAAGACTATGACTCAGTGACCAAGTTGACCGAACCTTCTTAAACACTGGCTTTTGGATTGTCAGAGTTGCAAACCTCATTGCCACTCCTACTTTTACCCTTTTCTCCAGGACACCCCGTATTACTACGAACGTCCACTTCCATTGGACAAAACCATCGTATGGTTAGATACGAACTCGAAGGAATTTATTCGAGGATGGTTTCAGGTTCTGGAGAAAACGGATAGGATTATTCAGTTGTCTTTTCCTTTTACCTTCTCTCAGGTTGCGAGTACTCCTTGGTTTAGGAGATAGTACACCTATTACGCAAATTGGATAGTCTTCTTCCAAACCTTAGGCTGGTGCCGACCGGTAGGGAATGAAGAAAACCAATTAGCCTAAGGATGGTATACAGAAGGTATTAAGTTCAGACAAAGCAAGGGATTAGTAAGAGGGTAAAGTAAATTGCAACAGATATTCATGACCAAACCAAGTATTCCTTCGCCAATCCTAAAATCACCTTTGTATTTCTCCAGGACACTCCGTATCACTACGAAGATCCACAGTTTATTTGGATACTCCATCGTATGGTTATATACGAACTCGAAAGGAACTTGTTCCAGTTCGGGGATGGATTCTGGTTCAGGAGAAATAGGAATAAGGTTTATTCAGGTGTCTTTTATCATCACCTTCTCTCGCATTGCGAGTGTTCCTAGGATTGGGACAGTACACCCATTATGCTTATTGGATAGACTTCTTCAAAACCATAGGCTGGTGCCGAACGGTAGGGAAGGAAGAAAACCATTTGGCCTAAGGGGTGTGCAGAAGGTAATGACTAAAGACAAATAAAGGGATTTGGAGAGGTGGCAAAGAGATATACGGTTACAGTTGTGAATCTGGATAATGGTAGAGGCATTACTAGGAATACCGGGATACCCATCGAAACATTTCAATGTTTCAATTTCACTGTGTAATGTTAAAAGAAAACTGATTTCCCGATTAGATAATTACTCCAGGGTATGTATTTACCAGGTACGATTCTCACATCTGTATGGTTTTACAGATGATGAGTGGGAGTAAGTTATTGGAAATTGGGTGATCGTCCTCATTATATCGGGATTCGTTGTAATCGGTGATATTTGAGGAAGTCATCTGGACTGTTTGCCGGTCGGCAAAATATTTGGTTTTGAATATCCGCTGTTGTGCACCAATTTCAAATTGATATATCTGTACGTCTATTTTCATAGAGTGAGATATACCTTTTTTGAAATTATGTCTATGACATTTACCTATATCAGTGGATGGTTAGGTAAGGAGTATTGAACAGCGGTGTAATTCTTCTTAACCATAAGTACAGTTTTCAACCTACGACACACAGTGAATGAGTTATCAGACTCAAGGGACTTATACAGAGTATTGTATGTTGTCCAGGGTCCATCAGGACAGAGGGGTTGGTCCTCGTACTATATTCGGTTTACTTATGACTTCTCTAGTTTTTAGACAGGTGTTTCGTAGGAAACACAGGGTCCGAATTTTGAGAAGTTATAGGTATTTGAATAGAGTAGAGAACCAGGTGTAGCAAGTATCGGGATTCTTCAAAGTGATCGAAGATGTAGATACTTGTGTATGGTATTCAGATGATAGTAATGTTTAAGAGATCTTGCTTCTCTTTCAGATTACTCATAATTGGAAGTATTCCTAAGTTGAGTAACGCTGATCGGCCTCCTTCCATTAAGTTGACATGCACTGGAAACAGCTGCATGATTTGAATCTGGTTCAATTAAATCAGTGCCTCTGTTTCTATATTGGATATAGAACAGTTCATATCTTAACGTTGTTAAGGTACGGGGAGTTGTCCGGTTTATGATTAAAACCAGACACTGGACAACTCAAGGCACGTTTCTGTAATGGCTGTTTGTGGGTTGACCCAGGCTATAACGAGGGTTGACTTTCTACCATCTGGATGAACAATAGCAATATTGTTCTAGACTCGCCACAGTTTTATTAAAAATGGATTTTTTCATAAAACAGTAGTGGGAGTATGGTAGAACTGGAAGTGATTCCAGAACCACAAACGATTACTGAAGATTTGATAAGGAACCTAAAGATTCAATCTGGATTGACATTCCATTGGCCACTCCGCAGATAAGGTGGGTAACTTCAGCCACCCGAGAGGTACTCCGGTAGCCTCAAGGACAGTGACAGGGAAGTTCTTGTTTACCCACAATTACCATTGCTGTTGTTCCAGGCTGCGAGACCTGGTGGGAGGATGAGTATAGCGTCGTTCTAAACTAGTTTTAGAAGTGTACGTCTATATGACTCTGCCAGAGGGTTGTCGTAATCAGTGGGAGCAGCGGAAGCATTGGTGGACAGGTAGCTTATGTCTATTTATAGACTAAAGCAGATGTAGCGGAGATAGATCATCTATTTCTGACGTGACAGTCATGGGTTTGACTTCATCAGAATAGGGGATGGATCTGTTAAGAAGGTAGTAGGGTGTGATATCCTGGTATTTGGATGACATACTCAGAATAGGAAAGGAAACTCCTATACTGCAATCGGTTATACTTTGGTCGTCACACAGTGGTTTCTCCACATAGGAAATGGATTTTATATCAGACATACTGGTTACTGGATCTATGGTTTTAGATCTAGATTTGGGTAGTTTCCCAATCTGGGTACTTAGACAGCATTCTAAGAGTATTTAGGATGGACGACTCCTGGCACGGTAGTGTACCTGCAGGTAATGGAGTCACCCTCTCTAAAGGTGTCTTACAGACTAAAGGGGAGAGGGATGTGCATGATTGGCAGATCACTTGCTCAGGCAATTGAGTCAATCATGAGATGTCAAGTACCACACCAGACATTGTTCTTGCACTAGATGCAATAAGCTGACATTAATCCAATCCTGGAGAAACGGTCGGAAGCAGTTTTAGAACATAAGTGGATGTTCTAGTGATATGATAACGACAGCCTCATTCGGGAAACAGTTATCATTCCAGGCTTCCAAGGTGACATGGACGACAAGGAGGTTGTCAGAGCTATAGTTTTCCTTCTGATGAGGGGCAGTATTTTGGACAGGTGGTCCAAAGCAATACTGAGGGTGGCATGGCGCAGGATACTGATTAAGTTCAGTTGACGATACAGTCTAAGAAGTTTGGATTTGGAGTTCATTTATGAGCTATGTCCCATCAGACATCCAGACACATTCTAAGACAGGTATTGCTCATTTCGGGAGATGGCTTTCTCCGCGAACTTGAGATATAGAGAGACATAGAAAGATACAACAAAGCGGATCCACTCACTAAGGCTATTCCTCGAACGCAATAGTTTCGCAAACGAGCTTTGTGAGACTGACTAGTAGAGGAGTTGGGTGTTCGGTATCACACGGGCTGTGAGTATGCGACATCGCAATAATTAGCCTTGAGTGCAAGTGGGAGATTGTTGGAGATAGTGCCCTCAGAGTCAATTATTAGGTCACAGGTACGTGATTGCAATGATTGATGGAGGACCTATCCCGGTAGGACAGTCTTACTTGAGATGATAGTATGCTATCTGGTTTACCTTTATCATCGTGTACTGTTTTAGGTGACCTGACAAGTTGCTATTACACGTTGATAGAGCCCCTAGGATTCTTGCTTGACCACCAGCAGTATGAGGGCGATCATATAAGTGGGAGCTGGGGTCTATAAGCATATCCTTAAATGGTCCCTAGTCGTGTGAGTTTCGAGACAGGGCATCGATACTCCAGAGTAGACTAGTGTATACAGTCGAGACCCCGACGAGGGGCGGTGGCCGGTCTCACAAGCCACTGGTGTCAGTTGGATCACCTAAGATGTATACAGGTGCTCATTGGGTTATGAGTACACCGGACAGGACTCGCCGGGAACATGATAGTTGGTCATATACCAGACGTCAGATGGCAGTTCCCTGGTGACATGTGTGCAGGTTAGTTCATCGACCTGGGGATCATCATTTGTCTCGTGTGAGTTCCTACTGTACTTTGATTACTACCCTACCACGGCTCAAAGGAGTCGTGCAAACAGGTTTTAGTTGGGTGCAGCCCCGAGCCACATGGAGGCAGTGAGCGTATCTTCAGGGGTTCGTCTCTCCCGGTATTGGGGGTGAGGTCGCGCTGTGTCTAGGAGAGCCATTACACGAAGCCCTCGGCCGAGGCAAGGAGATTTACTGGTAGGTATTCCAGTAGTATCTCAGGGTGTTCTGGGCTACACTCCGACACGACTTGTACCGCTTTTGGGGGTCTGACTTTTACCAACCCCCTAGGCCCGCCATGCGATGCTCATAGACGAACGGACCGGACTGTACGGATATTGTCACTGACAGGCTCAGTAGGGTTGTCAGGCTGAGTTCGCTCACAGACGTCCCTTTTTAGTCAATACCTGGTAGCCCGTTACGTATTGGCTTATACCTCTGACGTGCTAGTGGTTAAATCCACAACCAAGGTGTTGACGAGTCTTTAGAGTCCCCCACATTCAGTTACTCAGCTTTCGGGCGAAAGGTTGTAGAGGCCGTATGGAGATATGGCAAGGTCCGATCAGATACGTGCGGTATTGCACGGATCAGGATCGGACAGTTTGTACTATAGGCCGTATGGTTATATGGCAGGGTTCGATCAGATACGTGCGGTATTGCACGGATCAGGATCGAACGGATATTACTAGCCGGCTTTGGTATAAGCCGGATCCTAGTATAGTACAGTGTAGACTTTGTCTCTTTGCATCTGTATTTCGGTCGAAATACAGATGCGGGTGTGTATGCACTGTATCGGGGTTTTCCTGTAATTTATTATGGGACCAGTTTTCTGGAGTTGCCAGTTTGTTTTTCTTTTCGGCCGATTTCCTTTGTATCGTTCATTGGCCGAAGTTTGGTGGAGGAGGGCTTATTTGCATTGTTGCAAATAAGTGGTTGTGGAGGGGGTCTTTGCATTTTTGTTGCATCATGATTATAGCCCCATCCCTTGACCTTGACTTCTTGACTTCCTCATGATGGCTTGACTTTTAAAGTCATCATGGTTGTTGATGATGGCATGACTTTTGGAGTGATGATTGTTTTTGGAGTATGGGTTTGATTTGGTGATCATTGCTTTTCATGATAACCATTCCTCTCTCTCTCTCTTGCTTGAAATGAGAATGGCTCCCATTTTTTGATCCACTCTCTCCACTCTCTCATTTCTCTTCACCACCATTTACATGGCCGGCCACTAGTGGGAGGGGGCTGTCGAAAATTCTTGGGGTGGGATTTTTGTCATTCTAGCTTTGTAAAATCCCACATGTTTCATCTCCACAAGCTCATATCATTTCCTCCATCAAAAGGCAATTCCTACAACCCCAAAATGAGACTTGTACACTACATTCTACAGCAAATCTTGGGCACGTCGACTAGCCAGCTTCGTGCCCGAGTTGCCTCGGCATTGAGGTGGGAGCCCGTAAAAGAGGTAGGCGATGTGGTGCACTTCCGGCGACGAGGAGGAGACGGGACATTCCGCAGGAGATCGGGACTATGACGAGAAGACCGGAGGACTTGGATCGTCGGTATATCTCTATTCCCTTTCTTGTAGATAGCTAGGACTAATTAATGGTTCGATCCGGGTATTAGTGCGCGGCGGTTTGCCAGTTCAAGAAAATTTAAAGTTTAGCACCGCTTCCGCATTTGGCCGTCGGATTGACGGCCGGGGCGCCGCCGTGCACTTACAGTATACACTAGTCTACTAACGGAGTATCGATGCCCAGTCTCGAAACTCTCGCGACTAGGGACCACTTTAAGGATGTGCTTATAGACTACCCAACTCTCACGTATATGATCACCATCATACTGCTGGTAGTCAATCAAGAATCCTAAAGGCTCTATCAACGTTTAATAGCGACCTGTAAGGTCACCTAAAGCAGTACACGATGATAAAGATAAACCATGGTAGCATACTATTCTCCATCAACGTGTAATAGTGAACCACAATGTCACCTAAAGCATGTACACGATGATAGAGACAAACCAGATAGTATACAATCATCCTGAGTAAGATTGTCTTACCGGCATAGGTCTTTCCTCAATCATTGCAATCACGTGCCTGCGATCCAATAATTGACTCTGAGGGCACTATATCCAACAGCGGGTTGGTGAAAGAATACGGTGAGGAAAGAAATGGAGAATACATGAGACCGTATACGGATAGAAGCGGGATACGGTCTCGGTATATGAGGAGAAGAAAAGCGGAAGGGAGAAAGAAGTGGAATACGAACTTGAGGGTGGAAATGGAGTGAATAAATTAGTACAATTTATGATGACCGATGTGTAAAGAGCGATTGTACAAATCTATTAACCCGTCGAGAGATGTGGTCAAATCCCTCAAGATTCGTGAGAAAACAAGGGTAGACCGAACTTGGTAAACCAGACATAGTAAATGAAAGTGATACGATGTCTTTCAAGGTCGGAACGATGGAACGGATGGAGGGGAGTAATTGAGGAAGGTTATCGGTTAAAGGTTCGGGAGGGTGTATACAGTCGGTGAAAGGGACAGGATGAATTGGAAAATCCGACTCTTCAAGTAAAACTGGTTCATCCTCAAAGCTATCCTCAAAAGTCTCCTCAAAATTCAGCTTATCCATGCATTTATCATCATAATCCAGACGCATATAGAGTTTGGGAAAAACAGTTAATGACTCGGGATGGTGAATTGGAGAGAAAAACTCATCTAAAACTGCGGGTTTATCATCCAAAATAATCCTAGCGTCAATATCCTCAATCAAGTGAAAATCAAATTTCTCAGACACCTCATCAAAAGCATGGATTTCAATTAATTCAGGTTATAAAGCGGAGGTGTAGAGGTCAAAACGGTTGGGATTGGTTTCACTTGGAATGGACCCTTCACAATCTGGTAAATCAAACACTATAAAGTCGCATAACTCATTAATCATTCTATCTTCAATTGATAAATCATTTGGGACACTTGATAGACTTTCAAAA
Organism: Agapanthus africanus; assembly: GCA_030015575.1. Lineage (NCBI taxonomy): Eukaryota > Viridiplantae > Streptophyta > Magnoliopsida > Asparagales > Amaryllidaceae > Agapanthus > Agapanthus africanus. The sequence continues at coordinate 330,714,780 of CM057345.1, read as the reverse complement.
CTGGAGTTGTGGAATTCAATTTGGAATGGGTAGGTTTGATTTGGAAGGGTGTACAGCTCACTCTCACCACTCAAATTCTCAACCTGTCCTACCACCTCTTCATACATTGGAAAATTTGGAGCTAGTTGAAAACTAGTTACCGGGTCACTAGGTTGTATGAAGGTGGCCATGGACGCATTCAAATCCATCATCTGTTGGTACGACGCTACCCAAAAGTCTTCCAATGACTGTTCTAGACTAGACATGGGTTGTGAAGGGGTTTCGGTAAAAGATTCAAAGTTGTTTGGATACTAGAAACTCCCAAAAGGCTGTATAGAAGCAATGTCTAGGAAAGGTGCAAAAGTTGGGTAGGATGGATAGGAATTGAATGGTTGGACAGGACTAGGATCAACATTTGGATAAGAAGGTGAATGGAATTGTTGATCCTAAGAATTGGTAGTGGTGACAGGAGTGAAAGATCGGCTACGGGATTGTTCGATTCTTTCTACAATAGACATAGGTCTTGGAGTTACAACAGGACTCGAAAAAGGGGTATCAACGTAAGAAGGTGGTGAAGGTTGAAATGGTTGATACAATGTGGATTGCGGAGTCCAATTGGTAGTTCTAGACGCGTCTATCCGATCATTCAAAGAAATTTTTGGCATGGAGGGATCGTTCAAAGTTTGGCCAAAGCAAGAACCGTAGGAAGTAATGTCTGGTTGTGGGTACCAAAGTTTGGAAAGAGTTTTGCGAGATGGGGTACCCATGATATGAAGAAAGGAGAGGAAAAAGAATGTGATTTTTTTTAATGTTAGTTATCAACAAAAGAATGAAATATACACACAAAAAGAATCTGGACAAAAACAACCACGACACAAAAATACCACGCACCTAATCGGTCTAGAGTTCACCTAGGTCAACTAGACCTGCTCAAGAACTTGATTGTCGAAGTAAAACTGTGTCGAGAAACGGGCTCAAGATATACTGATCACGAAGCCAGGTAAGTGCAGAGATAAGGGGAGGTTTTCCAACGCTGTCGCGAAGGTCCTTAATTAAATAACCCTTTCTCTTTTGGCGGTTTCGCCGTGAACACTTGCCTAGATACCCCGTACACGATATATCGTTAAGCGGTCTTCTAAACACAGCTAACTTCTCTTAGTGAGCGTGAAGTCCTTAAAGGCTTAAAGACTAGTTTCTTTTAAAATTTGTGCGGGTAAACGTTATGCTCAATTTTCGTGATTTGTGGGCCACGGAAATGGTGATGAAATCCTTTACCGTATGTTGTGGGGTTCGCTTTCCTTTAACTCCGTATTAATGGATGCAATGCGCAATTCAAAAAAATTATTCTAAGAATCAAACAATCATTTTTCGTTTATGCTCAGCACCGCAACAAATACGGGTTAGTCAATTTAGCGTTTGCTAGCAAACTTGCAAAGAATCCTGCAAACATATGAAATTGGATGCGTCGGATTTGAGAAGAAGGTGTCAGTAAAGTACGCACCGAAAAATTTTCGGGTTAAGAAACCCCCGTTGAGTCAAATCCGGTAAGCTTAAAAAGTTCGCTTGTGCGGGTCAAACTACCCGGATCTTTGGCACTGTACTTCGCAATCACCTTAGCCTTGAATGTACACTTTGCTCCCCACGATCGCAGTTCGCAATTCCGCAAAAATCTGAAATGTCGGAAAAACGGATATTAGTGCGAAAAAGCGATACGAATGCCCAAATATCTGCACACTAAAAATTATAAAAAAATAATAAAAATGGGACAATAACAGAACAATGGAGCACAGAGAAAAGATTGGAGGTAGAAGGAGGTGAAGGGGCCGGCGAGCTCGGATATAGAGGGAATGTCGCCGGTTCTGTTGTGGCAGATGAGCTCCAAACTTCTTCTGTGTTCACAATGTTCAAGTAATATCTCACTGGAATTGTTTATTCTTTTATTTTAGTTACAGAGTGCAAGAAAGTAAGAATTCCAGAGAGAAAAAATGGTTTTGTTAGTTTTTTGTTGATTTTGAAATTTTTGCTTTTTATGTTGTTTTAAAGAAAAGTGTTAGATGGATATTCACAAGATTAACCCGAAATAATAAGAATAAAAATGTTACCATCTCCCGGCAACGACGCCATTTGATTGAAAGAATTTTAGTTACCGCAATCAAGGACGGTGTCGCTTTGTAGCTAGCCGCGATGAGCACGGGTCGATCTACCGGGAGACGGAGCGTTTTACGTTCTTGTTCTCACGAGTTAATGCGCGTGGGTGGAATCGTTCACTTCTATCCTATGTGTTATATGCAAAGTATAAAGCTTGTTAGGAAAAGATACAATAGTGTAAGCTAGTGAATTCGTACACAAACCTTTGAGCCGAGTCTTGACCAAATGAAGCTACAGCAATCGGAAACAACGTAGATTAGGGTATTTTAGCACGGTATTCATGGAATCCGGTTTATTGACCCTTGTCCATCCGTTCTTGTCGCTTGACTTTCGCCTCCGGCGAAACCGAACGCAACCGGTCGCGGTTAGGGATCACCGATTCTTTGGTAGGGTAGGGTGCCTAACAGAGCGCTTGCGTAAGGTTTGGGCGGAGTTCAATGGAAAATAACGGGAAAAGGAATGGGAAACGAAATCCTTAACTTACAATATCGTATTCTTTTACTAACAACACATATTTACATCCATCTCAAGAACAAACCCAAAAGAGCAAAAGAAAAGACACAAAGAAAAGAAAAGACAACAAGCTAGTAAGTAAATTGCATGGAATAAAAATGAGCAAGTAAGTAAGGCATGGAATTTAAATTGCAAGAAAAAAAATGCAAGTAATAAAAGAGCAAGAAAGAAAGAACTAGGAACCAAGGAACAAAATACAAGACATGGGTTCAATAACCTAATCTTAAACTTGCAAGCTCAATTAAGAGGTTGCAAGATCAAGAAGAGGCAAAGAACTCTTGGTGAATGAAGGCACAAAAAGAGAACTTTATTAAACTTGAAGAATGATACAACCCTTGAGATCAATAACCAAAGCTTAACCTTGCAAGCTCAATAAAAAGGTTGCAAAATCAAGTTAAGGCAAAGAACTCAAGGTGAAGCTATGTACAAGAACTAAAGAAAAAAGAGTTACAAAGTATTTAACAAAACTTGGCAAATGTGAGACCCTTGACCCCTTGCCCACTGCCTGCTTTTATAGGAAGAAAAGAAAAATAAAAAAACAATAAAAACATGATGAGGTGGAAGCAAAGGAGGCCCCACAGAAGTCTGGAAGCATTTGGGAGCAGGGGGGCCGGCCAAGGGGGTATTGTGCTCGGCCCAATTCCGAGCTCTGGGGCTCGTGCTTTGTGTGATGGCTTGTGTGCTTCCCACTATCACTTTGGTGCTGTTTGTTTTCTTTAATTTGACTTGGTCTGCACCCAGGGTTTGGAGGGAAATTTGAATCTTTAAGTCAACACACTTCACATCATATCTTTATGCATTAACTACCCATCACTTCTATGCCTACTTGTGCCATGATTCAAGGCTTCCCCATCCATGGTCTATGTACCAAAGAGCATGTGTACACACTTGCATTAAGTTGGACCAAAATATTGTGCACACATTTTATTCGCAAAATCTCTTTGGATATCGGTCGGTTTCCAGTTCTGGTTGCAGTGTCGGCTCAAATATGATATATCCGTGATTTTAAGTGTATTTCCAGTATTCTATCACGGATACCTGTAATCTGTATTACTGAGCAGACACTGGTTAATAGTACCGATATACAAAAATAAATAATGAATGAGCGGTATTAAAATGCAGTTTTCTGTGATGAACACTAGCCCATTGGCTTTTGGATTATAGATGGAAGAATATCTCCAGTCTATCTTGTCTGAGCGAACTTTGAGACTTTAAAGCTTTTGAAAGAAGGCCCATTGTCAGAAATGATTCTTCTAGGTGTACTGAAGCAGTATAGAATATTATGCCGGAAGAACGCCGGAATATCTTCTATCTTGACTTTTTTTAGCGGGACAGCTTCATCCCATCTGGAGAAGTAGTCAGTTGTGGTCAATATGAACCAGTGGCCTTTAGATGACGGAGGATAAATTGGACCAACTATGTCGTTGCCACAAACTTCGAAGGGACATGACGCCACAGTAGGATGTAGCGGATTGGTATGCTTGTGAATGAAGTCACCATGAATTTGGCAGAGATGGCACCTCTTCGTATGCTCTTTGCAATCCCTTATCATGGTAGGATAGTAATAACCAAACTGTTTAATTTGAAGCCACATTTTGGGGCCAGATTGGTGAGCTCCGCAGACGCCCGAGTTAACTTCTTTCATGACTTTTTGGGTTTCGGCTGATGATAGACACCTGAGCCAGAGTTGGTTATATGATCTGCGGTATAGCGTTTTATTTACAAACACGTATCGGAGAGCTCTCTTCTTCAGCAGAACCCTCGCAAATTTTTCTTCGGGCAGCTTGTCGTATCGGAGGTGCTCTATGAAGGGCTCTCTCCAATCGGGCTCGTCTTGAATGATCAAAACTTTTTCGACAAGACTGCTCTTTTGTTCTGTGCTTTCCTCTTATTGTAAAGAGACCGGGGGCAGAATTTCCGGCTCTTGACTGTGATCAGAATTTCATCCATGTCGGGATCATCCAGCTCTTTGGCTAGGCGAGCGAGTACGTTGGCTTTTCCATTCAACGCCCTAGGGACTTTCATTAGTTCAATGTGAGTGAACTGTTTCATGAGTTCCACCACCCGGCTTCTGTATCGAGCTAACTTGGGCTTATATATCTTGTAGTCGCCGCTCACTTGGTTGACGACAAGCTGGGAGTCACCGTAATTCTATAGCTGAAGGATTTCCATTTCTATGGCGAGCTTCAGACCAGCTATCAGAACTTCGTACTCTGCCTCGTTGTTTTTGCGAGGCTCTGTAAGAGCAAAGGAACGTCGTAGGGTTCCTCCTCATGGCGTGACGAACACCAATCCTATCCCTGCTTTTATCATCAGGACGCTTGATTTGCTGGAGGTCCTTATTGATGAGACTCTGTCGAAGTAGAGCTCCCAACATGGCTCGTCATCCTCAAGGTGCAGCACTTGTTCATCAGGTAACTTGCAATTGAGCGATGACCCTTCTGATATGGGATGAGCAGAAAGGAAGTCAGCGAGGGCTTGCCCTTTTACTGCTTTATGAGGAGTATAGATTATGTCAAATTCATGGAGCATGACAGTCCATCTTGCCATTCTACCGGCTAGGCTTTCCTTGGTCATTAAGTGTTTGAGCGGGTCGACCTTGGAGATCAGCATAACCCGATGAGCGAGCAGATAGTGCCTCAGCTTCTTCACAGTGAATATTAGAGCCATGCATTGCTTTTATATCGGGGAATAGTTGTGTTCCGCCTCGACTAAAGTTCGACTGAAGTAGTAGAGGGCATTTTCTTTTCCCTCCTCGTTGTTCTGGGCAAGGAGCGCACCGAGTGATTCATCTAGCGTGGCAGTATAGGGAATCAATGGTTTATTTAGAATAGGAGCAACAAGCACTGGAGGGTGCATCAGGTACTGTTTGATGATTTCGAACGCTTCTTGTCATTCGACATCCCAGACAAAGGGAGCTCCCTTCTTCACGAGCTTTGAGAAAGGCCGACATCTCCCCGATATGTTTGACATGAACCTTCGTATGTAAGCGAGTTTGCTTTGAAAGGATCTTAGCTGCGTCAGATTCTTTGGAGGAGGCATCTCCATGATGGCCTTTATCTTTGATGGGTCAACTTCGATCCCCCGATGTCGGACTATGAAGCCCAAGAATTTTCCAGACGACACGCCAAAAGCAAACTTTAGAGTATTCATCTTTAGATCGCATTCCCTCAGTCTGGTGAAAATGGTCTTGAGGTCTTGGATGTGATCGGCCTTAGCTGTAGTCTTGACGACCAAATCATCAACATAACATTCGATGACTTTATAGATTTAGTCGTCAAAGATCTTGGTCATTGCCCTTTGATATGTGGCACCTGCGTTCTTTATTCCAAACGGCATCACTTTGTAACAGTATATGCCGATTGGGGTTCGAAATGCTGTATACTTCTCATCCTCAGGCGGCATTTTTATCTGATTGTACCATGACGAACCATCCATGAAAGTGAACAGCTCGTAATTTGAGGTGTTGTCGACCATCATTTCCATGACCGGAAGCGGGAAATCATCTTTAGGGCATGCCTTGTTAAGGTCTCTGAAATTGACGCAGACTCGGATTTACACATTCTTCTTTTTCACTGGGATGATGCATGTGATCCATTCTGCATATTTCTTTTCTCTGATGAAGCCGACATCGATGAGTTTCTTGGTTTCCTTGATGACCTTTTCTTCTAGCTCCCTTCTCATTCTTCGAGGAGCTTGTTTGACTTGCTTGGAATCAGGAGATATAGACAGCTTATGCACGACCACTTCAGGGGAGAGGCCGGGCATTTCTTTGTACGTCCACGCAAAGAAGTCGACAAACTCATGCAGTAGGGAGACTATCTGCTCTTTCATTTCCACTGACAAGAGTGAGATGATGTAGGTCGGCATTGATTATCGGGCGTTCCCTAATCAAAGCTCCGTTAGCTCGTCGAAGGTTGCTTGTCCGCCATCTTCGAGCTCTTGAGGGGCTTCTTCTGGCTCGGCTAGCTCATCTTCATCATTTGAATCTTCACTGGTTTCATCAATATAGATCATGTAGCATGCCTTGACGTCATGTTGAATGAAACCTATGCCCCGTCTATCTGGGATTCATCCAACGATGAGTGCTCGGACCTGAAGCGGGTACCACAACCCCTTATAAAACTTTGCTTCGTAGTCCGTTTGATATAACCAATATCCACACTTTTTAAAATATTCCCGCATTTTGGACGCATAATATCTGGGGTTTAGGACGGCTCTTATGCCTCTTTCATAGGGAAGACACGTGACAGACAAATCGTCCGGGTGCATGATAGGATTTGACCCATAAAACAAGATGCCCTTCTGTCCACTCTTTCTTCCGGGAACGTAGAAGGTTTTTAGTTGGTCCACGGTGGAGACTGACAATGCATCGAGTTCTTTGCACATCTGCTTCAGCATCCTTGTGACGGCTAGGGGCCCTTCTGTAACTTTGAAGGTCTCTCTTAGCTTTGCTTTTTGCACAAGAGCCCAATTTGCACAACTATTGCAAGACGGGTCTTCTTCTTCTGATTCTTCAGTGTCTCTGCTTCAGCGGGGGCGAATTTTTCCGCCGGATGGGCCTTTAATATCAAACTCATCTGTATCGCTACCGAAATGAGGGTGAGTTTTACGGAAGGATGGAGTTCCAGCGTCAGACTCATCAGTGTCACTACCGAAACGCGGACGCACTCTGGGGTTTTTGCTTTTGAAAGTGACAGTCGGCTCAGATTGGGTTTTGAATTTCGGAGACATTCTGCCCTTGGTCAACTATGGCTCAGCACTTTGGGGGTTCACAAAGTACCGAGAATCTTCATATCGGACTTCATGCACACCGAATGGCTGGATTTCTCCGTTAATGCGTCTTTCTTCGCCATTTTTTGTATACTTCATGCACTGATGGAGAGTTGACGGAACAATGCTGTAATTGTGGAGCCATGGCCGTCCTAGGAGAATCTTATAAGATGTGTCGGCGTCGATCATGTATATTTTAGTTTCAGTTTGCAGATCCCCAAATTTGATTGGTATAGCTATGGACCCCAGAACTTGCTGGCAGTTCTGGTTGAAGCCTTGGATGACTATCCTTTTCTTTGACAGGTGTCGGACATCCAAGGACAAACTCTTTAGAGTCTGCAAGTTCATGATGTTCACTGAGGACCTCGGACTAATCAATATGTGATTAATTCGGTCCCATTGATGTACCCTGTCACGTAAAGTGGCCGGTTATGCTCAGCCGTTCTCAGTAGAAGGTCTTCATCTTTAAATGTGACCGCGGCTGTAAGCAGAGTGTATTGAGCCTCTTTCATATTAATTTCCGCGAAACAAGCCTGGTACCGCTCGGGGTTTTGCAGGGTATGAATGAGAACATCTCTGAGCTCCTTGGATAGGACCAGAGCATCATAGATGCTGTCACGACCTAAAAGTGGCATGTGACTGGCACTTAAATCACGTGACATCTAAAGACGTCGACGCGATCCAAATAAGCCAGAACCCGGAATCTAAACCTTTTTACGAAAATATTGGAGGTGAAGTTTAAAAATGTCATTAGATGGAACAGGTTTAAAGTAAACATTTAAGTGTAAATAAGTATGTTTGAAAAGAATCCATGACGTTTTAAAAATCAGCAGCACCTCCTTTGTAATTTTGAATAAAACCTAATACAAGCACAATAATATATAAAGTATCCCAACGGGAGCTAGCTTCCACGCCCAAACGACGGAGCAACCACGCAGATAATATACGACGCCCAATGGCGAAGAAAAGAAGAGCAAAACAATAATCAACAAGAGTAAAAAGTCGACTCCAACGAGTGAGACACCCACAAACACATAACTCTAAGTCTCACTTCTAAGTCCACAATTATACAAGTTCTGGGTCGACGGCGTTTTAACTAGATACAAAAGAATATATATATATATATACAAGTGTGGGTACGATACAAAAATAGCCCACCTACCAAAGCAATCACCGAAAAGAAGTGTGTGCCGCAAGCCGCTGATGATCCGAGCGGTATCCTGCAAGAAACTAGGGCACAACGGGGGTGAGTTACCAACTCAGTTAATAAAAGTATATCACAAGGTAGAAATCGAAATGCACAATTGTAGGGTTCCTCGGCACTCTAAGGTAGTCACACAAGGCATCGAACATGCCAATATAAAATTTTAACGGTGCCGAGAGACCCGACTACGGATCGTTTACTAGATTTTTAGGCGAAAACATAAACTAGTTAACATTTTAACTAAGGGAACGGATATACAACCTTTGTAGATCCGGTCCACCACCTCCATAGCTCCGCAACGAAGTGCCTCCGCTGTCCAAGTGAACTCCCGGGCTCTAGCGTCTACTTCGTCGAAGAATGAGCGGGCTTGATCGTCGGTTCGATGCCGAAGATGATCTACGTCGAGGCATCGCAAGAACAAGCTCCAACTTCACCAAGTCGGGAAAACTTGTGAAGGAAACACCCTATACTACTTGGCAAGAGGTAGAGGATGAAGAAATAGGAGTTGGGTTGACTTTAGATTTGGATTTCACACACTTTTTCATCAATCACCATTGATGGAGCAAGCTTTTTTCATGGAGAAAGAAGATGAAGAAGAAGAAGATGATATGATAACCTTTTTAAAAAGAAAAGAAAATATAATACTTATCATATCATTAACCTTAGTTAGGTGTAGAGAATTGACTAAGGTTAATTTGAAGAGTTAGGGTTAAGAAAGAAGACAAAATGGTTACTTAGTCAAAGTTTCAAGAAACTTCAACTACAAACAAAATAAGCCACCATTTCATTTTCTTTATCATTTTCTTTTTCCAAAATAAATAAATTAATAAATAAGAAAAAGAAAACCCTAATCTCAATCTTAACCATGGTCAAATTCTTTACACTAACCCTAGCTTGCATGTATCATCAAACATGATACAATCATGTGCACAAAATATATCACATATGCAATGTGCACAAACTAAGTGAGTGAATCCATTTAAAGTGAACCAATACTAGTTAATGCAAAGCAATATATCAAATATATAATTATACATTAAATCATTAAATCAACACTTGATTCAATGATCCGGTCATGTCGAATATAACCGGCTAGTATCCAATGTATCGGCTTATCGAATCAACCCTTGATTCGATAACTAGGTTATATCGCATATAACCAATCGATACATTCGTCGCGAGAATGAAATACGGTATCACATACACGAATTATTCTCGGTCCCGCACATATCTCATATGCGCCCCTATTTCGTTTCGCTTGAACTAGGAAACCTCTGTGTAGGACTCTAAAGACTCGTCAATACGCCGGCAGCAGATGATGATCATATCAAACACCCACAAGCCGCAAGCGGTCTGCTAAACGTAACGGCCACCCGGGTATTGAGCGATCAGAAGATCGACGAGCAAGCCCGCTGAGACTCCTGCGAATCCAACCAGTAACACTTACCGTACGGTCCGGTCTGTTCGTCTGATATGTCGCATATCTCGCCTAGGGGTGGTAAACGTCAGACCCCAATAGCTCGATAAGTCATGCCGACTTGAGGTCCATAACATTCGTGAAACTATTGATAACTCTTACCAGTATATCACAGCAACCCTGGCCAGGGATTTCCTGTTATGGCCAGTCGAGCATAGCACAACATCAACCCCCAATACCGGGAGAGACGAATCCCCTCCTATCGCTCATTGCCTCCATGTGAATCGGGACTGTACCCAAAAACCACCTGTTTGCACAACTCAGTAGAGCCGTGGTAGGGTGGAAATCAAAGCAAAGTGGGAGACACACAAGACTCTATGACGATCTCGGGTCAACAGACTAAGCTGTACCAGTGTCACCAGAGAACTGCCATCTGACGTGAGGTATAATACCATCTGGGAGTTCTCGGCGAGTCCGTTCAGTGTACCCAGTCTCCACTGAGCACCCGCATACCATCTTCGATGTCAAACACCAATGGATATGGGATCATCCATCGCCCATCGCATGGGTCGAGAAGATATGCGCTAGTCTACTCTGGAATATCGATGCCCCGTCTCGACATTCCCTTGACTAGGAACATTTCAAGGATGTACTCATGGACTACCCAGGCCCCACTAGTATGATCTACATCATAGTCCTGGAAGTCGAGTACACATCCTATGGGCTTTATCAACATGTAATCAGAGAGATAGAAAGTATACATGTTAAGATAAAGTGCAACCAGATAGCGTACTATCATGTCGAGCAAGAAAGTCCTTCCTATATATGTCCCAGCATCCACTACAATATACATCCAATGTACAGTAATGGCCTCTAGGGCATACATATAACTAACAATCTCCCACTTGCACTTGGGCCATCTATAGCAGTGGTTGCAGTATCACATACTCAACCATCCCCTAAAAGTCTCTCTTTGGGAAAAAGGCCTTCGTGAGTGGATCCGCCGTGTTGTCCTCTGAGTCTACTCTCCTAACCTCGATCAACCTGGAGATCAACTATCTCCATGATCAGGTGATGCTTCCTCAGAATATGTCTGGGTCACTGATGGGACCAGGGTTCCAGGGCCTAAGCCACACTTCCATTGTCATACAATGGCAGGAACCAAGTTCATCTTATGAACCAATATACACCCAAACTGCCTCTTTGGTAGTATCTTCAATAGCGATGTTACCAGCCTTTATCGTCTAGTTTGCCACGGTATCTAGCTTGGAACTCTTCCAACATACCGTCCCTTTACTGAGGGTAAAGACAATGCCTGCGACTGACATTCAGTCGTCTTTATCACCCTGGAACTCTTCCAGTGATTCTCCCCAGGATCGATTGATACCATCTCAGTACAACTAGTGAGAATCCTAACATCCAATTAAATCTATCTCATAGATCCAAAACTTAGGATTTAGGAGGTATCATTTTGATCCTATATGGAGAATCATAGTGATAAGCGGAGATTGATCGAGCGTAGCATAGGAAACTCCTTCCCTATCAAGAGTATGTCATCCACGTACTCTACGAGGATCGTCACCATACTCCCTACTACCTTTTTGTTTATACAAGGTTCATCTACCATTTTGATGATGTCAAACTCTTTGACTACTTCATCAAAACAGACGTTCCAACTCCGCGATGCCTGCTTTATCCTATAAAGCATCTTGCACACGTTTCCGCTGCTCCCACTGTCTACGAGGCCCTCTGGCTGTGTACTTATAGACTCCCTCTTCTAAAACATCATTTTAGAAAAGCTGTCATGACACCCAACCACCAGATATTGTAGTCATGGTATGTAGCCGTGGTAAGTAGGATCTGGATAGACTTAAGCATAGCTTCTGGAAAAAGGTTTCATCATTATCCACGCCTGGTCGATGACGAAAACCTTTAACAAGTCTAGCTTTGAAAGTCTCAGCTTTTCCATCTATACCAAGTAATCTTCTCAAGATATACTTGCTCCTGATGGGGATTTAACCCTTCAGATATAGCAGCTAAAGTCCATACTTTGCTGGTGTACATGGATTCCATCTCAGATCGCTAAGCATCCAGCCATTCTTACAGAGTCCCTACTCTCGATGGCCTGCTCGAAACTAGTTGGGTCATCATCTCATGATGCAATCCTTGCTCCCACTGTCATCGAGAAACCGAGGTATCTCTCAGGTGGGTGAGGAACCCTACTAGATCGGCGGAGAGGCTGAGGTTCGTCGGAAACTATAGAATCTTATGGTTCTGTCAAATCATCAACTGCAGTTTTGTATAGCTGGAACCTTTCCAGTTCTACAGAACTGATCCTGCCTCAATCTTGTCCGGATTTTGCTTTAAACATAGGCCGGACAACCCCAAATCTTATCTTACTTAAGAGATAGGATCTTCCCGCACCATATCTTATATGGAGTGGTAGGCACTGATTTGATTCGAACCTAATTCAATAGGTATGCAGCTTCTCAAGTGCATAACCCCCAAAAAGGAAATAGGTAACTCAGTAGTACTCATCATAGAGCACACCTTATCATATAGGGTGTGATTGCTCCGCCCCGATATACCATCGTGCTATGGTTTATACGAAGGAGTAATGCTGAGAGAGAAACTCATTTTCTTTTAGAATAGTCCAGGAATGCTATGCACAAGTATTCTCCTCCCTGATCTCATCATAGGACATAATACTTATACCCGTATTTTGGTTCTCTACTTCCTACTTATATTCTGTGAATACCTCAAAAGGTTCGGACTTATATTTCAACAGGAATATATGACTGAATCTTGAGAGATTATCATAGAATATAATGAAGTATAAAGAACCAGTCCTGGCATGTGTAGACCGGAGACCTTACATACATCATCATGTATCAGTCCCAAGAGTTTACCAACTCTTTCTCTGCTTCCAGTAAACAGAGCTAGTGTCATTATATCTTTGTGACATGACTGGCAAGTTTCACAAGATGTAAATTCAAACTGATTTAAATATGCATCTAAAATGTAACTTCAGCCAGTCGGGTCGCATTGATATGACCTAGTCTACAATGCTTCAAGAAGAATTCGTTCATTTCTGAACTCATCCTCTTGTGTGTGTTCTGTATACTAGGAACTGCAGTTTGATTTAGAACGTCAATGCTTTTAGATAACGTGCCTGAACCGATCAACTTTTGATATAGGAAATGTTCAAAACATTATCCATCAATACAAAATTATATCCTTCTTTACTAATAAAGAGACTGATATGATTTTGTATATCAGGTTCGGTATCTAACAGCATTTGTTCAGAATCAATGTATTCGTAATACAGGGTGACAGTGACCAACAGACTTGGCTGCAACACTTGCCCCGATTTCTGTCTCATGAAACTTATCACCCGTTCTCAGTTTTTCTACCCTTTTGTAGCCCTATGTAACAGATTACATATCTGGGATCCTGATCCGGTATCATATACCCTGGATGCAGTGGATACTGAGAAACAGTTCTTTGTAATGAACACACCCGAAGGAGATGCATCATATGCACTGTCTTCGTTTGGGCGGCATAGGAATTCTGGTATTCCCTATTTCCTGCTCTTTCTTATAACAATTATAAGTTGGAGCGGGACCAACGTTCCCCAGCTCAGTATAACAAGCGGGTTCGGTCAATACATCCATTTTATTATCTTGATTAAGGCGTGATAAGGTCGCTACCAGGAGAGAGAGAGAAGAAAACACTCTGCGTGCGCTCTTGCAAGATCAGATTGGTTATATATTTTATCTAATCAGGATGGCTCCCACTGTTTTTATCAAATCTTCCTTCAAACCCTAAAAGGAAAGACTAGCCGGGATTAATTACACTCTATAAGTTCGCCAATCTTTCAGCCAGGCCAGTGTCGGTACTTTGAGGGAGGTTCCCCGTGCTTTCGCACGGACCTAATTACTGTAAACCTCGTTTTCCCAGAGGCGTAACCCCGTTGATACCTTTCTAGACACCTACTTGATTGGCTAATTGTAAAGTGCAAAACTCTCCCAGGAGTAACAATTACTCGCAGTGGGTATCGGGATCCAACTATCACATAGAAGGTATGCAATCTCATTGCAAATTCCAACACTTGAAACTCCCGATAAAGGTTTTTACCCCTAGCACCTATGACCTTAACTATGGTCAACAAATCATAAGTACTAGTCAAGTTCTACCCGTCATTTCGTGATTAATTAGACCCACCCACATGACCCTTAACTAAGGTCAACAAAGTCACGCGACTGTCCTAACTAATCGCATCATATGCGGTGTAGGAAGACATCACTTAGCTACCGTACACTGTGCCTTGACTATGGTCAACAAACACAGCACGAATACTAAGTACTCTACTTCCTAAAATGACGGAGGGTTGCGGCTGGTTTTTGTGAAAACCTTTAACGCTTTGAACTTGATCTCGTTGCGGAATCAAATGGTTTTTAAATGGAATGTTTTCGAGGCTTTTCTAGTTTTGCTAAAGGGGTCACTCCCGGTGAAGGGATCGTCGGCCCTTTCCTCGTCGAATGAGGTGCGGGATATATCAAATATATCACTGTGCAAAGCGGAAACTATAGAAGCGATCAAAGACAAACCGAGGGTTGTAGCATCTGCCAGTTATTGCTAAAGGAGTCACTCCCGGTGAAGGGATCTCGGTCCTTTCCTCATCGAATAAGGTGCAGGATGTTCTATAATGAACACCGCGATGCAAAGCAAGAACTCTAGCTACTCTGTTTTATTTTTGAAATTCGATTCCACAACATCATTTAGGTTTATTTTCTTTCATTAATCTCATTAATGAATATCCCATCATTTAAAATTACCTAAACATCACAGATAGATATGACGTACACTTATGCCATCCGCATTCGCCTCGATGTCCCCTCGTGCACCGTTAGGTTAGGTAACTAACGGCAGAGCGGGGCAGGGCTAGCGCGGGTGTAAAACATAAGTAACGTCTATATAATATATCATATATACTATAATATCTGTCACAGAGCACAGAACATCGCATGATCACAGATAAATCACAGCAGAAAAAACATATGAAATATTGGATATGCTAGGACGTCCGTGTTTTCAATACGAGCCAGTATAAAACACGGATTCCACGGTCGTGATGAATAGCCAATCCCACACCCCTAGACCCCTACGAGAGCGGCAAGTAACCCTACCAATTCTAGGGTTAGGAGACCCGGACTCGACTCCTCAAGTTGGTCTCCCACTGGACCCCAGAACCCGGTTACTTATGCTCCCCTCCTTGGGTCTATCCTAGTGCAGAAAAGTAAATAATATACAAGTGGTGACAACATCCGCAACCTGGAAGTGCCCCAATAAAAGAATATTACATACAAGTTTTTACATGAATGAAAATGAAAAACACTCTTCTCACATAAAAACCCCCCCGGCTATTCAAATACGACGATCCAATATAACATATCCAGCAACACATAACATCACATGTCATCAACGTAAGTAAATATGCGCATCCCAATTGTCGTTGACATATAGCAACGAAACCGGCGATATCACATATTACACTTACGGTCACAGAAAAGAAAGTGTAAAACTACAACAGTTGGAATCCGCAACCACCTCAGACATCGCATGCCTGACTAAATGAAATACTTAGACATCGCATGCCTAACAATTATAAACCCCGCATTTTAGTCTCATTATCGAAAACTCTTTTCAATATCAAGTCGGGCAATTCAACAGGATTCCCGACATTCTGATCGAATGCTCGTCGCAAACTTTAGTAGACGGCCGCACCCCCGACGCCGTCGACAAAGTGCACCAAGGCGGAACACCGCTACCGCGAGCACCCGAACGGATGCTTTCGGCGACGGGGTTCTCCTACAGTCACTTGGTCGGGGCTATGGAGTGAGGCTGTCTATTAAGTTTACCCGGCGAGTATCCGCGTACGCTACGTGATTGCGACGGACTTTTGATCACATCAAAATTCCGTGGCAACCGATCAAGTGAGACTAAACTGCTACGTTTATAACATTCATTCAGTTATCTCATAACTATTTATGAATTCCAATTATTGTATCACATTCCTGATAAACAGAAAATGTTAAACTTTCCGATCGAACAATCGAACACCCAAGTTTTCCCGATACAATCCAACACTTGAAATAAGTCTAACAACATTCAGTTCGTGCCTCAGTACAAACGGTCCAGCCGTAGAAGGGTCAAGCCAACGCCTCACATGTGGCACGCCGTACTGCCCCAAACCCGAAGGTTCAAAGGGCAGTTCAAGACGGTCACATAATCGAGTTAAGGTTTGTTGTCTTCTAGAGGGTCCATCGAGTTACTTGCACTACTTAGAACTTCGTTAAACTTCGGAAAAATCCAACACTTGGAAATTTCCCGACAGGGGAAAAATTGGGTATTTATATCCGGTCGAACTTTTTAACATATTCTAAAATTTATCCGGAAAGCATCATAGACAAAATTTGATACCCCGATCGAAGCACCGAATCCCCAAAACAATCCCAGAAAATACAACTCTGGAAACAGTATTAAAAATTCCCAGAAAATCCAGCATAAAATAATAAGAGTTACTGTGCAGATCTTGGAGGATGACGTCATCATTGTGCGGCGGAAGCGCCGCATAAGGCAGGCTTATGCCGCGCTTCCGCCGCTATATTTACTGTTCATCCAAAACATTTTGCATGGTAATTCTTATTTTTGCCTGCTGAATTTTTTAGCAATTTTTAATATGGAAAAATCCACGTTTTACAAAACCGGACACAGAGCATGTTTTGAGACGGGTTTCGGGTTCGTTCGGACTTCAAAATCCGTCTAGACTTCGCCTAACGCTCTAGCTAGGCTCTGATACCACTGTAGGGTTCCTCGGCACTCTATTGAGGTCACACAAGGCATCGAACATGCCAATATAAAATTTTAACGGTGCCGAGAGACCCGACTACGGATCGTTTACTAGATTTTTAGGCGAAAACATAAACTTGTTAACATTTTAACTAAGGGAACGGATATACAACCTTTGTAGATCCGGTCCACCACCTCCATAGCTCCGCAACGAAGTGCCTCCGCTGTCCAAGTGAACTCCCGGGCTCTAGCGTCGGCTTCGTCGAAGAATGAGCGGTCTTGATCGTCGGTTCGATGCCGAAGATGATCTACGTCGAGGCATTGCAAGAACAAGCTCCAACTTCACCAAGTCGGGAAAACTTGTGAAGGAAACACCCTATACTACTTGGCAAGAGGTAGAGGATGAAGAAATAGGAGTTGGGTTGACTTTAGATTTGGATTTCACACACTTTTTCATCAATCACCTTTGATGTAGCAAGCTTTTTTCATGGAGAAAGAAGATGAAGAAGAAGAAGATGATATGATAACCTTTTTAAAAAGAAAAGAAAATATAATACTTATCATATCATTAACCTTAGTTAGGTGTAGAGAATTGACTAAGGTTAATTTGAAGAGTTAGGGTTAAGAAAGAAGACAAAATGGTTACTTAGTCAAAGTTTCAAGAAACTTCAACTACAAACAAAATAAGCCACCATTTCATTTTCTTTATCATTTTCTTTTTCCAAAATAAATAAATTAATAAATAAGAAAAAGAAAACCCTAATCTCAATCTTAACCATGGTCAAATTCTTTACACTAACCCTAGCTTGCATGTATCATCAAACATGATACAATCATGTGCACAAAATATATCACATATGCAATGTGCACAAACTAAGTGAGTGAATCCATTTAAAGTGAACCAATACTAGTTAATGCAAAGCAATATATCAAATATATAATTATACATTAAATCATTAAATCAACACTTGATTCAATGATCCGGTCATGTCGAATATAACCGGCTAGTATCCAATGTATCGGCTTATCGAATCAACCCTTGATTCGATAACTAGGTTATATGGCATATAACCAATCGATACATTCGTCGCGAGAATGAAATACGGTATCACATACACGAATTATTCTCGGTCCCGCACATATCTCATATGCGCTCCTATTTCGTTTCGCTTGAACTAGGAAACCTCTGTGTAGGACTCTAAAGACTCGTCAATACGCCGGCAGCAGATGATGATCATATCAAACACCCACAAGCCGCAAGCGGTCTGCTAAACGTAACGGCCACCCGGGTATTGAGCGATCAGAAGATCGACGAGCAAGCCCGCTCAGACTCCTGCGAATCCAACCAGTAACACTTACCGTACGGTCCGGTCTGTTCGTCTGATATGTCGCATATCTCGCCTAGGGGTGGTAAACGTCAGACCCCAATAGCTCGATAAGTCATGCCGACTTGAGGTCCATAACATTCGTGAAACTACTGATAACTCTTACCAGTATATCACAGCAACCATGGCCAGGGATTTCCTGTTATGGCCAGTCGAGCATAGCACAACATCAACCCCCAATACCTGGAGAGACGAATCCCCTCCTATCGCTCATTGCCTCCATGTGAATCGGGACTGTACCCAAAAACCACCTGTTTGCACAACTCAGTAGAGCCGTGGTAGGGTGGAAATCAAAGCACAGTGGGAGACACACAAGACTCTATGACGATCTCGGGTCAACAGACTAAGCTGTACCAGTGTCACCAGAGAACTGCCATCTGACGTGAGGTATAATACCATCTGGGAGTTCTCGGTGAGTCCGTTCAGTGTACCCAGTCTCCACTGAGCACCCGCATACCATCTTCGATGTCAAACACCAATGGATATGGGATCATCCATCGCCCATCGCATGGGTCGAGAAGATATGCGCTAGTCTACTCTGGAATATCGATGCCCCGTCTCGACATTCCCTCGACTAGGAACATTTCAAGGATGTACTCATGGACTACCCAGGCCCCACTAGTATGATCTACATCATAGTCCTGGAAGTCGAGTACACATCCTATGGGCTTTATCAACATGTAATCAGAGAGACAGAAAGTATACATGTTAAGATAAAGTGCAACCAGATAGCGTACTATCATGTCGAGCAAGAAAGTCCTTCCTATATATATCCCAGCATCCACTACAATATACATCCAATGTACAGTAATGGCCTCTAGGGCATACATATAACTAACAACAATGATATAGCTAGGTCATAAAGTATAGTATTATCATATCCTGTACTAATATATAATAATGCATAAGAACCATAAATACAACACTATCCATCATGTGAACCCAAAATATAACATCTCATATGTATATGACTTGTATCCAGGTATAAGCCTATAAGGTAGCCGAAATATGTATGTAAAAGCTCTTCTTAAAATAGCTGCGGAATACGTATGTCACGGCATAAAAGCAGATGTAATAGTATGAAGTATAATAGGTATCTTATTTAAGATATATGTCTTGCTGTTTAGTAAAGAGTTTTAAGAGGTTTACAGTTTAAAAGATCCTCGGTTCATCCGAGACATGTCAAAATAATGAGACTATAGCTCGTTTATAACTCCCAACGGGAGCTAGCTTCCACGCCCAAACGACGGAGCAACCACGCAGATAATATACGACGCCCAACGGCGAAGAAAAGAAGAGCAAAACAATAATCAACAAGAGTAAAAAGTCGACTCCAACGAGTGAGACACCCATAAACACATAACTCTAAGTCTCGCTTCTAAGTCCACAATTATACAAGTTCTGGGTCGACGGAGTTTTAACAAGATATAAAAGAATATATATATATACAAGTGTGGGTACGATACAAAAATAGGCCACCTACCAAAGCAATCACTGAAAAGAAGTGTGTGCCACAAGCCGCTGATGATCCGAGCGGTATCCTGCAAGAAACTAGGGCACAACGGGGGTGAGTTTCCAACTCAGGGAATAAAAGCATATCACAAGGTAGAAATCGAAATGCACAACGATATAGCTGAAGGGTTACTTACAGCACCACTACAAGGGTTTGGAGGCAACACACATGCCATATTTAAATTTTTATTGTGCTAAAGAAACAATCTTAAGGATCATGCTAGAAAATTTAGGGCAACATAACATTAACATGAACACAAGTAGTAAAAGCTAGGGTTTTGAGAGTACAACCTTTGTAGCTCCCTACGCTAGACTCCTTGGCTACTTGAGGGTTGGAAAAAGGTTCGCTTGAGATCCTCTAGGTCCACGACGATCCACCCGAAGTCCTCTTTGTCAAAGCTTGAAGTTCCACTAGATCAAGAGAAGAAATGGAAGCTAACACTCTACACTAATGGGCAAGACTAGTGTAGAATGGTGATGCGGTTTGTTTTCTCACTTCAAAACCCTAACTTGGTGACTCTTTTGCTCACTTGAGAAAACTACAGAGCAAGAGAGAAATGAGGAAGAAGATGATGGCTTGTAAAGAGCTCAAGATAACGATAAGCTTGTGAATAAAAATGATAAATGAAAATATATATATCTTCACTCTCTCATTCTGAACCATAGTTATAAAATATCTAGATATTTTAGTTTGGAACAAAAATGACCATGGAAAATGAATCATGGTTAAAACAAAGGTTTAGTGCAAGAATAAAACATTAAACCATGATAACAATTACCATTTCCATGTTTCTTTTCCAAAAATAATATCCATATATTTTATAAAGGGTGTGAGTCTTATATTGCCACCATCCACTATATCAACAACCATGATAGAATGATGTATGCATGTATGTGTGCATTCACATCCATATGTGCATGAATAAGAATAAATGCATACATGCATGCATACAACAAAAAGACAAGAAAGGGTTTAAAGTGAGAAACTAATGGTCAATGATAAATCAACGCTTGATTTAGCAACCCGGTCATATCACATACGACCCGACCAAAATCAAACCGCCCGATTAATATACGGTATCTCATACGCGCATTTTAACCGGGTCCACGCGCATATCTCATATGCGCACCGCATCGTTTCGCCTGGACTAGGCAACTCCATTGTGGGACTCTAAGACTCGTCAATACGCCGGCAGTGGGTGATGATCATATCAAGCACCCCCAAGCCGCAAGAGGTTAGCTAAACATAACGTCCACCTGGGTATTGAGCGATCAGAAGAAAACAAACGAACCTGTCACAACTCCCGTCGAGCCAACCGGCAACACTACCGTACAGTCCGGTCTCTTTTTCAGATATACTGCATATCGAGTCTAGGTATGGTAACGTCGACCCCAATAACTCAATAAGTCGTGCCGATGAATGGTCTACAACAGATCGAGAAACTACTGATAACACTTATCAGTAAATCTCAACAGCCCTGGCCAGGGACTTACTGATGTAGCCAATCAAGCACAGCATATCGTCAACTCCCAATACCGGGAGAGACGAAACCCCTCCTATCGCTCATCGCCTTCGTGTATTTTGGGACTGTACCCAACGGCCACCTGTTTGCACGACTCAGTAGAGCCGTGGTAGGGTGGTAATCAAAGTACAATGGGAGAACACACAAGACTCTATGACGATCTCGGGTCTACAGACTAACCTACACCAGTGTTACCTGAGAATTGCTATCCGACGATAGATATAATTCCATATAGGAGTTCTCGGTGAGTCCGTCTAGAGTACCCAGTCACCACTGAGCACCCGCATACGATCTCGATGTCAAACATCGATGAATGTGGGAACATCCATCGCCCATCATATGGGTCTAGTATCATATACGCTAGTCTACTCTGGTATATCGATGTCCCATCTCGATACACCTACGACTAGAGACATTCCAGGATATGCTTATAAACTACAGATGTCCCACTAGTATGATCTCTATCATAATCACAGTAGTCAAGCCTATATCCTCAGGGCTTTATCAACATGTGTGAATGAATAAAAGCATGATCAAATAAACATGTCAGATAATGAAGAATCAGATAGCATACTATCATGTCGAGCAAGAATGTACACTGAATATATATATATATATATATATATATATATATATATACATGTATAAATACATCCACTATCATATAATGGCCTCTAGGGCATACATATATCCAACAATCTCCCACTTGCACTAAGGCCAGTTATTGGCGTATCTCATACCCATTATCTCAAAAAGTCGCTCATGCTGCGGCTGAGGGAGGGCCTTGGTGAGTGGATCCGCGGTGTTATTCTTTGTGTTTACTCTCCTAATCTCGATCTCGCGGTGATCTACAATCTCCCGGATCAAATGAAAGCGCCTCAGGATGTGTCTGGACCGCTGATGGGACCTGGGCTCCTTGGCTAACGCCATAGCCCCATTATTATCACAATACAATGGTATTGGATCAATAATGGTTGGAACTACTCCTAGCTCCGAAACGAACTTCTTCATCCAGACAGCTTCCTTGGCGGCATCATTCGCAGCAATGTACTTAGCCTCCATCGTAGTGTCTGCAACGGTATCCTGTTTGGAACTCTTCCAACTTACCGCCCCTCCATTGAGGGTAAATACAAACCTGGAGATAGATTTGTTGTCGTCCTTATCGCTCTGGAAGCTCGAATCGGTAAAGGCCTTCATTTGGAGATTTCTATTACCATACACCAAGAACAATTCTTTAATCCTTCGTAAGTACTTAAGAATGTTCTTCACAGCTATCCAGTGATTCTCCCCTAGGTTGGATTTGTAGGGTTCCTAGGCACGCTAATGAGGTCTCACAAGGCATCAACCATGCCAATTTCAAATTTTACGGGTGCCGAGAAACCCTAATACGGATCGTTAACTAGATATATAGGCGACAAAAGAAACTAGTTAACAACTTAACTACAAGAACGGAAATACAACCTTTGTAGATCCGGTGCTCCACCTCCATAGCTCCGTGATGAAGTCCCCTCGCTGTACAAAACGGATCCCGGGCTCTAGAGTCGGCTTCATCGGAGAAATGGGCGGGCTAGGTCATCGACTACGATGCCGAAGATGATCTACGTCGAAGCATCACAAGATCAAGCTCCCACTTCACCAAGTCATGAAACTTGTGAAGAAAACACCCTATACAACTTGGCAAGAGGTAGAGGATGAAGAAATAGGAGGTGGGTTCACTTTAGAAATGGATTTCTCACTCTTTTGCTCAAGTTGCCATTGATGGAGCAAGCTTTCTTCATGTTGATGATGAAGAAGAAGAAGAAGGAATATTATGATAAGTTTTTTCAAATAGAAAATAAAAACAATACTTATCATAATCCAACCATGGTCAAGTGTAGAGAATGAACTAGGGTTAAGTGGAATGGTTAGGGTTAAGCATGAGACAAAATGGTGACTTAGTCAAAGCTTCATGAAGCTTCAATATCCAAACAAACAAAGCCACCATTTTCCCTTTTTCTTTTCCAAAATAAAATAAATGAAATAAATAAATAAATGAATAAGAAAATGAAAACCCTAACCATTACACAACCATGGTTTAATCTTTACACAAACCCTAGTGAGTATGTATCATCAAACATGATACAAACTTGTGTACAAAAGTATATCACATATACAATGTGCACAATCCAAGTGAGAAAATCCATTTAAAGTGAACCAATAATAGTTAATACAAAGTAATATATCAAATATATAATTATGCATTAAATCATTAAATCAACACTTGATTCAATGACCCGGTCATGTCGCACACAACCGTCTAGTATTCAATGTATCGGCTTATCGAATCAATCCTTGATTCGATAACTAGGTTATATCGCATATAACCAGTCGATACATTCATCGCGAGAATGGAATACGGTATTACATACACGCATTATTCTCGGTCCCGCACATATCTCATATGCGCTCCTATTTCGTTTCGCTTGAGCCAGGAAACCTCTGTGTAGGACTCTAAAGACTCGTCAATACGCCGGCAGCAGGTGATGATCATATCAAACACCCACAAGCCGCAAGCGGTCTGCTAAACGTAACGGCCACCCGGGTATTGAGCGATCAGAAGATCGATGAGCAAGCCCGCTCATACTCCTGTGAATCCAACCAGTAACACTTACCGTACAGTCCGGTCTGATCGTCTGATATGTCGCATATCTCGCCTAGGGGTGGTAAACGTCAGACCCCAATAGCTCGATAAGTCGTGTCGATATGAGGTCTATAACAATTCGAGAAACTACTGGTAACACTTACCAGTACATCTCAGCAACCCTGGCCAGGGATTTCCTGTTATAGCCAATCGAACACAGCGCAACATCAACTCCCTATCCCTGGAGAGACGAATCCCCGCCTATCGCTCATTGCCTCCTTGTGATTCGGGACTGTACCCAAAAACCACTGTTTTGCACGCCCTCTTGGACGTGGTAAGATGGAAATCAAAGCACAGTGGGAACCACACAAGACTCTATGACGATCTCGGGTCAACAGACTACTCTGTACCAGTGTCACCAGAGAACTGCCATCTGACGTAAGGTATAATACCATCTGGGAGTTCTCGGCGAGTCCGTCCAGTGTACCCAGTCTCCACTGAGCACCCGTATATCATCTCTGATGTCAAACACCAATGGATATGGGATCATCCATCGTCCATCTGTATGGGTCGAGAAGGTATACGCTAGTCTACTCTGGTATATCGATGCCCCGTCTCGATATACCCACGACTAGGGACCTTGAAGGATGTACTTATGGACTACCATGTCCCCACTAGTATGATCCACATCATAGTCCAGGTAGTCAAGCACACATCCTAAGGGCTTTACCAACATGTAACAGAGAGACAAACAGTATACACGTTAAGGTAAAGAGTAACCAGATAGCATACTATCATGTCGAGAAAGAAAGTCCTCCCTATATATGTCCGAGCATCCACTACAATATACATCCTATGTATAGTAATGGCCTCTAGGGCATACATATAACTAACAATCTCCCACTTGCACTAGGGCCATCTGTAGCTGTGGTTGTAGTATCTCATACTCAACCATCCCATAAAAGTCTCTCTCTGGGAATAGGCCTTCGTGAGTGGATCCGCCGTGTTGTCCTCTGAGTCTGCCCTCCTAACCTCGATCACCCTGGAGATCAACCATCTCCATGATCGGGTGATACTGCCTTAGAATATGTCTGGATCACTGATGGGACGGACGTTCCTTGGCATAAGCGACAACTCCATTGTCACACAATGGGAGGAACGAAGTTCATCTCATGAACTATTATACACCCAGACTGCCTCTTTGGTAGCATCTTAAGTAGCGATGTATCCAGCCTTTATCGTCTAGTATGCCACGGTATCTAGCTTGGAACTCTTCCAGCATACCGTCCCTTTACTGAAGGTAAAGACAATGCCTGTGACAGACATTCAGTCGTGCTTATCACCCTGGAAGCCTTCCAGTGATTCTCCCCAGGATCGGTTGATACCATCTCACTATAACTAGTGAGAATCCTAACATCCAATTAGATCTATCTCATAGATCCAAAAGCCAGGATTTAGGAGGTATCACTTTGATCCTATATGGAGAATCGTTGTGATAAACGGAGATTGACCGAGCGTAGCATACGAAACTCCTTTCTTATCAAGAGTATGTCATCCACGTACTCTACGAGGATCGTCACTATACTCCCTACTATCTTTTTGTTTATACAAGGTTCATCTACCATTTTGATGATGTCAAACTCTTTGACTTATCCATCAAAATAGATGTTCCAACTCCGCGATGCCTGCTTTATCTTATAAAGCTTCTTGTACACGTTTCCGCTGCTCCCACTGTCTACGAAGCCCTCTGGCTGTGTACTTATAGACGTTCTCTTCTAAAACATCATTTAGAAAAGCAGTCATGGCACCCAACCGCCAGATATCGTAGTCATGGTATGTAGCCGTGGCAAGTAGGATCTGGATGGACTTAAGCATAGCCACTTGAAAAGGTTTCATCATAATCCACGCCTGGTCGATGACGAAAAGCTTTAACAAGTCTAGCTTTGAAAGTCTCAACTTTTCCATTTACACCAAGTAATCTTCTCAAGATATACTTGCTCCTGATGGGGATTTAACCCTTCAGATATAGCAACCAAAGTCCATACTTTGTTGGTGTACATGGATTCCATCTCAGATCGCTAAGCATCCAGCCATTCTTACAGAGTCCCACTCCTGATGGCCAGCTCGAAACTAGTTGGGTCATCATCTCATGATGCAATCCTCGCTCCCACTGTCATAGAGGAACAGAGGTATCTCTCAGGTGGGTGAGGAACCCTACTAGATCGGCGGAGAGGCTGAGGTTTGTTGGTAACTATTGAATCCTTTGGTTCTTATCAAATCATCAGCTGCAGTTTGTATAGCTGGAACATTTCCAGTTCTACATAACAGATCTTTGCCTCGAGCTTGTCCTGATTATGCTTTTAGACATAGCCTGGACAACCCCAAATCTTAACTAACTTAAGAGATGGGCTCTTCCCTTATCATATCAAATATGAAGTGGTAGGCAACTGATTTGATTTGAACCCTATTCAATAGGTATGCAGCTTCTCAAGTGCATAACTCCCAGAAAGGAAATAGGTAACTCAGTAGTACTCATCATAGAGCACACCTTATCATATAGGGTGAGATTGCTCCGCCCCGATATACCATCGTGCTATGGTGTATCCGGAGGAGTAATGCTGAGAGAGAATCTCATTCTCCTTTAGAAAAGTCCAGGAATTCCATGCACAAGTATTCTCCTCCTTGATCACATCAAAGGACATAATACTTATACCCTTATTGGTTCCCTACTTCCAGCTTATATTCTGTGAATATCTCAAAAGGTTCGGACTTATGTTTCAACAGGAACATATGTCTGAATCTTGAGAGATCATCAGAGAACGTAATGAAGTATAAAGAACCAGTCTTGTCATGTGTAGACAGGGGACCTACATACATCAACATGTATCATCCCAAGAGTTCACTAACTCTTTCTCTGTTTCCAGTAAACGGAGCTATGGTCATCTTATCTTTGTGACATGACTGGCAAGTTTCACAAGATGTAAATTCAAACAGATTTAAATATGCATCTATGTGCAACTTAGCTAGTCGGGTCGCATTGATATGACCTAGTCTACAATACCTCAAGAAGGATCCGTTCATTTCTGAACTCTTCCTCTTGTGTGTGTTCTGTATACTAAAGAACTGTAGTTTGATTTAGAACATTAATGCTTTTAGATAACGTGCCTGAACCGATCAACTTTTGATATAGGAAATGTTCAAAACATTATCCAACAATACAAAATTTTATCATTTCTTTACTATTAAAGAGAGTGATATGATTTTGTAAATCAGGTTCGGTATCTAATAACATTCGTTCAGAATCAATGTATTTTGGAATACAGGGTGACAGTGACCAACAGACTTGGCTGCAACACTTGCCCCGTTTTCTGCCTCATGAAACTTATCACCCGTTCTCAGTTCTCTACCTTTCTGTAGCCCTATGTAACAGATTACATATCAGGGATCCTGATCTGGTATCACATACCTAGGACGTAGAGGATACAGAGAAACAGTTCTTTGTAATGAATACACCCGAAGATGATGCATCAGCATGCACTCTCTTCGTTTGGGTGGCACGGGAATTCTGGTAATCCCCTATTTCCTGCTCTCTCTTATAACAATTATAAGTTGGAGCAGGACCAACGTTCCCCAGCTCAGTATAACAAGTGGGTTCGGTCAATATTCCGTATTATTATCTTGATTAAGGCGTGATATGGTCGCTACCTGGAGAGAGAGAGAAGAAAACACTCAGCGTGCGCTCTTGCAAGAATAGATTGGTTTTTATTTTATCTAATCAGGATGGCTCCCACTGCTTTTTATCAAATCTTCCTTCAAACCCTAAAAGGAAAGACTAGGCGGGATTAATTACACACTACAAGTTCGCCAATCTTTCAGCCAGGCCAGTGTCGGTACTTTGAGGGAGGTCCCCCATGCTTTCGCACGAACCTAATTAATGTAAACCTCGTTTTCCCAGAGGCGTAGCCTCGTTAACACTTTTCTAGACACCTACTTGATCGGCTAATTGTAATGTGTAAAACTCTCCCAGGAGTAACAATTACTCGCAGCGGGTATCGGGATCCAACTATCTCATAGAAGGTATGCAATCTCATTGCAAATTTCAACACTTGAAATTCCCGATAATATTTTACCCCTAGCACCCTATGACCTTGACGGAGGTCAACAAACCATAGGCTACTAGTCAAGTTCAACCCGTCATTTCTTGATCGAATCAAACCCACCCGCACGACCCTTGACGAAGGTCAACAAGGCCGCACGACTACCCTAATCCAATCTGCATCATATGCATAAGCAGATAAATACTAGTTAGCTACCGCACACTACGCCTTGACGGAGGTCAACAAACGTAGCACGAATACTAAATAGGACTTATCTGAAATGACAGGGGGCTACGACAGGTTTTTTGAAAACCTATTGCGTAATGAACTTGATATCGCTGTAGAATCAAATGATTTTAAAATGGAGTGCTTTTGAGGCTTTTCTAGTTTTGCTAAAGGAGTCACTCTCGGTGAAGGGATCGTCGGTCCTTTCCTCGTCGAATGAGGTGCGGGATATATCATATATATCACTGTGCAAAGCAAAAACACTTAAAAGCAATCAAAAGACAAACCGAGTGTGTAGCATCTGCCAGTTATTGCTAAAGGAGTCACTCCCGGTGAAGGGATCTCGGTCCTTTCCTCATCGAATAAGGTGCAGGATATATCACATATACCGCTATGCAAAGCAAGAACTGTAGCTACCTGTTTTATTTTGAAATTCAATTCTACAACATCTTAGGTTTCTTTTATTTCATTAATCACATTAATGAAGTCCCATCATTTATGTACCTAAACATCACAGATAAATACGACGTACACTTATGCCATCCGCATTCGCCTCGATGTCCCCTCGTGCACCGTTAGGTTAGGTAACTAACGGCAGAGCAGGGAAGGGCTAGCGCGGGTGTAAAACATAAGTAACATCTATATAATATATCTTATATACTATATACTGTATCTATCACAGAACATCACATGATCACATCACAGATATCGCAGCAGAAGAAACATATGAAATATTGGATATACTATGACGTCCGTGTTTTCAATACGAGCCAGTATAAAACACGGATTCCACGGTCATGATGAATAGCCAAACCCACACCCCTAGACCCCTACGAGAGCGGCAAGAAACCCTACCAATTCTAGAGTTAGGAGACCCGGACTCGACTCCTCGAGTTGGTCTGCCACTGGACTCCAGAACTCGGTTACTTGTGCTCCCCTCCTTGGGTCTATCCTAGTGCGGAAAAGTAAATAATATACAAAGGGTGACATCTTCCGCAACCTGGAAGTGCCCCAATAAAAGAATATTACATACAAGTTTTTACATGAATGAAAATGAAAAACACTCATCTCACATAAAAACCCCCGTCTATTCAAACACGACGATCCAATATAACATATCCAGCAACACATAACATCACATGTCATCAACGTAAGTAAATACGCGCATCCCAATTGTCGTTGACATATAGCAACGAAACCGGCGATATCACATATTACACTTACGGTCACAGAAAAGAAAGTGTAAAACTACAACAGTTGGAATCCGCAACCTGCATAGACATCGCATGCCTAATCAAATGAATACCTTAGACATCGCATGCCTAACAATTATAAACCCCGCATTTTAGTCTCATTATCGAAAACACTTTTCAATATCAAGTCGGGCAATTCAACAAGATTCCCGACATCCTGATCGAATGCTCGTCGCAAACTTCAGTAGGAGGCCGCACCCCCGACGCCGTCGACGAAGTGCACCAAGGCGGAACACCGCTCCGCGAGCACCCGAACGGATGCTTTCGGCGACGGGGTTCTCCTACAGTCACTTGGTCGGGGCTATGGAGCGAGGCTGTCTATTAAGTTTACCTGGCGAGTATCCGTGTACGCTACGTGATTGCGACGGACTTTTTATCACATCAAAATTCCGTGGCAACCGATCAAGTGAGACTAAACTGCTATGTTTATAACATTCATTCAGTTATCTCATAACTTTTTGTGAATTCCAATTATTGTATCACATTCCGGATAAGATAGAAAATGTTAAACTTTTCGATCGAACAATCGAACACCCAAGTTTTCCCGATACAGCTCAACTCTGATGAAACAAGTTTAAAAACATCCAGTTCATGCCTCAGTACCGACGGTCCAGCCGTAGAAGGGTCAAGCCAACGCCTCACATGTGGCACGCCGTACTGCCCCAAACCCGAAGGTTCAAAGGGCAGTTCAAGACGGTCACATAATCGAGTTACGGTTTGTTGTCTTCTAGAGGGTCCATCGCGTTACTTGCACTACTTAGAACGTCTTTAAACCACGGAAAAATCCAACACTTGGAAATTTCTCGACAGGGGAAAAAGTGGGTATTTATATCCGGTCGAACTTTTTAACATATTCTAAAAATACCCGGAAAAACACACTGACAAAATTAGACAATCCGATCGATACTCCGAGTCCCCAATACAACCCAGAAAATTCAACTCTTGAAAAAATATTAAAAATTCCCAGGAAAACCAGCACTGCAAGCTAAGAATTACTGTGCAAAAAGTAAAACATGATGTGACTTCTTTGCCGCGGAACCGCCGCAATAGCCATGATATTGCCGTGGTTCCGCCGCAGTTTAGAGGAATTGGTCGCTCGAATTTCACAGTAATTCTTAAAATCTCCTGCTGATTTTTCTGCATATTTTTAATTTGAAAAAATCACAGATTTCGAAAAAAGTCCAGAGAGCATTTTCCGGGTTAGGTTTTGGTTCGATCGGACTTCGAACTCCGTCTACGCGTCACCTAAGGCTCTAGCTAGGCTCTGATACCACTGTAGGGTTCCTAGGCACGCTAATGAGGTCTCACAAGGCATCAACCATGCCAATTTCAAATTTTACGGATGCCGAGAAACCCTAATACGGATCGTTAACTAGATATATAGGCGACAAAAGAAACTAGTTAACAACTTAACTACAAGAACGGAAATACAACCTTTGTAGATCCGGTGCTCCACCTCCATAGCTCCGTGATGAAGTCCTCTCGCTGTACAAAACGGATCCCGGGCTCTAGAGTCGGCTTCACCGGAGAAATGGGCAGGCTAGGTCATCGACTACGATGCCGAAGATGATCTACGTCGAAGCATTACAAGATCAAGCTCCCACTTCACCAAGTCATGAAACTTGTGAAGAAAACACCCTATACTACTTGGCAAGAGGTAGAGGATGAAGAAATAGGAGGTGGGTTCACTTTAGAATTGGATTTCT
Source organism: Agapanthus africanus (assembly GCA_030015575.1). Classification (NCBI taxonomy): domain Eukaryota; kingdom Viridiplantae; phylum Streptophyta; class Magnoliopsida; order Asparagales; family Amaryllidaceae; genus Agapanthus; species Agapanthus africanus. The sequence goes on along the minus strand of CM057345.1, from coordinate 330,683,573 downwards.
CACTCTTTTGCTCAAGTTGCCATTGATGGAGCAAGCTTTCTTCATGTTGATGAAGAAGAAGAAGAAGAAGGAATATTATGATAAGTTTTTTCAAATAGAAAATAAAAACAATACTTATCATAATCCAACCATAGTCAAGTGTAGAGAATGAACTAGGGTTAAGTGGAATGGTTAGGGTTAAGCATGAGACAAAATGGTGACTTAGTCAAAGCTTCATGAAGCTTCAATATCCAAACAAACAAAGCCACCATTTTCCCTTTTTCTTTTCCAAAATAAAATAAATGAAATAAATAAATAAATGAATAAGAAAATGAAAACCCTAACCATTACACAACCATGGTTTAATCTTTACACAAACCCTAGTGAGCATGTATCATCAAACATGATACAAACTTGTGTACAAAAGTATATCACATATACAATGTGCACAATCCAAGTGAGAAAATCCATTTAAAGTGAACCAATACTAGTTAATGCAAAGTAATATATCAAATATATAATTATGAATTAAATCATTAAATCAACACTTGATTCAATGACCCGGTCATGTCGCACACAACCGTCTAGTATTCAATGTATCGGCTTATCGAATCAATCCTTGATTCGATAACTAGGTTATATCGCATATAACCAGTCGATACATTCATCGCGAGAATGGAATACGGTATCACATACACGCATTATTCTCGGTCCCGCACATATCTCATATGCGCTCCTATTTCGTTTCGCTTGAGCCAGGAAACCTCTGTATAGGACTCTAAAGACTCGTCAATACGCCGGCAGCAGGTAATGATCATATCAAACACCCACAAGGCGCAAGCGGTCTGCTAAACGTAACGGCCACCCGGGTATTGAGCGATCAGAAGATCGACGAGCAAGCCCGCTCATACTCCTGTGAATCCAACCAGTAACACTTACCGTACAGTCCGGTCTGATCGTCTGATATGTCGCATATCTCGCCTAGGGGTGGTAAACGTCAGACCCCAATAGCTCGATAAGTCGTGTCGATATGAGGTCTATAACAATTCGAGAAACCAATGGTAACACTTACCAGTAAATCTCAGCAACCCTGGCCAGGGATTTCCTGTTATAGCCAATCGAACACAGCGCAACATCAACTCCCTATACCGGGAGAGACGAATCCCCTCCTATCGCTCATTGCCTCCATGTGATTCGGGAATGTACCCAAAAACCACCGTTTTGCACGTCCTCTTGGACGTGGTAAGATGGAAATCAAAGCACAGTGGGAACCACACAAGACTCTATGACGATCTCGGGTCAACATACTACTCTGTACCAGTGTCACCAGAGAACTGCCATCTGACGTAAGGTATAATACCATCTGGGAGTTCTCGGGGAGTCCGTCCAGTGTACCCAGTCTCCACTGAGCACCCGTATATCATCTCTGATGTCAAACACCAATGGATATGGGATCATCCATCGCCCATCTGTATGGGTCGAGAAGGTATACGCTAGTCTACTCTGGTATATCGATGCCCCGTCTCGATATACCCACGACTAGGGACCTTGAAGGATGTACTTATGGACTACCATGTCCCCACTAGTATGATCCGCATCATAGTCCAGGTAGTCAAGCACACATCCTAAGGGCTTTACCAACATGTAACAGAGAGACAAACAGTATACACGTTAAGGTAAAGATTAACCAGATAGCGTACTATCATGTCGAGCAAGAAAGTCCTCCCTATATATGTCCCAGCATCCACTACAATATACATCCTATGTATAGTAATGGCCTCTAGGGCATACATATAACTAACAGGATTGATACCTGCTTACAACACTAAGTGCATAAGCTACATCTGGGCGTATACATAACATCGCATACATTATAGATCCTACTGCCGAAGCATAGGGTATAATGCTCATGCGAGCTCTCTCTTCATCGGTCTTTGGGCAAGAGTCCTTGGAGAGAGTGACCTCATGGCAAGCGGGTAAGGCACCCCGCTTGGAGTCTTCCATACTAAAACTTTTTAGGATGGTGTTGATGTACCTGGTTTGGGTCAATCCCAATAACCTCTTGGATCTATCCCTATAGATCCTAATGCCCAAAATGTATGTGGCATCACCCAGTTCCTTCATGGAGAACCTTAGTGATAAGAAAGATTTGACCGACTGTAGCATAGGAATATCATTTCCTATCAGAAGAATGTCATCCATGTACAATACGAGGAATGTGACAGCTCTCCCTACAGCCTTCTTATAAACACAAGGTTCATCTGGATTTTTGATGAAATCAAACTCTTTGATAGCATCATCGAAACAAATGTTCCAACCCCGTGATGCCTGCTTTAACCCTTATATGGATTTAAGCAATCTACATGCTTTCCCGTTGCTTCCACTGTCAATGAAGCCCTCTGGCTGATCCATATAAACGCATTCTTCTAAATCTCCATTTAGAAATGCCGTTTTAACGTCCATCTGCCAGATTTCATAGTCGTAGTGAGCAGCAATAGCAAGTAGGATCCGAATGGATTTAAGCATGGCTACGGGAGAAAAAGTCTCGTCATAGTCCAAACCTGGTCTTTGACGAAAACCCTTCACCACAAGTCTTGCTTTATAGGTCTCCACCTGCCTATCTACACCAATCATTCTTTTAAAGATCCATTTGCATCCCACAGGTTTTACCCCAGGGGGTACAACGTCCAAAGTCCATACTTTGTTGGTGTACATGGACTCCATTTCGGATCTCATGGCATCCAGCCACTTCACAGAGTCACCACTCGTGATAGTTTGCTGAAAGCTGGTAGGATCATCATCCTCCATGATGTAGTCTTCTCTGTCACCATCAATGAGGAAACCGTAGTACCTCTCCGGTGGGCGAGAAGTCCTACCAGACCTACGGAGTGGCCGAGGTTCCTCAGTTTCTATTGCAACAGCCGGTTCAACCAAGTCGTCATTTGTAGTTTGTGTCTCTAGAACCTCTTCTAGATCCACCACATTACCATCAGCTTTATCTGTGAAAAACTCTTTTTCCAGGAATGTGGCATACTGAGAAATAAACACCTTTTGTTCCTCCTTGTGGTAGAATAGATATCCATAAGAATTCTTTGGATACCCCACAAAATTACACATAATGGACCGTGTCTCGAGTTTGTCCGGATTTTGCTCTTTAACATAGGCCGGGCAAGCCCAAATCTTAATTCTCTTAAGAGATGGTCTCTTCCCATGCCATATCTTATATGGCGTGGTAGACACGGTTTTGGTTGGGACCCTATTCAGTAGAAACGCTGCAGTCTCCAATGCATGCCCCCAAATTGAGACGGGTAACTCAGCATCACTCATCATGGATCGGACCATATCTAATAGGGTCCGATTCCGTCGTTCAGACACACCGTTGTGCTGTGGTGTGTAAGGAGGAGTGAGCTGAGAGAGAATCCCATTCTCTTTTAGGATTTGCAAATTCTGTACTGAGGTACTCCCCACCTCGATCTGATCGAAGCATTTTGATACTCAAGCCGGTTTGTTTTTCTACTTCGACTTTATATTCAGTGAATTTCTCGAAAGCTTCGGATTTGTGCTTTAATAAAAATACATGACCGAATCTTGAGAAATCGTCAGTGAAAGTAATGAAGTATGAAAAACCGCCTCTAGCCTGTATAGACATTGGCCCACATACATCACTATGTATGAGGCCTAGGAGCTCAGTAGCTCTTTCTCCGTGTCCGGTAAACGGAGTTTTGGTCATTTTACCCTTGATACAAGACTGGCAAGTCGCATAAGATTTATATTCAAAAGGGTTTAAATATCCATCTTTGTGTAACTTGTTTAGTCTTGTTTCTTTAATATGACCAAGTCTACAGTGCCAAAGAAAAGCTTCATTTATTTCTGAAAGTTTTCTTTTATTAGTGTGTTGTATGCTGAAAACTGTGTGTTGATTTAGGACGTATATCTCGTTATTAAGCGTACCATACCTAACCAACATTTGATTCAGGTGAATGTTCATAACATTATTCTGCAATACAAAATTATATCCTTCATTTTCTAACAAAGAAACGGATATTATATTACAAAGCATACTAGGTACAAAATAACATGGGTTCAAAACCAATATACACCCAGACGGCAACCCCAAATGATACTCTCCCACTGCGACTGTATGTACATTGGAACCATTTCCAACGCGGAGAGTATGGTCACCTGTCGTCAAAACCTTGCTATTTCTCAGCCCCTGCATAGAATTGCAAATGTGAGAACCTGAACCGGTATCTAATACCCAGGAAGCAGAGTTTATTGAAAAACAGTTTTCTGTCACAAACACACCTGAAGCGGAAGCATCCCCATGCTTCTTCTTGAGATTTAAGTACTCCGTGCAGTTGCACTTCCAATGTCCTGTTTTGTGGCAATGATAACATTCCCTTTTCCCCGATTCTCCAGCTTTGGACTTGTCCTTCCCCTTAACCTTTTTAACTCCACCCCTAGGCTTGGTGGGCTTCTTCTTCATCTTTCCCTTAGCCTTAGCCTTTGGGCGAGAAGAGGAAGATTGCCCAACACTCAAAACGGGAGTATTCACTGATTTCAGAGTGCTCTCTGCACTCCTTAACATATTAAGGAGTTCAGGTAGTTCCTTCTCCATGTTGTGCATGTTGAAGTTAACTATAAATTGAGCAAAGGTGGAGGGGAGGGACTGCAGAATAATATCCGTATATTGTTCATTGTCCATCGTCCATCCAAGGTCCTCAAGCTCTTCTATGAGAGTTATCATCTTCAGAACATGGTCTCCTACTGGTGTGCCAGGGACCATTCGCATCTGAAACAATTTCTTTGATGCTTCGTATCGTAATACGCGGGATTGCTCTCCATACAACTCCTTTGTATGGAGGAATATGTCGTGAATGTCCATATTCTCGTGCTGCTTTTGATGTGTGTTATCCATCGATGCAAGCGTGAGGCATTTGGCCGTGGCACAGTCAGCGTCCCATGTCTTGCGGACTTCAATATCCGCAACTGAGGATTTTGGACCTGGGACGGGCGGGGCTGGAGCCGTGAGGACATATGATACTTTATCATAAGTCAAGGCAATGTTCAGATTCCTCAGCCAGTCTTTATACTTGGTCCCATTCAGTTTATTTTTATCTAGTAGAAGCTTGAGTCCTATCATTGGTATCTGCCATTAAGAGAGAGAAAAGAATACACTCAGCGAAAGCTCTTGCAAAGATCAGATTGGTTATTATCTTGTCTAATCGATGTCTCCCACTGCTTTAATTAAGTTTTTCTTTCAAACCTTAAAAAGAAAACTAGCCAGGATTAATTACAGTCTACAACTTCGCCAACCGTTCAGCCAGGCCAGTGTCGGTACTTGAGGGAGGTTCCCCGTGCTTTCGCACGAACCTAATTAAAGTAAACCTCGTCTTCCCAGAGGCGTAGCCCCGTTAACACCTTTCTAGACATCTAATGGGTTAGCTAATTGTAAACTATAAAACTCTCCTGGGAGCAACTATTGCCCACAGTGGGATCGGGATCCAACCATCATATGGAAGGTATGCAATCTCATTGCAAATTTCAACTATTGAAATTCCCGATGTGGTTTTTACCCCTAGTACCTATGACCTTAACTATGGTCAACAAATTATAACTACTAGTCAAGTTCTATCCGTCATTTCTTGATTAATTAGACCCACTCACATGACCCTTAACTATGGTCAACAAAGTCGCATGAATGTCCTAATTAATCTGCATCATATGCAGTATAGGAAGACATCACTTAGCTACCGTACACTACGCCTTAACTATAGTCAACAAACGTGGCACGAATACTAAGTACTCTACTTCCTAAAATGACGGAGGGTTGCGGATGATTTTTAAGAAAATCTTTAACACTTTGAACTTGATATCGTCGTAGAATCAAATGGTTTTCAAAAGGAGTGGCTTGAGCTCCACAGTTTTGAAATGTAGCTTTTTCATAAAGAGCCGAGTGGTTTTTCAAATCCGATTCTACAATATCTTTTTAGGTTTATTTTCTTTACATTAATCATATTAATATAGCCCCATCATTTAAGTCCTTAAGCCAATCACAGAAAAGAAATGAAAATACAACGTACGCTTATGCCATCCGCATTCGCCGCAATGTTCCGTTATGCACCGTTAGGTTACTTAACTAACGGCATACCGGGACAGGACTAGCGCGGGTGTAAAACATAAGCAACGTCTACTATATATCATATATATAATATATCATTCATCTCAGATATCACATCACATAGTACAGGCAGCAGAAACACACATATGATAGTATATGATATACTAGGACGTCCGTATTTAGTATTTAGCCAACAATAGAAAATACGGATTCCACAGTCGCGATGAATAGCCAAGCCCACACCCCTAGACCCCTACGAGAGCGGCAAGCGACCCTACCAATTCTGGAGTTTAGGAGACCCGGTCTCGACTCCTCGAGATGGCCTCCCTCTGAACCCCAGAACCCGGTCACTTATGCTCCCCTCCTTGGGTCTATCCTAAAGCGGAAAAGTAAATAATAAACAACACTGGTGACATCAACCTCAACCCGGAAGTGCCCCAAATAAAAGAATATTACATTACATTTGAATTTTACATGAATGAAAAGAAAACTCTCATCTCACATAAAAAACCCCGGCTAGTCAATCACGACAATCCTGCACATCATATCTCAGCAACACATAATATCATATATCATCAACGTAAGTAAGTATGCGTACCCCGATTGTCGTTGATGTATAGCAACGAAACCGGCGATATGCGACATACTACACTTATGGTCACAGAAAAGAAAGTGTAAAACTACAACATTTGAAATCCACAATCACTTTAGACATCGTAAATCCGAAATATCACATACTTCGCATTTCATGCCTAACTATATGAATTCCACATATTGTATCACATTCCACATAAATAGACAGTATTAAACTTTCCGATCGAATAATCAAATACCCAAGATTTCCTTAATAGCTCAACACTTGAGCAGAGTTCAAAAATCCCAGAACATGTCATAGTAGCAGCGGTCCAGCCGTAGAAGGGTCAAGCCAACGCCTCATATATGGCACGCCGTACTGCCCCAAACCCTAAGGTTTAGAGGCAGTTCAGACGGTCACATAATCGAGTTAAGGTTTGTTTTCTTCTAGAGGGTCCACCACATTACTTGCACGTATTTCCGAAAGATTTAAACTCGAGAAAAAATTCAACACTTGAATGTTTTTCGTGCCGGGAAAAAATGAGTTAATGATATCCGTTCGAACTTTTTAATACTTTCTAAATTACCCGAAAACAACACAAAATTAAATATTCCGATCGAATCAACGAATCCAAAATAATCCCCAGAACACTCAACACTTGAGTCAGATTAAAAATACCCAAAAATATGTACAAGCAGATAAGAACATTACTGTACAAAAATGACAAAATATTACTTCAGTACGGCCGCGGATCCGCGGCCCAAGCAGGGTATAGTCGCGGTTCCGCGGCGGTTTGTACGGAATATGTTATCGTTTCTTACAGAAATGCTTAGATTTTCCTGCTGAATTTTTTAAGTATTTTTAATTCTGAAAAAAACACAGTTTTAAAAAAATGTCCAGAGAAGGGTCTAATTCCGTATTTCGGGGTTCGATCGGAGTTTTAACTTCGCCTAAACGTCGCCTAAGGCTCTAGCTTGTCTCTGATACCATGAAGGGTTTCCTACAGCACCACTACAAGGGTTTGGAGGCAACACACATGCCATATTTAAATTTTTATGGTGCTAAAGAAACTATCTTAAGGATCATGCTAGAAAATTTAGGGCAACATAACTTTAACATGAAAACAAGTAGTAAAAACTAGGGTTTTGAGAGTACAACCTTTGTAGCTCCCTACGCTAGACTCCTTGGCTACTTGAGGGTTGGAAAAAGGTTCACTTGAGATCCTCTAGGTCCACGACGATCCACCCGGAGTCCTCTTTGTCCAAGCTTGAAGTTCCACTAGATCAAGAGAAGAAATGGAAGCTAACACTCTACACTAATGGGCAAGACTGGTGTAGAATGGTGATGTGGTTTCTTTTCTCACTTCAAAACCCTAACTTGGTGACTCTTTTTCTCACTTGAGAAAACTAGAGAGCAAGAGAGAAAGGAGGAAGAAGATGATTGCTTGTAAAAAGCTCAAGATAATGATAAGCTTGTGAATAAAAATGAGAAATGAAAATATATATATTTTCACTCTCTCATTCTTAACCATAGTTATAAAATATCTACATATTTTAGTTTGGAACAAAAATGACCATGGAAAATGAATCATGGTTAAAACAAAGGTTTAGTGCAAGAATAAAACATTAAACCATGATAACAATTTCCATTTCCATTTTTCTTTTCCAAAAATAATATCCATATATTTTATAAAGGGTGTGAGTCTTATATTGTCACCATCCACTATATCAACAACCATGATAGAATGATGTATGCATGTATGTGTGCATGCACATCCATATGTGCATGAATAAGAATAAATGCATACATGCATGCATACAACAAAAAGGCAAGAAAGGGTTTAATGTGAGAAAGTAATGGTCAATGATAAATCAACACTTGATTTAGCAACCCGGTCATATCACATACGACCCGACCAAAAGCAAACCGCCCGATTAATATACGGTATCTCATACGCGCATTTTAACCGGGTCCACGCGCATATCTCATATGCGCACCACATCGTTTCGTCTGGACTAGGCAACTCCATTGTGGGACTCTCAGACTTGTCAATACGCCGGCAGAGGGTGATGATCATATCAAGCACCTCCAAGCCGCAAGCGGTCAGCTAAACGTAACGGCCACCCGGGTATTGAGCGATCAGAAGAAAACAAGCGAACCTGTCACAACTCCCGTCGAGCCAACCGGCAACACTACCGTACAGTCCGCTCTCTCCGTCAGATATGCTGCATATCGAGTCTAGGGATGGTAACATCGACCCCAATAACTCAATAAGTCATGCCGATGAATGGTTTACAACAGATCGAGAAACTACTGATAACACTTATCAGTAAATCTCAACAGCCCTGGCCAGGGACTTACTGATGTAGCCAATCAACCACAGCACAGCATCAACTCCCAATACCGGGAGAGACGAAACCCCTCCTATCGCTCATCGCCTTCGTGTGTCTCGGGACTGTACCCAACGGCCACCTGTTTGCATGTCACGACCCGAAAGTACGGAACGTGGCCGGCACTTAGATTACGAAGCGTCTAGAGGCGCCACGTAACCTAAGTAAGCCGAAGCCCAGAAATCTAAACCATATAAAAGAAGAAGAAGTAAAAGAAAACATGAAGAAAAACAAGTTTAAAAGCATCAGCAAATTTTTCCAAAATTTTCGGCAGAGTCTCCTCTGTAAAAACTGGCCCCAAACGGGTACAACAAGTATAATATACATAAACAATAAAAAGCATCCCCAAACGGGAGCTAGCTCAACGCCAATAGGCGGAAACAGCCACAACAAGCACATTAATATACAACACCAAAGGGCGAGGCTCAAAACTCAAAAGAAAACAAAACCACCAGATCAGAATATCACATGCGTGACTCTAAGGTCGAAATAAAAGACTGGTCCAATAAACTTACCAAGTAATACAAGTATGGTTGATGGAGCTTACTAGATACAAATGAAAGAATAAAAGTACAATGGTGGTTCAGAAACAAGTGAACCAACCTACCGTGCAAATCACCCTGAATGAAATGATGTGCCAGCAACTGCCAGGGAAACCTGTACATCGAACCTGTAATAAAATTTGGCACAACGGGGGTGAGTTGCCAACTCGTGAATAGAAGAAATCTACTAAAAGAAATAGAATGCACGACGCTATCCTAGGTCCTAAAATAATACACTACTATATCCCAATCACCTAGTAATAGCAGGGTAATACTACGTGTAAATCCAGATACTCCGTGCTCGTGTCAGTGCCTCATATAGTACTATGTCATATGAATGGATATTCATGCGCCATGAATGTAAAATAATCAATACTGAAATCCAGATATATCTGTATAAGAAATCTTTAGCTGTTATCATAGCAAAATGTGTATAGAAATCTGAAATATCAACAATGAAATCCATGAAATCCGTGTCAAGCATCGACACAAAACATGTAAATCTCAAGTCTCAAGACCTCATAATCTCAATGTATCATAGTCTCAATATCTCGGGCTCCGTCAGTCCGGATCGGTCCATATCATCAAATCTCACGACAACGGTCGGTATCCTCCGGATATCCGCCGCGCCAGACATCACCGGTAGGTAGCCTTCCCTGCCAGGCTCATCGTCTACAACTCGATCTTCTTGCCCCGGGGTACCATACCGGGCCCACCATGTACCCGAGATGGTTCATCCACTCCTCGAATCGGGTCTCGAAATCCATCAGAAAACATGAAATCTCATGGTGGACGACACATACATCACGAGAAAACCGCATCTTATATTTTAAAAAGAGAGGAGGAGAGAGAGAGAGAAGTTCTTATATATTTTTGCGGTTTTCCCCAAAAATCCAGAAATCTCATAGAAATCCAAATTTCAAAATCAAGAGTAAGTATATGATAAGTGTCGGCATATGCCCCATACTACTGCATGATAACATGAAAATATGAATGCATGAAAGTCTAAGTAATAATTGCCATGTCTAGACTAACATCTGAGAGTAATCACAATATTATATATCGATCTAGTTGCTAGCTGATTCTATCAATAAAAGATAATATGACCTAAAGTGTACGTGGCATCGCAATTACCAATGATGATGTGTGTGAGCCGGCGAATAAGTGTGCGTGGAATATGCGCATCATCGGTAATGGTGCTGGGGTCCTAACAGGTAAGGTTTATACTGATTATAGCAACATATGTATGAACATGCAACATTATGATTACAATGTGAAAGTAAAGACGGATGTGTGTTATCCACTCATTTGATATACAATTACCACTACCACTATAAGACTCGAACCTAAACTAGTGTCCATCTAACCCCCTAAGGAAAACTAAACCTAAGAACTAGTCGATAAGAAGTAGGAGTACACCTGAAGTCTGAGTCCATATCTCTAATAGTCGGCGATCCAGCCTCAATAGCGTCACGTACATAGTATGACTTTCTCAAATCAAGAGTGCGGATCAATCATCACATCTAAGCCTCGTACGGTAAAATCCATCGTACGGCATCCCAATATCGAGGTACGGGTCAAATATCACCTACGCGTCTCATTATTCGTATAATATCATCATCAACACATGTCATGATCAAGGTGCTATGCTGTAATCGCATACATCAATTATATAACATTGCCATCATAAATATACCTCATTAACTTATGCTCAGAAATATCATGTCATATGTATCATGTTGTGATTAAGTCATACTGATATCATATCGTCATCAAGTCACATCTATATGATATCGACATCAGGTCACACCTATATGATGTCGTAATCAAGTCATACATATATCATATCGTGATCAGTCACAAGTTACATTTCGGGTTCTATTTTAGAGTTCCATGTACCTCAATATCATCACTACCCATTATAATTTATGTATACCTGTTCATTATCTCATTCTCTAATGATCCGCTAACACTTTAATACGACTGTATAGTCAAGAATCACGGCATCAAGCCCAGTTATACTGTTTCATTCCCGTGTATCATATCACATCAATGTATCCCACATACGTGTTGTATATATATATATATACCTATACCTAGTCCTATATATATATATACACATATCCGTATACACCATGTTGAGTTTCAGTGTGTGCGTGTGTGTGTTTCTACCTGAAACCTATGAACCTCTTCCAAGGTATTCATCCTCTGGTATGGTCTTCCTAAATCAGTCTAGTCCAGCCTAGGGTCATTACTAGGGTCCTACGCATTAAGAATCTAGGGTCACATCTGGTTTTCTAATGTCAATAAGTATTATTCCTATTCTACGTTGCGGGGGTGCTAAACGCCATCCACCCGACTTTCCCCCCGTAGATATGCATCTACTCACCTGGTCCATGTCTGCCGAAGACGGTGTCGCCATCCTCCTCTTCATCGTCCGTAGTCCATGTGAGGGGTACCTAAACGCAAACATATAAATAGCATCGTAAACTGAATCACATACAAAAGTCAAAACGACGCAAGGAACAAGTATAGGTTAAAACCTATGTCCCGTCCACGCAAAAGAACCAAATATCGCTCGATATCGGCGTACAAACTCCGATGGATCGAGATAACATCAACAAATAACTCATAGTTTTTAAACTCATTACTTATATTATAAAACATGATTTAATTCATCGAAACACTGAAATCCATCAAATCGCCCGATTTCGTAAAACCCGAAAATGCCAATTTACCGTTTTTCTTCAAAACTCGACATTTAAATGAAACCAATGGTCATAAAACTCATTAAATAGCATAACTAGACTATACAACCCATTACTATATTTTTATTACACAAATTTGTATTAATTTGAAATTTCTAGTTTGCAACCATTAGCAATTTTCAACATCTTTCAAGAAAAATTCACAATTCCACAACAAAACATGATTTTGCATTAATTAATGTATTAAACTAAAATTCATGATGATAATGATATGATGAAACCATAATTATATTTTTAATCTCATTTATTTAGGGATTTCCAAAATCTAGTTTACAAAAATAGCATTTTATTAGTATTTTCCAATTATCAAAAGAAACTAGTGATCAAACTAAGTATTTCTTTCCATTAACATGCTAATATTCTCACTAAAACTACAATCTAATGTTATAAACATTAATTGGAATTTTATTCCACCTATATATACCATAAATAGAAATCTAGTTTATTAAAAATGGTTTAATTTAAGAAATTTGGATCACAATTTGCAATATATCAACTATGCATGATTTTCCATTTGTAAAAGTGTTAAACTAGTTATTATAACCCTAATGAATTAATAAAACCACAACTTAATTTTACAAACCATAACTTGAATTTTTAAAAGTAGTAAATAGAATTAATATATTAAATCTAATTAAGCTTAAATGAAACATCTAATAGAAATAAAACAAAAGAAGGAAATTTATACCTCCAAAATATGAAATCCAAACATGAAAATGAGCCTCCAAAATGCATGCTATCCATCTCCAAAATCCATGTAAAGAAGTGCAAAGAATAAAGGGTAGGAAATAAATAGGATTTTGTACAATTTTTGTTGAATTTTTGATGTAATTTGATGGATTTTTGTACAAAAATGTAGTAGGAAATGGGGGGGGGGGGCTGCCATGAGGGTGTGGCCGGCCATTTTTGGAAGAGAGAAGAGAAAATGAATGAAGGAGGAATTGTGTAGAAGTTTCATGAAAAGAAACATCACTTAAAGTCTTTTCATGCTTTATTTAACTTTCTTTACTAAAAACAACCAAGAAAACTCTAGAAAATTGGAAAAATTTGCAAATAAATTTTGCATGATACACACTAAATTCTAATATGCCATGGTTCATTTTTACAAATTAAAACCATTCAAATTTTAATTTACACTAATTTAGTGTAAAAATAAAGCTTATGTTAATATTTAAAATAATTAATTTAGGAAAAATATTTAATTAAACTAAAATTTTATAAGTGGCTAAATAAACACCATTTACTAGTAATTACATAATTTAAATAGGTATTTTTAAATTTATTGTGAAAAATAATTACGTTTTTGTTTTACGAAAAATACATTTTACTTTACCGAAAATCACAAAATTCACTTAAACAATTTTATTTATTTAATTATTTTTAAAATGTTACAATCTTCCCCCCTTTAAGAAATTCAGTCCCCGAATTTAAATTAAAACTCCCCCTCCAAATACTAAAACATTTAGCAAAACTCTCAAATCGTCGGGGCTCCGAAATCATCAATACATAACAAAAATCAACTCCGTCAAGCATAACGCAATCATCGGAGTTATGGTGAAGATAAAATATCAAAACCCAGTACGAAACCCAACGTAATATATATCAAAACTAGAACTCATATATAGTGCGCATCATAGTAAAATCGTCCAAATATCTGGATAAAGAAATATGCAAAAACCCCTTTTGAAAATCGCCGTATGGTGCACGTGTCACGGCATAAGTAGCGGACGTTTATTTTTAAAAAAAAACTATATATATATATGTCTTTTATTTAACATACACGTCCCTCCTGGTTACTAAATCAAATAGTAATGATTATAAAAACACACTGCTCAAACTGAAATCAATCCCAATCACATCAATAAAATATCATGTGCGTCCGGTGCGCACTGAAATCGAAACCAAATACAGATACCATGAATACACACAACAACAAAACTAAGTGAAACAGGTGTGCACCAAAAACATCTGTCAAGTGCAACAGGCGTGCACGACTCATTATCAGGTGCATCTAATCTGCACAAAACCCCGATTTAGTGCATCTGGTGTGCACAAAATCGCATCAAGTGCGCCAAGTGTGTGCAAGAATCTCAATCAGGTGCACATGGTGCACGAAAACATACATCGAATATCAAAATCAAAATCACAGTATAAAAATGCATGAAAACTAGGTCGAAACATATGTCAAAATCATGTGTAACCCCTATGCACGAAATCAAATCAACTTCACAAAAGGTATTAAAACCAAATCAAGTGCATTGGGTATGTACTAAACAACATCAATACAACTGATATATGAAACACAAATAGAATGTAATGAAGGTACACATAAGAAATACCAATCGTATAACAAAATCCTCAAAATACCAAAATCCAACCAACGGAAATATGAAATTCAAATCACTAAATCACAATCATAAACACTATCGTCAATATGCGCCTCTTTCCTCTGATGTCGATTGCTTCGAACTCGTCCTTTCGTAGCTGTGCTGGCTGCGCTACTAACGGCAATACTCATATCTAGAGTCTCCCACGTAGTCGATCCCTTCACTTGATATCCGGACTACATTAAAATTTTCGATCGATCCATCAAAATCCCATAATTCCCCGAGAGCTCAACACTCAAGTACAGTTTAAAAATATCCGGTACATACCCCAGCATCGATGATCCGGCCGTAGAAAGGCAAACCCAAGCCTCACTAATGGCACCGTGGAACTGCCGTAAACCCTAAGGTTCAAGGGCGTTCTCGTGGTCATTATGTCGAGTTAGGGTTTCATTCTTCAAGAGGGTCCATCGAAATACCTGCATGTTCTTCCGAATACTTTAAACTTGGGAAAATGGTTTTCTGATAATCGTTCGAACCCTTTAACTTCGTCTGGATGGCATGTGAATACCCTTCGTCCGCACGCTAAACAATGCTTCACTCCTCAAGAATAACCAATACCCTAATGGTTATCGCACTCGAGCCGCAACTCCCTCTGCCTGTGCGCCCGTGGAAACAGAAACCACCCTCCGATATCGACGAAGATAGATCAAAGGAACGAATGAAATGCAGTGCAAACAAATGTACATCCTAAGGCTACTTAAGAAGAGTAGCGTATCGTAAGTATGCCGCGGACCATACCCACGGTACGTCACTCAATCTCAGTCGCCTACTCCATCAACCAAGGGTCACCAAGACTTATACAAGGTTAAACCTAGCGCTCTGATACCAACTTTGTCACGACCCGAAAGTACGGAACGTGACCGGCACTTAGATTACGAAGCGTCTAGAGGCGCCACGTAACCTAAGTAAGCCGAAGCCCAGAAATCTAAACCATATAAAAGAAGAAGAAGTAAAAGAAAACATGAAGAAAAACAAGTTTAAAAGCATCAGTAAATTTTTCCAAAATTTTCGGCAGAGTCTCCTCTGTAAAAACTGGCCCCAAACGGGTACAACAAGTATAATATACATAAACAATAAAAAGTATCCCCAAACGGGAGCTAGCTCAACGCCAACAGGCGGAAATAACCACAACAAGCACAATAATATACAACGCCAAAGGGCGAGGCACAAAACTCAAAAGAAAATAAAACCACCAGATCAGAATAATACATGCATGACTCTAAGGTCGAAATAAAAGACTGGTCCAATAAAGTTATCAAGTAATACAAGTATGGTTGATGGAGCTTACTAGATACAAATGAAAGAATAAAAGTATAATGGTGGTTCAGATACAAGTGAACCAACCTACCGTGCAAATCACCCTGAATGAAATGATGTGCCAGCAACTGCCAGGGAAACCTGTACATCGAACCTGTAATAAAATTTGGCACAACGGGGGTGAGTTGCCAACTCGTGAGTAGAAGACATCTACGAAAAGAAATCGAATGCACGACGCTATCCTAGGTCATAAAATAATACACTACTATATCCCAATCACCTAGTAATAGCAGGGTAATACTACGTGTAAATGCAGATACTCCGTGCTCGTGTCAGTGCCTCATATAGTACTATATCATATGAATGGATATGCATGCGCCATGAATGTAAAATAATCAATACTGAAATCCAGATATATCTGTATAAGAAATCTTTAGCTGTTATCATAGCAAAATGTCTATAGAAATCTGAAATATCAACAATGAAATCCATGAAATCCGTGTCAAGCATCGACAAAAAACATGTAAATCTCAAGTCTCAAGACCTCATAATCTCAATGTATCATAGTCTCAATATCTCGGGCTCCGTCAGTCCGGATCGGCCCATATCATCAAATCTCACGACAAGGGTCGGTATCCTCCGGATATCCGCCGCGCCAGACATCACCGGTAGGTAGCCTTCCCCTGCCAGGCTCATCGTCTACAACTCGATCTTCTTGCCCCGGGGTACCATACCGGGCCCACCATGTACCCGAGACGGTTCATCCACTTCTCGAATCGGATCTCGAAATCCATCAGAAAACATGAAATCTCATGGTGGACGACACATACATCACGAGAAAACCGCATCTTATATTTTAAAAAGAGAGGAGGAGAGAGAGAGAGAAGTTCTTATATATTTTTGCGTTTTTCCCCAAAAATCCAGAAATCTCATAGAAATCCAAATCTCAAAATCATGAGTAAGTATATGATAAGTGTCGGCATATGCCCCATACTACTGCATGGTAACATGAAAATATGAATGCATGAATGTCTAAGTAATAATTGCCATGTCTAGACTAACATCTGAGAGTAATCACAATATTATATATCGATCTAGTTGCTAGCTGATTCTATAAATAAAAGATAATATGATCTAAAGTGTATGTGGCATAGCAATTACCGATGATGATGTGTGTGAGCTGGCGAATATGTGTGCGTGGAATATGCGCATCATCGGTAATGGTGCTGGTGTCCTAACAGATAAGGTTTATACTGATTATAGCAACTTATGTATGAACATGCAACATTATGATTACAATGTGAAAGTAAAGACGGATGTGTGTTATCCACTCATTTGATATACAATTACCACTACCACTATAAGACTCGAACCTAAACTAGTGTCCATCTAACACCCTAAGGAAAACTAAACCTAAGAACTAGTCGATAAGAAGTGGGAGTACACCTAAAGTCTGAGTCCATATCTCTAATAGTCGGCGATCCAGCCTCAATAGCGTCACGTACATAGTACGACTTCCTCAAATTAAGAGTGCGGATCAATCATCACATCTAAGCTTCGTACGTTAAAATCCATCGTATGGCATCCCAATATCGGGGTACGGGTCAAATATCACCTACGCGTCTCATTATTCGTATAATATCATCATCAACACATGTCATGATCAAGGTGCTATGCTGTAATCGCATACATCAATTATATAACATTGCCATCATAAATATACCTCATTAACTTATGCTCAGAAATACCATGTCATATGTATCATGTTGTGATTAAGTCATACAGATATCATATCGTCATCAAGTCACATCTATATGATATCGACATCAGGTCACACCTACATGATGTCGTAATCAAGTCATACATATATCATATCGTGATCAGTCACAAGTTACATTCTGGGTTCTATTTTAGAGTTCCATGTACCTCAATATCATCACTACCCATTATAATTTATGTATACCTGTTCATTATCTCATTCTCTAATGATCCGCTAACACTTTAATACGACTGTATAGTCAAGAATCACGGCATCAAACCCAGTTATACTGTTTCATTCCCGTGTATCATATCACATCAATGTATCCCACATACGTGTTGTATATATATATATATACATATACCTAGTCCTATATATATATATATATACACATATCCGTATACACCATATTGAGTTTCAGTGTGTGCGTGTGTGTGTTTCTACCTGAAACCTATGAACCTCTTCCAAGGTATTCATCCTCTGGTATGGTCTTCCTAAATCAGTCTAGTCCAGCCTAGGGTCATTACTAGGGTCCTACTCATTAAGAATCTAGGGTCACATCTGGTTTCCTAATGTCAATAAGTACTATTCCTATTCTACGTTGCGGGGGTGCTAAACGCCATCCACCCGACTTTCCCCCCGTAGATATGCATCTACTCACCTGGTCCATGTCTGCCGAAGACGGTGTCGCCATCCTCCTTTTCATCCCCCGCAGTCCACGTGAGGGGTACCTAAACGCAAACATATAAATATCATCATAAACTGAATCACATACAAAAGTCAAAACGACGCAAGGAACAAGCATAGGCTAAAACCTATGTCCCGTCCACGCAAAAGAACCAAATATCGCTCGATATCGGCGTACAAACTTCGATGGATCGAGATAACATCAACAAATAACTCATAGTTTTTAAACTCATTACTTATATTATAAAACATGATTTAATTCATCGAAACACTGAAATCCATCAAATCGCCCGATTTCGTAAAACCTGAAAATGCCAATTTACCGTTTTTCTTCAAAACTCGACATTTAAATGAAACCAATGGTCATAAAACTCATTAAATAGCATAACTATACTATACAACCCATTACTATATTTTTATTATACAAATTTGTATTAATTTGAAATTTCTAGTTTGCAACCATTAGCAATTTTCAACATCTTTCAAGAAAAATTCACAATTCCACAACAAAACATGATTTTGCATTAATTAATGTATTAAACTACAATTCATGATGATAATGATATGATGAAACCATAATTATATTTTTAATCTCATTTATTTAGGGATTTCCAAAATCTAGTTTACAAAAATAGCATTTTATTAGTATTTTCCAATTATCAAAAGAAACTAGTGATCAAACTAAGTATTTCTTTCCATTAACATGCTAATATTCTCACTAAAACTACAATCTAATGTTATAAACATTAATTGGAATTTTATTCCACCTATATATACCATAAATAGAAATCTAGTTTATTAAAAATGGTTTAATTTAAGAAATTTGGATCACAATTTGCAATATATCAACTATGCATGATTTTCCATTTGTAAAAGTGTTAAACTAGTTATTATAACCCTAATGAATTAATAAAACCATAACTTAATTTTACAAACCCTAACTTGAATTTTTAAAAGTAGTAAATAGAATTAATATATTAAATCTAATTAAGCTTAAATGAAACATCTAATAGAAATAAAACAAAAGAAGGAAATTTATACCTCCAAAATATGAAATCCAAACATGAAAATGAGCCTCCAAAATGTAGGCTATCCATCTCCAAAATCCATGTAAAGAAGAGCAAAGAATAAAGGGTAGGAAATAAATAGGACTTTGTACAATTTTTGTTGAATTTTTGATGTAATTTGATGGATTTTTGTACAAAAATGAAGTATGAAATGGGGGGGGGCTGCCATGAGGGTGTGACCGGACATTTTTGGAAGAGAGAAGAGAAAATGAATGATGGAGGAATTGTGTAGAAGTTTCATGAAAAGAAACATCACTTAAAGTCTTTTCATGCTTTATTTAACTTTCTTTACTAAAAACAATCAAGAAAACTCTAGAAAATTGGAAAAATTTTCAAATTAATTTTGCATGATACACAATAAATTCTAATATGCCATGGTTCATTTTTACAAATTAAAACCATTCAAATTTGTAATTTACACTAATTTAATGTAAAAATAAAGCTTATGTTAATATTTAAAATAATTAATTTAGGAAAAATATTTAATTAAACTAAAATTTTATAAGTGGATAAATAAACACCATTTACTAGTAATTACATAATTTAAATAGGTATTTTTAAATTTATAGTGAAAAATAATTACGCTTTTGTTTTACGAAAAATACATTTTACTTTACCGAAAATCACAAAATTCACTTACACAATTTTATTTATTTAATTATTTATTTAATTATTTTTAAAATGTTACATTGCACGACTTAGTAGAGCCGTGTTAGGGTGGTAATCAAAGTACAGTGGGAGAACACACAAGACTCTATGACGATCTCGGGTCTACAGACTAACCTGCACTAGTGTTACCTGAGAACTGCTATCCGATGATAGATATAATTCCATATAGGAATTCTTGGTGAGTCCGTCCATGTACCCAGTCACCACTAAGCACCCGTATACGATCTTGATGTGAAACATCGATGGATGTGGGAATATCCATCGCCCATCATATGGGTCTAGTATCATATACGCTAGTCTACTCTGGTATATCGATGCCCCGTCTCGATACACCTACGACTAGGGACATTCCAGGATATGCTTATAAACTACAGATGTCCCACTAGTATGATCTCTATCATAATCACAGTAGTCAAGCCTATATCCTCAGGGCTTTATCAACATGTGTGAATGAATAAAAGCATGATCAAATCAACATGTCAGATAAAGAAGAACCAGATAGCATACTATCATGTCGAGCAAGAATGTACACTGAATATATATATATATATATATATATATATATATATATATATACATGTATAAATGTATCAACTATCATATAATGGCCTCTAGGGCATACATATATCCAACAATAGCTAGGTCATAAAGTATAATATTATCATATCCTGTACTAATATATAATAATGCATAAGAACCATAAATGCAACACTATCCATCATGTGAACCCAAAATATAACATCTCATATGTATATGACCTGTATCCAGGTATAAGCCCATAAGGTAGCCGAAATATGTATGTAAATGCTCTTCTTAAAATAGCTGCGGAATACGTATGTCACGGCATAAAAGCAGATGTAATAGTATGAAGTATAATAGGTATCTTATTTAAGATATATGTCTTGCTGTTTAGTAAAGAGTTTTAAGAGGTTTACAGTTTAAAAGATCCTCGGTTCAACCGAGACATGTCAAAATAATGAGACTATAGCTCGTTTATAAACCCTTTTATATATATCAACAGGTAAAATAGTATTCAGGCACTGTCTCCCGGATCAGTCCTGATTGGCTACAATAGCGCATAAATTATAACCGTATATCTTGAATGATCACAAAACATCAATATATGGGTGTCCAGCATCGACACCCTAAATCATCAAATCTTTCGTGTCTATCACCGACACGCAAATCCATATATCGTCGACACCGTCTCAACAGATCGGTTGCCCCTCGATATCCCTAGCCACAGTCGGTATCCCCTGGATATCCGCCTTATGAACATCTATCTCTGGTATCGAGTGTCCTCGCTAGGCTCCCCGCCTTTATCGCGGCTTTTCTGCCCCTCGGTCTCAACCGGGTCCACCATGTATCCGATTGTATACCCCCCACTCAGTCCGGATATGTAGCACGTCCGTAACCATATATCCTCCCACTCGGTTCGGAATAAAATCAAATCAGATACATAAAACTCATGGTAGACGTCAACTCATCGTATCCAGAAATATCAAGTAAGAAAGAAGAATAATTGCATAAATCACTCTGATGAATATATATATATATATATATATATATATATATATATATAGCAGCGTCCCATACCACTGATATATATCATCGAAAGTAAAAATATCATAAAAACTCATAAGAATCAAATACGAATACCTATGGTACTGGTATTCGCAATAACTCAGCAGGTAATAAAGGCACCGTACATAAGTATAGTCAGTCGTGCAAACAAGCGTAACAGTTCTACTGTGTCATGGTAATACTAATGATGTGTAGTGTAGCATACACGTTTGTGCTCGTGCAGTATTGCAATCATTAGTATCTGTGCAAGTGTTCTATAAGTGTTTAAAGCAGAAAGTAA
Organism: Agapanthus africanus; assembly: GCA_030015575.1. Lineage (NCBI taxonomy): Eukaryota > Viridiplantae > Streptophyta > Magnoliopsida > Asparagales > Amaryllidaceae > Agapanthus > Agapanthus africanus. The sequence continues at coordinate 330,661,509 of CM057345.1, read as the reverse complement.
TTCTACCCATATCCATAGCATATAATTACAATCCAATTTCCGGATATAGGGAATTCATACGCCCCGTATCGGCATTTACATACACATCGCATGGTATAGCGGTTGTACAGTGTCATGGCAGTACCAATGAGGTGTAGTGTAACATATGCGTCTGTGCTCGTGCAACATAGTACTCATTGGTAGCTGTGCAGTGTTCTATCGGTGTGTTCGTATAAAAGAGAACGTATATAATCGATAAGCGTATCGCGAACATGTAAAGGAAATCTAAGCGCATCGCGTAATTATTAAACGTAACTAATTGCTATGAGCTATACCATTATCTTTGAAAATGGAACGAAACGTTATTCTGAAATAAGGAAGCTGCATTAAGTTAAAATAGATATTTGTTTTGGAAAATAGCATCGCATCCTTGTCATTTATCATTTAAAATGGAAAACAAATCGTTGGTTTTTAAAAGATTATAGCTCACTCAAGCGTAACGGTCCCAAGTTGGGATAACTCATGACTCCACGAGTCCAAATGACACTTGGCCGTAATCGGTTCCTCATCATCACAAGTACGGTATGATCCCTCGTACAATGTGTTAGTGTATATGCCCTATGGGCCATTATTGTATCATACTAGTTTGTATATTACTTAATGGAAGCTTGGGATATTCACATGTATATAACAGTCTTGCTAAACATGGTAGTATACTACTTGGTTTTTCTATCTTAATATGTGAGTATACGTATTGATAGAGCTCTTAGGATCTTGCTTGACTACCAGCGTTGTGATGACAGTCACACTAGTGGGGGCTGGGTAGTCTACAAGCACATCCTTATTCAGGTTCCTAGTCATAGGATTATCCAGACAGGGCATCGATACTCCGGAGCAGACTAGTGTGTACGCTTCTCATCCCAGTTGGGGAGATGGTCTGTCCCACAGCCGTCAGTACGTCGTACTGGAGATAGTATACAGATGCTCGTTGGGCTACGGGTACACCGGACATGACTCGCAGGGAACTGTTGGTTGGGTTTTATACCAGTCGTCAGTTAACAGTTCCCAGGTGACATGAGTACAGCATAGTCCGCAGACTTGACACTGCTACTTCGCCTCAAGTGTGTCCCACTATTCTTAGATTGCTACCCTACCACGGCTCAAAGGAGTCGTGCAAACAGGTAGCAGTTGGGTGCAGTCCCGAGCACTTGGAGGCAGTGGCGGTTAGACAGGATTCGTCTCTCCCGGTATTGGGAGTTGATATCACGCTGTGTCAGAGAGCCATTACGCAAATTCCCTGGCAAGGGCAAGCGAGATTTACTGGTAGGTTCCAGTAGTTTCTCAGGGTGTAGAGAGCCATTAGGGGACTGACGCTTGCGGTCTGTGGTTAAACCCACTGCCAGCGTAGTAGTCGAGTCATTAGAGTCCCACACAGAGAGTTTCCCTATTCCAGGCGAAACGATATAGAGGTCGTATAGTTTTACGACAAGGGTTCGGACGCATACGTGTGTTTACGCGCGTACGACATTCGGACAGTTTTTACTAGCCGGCTTTTGTTTAAGCCAGTTTCTAGTATCCGGTTATTGGATTTATACAGTCTAAAGTATTTCCGTGTTTTCACGGATAGTAGGGGCATTCTCGTAATTACGCGAGAAGCTTCTAGAAGATAATGTGTAACGTTTTAAAAATAATTAAATAAATAATTAAATGAATAAAATTGTTTAAGTGAGTTTTATGATTTTCGGTAAAGTAAAATGTATTTTTCGTAAAACTAAACCGTGATTGTTTTTCATTATAATTTCAAAAATACCTATTTTAATTATGTAATTACTAATAAATGGTGTTTATTTAGCCACTTATAAATTTTTAGTTCAATTAAATATTTTTCCTAAATTAATTATTTTAAATATTAACATAAGGTTTATTTTTACACTAAATTAGTGTAAATTACAAATTTGAATGGTTTTAATTTGTAAAAATGAACCATGGCATATTAGAATTTAGTGTGTATCATGCAAAATTTATTTGCAAATTTTTCCAATTTTCTAGAGTTTTCTTGAGTTGCTATAGTAAAGAAATAAAAGAAAATAAATAAAAGCATGAAAAGACTTTAAGTGATGTTTCTTTTCTTGAAACTTCCACACTTTTCTTCACTCTTTTCTCTTGCTCCCTCTCTCTCCTACCATGGCCGGCCTCACTACCATGGCAGCCCCCCCCATTTCCACTTCATTTTTTGTTCAAAATTCATCAAAAATACATCAAAAATTCAATTAAAAATCCACAAAATCCTATTTATTCCCTACCCTTTATTCTTTGCTCTTCTTTACATGGATTTTGGAGATGGATAACATGCATCTTGGAGGATCATTTTCATGTTGGGATTTCATATTTTGGAGGTATAAATTTCCTTCTTTTGTTTTATTTTTATTAGATATTTCTTTTAAAACATAATTAGATTTAATATAGTAATTGTAGTTGCAGATTTTAAAATTCAAGTTAGGGTTTGAAAAATCAAGTTGTGATTTTTATTAATTAATTAGGGTTATAATAACTAGTTTACCATATTTAGAAGTGGAAATTCTTGTATGGATGATATGTTGTAAATTGTTAATCCAAAATTGATTTAATAATGTTATTTAGCTAACTAGTTTTTATAAAATGTATTTGTGGGTAAAATAAAATTCTAATTAAGGTTGTTATCATTAGATTGTAGTTTTAGTGTGAATTTTAGCATGTTAATGGAAATAAAAACTTAGTTTGATCACTAGTTTCTTGTGATAATTGGAAAAATACTAATAAAATGCTATTTTTGTAAACTAGATTTTGGGAAATTCCTAAATAAATGAGATTAAAAATATAATTATGGTTTCATCATATCATTATCATCATGAATTGTAGTTTAATACATTAATTCATGCAAAATCATGTTTTGTTGTGGAATTTGTGAATTTTGCTTGAAAGATGTTAAAAATTACTAAAGGTTGCAAACTAGAAATTTCAAATTAATACAAATTTGTGTAATAAAAATATTGTAATGGTTTGTATCGTCTAGTTATGCTATTTAATGAGTTTTATGACCATTGGTTTCATTTAAATGTCAAGTTTTGAAGAAAAACGGTAAATTTGCATTTTCGGGTTTTACGAAATCGGGCGATTTGATGGATTTTAGGGTTTCGATGGATTTAATCATGTTTTATAATATAAAGAATGAGTTTTAAAACTATGAGTTATTTGTTGATGTTTATCTCGATCCATCGGAGTTTGTACGCCGATATCGAGCGATATTTGGTTCTTTTGCGTGGACGGGACATAGGTTTTAACCTATGCTGGTTCCTTGCGTCGTTTTGACTTTTGTATGTGATTCAGTTTACGATACTATTTATATGTTTGCGTTTAGGTACCCTCACGTGGACTGCGGGCGATGAAGAGGAGGATGGCGACACCGTCTTCGGCAGACATGGACCAGGTGAGTAGATGTATATCTACGGAGGGAAGTCGGGTGGATGGCGTTTGGCACCCCCGCAACGTAGAATAGGAAAAATACTTATTGACATTAGGAAACCAAATGTGACCCTAGATTCTTAATGAGTAGGACCCTAGTAATGACCCTAGGCTGGATTAGACTGATTTCGGAAAACCATACCAGAGGATTAGAAGGGGTTCGTAGGTTTCAGATAGAAACACGCACGCACACACTGAAACTCGACATGGTGTATACGTATATGTGTATATATATATAGGACTAGGTATAGGTATATATATATATATATATATATATATATACAACACGTATATGGGATTCATTGATGTGATATGATATCTGAGGTATGATGAAACAGTATAATTGGGCTTGATGCCGTGATTCTGGGCTATACAGTCGTATTAAGTGTTAGCGGATCATTAGAGAATGAGATAATGAACATGGATACATAAATTATAATGGGTGGTGATGATATTGAGGTACATGGGACTCTAAAATATTACCTGGACTGTAGCTTGTGACTGATCACGATATGATATATGTATGACTTGATTACGACATCATATAGGTGGGACCTGATGTCGATATCATATAGGTGTGACTTGATGACAATATGATATCAGTATGACTTAATCATAATATGATACATATGACATGATATTTCTGAGGATAAACTAATGATGCATTTTATGATGGCAATGATATATGATTGATGTATGCGATTACAGTTTAGCACCTTGAGCATGAGATGCGTTGATGATGACATTATACGAATTATGAGACGCCTAGGAGATACTTGACCCATACCCCGATATTGGGATGCCGTACGATGGATTTTACCGTACGAGGCATAGATATGATGATTGATCCGCACTCTTGATTCGAGGAAGCCGTACTACGTACGTGACGCTATTGAGGCGGGATCGCCGACTATTAGAGATAATGATTCAGACCTTAGGTAGACTCTTGTTTCTTATTGACTAGTTTCTTAGGTTCTGTTCCTTAGGAGGTTAGATGGACACTAGGTTAGGTTCGAGTCATATAGTGGTAGTGGAAATGGTATATCAAATGAGTGGATAACACATATCCGTCTTTACTTTCACACTGTAATCATAATGTTGCATGTTCATACATATATTGCTATAATCAGTATAAACTTTACCTGTTAGGACACCAGCACCATTACCGATGATGCGCATGTTCCACACACACTTATTTGCCGGCTCACACACATCATCATCGGTAATTGCTATGTCACGTACACTTTAGATCATATTGTCTTTTATTGATAGAATCAGTTAACAACTAGACCGATATAATATCGTGATTACTCTCTGATGTTAGTATGGACATGATATTTATTACTTGACATTCATGCATTCATATTTTCATGTTATCATGCAGTATCATGGGCATATGCCGACACTTATCATATACTTACTCATGATTTTAAGATTTGGATTTCTATGAGATTTCTGGATTTTTGGGTAAAACCGCAAGAAATTATAAAAACTTCTCTCTCTCTCCTCCTCTCTTTTTAAAATAAGATGTGGTTTTCTCGTGATGTATGTGTCGTCCACCATGAGATTTCATGTTTTCTGTTGGATTTCGAGACCCGATTCGAGGAGTGGATGAACCGTCTCAGGTACATGGTGGGTCCGGTATGGTACCCCGGGGTAAGAAGATCGAGTTGTAGACGATGAGCCTGGCAGGGGAAGGTTACCTACCGGTGATTTCTGGCGCGGCGGATATCCGGAGGATACCGACCGTTGTCGAGAGATTTGATGATATGGGCCGATCCGGACTGACGAAGCCCGAGATATTGAGACTATGAGACTTGATATTTACATGTTTGTGTCGATGCTTGACACGGATTTCCATGGATTTCATTGTTGAGATTTCAGATCCCTATACACATTTTACTATGACAACAGCTAAAAATTTCTTATATAGATATATCTGGATTTCAGGATTGTTTATTTTACATTCATGGTGCATGCATATCCATTCATATGACATAGTACTATATGAGGCCCTGTCACGAGCACGGAGTATCTGCATTTACACGTAGTATTACCCTGCTATTACTAGGTGATTGGGATATAGTAGTGTGTTATTATGACCTAGGATAGCGTCGTGCATTCGATTTCTTTTCGTAGATGTCTTCTACTCACGAGTTGGCAACTCACCCCTGTTGTGCCAAATTTTATTACAGGTTCGATGTACAGGTTTCCCTGGCAGCTTGCTGGCACATCTTTTCTTTCAGGGTGATTTGCACGGTAGGTTGGTTCACTTGTATCTGAACCACCATTGTATTTTTATTCATTCATTGTATCTAGTAAGCTCCATCAACCAAACTTGTATTACTTGATAGTTACTGGACCAGATATTTATTTCGACCTTAGAGTCGCGCTTGTATTATTCTGATTTAGTGGATTGTTTTCTTTTGAGTTTTGAGCCTCGCCCTTTGGCGTTGTATATTATTGTGCTTGTTGTGGTTGTTTCCGCCTGTTGGCGTTGAGCTAGCTCTCGTTTGGGGATTCTTTTTATTGTTTATGTATATTATACTTGTAGTACCCGTTTGGGGCCGGTTTTTACAGAGGAGACTCTGCCGAAATTTTTGGGAAAATTTGCTGATGTTTTAAACTTGTTCCTTCATGTTTTCTTTTACTGCTTCTTCTTATTTTTCATGGTTTAGATTTCTGGGCTTCGGCTTACTTAGGTTACGTGGCGCCTCTAGACGCTTCGTAATCTAAGTGCCGGTCACGTTCCGTACTTTCGGGTCGTGACAAAGTTGGTATCAGAGCGCTAGGTTTGACCTTGTATAAGTCTAGGTGACCCTTGGTTGATGGAGTAGGCGATTTAGGTAGAGTAACGTACCGTGGGTACGGTCCGCGGCATACTTACGATACGCTACTCTGCTTAAGGAGCCTTAGGATGTACATTGTTTGCACCGTATTTCATTCGTTCCTTTGATCTATCTTCGTCGATATCGGATGGTAGTTTCTGTTACTACGGGCACACTGGCAGAGGGAGCTGCGGCTCGAATGCGATAACCATTAGAGTATTGGTTATTCTTGAGGATTGAAGCATTGTTTAGCGTGCGGACGAAGGGTATTCACATGCCGTCCGGATGAAGTTAAAGGGTTTGAACGATTATAAGAAAACCATTTTCCCAAGTTTAAGGTATTCGGAAGAACGTGCAGGTATTTCGATGGACCCTCTAGAAGAATGAAACCCTAACTCGACATAATGACCACGAGAACGCCCTTGAACCTTAGGGTTTACGGCAGTTCCGCGGTGCCATTAGTGAGGCTTGGGTTTGCCCTTCTACGGCTGGACCATCGATGCTGGGGTATGTACCGGATATTTTTAAACTGTACTTGAGTGTTGAGCTCTCGGGGAATTATAGGATTTTGATGGATCGATCGAAAAGTTTAATGTAGTCTGGATATCAAGTGAAGGGATCGACTATGTGGGAAACTCTAGACATGAGTATTGCCGTAGGTAGCGCAGTCAGCACACCTATGAAAAGACGAGTTCGAAGCAGTCGACATCAGTGGAAAGAGGCGCACATTGACGATAGTGTTTATGATTGTGATTTGATGATTTGAATTTCATATTTCTGTTATTGGATTTTGGTATTTTGAGGATTTTGTTCTACGATTGGTATTTCATGTGTGTACCTTCATTACATTCTATTTGTGTTTCATATATCAGTTGTTGTGATGTTGTTTAGTACACACCCAGTACACTTGATTTGGTTTTATATATTTTGAGATTTTTGATTTGATTTCGTGCATAGGGGTTACACATGATTTTAACATATGTTTCGACCTAGTTTTCATGCATTTTTGTACTGTGATTTCGATTTTTATATTCTATGTATGTTTTCGTGCACCATGTGCACCTGATTAGGATTCTTGTGCATACTTGGCGCACTTGATGCGATTTTGTGCACACCAGATGCACTAAATCGGGGTTTTGTGCAGATTAGATGCACCTGATATTGAGTCGTGCACGCCCGTTGCACTTGACAGATGTTTTTTGGTGCACACCTGTTGCACTTAGTTTTGTTTTTGTGTGTATTCGTGGTATCTGTATTTGGTTTCGATTTCAGTGCGCACCGGACGCACATGATATTTTATTGATGTGATTGGGATTGATTTCAGTTTGAGCAGTATGTTTTCATAATCATTATTATTTAATTTAGTAACCAGGTGGGACGTGTATATTAAATAAAAGATATATATATATATATATAGCTATTTTTTTTAAATAAACGTCCGCTACTTATGCCGTGACACGTGCATTGCACGGCGATTTTCAAGAGGGGTTTTTGTAGGCTCCTTTATTATGATGTTTAGGCGATTTTACTAGGATGCGAACTATATATAAGTTATAGATTGATGTATATTATGATGGTTTTTATATTGGGTTTTGATATTTTATTCTCGCCATAACTCCGATGATTGCGTTATGCTTGACGGAGTTGATTTTAGTTATGTATTGATGATTTCGGAGCCCCGACGATTTGAGTGTTTGCTAAATGTTTTAGTATTTGGAGAGGGAATTTTAATTTAAATTCGGGGACCGAATTTCCTAAAGGGGGGAAGATTGTAACGTTTTAAAAATAATTAAATAAATAATTAAATGAATAAAATTGTTTAAGTGAATTTTATGATTTTCGGTAAAGTAAAATGTATTTTTCGTAAAACTAAACCGTGATTGTTTTTCATTATAATTTCAAAAATACCTATTTTAATTATGTAATTACTAGTAAATGGTGTTTATTTAGCCAGTTATAAATTTTTAGTTCAATTAAATATTTTTCCGAAATTAATTATTTTAAATATTAACATAAGCTTTATTTTTACACTAAATTAGTGTAAATTACAAATTTGAATGGTTTTAATTTGTAAAAATGAACCATGGCATATTAGAATTTAGTGTGTATCATGCAAAATTTATTTGCAAATTTTTTCAATTTTCTAGAGTTTTCTTGAGTTGCTATAGTAAAGAAATAAAAGAAAATAAATAAAAGCATGAAAAGACTTTAAGTGATGTTTCTTTTCTTGAAACTTCCACACTTTTCTTCACTCTTTTCTCTTGCTCCCTCTCTCTCCTACCATGGCTGGCCTCACTACCATGGCAGCCCCCCCCATTTCCACTTCATTTTTTGTTCAAAATTCATCAAAAATACATCAAAAATTCAATTAAAAATCCACAAAATCCTATTTATTCCCTACCCTTTATTCTTTGCTCTTCTTTACATGGATTTTGGAGATGGATAACATGCATCTTGGATGCTCATTTTCATGTTGGGATTTCATATTTTGGAGGTATAAATTTCCTTCTTTTGTTTTATTTTTATTAGATATTTCTTTTAAAACATAATTAGATTTAATATAGTAATTGTAGTTGCAAATTTTAAAATTCAAGTTAGGGTTTGAAAAATCAAGTTGTGATTTTTATTAATTAATTAGGGTTATAATAACTAGTTTAACATATTTAGAGGTGGAAATTCTTGTATGGATGATATGTTGTAAATTGTTAATCCAAAATTGATTTAATAATGTTATTTAGCTAACTAGTTTTTATAAAATGTATTTGTGGGTAAAATAAAATTCTAATTAAGGTTGTTATCATTAGATTGTAGTTTTAGTGAGAATTTTAGCATGTTAATGGAAAGAAAAATTTAGTTTGATCACTAGTTTCTTATGATAATTGGAAAAATACTAATAAAATGCTATTTTTGTAAACTAGATTTTGGGAAATTCCTAAATAAATGAGATTAAAAATATAACTATGGTTTCATCATATCATTATCATCATGAATTGTATTTTAATACATTAATTCATGCAAAATCATGTTTTGTTGTGGAATTTGTGAATTTTGCTTGAAAGATGTTAAAAATTACTAAAGGTTGAAACTAGAAATTTCAAATTAATACAAATTTGTGTAATAAAAATATAGTAATGGTTTGTATCGTCTAGTTATACTATTTAATGAGTTTTATGACCATTGGTTTCATTTAAATGTCAAGTTTTGAAGAAAAACGGTAAATTTGCATTTTCGGGTTTTACGAAATCGGGCGATTTGATGGATTTTAGGGTTTCGATGGATTTAATCATGTTTTATAATATAAAGAATGAGTTTTAAAACTACGAGTTATTTGTTGATGTTTATCTCGATCCATCGGAGTTTGTACGCCGTTATCGAGCGATATTTGGTTCTTTTGCGTGGACGGGACATAGGTTTTAACCTATGCCGGTTCCTTGCGTCGTTTTGACTTTTGTATGTGATTCAGTTTACGATACTATTTATATGTTTGCGTTTAGGTACCCTCACGTGGACTGCGGGCGATGAAGAGGAGGATGGCGACACCGTCTTCGGCAGACATGGACCAGGTGAGTAGATGTATATCTACGGGGGGAAGTCGGGTGGATGGCGTTTGGCACCCCCGCAACGTAGAATAGGAATAGTACTTATTGACATTAGAAAACCAGATGTGACCCTAGATTCTTAATGAGTAGGACCCTAGTAATGACCCTAGGCTGGACTAGACTGATTTCGGAAAACCATACCAGAGGATTGGAAGGGGTTCGTAGGTTTCAGATAGAAACACACACGCACACACTGAAACTCGACATGGTGTATACGTATATGTGTATATATATATAGGACTAGGTATAGGTATATATATATATACAACACGTATATGGGATTCATTGATGTGATATGATATCTGAGGTATGATGAAACAATATAATTGGGTTTGATGCCGTGATTCTGGGCTATACAGTCGTATTAAGTGTTAGCGGATCATTAGAGAAGGAGATAATGAACATGGATACATAAATTATAATGGGTGGTGATGATATTGAAGTACATGGGACTCTAAAATAGTACCTGGACTGTAGCTTCTGACTGATCACGATATGATATATGTATGACTTGATTACGACATCATATAGGTGGGACCTGATGTCGATATCATATAGGTGTGACTTGTTGACAATATGATATCAGTATGACTTAATCACAATATGATACATATAACATGATATTTCTGAGGATAAACTAATGATGCATTTTATGATGGCAAGGATATATGATTGATGTATGCGATTACAGTTTAGCACCTTGAGCATGAGATGTGTTGATGATGACATTATACGAATGATGAGACGCCTAGGAGATACTTGACCCGTACCCCGATATTGGGATACCGTACGATGGATTTTACCGTACGAGGCATAGATATGATGATTGATCCACACTCTTGATTCGAGGAAGCCGTACTACGTACGTGACGCTATTGAGGCGGGATCGCCGACTATTAGAGATAATGATTCAGACCTTAGGTAGACTCTTGTTTCTTATTGACTAGTTTCTTAGGTTTTGTTCCTTAGGAGGTTAGATGGACACTAGGTTAGGTTCGAGTCATATAGTGGTAGTGGAAATGGTATATCAAATGAGTGGATAACACATATCCGTCTTTACTTTCACACTGTAATCATAATGTTGCATGTTCATACATATGTTGCTATAATCAGTATAAACTTTACCTGTTAGGACACCAGCACTATTACCGATGATGCGTATGTTCCACGCACACTTATTTGCCGGCTCACACACATCATCATCGGTAATTGCTATGCCATGTACACTTTAGATCATATTGTCTTTTATTGATAGAACCAGTTAACAACTAGACCGATATAATATCGTGATTACTCTCTGATGTTAGTATAGACATGATATTTATTACTTGACATTCATGCATTCATATTTTCATGTTATCATGCAGTATCATGGGCATATGCCGACACTTATCATATACTTACTCATGATTTTAAGATTTGGATTTCTATGAGATTTCTGGATTTTTGGGGAAAACCGCAAGAAATTATAAAAACTTCTCTCTCTCTCCTCCTCTCTTTTTAAAATAAGATGCGTTTTTCTCGTGATGTATGTGTCGTCCACCATGAGATTTCATGTTTTCTGTTGGATTTCGAGACCCGATTCGAGGAGTGGATGAACCGTCTCGGGTACATGGTGGGCCCGGTATGGTACCCCGGGGCAAGAAGATCGAGTTGTAGACGATGAGCCTGGCAGGGGAAGGCTACCTACCGGTGATTTCTGGCGCGGCGGATATCCGGAGGATACCGACCGTTGTCGAGAGATTTGATGATATGGGCCGATCCGGACTGACGGAGCCCGAGATATTGAGACTATGAGACTTGATATTTACATGTTTGTGTCGATGCTTGACACGGATTTCCATGGATTTCATTGTTGAGATTTCAGATCCCTATACACATTTTACTATGACAACAGCTAAAGATTTCTTATATAGATATATCTGGATTTCAGGATTGTTTATTTTACATTCATGGTGCATGCATATCCATTCATATGACATAGTACTATATGAGGCCCTGTCACGAGCACGGAGTATCTGCATTTACACGTAGTATTACCCTGCTATTACTAGGTGATTGGGATATAGTAGTGTGTTATTATGACCTAGGATAGCGTCGTGCATTCGATTTCTCTTCGTATATGTCTTCTACTCACGAGTTGGCAACTCACCCCTGTTGTGCCAAATTTTATTACAGGTTCGATGTATAGGTTTCCCTGGCAGCTTGCTGGCACATCTTTTCTTTCAGGGTGATTTGCACAGTAGGTTGGTTCACTTGTATCTGAACCACCATTGTATTTTTATTCATTCATTGTATCTAGTAAGCTCCATCAACCAAACTTGTATTACTTGATAGTTATTGGACCAGTTATTTATTTCGACCTTAGAGTCGCGCTTGTATTATTCTGATTTGGTGGATTGTTTTCTTTTGAGTTTTGAGCCTCGCCCTTTGGTGTTGTATATTATTGTGCTTGTTGTGGTTGTTTCCGCCTGTTGGCATTGAGCTAGCTCCCGTTTGGGGATGCTTTTTATTGTTTATGTATATTATACTTGTTGTACTCGTTTGGGGCCAGTTTTTACAGAGGAGACTCTGCCGAAATTTTTGGGAAAATTTGCTGATGTTTTAAACTTGTTCCTTCATGTTTTCTTTTACTGCTTCTTCTTATTTTTCATGGTTTAGATTTCTGGGCTTCGGCTTACTTAGGTTACGTGGCGCCTCTAGACGCTTCGTAATCTAAGTGCCGGTCACGTTCCGTACTTTAGGGTCGTGACATGATGACTTGGGGGTTAAGGTGGCATATGCATTAAATGAGATTAGTGAGTCATATGAGTGATTCATCCATGTCATTAATGCATTATAAATGCTTAATGACTCATGGAGATGAATCACCCTTAGATATTTATCAAGCATGGTTGTAAATCCTTTATTTTCTTTTATTGGATAAATGATAATGCTTGATATATATTATGATACATCATTATCTCATCTCATTCTCTTGCTCACTTTCTCTCTCCTCAAGCTCTCTCTCTTCAAACCCTAATCCTCCCCTCTCATGTGTTGAGTACAAGGATTAGATTAGACTACTTAATCCTTAACCTTTCTCTATATCACCTAGGTTGCTTAGATTAGCGATTTAAGAAACCTAGTTACCTCAAGTTAGAGGTGAAGCTTGTAGTAAAGCTCTCGGGTGGATCTTCTACTACATAGAGAAGGCCGGAGAGGACGTGGAGTACGACAAGACGAAGGACTCGGATGTTTAGGTATAATCACTTATCATAGTAGTTAACTCTTCTATGGTTTCTTGTTAGTTATAGTTTAGCTTCGATTCTTACGGTTAGTCGATGTTTAAGCAAAGAACAAGATCGTTTTTCATTATTCCGCCTCTCCGCAAGTCGTGGGGTGTTGTACATCGACTTACAGTGGTATCAGAGCCTCGCTAAACAATAATTAACTCATTAGCAAAGTCGTAAGTATTTCGAACGCAAAAAGAACCGGAAAGATCATCGTATTAACATAGTTTCTGTCGATTTTAAAACAGGCCCTAAAAATTTTTCAGGGACCTTCAGAATAACAAGCATGAAATTATAAGGCTACTGAAGAAATTTGGACTCCCAACTCGGCTAACTCACCGCGGAACCGCGGCGGATCCATGCGATCCGCCTCGGATACGCGGCCGAGTTAGGGCCGAGTCGGCCCAAATTTTTCCAGTAACCCCTTTGTGTTAACAGTGATATTTCTGGATATTTTATTTTCTGCTAAGATCTCAGGTTCACAGAGAAGTTTTACAGTAGAATCTAAAGTGTTTTGCTCGATCGAAATTTTACAATGTTTGCTAATATGATTATATCTGTGATTTTATAATGTGTTCGTAAACCTCCCCTAACTGCTAGTATGTCGGTTGGCAGGGGGTTGCACATTTCTGTATTGGTTTTTACTGTTTGTGGATGTGAACGGTATTGGACTGTTGTGATGATTAGCCGGGGTTTGAGATGGGTTGTTATATTCATTCATTCATTCAATGTAATTGTAATATGTTGTAATATTATTTTGCGGGGCACATCCAGGTTGCGGTTGTAGCCACCGTTGTATTATTTCATTTTACTGTTTTTGCTCCTAGGACAGACCCAAGGTGGGGTACACAAACTACCGGGTACTTTGAAGTGTTTAGTGGCCTACTCACTTTGTTGAGGGAGACCGCTTCACTTCGGGTATTTGGCGGGTAGTTTGCCGTACCCGTAGGGGTCTAGGGTGGGGTAATGGCTATTCATCACAACTTTGTAATCCGTCTTTTGTTGCAGGCTCTAAACAAACGCGGATTGCTTGCAAATCTAATAAAGTTTATATGAGATCTGGAATGCCTATTATTGCGTCTGACGAATGTACAATATCTATATATGATAGCTATTTAGACGTCACTTATGTTTTACACCCGCGCTAGCCCAGCCCTCGCTCTGTCGTTAGTTAAGTAACCTAATGGGTGATGACGGGACCCAGTGGCAAATGCGGATGACATAAGAGGACGTTGTATTTTCGTTGTTTTCTGCAATGATAGGTTAATGATGGGACGCATTATTTATAATGCAAAGAAAATAAACCAAAAAGATGAATCGTTGGAACAATTTAAAAGAAACCACTCGGTTATTTTAAAACAGATGATATTTTTTAAATTGCGGAGCTTTAACCACTCCTTTTAAAAGCTATCAGGTTCCTTCGGTCATATCAAGTTCACTACGTTCACGGTTTCACCAAAACCATTCGTAGCCCTCCGTCATTTCATTTGGGTATTCAGTAGTATTCAAGCTATGTATTTTGAGCTAACGCCAAGGCATAGTGTTTGGTAGCTGCTGGGTATTCATTTGTTGCATAGATAGATGAGTTAGTTTGGGACAGTCGTATTATCATTTTGGCCGAACGTCAAGGATATATACGGATGGGTTCAAATTAACAAGATAATGATGGGTAGAACTTGACATGTGACTTATGACATTTTGACCTAACGCCAAGGTCATAAGAGCATGGGGCAAAAATATATATCGGGAATTTCTAAAGAAACTGAAATTTGCAAAGAGATGCATACCATTTGGAGTTTGATGAATGTTAGTAGGATTCCTTCAACATTATCATACGATGATATTTGGATCCCGATCCTACTGTGAGTATATGCTACTTATCAGGAGATTCGTCACTTAACGATCAATGCTATAAACCAAGTAGGTGTCAAGAAAGACGTCAGCGGGGTTACGCCCCCAGAGAAAAGAGGTTATTTAATTAAGGAACTTCGCGAAAGCGTTGGAAAACCTCCCTTGAAGTATCGACACTAGCCTGGCTGAACGGTTAAGCAAGTATTGTACGGTGAGAATAGTCCTGGCTAATTCTTCTTTTATGGTTTGGGGAAGGATTCGAGAAACAGTGGGAGCCATCCAGTTTAGATAAACTAAAAACTACTCTAAACTTGCAAGAGCATCATGCTAAAGAGTTTTCTTCTCTCTCTCCTAATTGCAGCGACCCTGAAAATGACTGGACTTAAGTTACTTTTAGAGAAAAATATACTGACAGGGCCAAACTATAAAGATTGGCAGCGGAATGTCAAAATGGCTTTGACCTATGACAAATTGGGGTACGTCCTCACCGCTAAGGCACCTGCTGTCCCTAGTCCCAAATCCAGTAATGCGGATAAGGAAATCCACAAAACCTGGGAGATAGATTGCGCGAAGGCCAAGTGCATCGTGCTTGCCTCGATGAACAATGAACATCAGAGGAGGCACGAGGTTATGGATCTAGAATCCGTATTTCTCGATACAAAAGATCTGTATGGGGAGCAATCTCGTATAGCAAGATACGAGACCTCAAAGAATTTGTTTCGAGCGAAGTTGGCCGTCGGATCATCGGTAGGAGAACATGTCCTAAAGATGATAAGCTATATAGAAGAGCTCGCAGACCTTGGGACGACTTTGGATAATGAGCTCTATACAGACCTTATTCTCTAGTCTCTTCCTCCCACCTGCGCCCAGTTTATTCTGAATTTCAATATTCAAAGAAAAAAAGTTGAACTACCGGAACTCCTTAACATGTTGAGGAGTGTAGAGGGCACCTTGCAGAAGGCAAGGGAAACATCCGCTATGTTTGTTAGCGGTGCTTCTTCTTCCGGGTCCAAGGCTAGTGCCAAAGGAAGGAAGAAGAAGGCCGCCACCAGACCTAGAGGAGGTGTTAGTAAGGTGGGAACGAAGGGAAAGAAAAAGATTGCAGTGCCGGTAGTGGCCCAGGATGAGTGCTTCCATTGTCACAGGAAAGGGCACTGGAAGAAAGATTGCAAGGCGTGGAACGCCAAGAACCAAGGACCGAAGCAAGCTGTGGCTTCGATTTCAGGTGTGTTTGTAATTGAGAATTGTCTGCAATCAACTCTACTTCCTGGGTATTGGATACCGGATCAGGATCTCATTTATGCAATTCATTGCAGGCACTGAGAAACCGTAGAGTGCTGAAGGAAGGTGATATGACCCTAAAGGTTGCTAACGGAGCTAGCGTGGGAGCTGTGTCCGTCGGGGATTATCCAAGTGGACACATTTTGGTTTTACATCTGTTTTTATGTACCTAGCTTAACGTGTAATATCATATCAGTTTCCTTGTTATCAAATAAAGGTTATGATTTCACGTTTGTAGGTGATGTTGTTAACATCCACCTTAATCATGGTTTGATTGGGTCCAGTACACTAAATAACGGTATATATATCTTAAACCAACTCCAGATTTTCAATGTCCAGAACACACTAAAAAGAAAGTCTCCAGATTTAAATAAAACTTTCTTATGGCATTGTAGACTGGGTCACATCAATGAGAGAAGGTTGACTAAGTTACATAGAGAAGGATATTTAGACTCGTTCGAATATCAAACTTATGCCACTTGTCAATCTTGTCTCAAAGGAAAGATGACAAAGACTCCATTCACTGGACATAGAGTAAGAGTGAGCGAGCTCTTAGGACTCGTACACAGCGATGTATGCGGTCCAATGTCTACACATGCAAGAGGTGGTTTTTCCTACTTCATTACTTTCACGGATGATTACTCAAGGTACGGATTCATTTATCTGATGAAACATAAATCCGAGGCTTTTGAGAAATTCCATAAGAATGAAGTAGAAAACCAAACCGGCAAAAGTATCAAGACACTAAGATCTGATCGAGGTGGTGAATACTTGAGTGCCGAGTTCCTAGGTTACCTAAAAGAGAAAGGAATTCTCTCTCAGCTTACTCCTCCATACACTCCACAGCATAATGGTGTATCGGAGAGACGGAATCGAACCCTATGGGATATGGTACGATCCATGATGAGTAATGCTGAGTTACCGCGATCTTTCTAGGGTTATGCGCTAGAATCAGCGGCATATCTTTTGAACATGGTTCCTACCAAGACTGTGCCTACCACTCCATATCAGATGTGGAGTGGGAAGAAACCCCATCTTCAGTATATAAAGATTTGGGGATGTCCAGCTTTTGTTAAAAAGCAGCATGTGGACAAGCTCGAGGCATGATCAGTAAAGTGTAAGTTTGTGGGATATCCAAAGAACTCCAGGGGATATCTATTCTATTACGCAGAGGAACAAAAGGTATTTGTTTCTCGTAATGCCCATTTTCTAGAACATCAGTTTTTAGAAAAGGAAACAAGTGGGAGTGAAATAGAACTGGAAGAAATTCCAGAACCACAAACTAATACTGAAAGTTTGGTAGAACAAGTAGTTCAAGAAGAACAGGACATTCCCGCACCCCTCCACAGGAGTAGTAGGCCGTCTCATCCGCCTGAGAGATACTACGGTTTTCTCATAGATGGGGATTGAGAGGATTGCATCATAGATGATGATGAACCTACTAGCTTCCAGCAGGCCATCCAGAGCGGCGACTCGGTACGATGGCTAGATGCAATGCGGACCGAAATGGAGTCCATGTACACCAACAAAGTATGGACTTTGGACTTTGCTCCAGATGGGGTAAAACCCATAGGATGCAAATGGATCTTCAAGAAAAAGATTGGTGTAGATGGACAGGTGGAAACCTATAAGGCTAGACTTGTTGCAAAGGGTTTTCGTCAAAGACCTAGTTTGGACTATGACGAAACTTTTTCTCCAGTGGCTATGCTCAAAACCATTCGGGTCCTTCTTGCTATTGCTGCCTTCCATGATTATGAAATCTGACAGATGGACGTAAAGACGGCCTTTCTGAATGGTAATTTAGAAGAGTGCGTTTATATGGATCAGCCAGAGGGTTTCAATCAGAGTGGGAGCAGCGGGAAAGTATGCAAGTTGCTTAAGTCCATTTATGGACTAAAGCAAGCATCGCGGAGTTGGAACATCTGTTTTGATGAGACAGTCAAAGAATATGACTTTATCAAAAATCCAGATGAACCATGTATATATAGTAAAGTTGTAGCCAGAAGTGTCGTATTCCTCATCTTGTACGTGGATGACATTCTATTGATAGGAAATGACATTCCTATGCTACAATCTGTTAAAGGATTCTTGTCACACAGGTTCTCCATGAAACACCTGGGTGATGCCTCTTACATTCTGGGGATCCGGATCTATCGTGATAGATCCAAGAGGATGTTGGGACTTTCGCAGTCCAGGTATATCGACATTGTACTGAAAAGATTCAGTATGGAAGATTCTAAGCGCGGTAATCTACCGGCTTGTCACGGAATCACCATATCCAAAGAGATGTCTCCCAAGACTGATTTGGAAAGGGAATGCATGTCTATTATACCCTACGCTTCTGCGGTAGGCTCTATAATGTATGCGATGTTGTGCACCAGACCAGATGTAGCTTACGCACTGAGCGTGGTAAGCCGGTATCAGTCAGACCCAGGGGAGAAGCATTGGATAGCAGTAAAGAACATTCTCAAGTACCTGAGGAGGACTAAGGAGATGTTCTTGGTTTACGGAGGAAAAGACCTCAGGTTGGAGGCCTATGCTAATTCCGGCTTCCAGAGTGATAAGGACAATTCCAAGTCCATGTCAGGTTATGTCTTTACCCTCAATGGAGGGGCGGTATGCTGGAAGAGCTCCAAGCAGGACACCGTTGCTGACTCGACGATGGAAGAGGAGTATATAGCTGCTTGCGATGCCGCAAAAGAAGCGGTCTGGATGAAGAAGTTCTTAACAGAACTTCAGGTGGTTCCTACCATTGTTGATCCAATACCTCTGTATTGCGACAACAACGGAGCTATAGCTTTAGCGAAGGAACCAAGGTCCCATCAAAAGTCCAGACACATCTTAAGGCGGTATCACCTGATCAGGGAGATCATTGATCGTTGGGAGATCGAGGTTCGGAGAGTTGCTACTGAAGAGAACATTGCTGATCCATTCACGAAGGCCCTACCTCAGATTCAGTTCGAGAGGCTACTCGAGATCATCGGTCTTCGATACGCCAGTACATGGCCCTAGTGCAAGTGGGGGATTGTTAGTGTATATGCCCTAGGGGTCATTATTGTATCATACTAGTTTGTATATTACTTAATGGAAGCTTGGGATATTCACATGTATATAACAATCTTGCTAAACATGGTAGTATGCTACTTGGTTTTTCTATCTTAATATGTGAGTATACGTATTGATAGAGCTCTTAGGATCTTGCTTGACTACCAGCGTTGTGATGGCAGTCACACTAGTGGGGGCTGGGTAGTCTATAAGCACATCCTTATTCAGGTCCCTAGTCGTAGGATTATCGAGACAGGGCATCGATACTCCGGAGTAGACTAGTGTGTACGCTTCTCATCCCAGTTGGGGAGATGGTCTGTCCCACAGCCGTCAGCACGTCGTACTGGAGATAGTATACAGGTGCTCGTTGGGCTACGGGTACACCGGACAGGACACGCAGGAAACTGTTGGTTGGGTTTTATACTAGTCATCAGTTAACAGTTCCCAGGTGACATGAGTAAAGCATAGTACGCAGACTTGACACTGCTACTTCGCCTCGAGTGTGTCCCACTGTTCTTAGATTGCTACCTTACCACGGCTCAAAGGAGTCGTGCAAACAGGTAGCAGTTGGGTGCAGTCCCGAGCACTTAGAGGCAGTGGAGGTTAGACAGGATTCGTCTCTCCCGGTATTGGGAGTTGATATCGCGCTGTGTCAGAGAGCCATTACGCAAAGTCCCTGGTAAGGGCAAGCGAGATTTACTGGTAGGTTCCAGTAGTTTCTCAGGATGTAATGGGCTTCGCTCCGACACGACTTATACCGCTATTAGGGGACTGACGCTTGCCGCCCCCTAGGCCCGATATGCGATAGTCTTAGATGAACAGACCAGACTGTACGGAGATTGTCACATCAGGCTCAGTAGGAGTTCGGATGGGTTTTCTTATCGACATCTACCTGGGGACCGTTACGTACAGCTATTGCCGCTTGCGGTCTGTGGTTAAACCCACTGCCAGCGTAGTAGTCGAGTCATTAGAGTCCCACACAAAGAGTTTTCCTATTCCAGGCGAAACGATATAGAGGTCGTATAGTTTTATGACAAGGGTTCGGACGCATACGTGTGTTTACGCACGTACGACATCCGGACAGTTTTTACTAGCCGGCTTTGGTTTAAGCCAGTTTCTAGTATCCGGTTATTGGATTTATACAGTCTAAATTTTTTCCGTGTTTACACGGATAGGAGGGGCGTTCTCGTAATTACGCGAGAAGCTTCTAGAAGATGATGACTTGGGGGTTAAGGTGGCATATGCATTAAATGAGATTAGTGAGTCATATGAGTGATTCATCCATGTCATTAATGCATCATAAATGCTTAATGACTCATGGAGATGAATCACCCTTAGATATTTATCAAGCATGGTTGTAAATACTTTATTTTCTTTTATTGGATAAATGATAATGCTTGATATATATTATAATACATCATTATCTCATCTCATTCTCTTGCTCACTTTCTCTCTCCTCAAGCTCTCTCTCTTCAAACCCTAATCCTCCCCTCTCATGTGTTGAGTACAAGGATTAGATTAGACTACTTAATCCTTAACCATTCTCTATATCACCTAGGTTGCTTAGATTAGCGATTTAAGAAACCTAGTTACCTCAAGTTAGAGGTGAAGCTTGTAGTAAAGCTCTCGGGTGGATCTTCTACTACATAGAGAAGGCCGGAGAGGACGTGGAGTACGACAAGACGAAGGACTCGGATGTTTAGGTATAATCACTTATCATAGTAGTTAACTCTTCTATGGTTTCTTGTTAGTTATAGTTTAGCTTCGATTCTTACGGTTAGTCGATGTTTAAGCAAAGAACAAGATCGTTTTTCATTATTCCGCCTCCCCGCAAGTCGTGGGGTGTTGTACATCGACTTACACAATGTCCATCCAGTATCATATCCATATCGTATAGATCTATCGTCACGTACGTATGTTATCATTACCATATATCAAATATAACCACATGTATAACCTACTAGATGCGAAATAATATCAATCTAATAAAGCTAATTTAGCTAACATATCATTAAAATCTAACTAGATAGCATGACTATTCTAGTTAATTGGTTGCAGGGGTGCTATACGCCATCCACCCGACATCCCCCGTAGGTATAAATCTACTCACCAACTTGTTGAGCCCGTCGAAATCCACGATTGCTTTATCCATCCTTGCTGTCTCGGAAACCTCCACGATCGCACCTATAATCGTAGTTATAACGCATTAGCGTAAATATCATATCAAAACCAAAACAAGGAGCTAAGCACCCATAAGTTAGAACCTATAACTTACTTACTCCAAATACGACCACATACCCTTGACATTAACGTATGAACGCCAATATTTCAGTCGAGATAAAGAAATATGAAAAACCGTATCATAAATGTCGGAAACATTGCTAAAACAATACTAGAACACTCCCAGATTTCTCTATATGAAATCTGGGACAAAATAAACAATACGGTAACTTTAATTATCACCAATTAAAGCTATTGAACAAAACCCAAAACACAAATCCACAGGAAAATCGGCGGCGACGGTCATATTGGGAAAACCGCCGGGTGAACTAAGGAATTAGGGGCTAGGGCTTTAGAGGTTATCTCCTATTGGTTTCACCATAACCTAGTATTGTTAGATTTATTTATAGATTAATATAATTATAGCAGATACCAACAGAGCTAAAACTCTAAACTAATACACGTTTTTTCCGATATTGTAAACACTAATATGTACAGAACTCTTAATAAGATCTGAAAAGTTGAGGGTTATACCTATTTGAAGAATTCCATAGAGCTCAATCTTCAAGATGTGCACAAAGAGGTGAGGAGTCCTAACTTGAGTGATTTGAACCAAGGAACATGAAAACTCTATTTATTTTTCATGAGCAAGTGAAGAACTTTGAAGAAAAAGATGAGGATCTTGGTGTGGGATGTTTTTGTTCAGTTGGAATTGCTGGAAAATAGTTTAAGTATGGAGTTTTATTGAAAGGGTGAGGTTCCATGAGGGAAGTGTAAGTCTATGGTAGCGGCCCGGCCGTCTGTCCGAGGCCAAAATGCGGAAACGAAAACTTTTTCAAAACTTGAAACCGGCGCTATTGCAGACTTCAATCCCGGATCGAACCATTAACCTATAACTAGCAACTAGAGAAAGGGTTAGAAAAGGCTATACCGATCGATCCATGTCTTTCGGTCTTTAGCCACCATCTCTTGCTCTTCGCGGCATCTCCGATCTCCGGTCTTCTCGTCGGAAAGGGCACCACATCTTCGAATCCTTTTACGGGCTCCCACCTCAGTACCGAGGCAACTCGGACACGAAGTTTGCTAGCTGACGTGTCTAAGATTGCAGTAGAGTAAGTGTAGAATGCTTTGTCTCAAGGGTTAATCGAAGTTGCCTTTTTGGGTGGAGATGAAACGAGCAATGAAAATGGAGCTTAGGAATTTTGTAGTGATCAAATGAGATCAAAATTCCCCACACCAAAATGAATGAGGGGTTGTCCAAATATGGCTCGGCCAAGGCTTCAAAATGGAATGTAGGTGAGTGTAGGAGCAAATAGAGCTGACCATAAGCAAAAAGAAAACCTCACATCCATTATCCAAATCAATCCAATCTCAATTAATGCAAATCTTGAACCAAGCACACCTAGAATCCTTATGAAGCATCCATGAGCTGCTGGAGCCCCAGCAACCATAAAAAAAACCTTCACTTTATAAATCCCCACTTTTGCAAAGAACCCCCTCCAAGGAAAATTCAGCCAAAGAACAATAGAAAAGGATTGGCCAAATCAAGAAAGCAAACTGGCAACTTCAAAAAAACGATCCCGTAATAAAATTACAGGATAACCCCGCAACTGTATCTACATACCTGCATTTGTATTTCGACCGAATACAAATGCAATGAGACAAAATCTACATAGTATAATACTAGGATCTGGCTTAAACCAAAGCCCGCTAGTATTATTCTTCCGAACCATGACATGTGCATAAGTCGTGTCGGAGTGTAGCCTAGAACACCCTGAGATACTACTGGAATACCTACCAGTAAATCTCCTGCCTTGGCCAAGGACTTCGTGTAATGGCTCTCCTAAACACAGCGCGATCTCACCCCCAATACCGGGAGAGACGAAACCCCTGCTAATCCGCTCACTGCCTCCATGTGGCTCGGGACTGTACCCAACTAAAACCTGTTTGCACGACTCCTTTGAGCCATGATAGGGTAGTAATCAAAGCACAATGGGAACTCACACGAGACAAATGATGATCTCAGGTCGATGAACTAACCTGTATATATGTCACCAGGGAACTGCTATTTGACGTCAGGTAAATACCAACTAGCATGTTCCCGGCGAGTCCTGTCCGGTGTACTCATAACCCAATGAGCACCTGTATACATCTTAGGTGATCCAACTGACACCAATGGCTTGTGAGACCAGCCATCGCCCCTCGTCAGGGTCTCGACTGTATACACTAGTCTACTAATGGAGTATCGATGCCCAGTCTCGAAACTCCCACAACTAGGGACCTTTTAAGGATGTGCTTATAGACCCCAGCTCCCACGTATATGATCGCCATCATATTGCTGGCCGTCAAGAAAGATCCTATGGGCTCTATCAACGTGCAATAGTGACCTGTAATGTCACCTAAAGCATGTACACGGTGATAAAGATAAACCAGATAGCATACTATCATTTCGAGTAAGACTGTCCTACCGGCATAGGTCCTCCCTCAATCATTGCAATCACGTGCCTGTGATCCAATAATTGACTCTGAGGGTACTATATCCAACAATCTCCCACTTCCACTCAAGGCTAATTATTGCAATATTGCATACTCACAGCCCGTGTGATACTGAACACCCAACTCTTCTACTTATCAGTTTCACAAAGCCCGTTTGCGAAACTATTGCATTCGAGGAATAGCTTCAGTGAGTGGATCCGCCCTAATGTTTCTTTCTATGTCTCTCTTTATCTCAAGTTCACGGAGAAAGCCATCTCCCGAAATGAGCAATACCTGTCTTAGAATATGTTTGGATATCTGATGGGACATAGTTCATAAATGAACTCCAAATCAAAACTTCTTAGACTGTATCGTCAACTAAACTTTATCAGTATCCTGCGCCATGCCTCCCTCAGTATCCGCTTGGACCACCTGTCCAAAATACTGCCCCTCGTCAGAGGGAAAACTATAACTCTGACAGTCACTCTGTTATCCAGGTCACCTTGGAAGCCTGGAATGATAACCGTCTCCTAAAAGAGGCTGTTGTTATCATATCCCTAGAACATCCACTTATGTTCTAAAACTGCTTCCAAAAGTTTTTCCAGGATAGGATTAATATCAACTTATTGCATCTAGTGCAAAAAACAACATCTGGTGTGGTACTTGGTATCTCACGATTGACTCAATTGCCTAAGCAAGTGATCTGCCAATCATGCACATCCCTCTCCCCTTTAGTCTGTAAGACAGCTTTAGAGAGGGTGACTACATCACCTGTAGGTACACTACCGTGCCAGGAGTCATCCATTCTAAAACACCTGTAAAACGCTGTCTAAGTACCCTGATTGGGAAACTACCCCAATCTAGATCTAAAACCATAGATCTAGTAACCAGAATGTCTGATATTATATCCATATCCTATGTGTGTTAGTTATATGTATGCCCTAGAGGCCATTACTGTACATACGATGTATATTGTAATGGATGTTTGGACATATATAGGGAGGACTTTCTTGCTCGACATGACAGTATGCTATCTGGTGGTACTTTATCTTAACATGTACTTTGATTGTCTCAATGTTACATGTTGATAAAGCCCTTAGGATATATACTCGACAACTAGGACTATAATGAGATCATACTAGTGGGGCCACGGTAGTCGACGAGTACATCCTATAACTGTTCCTAGTCGAGGGTGTATCGAGACAGGGTATCGATACACCAGAGTAGACTAGCGTATACGCATCTTGACCCATATGATGGGCGATGGATGATCCCATATCCATCGGTGTTTGACATCAAGGATGGTGTACAGGTGCTCAGTAGAGACTGGGTACACTGGACAGACTCGCCGAGAACTCCCAGATCGTATTATACCTCACGTCAGATGGCAGTTCTCCGGTGACACTGGTACAGAGTAGTCTTTTGACCCGAGATCGTCATAGAGTCTTGTGTGATTCCCACTGTGCTTTGATTTCCATCATACCACGTCCAAGAGGGCGTGCAAAAAGGTGGCTATTGGGTACAGTCCCGAATCACATGGAGGCAATGAGCGATAGGAGGGGATTCGTCTCTCCCGGTATAGGGAGTTGATGTTGTGCTGTGTTCGATTGGCTATAACTGGAAATCCCTGGCCAGGGTTGCTGAGATTTACTGATATGTGTTATCAGTAGTTTCTCGAACTGTTATAGACCTCATATCGACACGACTTATCAAGCTACTGGGGTCTGACGTATACCACCGTTAGGCGAGATATGCGACATATCAGACGACGAGACCGGACTGTACGGGAGTGTTACTGATTGGATCGACAGGAGAATGTACATGCTTGCTTGTTGATCTTCTAAGCGCTCAATACCTGGGTGGCTGTTTCGTTTAGCTGACCGCTTGCAGCTTGTGGGTGTTTGATATGATCATCACCTACTGCTGGCGTATTGACGATTCTTTAGAGTCCTACACAGAGGTTTCTTGACTCAGGCAAAATGGAGTAGGGGCACATATGTGATATGTGCAGGACGGAGGGTAATGCGATATGTGATACCGTATTCTATTCTTGTGCTATTTGATATCAACCGGGTCATCGGATCAAGTGTTGATTCGATGAATCGGTAAAATGAGATATTAGTCGGTTGTATGCGATATAGCCGGATTGTCGGATCAAGTGTTGATTCGATAATTTAATATATAATAATATATATGATATATTAAATTACATTAACTAATATTAGCTCACTAAAAGATTCTTTTTCTCACCCGGGTAATACATTGATATATATGCGATATATGTTAATTGTATTATTTTATTTTTTTGCAATAAATATTATATATGTGATATATAATATTGTAACATGATATGATTATTAATGCAACATGTTTAGTGGAGATTAAACATGGTTAGGGTTTGATTTGGGTTAATCATTTCTAGAAGTTTCTAGAAGCTTTCATTTTTGTTTTGGAAAAGATATTTTGCAAGATATTTCTTTAACTCAACCCAAACCCTTAACCCTAGTACAATCTCTACAATGGTTACTTAAACCATGGTTGCATTTCTAACCTTATCATAACTTTCATTATTCATCACAAAAGGATTCTAATATAATTCATCATCTTCTTCTTCCTTGACTTCTTCATGGAAAAAGCTTTCTAGCTTTTTCTAAGTGATGTTTATGTGTGAGAAAAAGATTATAAATGAGAGCAAAAATCCTACTTCATCATCCTCATCCACCCTTGCCATTTAGATGAGGGTGTTCACTTCATTTAGTGAGTGAGAGCTTGTGTTAATGAAACTTCAAGGTAGATCATCTATGTTATCGAAGATCGGAAGCAAGCTTGTATCTTTCTCTTCGTAGAGCCTCTCGAGAGTCCGGAACACGATGATCGCAGCGAAAAGACCTCAGCACTGAGCTTTAGAAGTGAAGGACCGGATCTACAAAGGTTGTAATCCCTCTCACTTAGTGTTAAAATGTTTAACATGCTTGTTATAGCCTAATCTCTAGTTTAAAGATCCATCTTTGGGTTGTTCGGAACGGCTAAATTTTAAATAGGGCATGGTTGATGCCTCGTAGACCCTTGTACGTGTGCCTAGCAACCCTACAGTGCTATCAGAGCCAAGCTAGAGATTTAGGCGAAGTCTAGACGAAGTTTAAAGTCTGATCGAACCCCGAAACCCTAGTTTTGACCCTTCTCTGGAAATTTTTCAAAAGTTGACATTTTTTCATATTAAAAATAATCAAAAAAATCAGCAGGGTATTTTAGGAATTACTGTGAAATACGGCATCTTAATTCCACTAAAGGGCCGCGGAACCGCGACAATACCTTGCTTGCGCGGCGGTTCCGCGGCGGAATAGTAGAATTAGGGTTAGGGTTTTGTACAGTAACTTTAGTACCAACTACCTGATTCTTCCGGGAATTTTTAATTATACTCATGTGTTGAGTTTTCTGGGTTGTATTGGGGACTCGTTGATTCGATCAGATAATATAATTTCGTTTAAGTTTTTTCCAGATAATTTTAGAAACTGTTAAAAAGTTCGAACGGATATCAATAACTCACTTTTTCCCCTGTCGGAAATTTTTTCAAAAGTTGAATTTTTTCTCGAGTTTGAAACTTTCTAAGTCGTGCAAGTAACGCGGTGGACCCTCTAGAAGAACACAAACCTTAACTCGATTATGTAACCGTCTTGAACTGCCTCTGAACCTTAGGGTTTGGGGCAGTACGGCGTTGCCACATGTGAGGCGTTGGCTTGACCCTTCTACGGCTGGACCATCGGTACTGTGGCATGTGATGGATATTTTTTGAACTCCGCTCAAGTGTTGAGCTATTTGGGAAAACTTGGGTGTTTGATTATTCGATCGGAAAGTTTAACATTGTCTATTTATCTGGAAAGTGATACAATATTTGGAATCCACAAGTAGTTATGAGATAACTAATTTGAATGTTATAAATCTAGCAGTTCAGTCTCAGATGATCGGTTGCCACGGAATTTTGATGTGATCAAAATTCCGTCGCAATCACGTAGCGTACGCGGATACTCGCCGGGTAAAGATAACAGACAGCCATGCCCCATAGCCCCGACCAAGTGACTGTAGGAGAACCCGGTCGCCAAAAGCATCCATTCGGGTGCTCACAGCAGCGGTGTTCCGCCTTAGTACACTTCGTCGACGGCATCGGGGGCGCGGCCGTCTACTAAAGTTTGCGACGAGCATTCGATCAGAATATCGGGAATCTTGTTGAATTGCCCGACTTGATATTGAAAAGAGTTTTCGATAATGAGACTAAAATGCGGGGTTTATAATTGTTAGGCATGCGATGTCTAAGGAATTCATTTGGTTAGGCATGCGATATCTAAGGAGGTTGCGGATTCCAACTGTTTTAGTTTTACACTTTTTTTCTGTGACCGTAAGCGTAGTATGTGGTGTATCGCCGGCTTCGTTGCTATATATCAACGACAATCGGGATACGCATACTTGCTTACATTGATGATATGAGATATTATGTGTTTCTGTGATATGTTATATTGGATCGTCGTGTTTGAATAGCCAGGGGTTTTATGTGAGATGAGAGTTTTTTCCTTTTCATTCATATAAAATTCATTTGTATGTAATATTCTTTTATTGGGGCACTTCCGGGCTGAGGATGATGTCACCATTGTATATTATTTACTTTTCCGCATTAGGTAGACCCAAGGCGGGGAGCACAAGTAACCGGGTTCTAGGGTCCAGTGGGAGACCATCTCGAGGAGTCGAGACCGGGTCTCCTAACCCTAGAATTGGCAGTGTTGCTTGCCTCTCTCGTAGGGGTCTAGGGATGTGGGTTTGGCTATTCATCGCGACCGTGGAATCCGTGTTTTATACAGGCTCGTATTAAAACACGGACGTCCTAGTATATCCAATATTTCATATATGTTTTTCTGCTGCAATGTTCTGTGATGAGATCATATTACTGCCTGAGACGAATGTTTATATTATATATATGAGAGATATATATATTATATATTGTTGATTTCGTTTCATATCTGATGCTTGTGAAGCATAATAAAATGGGACTTCATTAATGAGATTAATGAAATAAAAGAAACCTACAGATGTTATAGAAACTTGTTTAAAAACTGGTAGCTCTAGTTTTTGTTTTGCATAGCGGTGTTCCTTGTAGAACATCCAGCACCTTATTCGATAAGGAAAGAGCTGAGATCCGTTCACCGGGAGTGACCTCTTTAGTGAAACTAGCAGATGCTACAAACTCGGTTTGTCTTTTGATTGCTTCTATAGTTCTTACTTTGCATAGTGATATTTGTGAAATATCCTGCACCTTATTCGATGAGGAAAGAGCCGACGATCCCTTCACCGAGAGTGACCCCTTTAGCAAAACTAGAAAAGCCTCAAAAACATTCCATTTAAAATCAGTCGATTCTACAACGATATCAAGTTCATTACGCAAAGGGTTTTCTTAAAAACCTGTCGTAGCCCTCCGTCATTTCAGATAAGTACTTCATAGTATTCGTGCTGCGTTTGTTGGCTTTCATCAAGGCGTAGTGTGCGGTAGCTATTTATGTTTATCTGCATAAGCATATGATGCAATTGAGTTAGGGTAGTCGTACGGCTTTGTTGGATTTCGTCAAGGGTCGTGCGGGTGGGTTTAATTCAATCGGGAAATGACGGGTTGAACTTGACTAGTAGCCTATGGTTTGTTGGCATTCGTCAATGTCATAGGACGCTAGGGGTAAAATATTATTGGGAATTTCAAGTGTTGAAATTTGCAATGAGATTGTATACCTTCTATGAGATAGTTGGATCCCGATACCCGCTGCAAGTAAGAGTTACTCCTGGGAGAGTTTTACACATTACAATTAGCCGATCAAGTAGGTGTCTAGAAAGGTGTCAACGGGGTTACGCCCCTGGGAAAATGAGGTTTACTTTAATTAGGTCCGTGCGAAAGCACATGGAACCTCCCTCAAAGTACCGGCACTGGCCTGGCTGAAAGATTGGCGAACTTGTAGCGTGTAATTAATCTCGGCTAGTCTTTCCTTTTATGGTTTGAAGGAAGATTTGATTAAAACAGTGGGAGACATCCTGATTAGATAAATTGATAACCAATCTAATCTTGTAAAAGCGCACGCTGAGTGTTTTCTTCTCTCTCTCTCCTGGTTACGACTATGTCACGCCTTAATCAAGATAATTATACGGATGTAATTGACCGAACCCGCTTATTATACTGAGCTGGGAAACGTTGGTCCCGCTCCAACTTATAATTGTTATAAAACAGAGCAGGAAATTGGGGAATACCAGATTTCCCGTGCCGCCCAAACGAAGAAAGTGCATGCTGATGCGTCATCTTCTAGTGTGTTCATTACATAGAACTGTTTCTCGGTATCCTTTACGTCCTGGGTATTTGATACCGGATCAGGATCCCACATATGTAATTTGTTACATGGGCTACAGATAGGTAGAGAACTGAGAATGGGTGATAAGTTTCATGAGATAGAAACGGTGCAAGTGTTGCAGCCAAGTCTGTTGGTCACTATTACCCTGTATTACTAGAATACATTGATTCTGAACGAATGTTATTAGATACCGAACCTGATATACAACATCATATCAGTCACTTTATTAGTAAAGAAATGATATAATTTTGTATTGTTGGATAATGTTTTGAACATTTTCTCTATCAAGAGTTGATCGGTTCAGGCACGTTATTTAAAAGCATAGACATTCTAAATCAAACTACAGTTCTTAGTATACAGAACACACACAAGAGGAAGAGTTCAGAAATGAACAAATCCTTCTTGAGGCATTGTAGACTAGGTCATATCAATGCGACCCGACTAGCTGAAGTTACATATAGATGCATATTTAAATTAGTTTGAATTTACATCTTGTGAAACTTGCCGGTCATGTCACAGAGATAAGATGACCACAACTCTGTTTATTGGAAACAGAGAAAGAGTTAGTAAACTCTTGGGATTGATACATGCTGATCTATGAAAGTCCCATGTCAACACATGCCAGGATTGGTTCTTTGTACTTCATTATATTCACTGATGTGTTAGTTATATGTATGCCCTAGAGGCCATTACTATACATAGGATGTATATTGTAGTGGATGCTTGGACATATATAGGGAGGACTTTCTTGCTCGACATGATAGTATGCTATCTGGTTGCACTTTACCTTAACGTGTACACTGATTGTCTCTCTGTTACATGTTGGTAAAGCCCTTAGGATGTATACTTGACTACCTGGACTATGATGCGGATCATACTAGTAGGGACATGGTAGTTCATAAGTACATCCTTCAAGGTCCCTAGTCATGGGTGTATCGAGACGGGGCAACGATATACCAGAGTAGACTAGCGTATACCTTCTCGACCCATACAGATGGGCGATGGATGATCCCATATCCATTGGTGTTTGACATCAGAGATGATATACGGGTGCTTAGTGGAGACTGGGTACACTGGACAGACTCGCCCAGAACTCCCAGATGGTATTATACCTTACGTCAGATGGCAGTTCTCTGGTGACACTGGTACAGAGTAGTCTGTTGACCCGAGATCGTCATAGAGTCTTGTGTGATTCCCACTGTGCTTTGATTTCCACCTTACCACGTCCAAGAGGGCGTGCAAAATGGTGGTTTTTGGGTACAGTCCCGATTCACATGGAGGCAATGAGCGATAGGAGGGGATTCGTCTCTCCCGGTATAGGGAGTTGATGTTGCGCTGTGTTCGATTGGCTATAACCGGAAATCCCTGGCCAGGGTTGTTGAGATTTACTGGCAAGTGTTACTAGTAGTTTCTCGAACTGTTATAGACCTCATATCGACACGACTTATCGAGCTATTGGGGTCTGACGTTTACCACCCCTAGGCAAGATATGCGACATATCAGACGACGAGACCGGACTGTACGGTAAGTGTTACTGGTTGGATTCACAGGAGTGTGAGCGGGCTTGCTCGTTGATCTTCTGATCGCTCAATACCCGGGTGGCCGTTACGTTTAGCAGACCGCTTGCGGCTTGTGGATGTTTGATATGATCATCACCTGCTGCCGGCGTATTGACGAGTATTTAGAGTCCTACACAGAGGTTTCCTGGCTCAAGCGAAACGAAATAGGAGCGCATATGAGATATGTGCGGGACCGAGAATAATAACAGTATGTGATACTGTATTCTATTCTCGCGATTTGTATCATTGGACGGTTATATATGATATAGCCGGGTTACCGAATCAAGTGTTGATTCGATACATTGATACACTTTATATTAGTCGGTTATATGCGATATGACCGGATCATTAAATCAAGTGTTGATTTAATGATTTGATGTATAATTATATATTTGATATATTACTTTACATTAACTAGTATTTGTTCACTTAAGATTGTTTTTCTCACTTGATGTATTGTTTTTCTCACTTGATGTGCACAAGTAGTATATGTGATATATTTTTTTGCACTTGATTGTATCATGTTTGATGATACATGCAAACTTGGGTGTGTTTACTTTTAAACTATGATTTAGGTTAATGGTTAGGGTTTTAAATGTTTTATTTATTTTCTTTATGCATTTATTTTTAAGGGCAAGAAAGAAAATGGTTGCTTCTTTTGTTTTTTGTTGAAGCTTCATGAAGCTTTGAAAGCTTGACCATTTTGTTTCTTTCCTTAACTCTAACCATTTACTTAAACCCTAGTTAATTTTCTACACTTGTAAAACTAACCCATGGTTGTTATATGATAAGATCACTTGATTTATTATAATTAATCAATTGATTTATTATGCTTATCATATTCTTCTTCTTCTTCTTCATCTTCTTCAAGAAGAAGAAACCATGCTACCTCCAATGGTGCCATGATCAAATGAGTGAGAAATCCAATTCTAAAGTGAACCCACTTCCTATTTCTTCATCCTCTACCACTTGCCATGTAGTATAGGGTGTTTTCTTCACAATTTTCATGACTTGGTGAAGTTGGAGCTCGAGTTAGAGTCGCCTCGATGTAGACCATCTTCGGCATCGAAGTCATCGACCTAGCCCGATCACTTCTTTGATGAAACCACCGTGAGAGTCTAGGATCCGATGATCGCAGCGAAGGGACATCGTCATGGAGCTATGGAGGTAGAGGACCAGATCTACAAAGGTTGTATTTCCGTTCACTTAATGTAAATGTGATTTACTTTCATTCGTTTTCGCCTAATCTCTAGTTAACGATCGCATTAGGGTTTCTTAGGCATTGGAAAAATTTGAATTTGGCATGGTTGATGCCTTGTGGAACCTCTTGAGTGTGCCTAGGAATCCTACACTGGTATCAGAGCCTAGCTAGAGCCTTAGGCGATGCGTAGACGAAGTTAAAAACCCGATCGAACCCGAAACCCTAATGCATGACCCTTCTCTGTACATTTTCTGAAAATGTGGATTTTTCCAAATTAAAAATATTCAAAAATTACAGCAGGGTATTATAAGAGTTACTGTGAAGCATGAAAGCCCAAATCGACTAAAGCGCCACGGAACCGCGGCCCCCCCCAGGCATGTGCAGCGGTTCCGCGGCCATATAGGGGCATCTTTTCATTTTCTTTGCACTGTAATTCCTATAGGTTAGTGCTGTATTTTCTGGGAATTTTTAATATTTACTCAAGAGTTGAGTTTTCTGGGGTGTATTGGGGACTCGGTGTTTCGATCGGGAAGTTTAACTTCGTCTGGGTTTTTCCGGATAATTTTAGAAAATGTTGAATAGTTCAACCGAATATAAATACCCAATTTTTCCCCTGTCGGGAAATTTCCAAATGTTGGATTTTTCCGTGGTTTAAGAACGTTCTAAGTAGTGCAAGTAACACGATGGACCCTCTAGAAGACAACAAACCTTAACTCGATTATGTGACCGTCTTGAACTGCCCTTTGAACCTTAGGGTTTGGGGCAGTACGGCGTGCCACATGTGAGGCGTTGGCTTGACCCTTCTACGGCTGGTCCGATGGTACTGTGGCATGAAGTGAATGTTTTTAAACTTATTTCATGTGTTGATCTGTTCCGGGAAAACTTGGGTGTTTGATTGTTCGATCGAAAAGTTTAACACTTTCTATTTATCTGGAACGTGATACAATATTTGGAATCTACAAAGAGTTATGAGATAACTGATTTGAATGTTATAAACATAGCACTTTGGTCTTACTTGATCGGTTGCCACGGAATTTTGATGTGATCAAAAGTCCGTCGCAATCACGTAGCGTACGCGGATACTCGCCGGGTAAACTTAATAGGCAGCTACACCCCATAGCCCCGACCAAGTGACTGTAGGAGAACCCCGTCGCCGAAAGCATCCGTCCGGGAGCTCGCGGCAGCGGTGTTTCGCCTTAGTGCACTTCGTCGACGGCATCGGGGGTGCGACCATCTACTAAAGTTAGCGACGAGCATTCGATCAGGATGTCAGGAATCTTGTTGAATTGCTCGACTTGATATTGAAAAGAGTTTTCGATAATGAGACTAAAATGCGGGGTTTATAATTGTTAGGCATGCGATGTCTAAGGAATTCATTTGATTAGGCATGCGATGTCTAAGGAGGTTGCGGATTCCAACTGTTGTAGTTTTACACTTTTTTTCTGCGACCGTAAGTGTAATATGTGATATCGCCGGTTTCGTTGCTATATGTCAACGACAATTGGGATGTGCATATTTACTTACGTTGATGACATGTGATGTTATGTGTTGCTGGATATGTTATATTGGATCGTCGTGTTTGAATAGCTGGGGTTTTTTTATGTGAGATGAGTGTTTTTCATTTTCATTCATGTAAAAACTTGTATGTAATATTCTTTTATTGGAGCACTTCCAGGTTGCGGAAGATGTCACCTTTTGTATATTATTTACTTTTCCGCACTAGGATAGACCCAAGGAGGAGAGCACAAGTAACCGGGTTCTAGGGTCCAGTGGGAGGCCATCTCTAGGAGTCGAGTTCGGGTCTCCTAACCCTAGAATTGGTAGGGTTGCTTGCCGCTCTCGTAGGGGTCTAGGGGTGTGGGATTGGCTATTCATCGCGACCGTGGAATCCGTTTTATACTGGCTCGTATTAAAAACACGGACGTCCTAGTATATCCAATATTTCATATATGTTTTTTCTGCTGCGTTATCTGTGATGTGATCATGTGATATGTTCTATGATAAATACTGTATATAGTATATATGATATATTATATAGACGTTACTTATGTTTTACACCCGCGCTAGCCCTGCCCCTCTCTTCCTTTAGTTACCTAACCTAACGGTGCACGAGGGGACATCGAGGCGAATGCGGATGGCATAAGTGTACGTCGTATTTATCTGTGATGTTTAGGTGCTTAAATGATGGGACTTCATTAATATGATTAATGGAAGAAAAGAAACCTAAAGATGTTGTGGAATCGAATTTCAAAAATAAAACAGGTAGCTACAGTTCTTGCTTTGCACAGCGGTATATATGATATATCCTGCACCTTATTCGATGAGGAAAGGGCCGACGATCCCTTCACAGGGAGTGACCGCTTTAGCAATAACTGGCAGATGCTACACACTCGGTTTGTCTTTTGATTGCTTCTATAGTTTCTGCTTTGCACAGTGATATATATGATATATCCCGCACCTCATTCGACGAGGAAAGGGCCGACGATCCCTTCACCGGGAGTGACCCCTTTAGCAAAACTAGAAAAGCCTCAAAAACACTCCATTTTAAAATCATTTGATTCTACAACGATATCAAGTTCATTACGCAATAGGTTTTCAGAAAAACCTGTCGTAGCCCTCCGTCATTTCAGATAAGTTGTATATAGTATTCGTGCTACATTTGTTGGCTTTCGTCAAGGTGTAGTGTGCGGTAGCTATATGCTGCTTATCTGCTGCATACGATGCGATTGGATTAGGGTAGTCGTACGGCTTTGTTGGCTTTCGTCAAGGGTCGTGCGGGTGGGTTTAATTCAATCGAGAAATGACGGGTTGGACTTGACTAGTAGCCTATGGTTTGTTGGCTTTCGTCAAGGTCATAGGATGCTAGGGGCAAAATATTATCGGGAATTTCAAGTGTTGAAATTTGCAATGAGATTGCATACCTTCTATGAGATAGTTGGATCCCGATACCCGCTGCGAGTAATTGTTACTCCTGGGAGAGTTTTACACATTACAATTAGCCGATCAAGTAGGTGTCTAGAAAGGTGTCAACGAGGTTACGCCTCTTGGAAAACGAGGTTTACATTAATTAGGTTCGTGCGAAACACGGGGGACCTCCCTCAAAGTACCGACACTGGCCTGGCTGAAAGATTGGCGAACTTTTAGTGTGTAATTAATCCCGGCTAGTCTTTCCTTTTAGGGTTTGAAGGAAGATTTGATAAAAACAGTGGGAGCCATCCTGATTAGATAAAATAATAACCAATCTTTTCTTGCAAGAGCGCACGCTGAGTATTTTCTTCTCTCTCTCTCTCCAGGTAGCGACCATATCACGCCTTAATCAAGATAATAATATGGATTATTGACCGAACCCGCTTGTTATACTGAGCTGGGGAACGTTGGTCCCTCTCCAACTTATAATTGTTATAACACCGAGCAGGAAATTGGGGAATACCAGATTTCCCGTGCCGCCCTAACGAAGTAAGTGCATATGATGCATCTACTTCGGGTGTGTTAGTTACAAAGAACTGTTTCTCTTTATCCTCTACGTCCTCGGTATATGATACCGGATCAGGATCCCAGATATGTAATCTGTTACATAGGGCTACAGAAAGGTAGAGAACTAAGAACGGGTGATAAGTTTCATGAGACAGAAAACGGTGCAAGTGTTGCAGCCAAGTCTGTTGGTCACTGTCACCCTGTATTCCAAATACATTGATACTGAACGAATGTTATTAGATACCGAACCTGATATACAAAATCATATCAGTCTCTTTATTAGTAAAGAAATGATAAAATTTTGTATTGTTGGATAATGTTTTGAACATTTCCTATATCAAAAGTTGATCGGTTCAGGCACGTTATCTAAAAGCATTCATGTTCTAAATCAAACTACAGTTCTTAGTATACATAACACACACAAGAGGAAGAGTTCAGAACTGAACGAATCCTTCTTGAGGTATTGTAGACTAGGTCATATCAATGCGACCCGACTGGCTAAAGTTACATATAGATGCATATTTAAATCAGTTTGAATTTACATCTTGTGAAACATTGCCAGTCATGTCACAAAGATTAGATGACCATAGCTCTGTTTATTGGAAACAGAGAAAGAGTTAGTAAACTCTTGGGACTGATACATGATGATGTTAGTGTATATGCCCTAGAGGCCATTACTGTATCATACTAGTTTGTATATTACTTAATGGAAGCTTGGGATATTCACAGTTGTATATACAATCTTGCTCGAAATGGTAGTATTCTACTTGGTTTGTCTCTGCTTTAATATGTGCATGTGTTTCTTTTAACATATTGCTGGTATACATATTAGTAGAGCCCTTAGGATCTTTGCTTGATTACCAGCGTTGTGATGGCGCTCGCACTCGTGGGAGCTGGGTAATCTATAAGCACATCCTTATACAGGTCCCTGGTCGTTGGACTATCGAGACAGGGCATCGATACTCCGGAGTAGACAAGCGTATGCGCTTCTCATCCCAGCGTGGGAGACGGTCTGTCCCACAGCCGTTAGTACGTCGTACTTGGGATAGTATGCGGGTGCTCGTTAGGTTACGAGTACACTGGACAGGACTCGTCGGGAACTGTTGGTTGGTAATATACCTATCGTCAGTTATCAGTTCCCAGGTGACATGAGTACAGCTTAGTCCGCTGACTTGACACTGTCACTTCGCCTCGAGTGTGTTCCCACTGCACTTTGATTACTACCCTACCACGGCTCAAAGGAGCTGTGCAAACAGGTAGTTTTTGGGTGCAGTCCCGAAGCACTTGGAGGCAGTGACGGTTAGACAGGATTCGTCTCTCCCGGTATTGGGGGTTGACATCGCGCTGTGTCTAGGAGAGCCATTACACGAGTAGTCCCTGGCCAGGGCAAGCGAGATATACTGGTAGGTTTCCAGTGTTATCTCAGGGTGTTCTGGGCTACACTCCGACACGACTTGTACCGCTATTAGGGGACTGACGTTCACCGCCCTCCTAGGCCCGCCATGCGATGTATCAGACGAACAGACCGGACTGTACGGAGACTGTCACATACAGGCTCAGTAGGAGTGCAGATAGGGTTCACCTCGTCAGTCTTCTTATCGACATCTACCTGGGGACCGTTACGTACAGCTAGTGCCGCTTGCGGTCTGTGGTTAAACCCACTGCCAGCGTAGTGTCGAGTCTTTAGAGTCCCACACAGAGAGCTATTCGCCTTTAGGCAAAATGAGTAGAGGTCGCATGGTTTTGCGACAGGGTTCGTTCGCATCCGCGCACTTGTGCACGTTTGCTGTCCGGACAGTTTATACTAGCGGGCTTTGATTTAAGCCGGATCCTAGTATATGATTAGAGATTGGTTTTTCTCATTGTGTTCGTGTTCCTCGGATCACGAATGCGGGTGCGTATGCACAGTTGCTTGAGATTGAGGGAGAGGACCTTGATTAGGGTTAATGGCTATTGTCATTTTATTAACCCTAATATTTATGTGTGTGTTATTGTTAATTAGTAATTAGTTTGATAATTATCCATGGTTGTGGTTATTGACCTTTTGACTTCTTTGACTTGTTGACCAAGGTTGACACTTTGACCATCATAATTTCTTTTGGAAGATGCTTTTTGATCTTTGCAATTTGAAATGATAATGGTCATGTCATGATTTACCATGATAATTATCTAGCTAATTATTCAATTAAATTAATTCACACATATTAGTGAGAAGAGCTCTATTATTTTCTCATTCTCTCATATCATTTCTCTCTCTTGTTCATCCTCTCCCTCAAGCTCTCTCCCTCTCATGTGTTGAGAAACAAAAAGCTTGAGAAAAACCTTCACTTGATCCTCTCTACTCTCTTCTAGGGTTCAAGTCTTAGCATTTCTTGCACTCTAGTTACTCCTAGCTTGGAGTTGAAGCTAAAGGTGGTGGCTTTCAAGTGGATCTTTCTTTGACGGAAGAAGACAAGCAAGGTGAGGCCTTTCTACCATTCCGACGAGCAAGGAGAGAAGGACTAAAGACCAAAGGTATAACCTTTCTACAACTTAGTTAGTTGTTAGTTTACTTAAGCTAGTTTTCGTTTAGCAAAGATCCTCACAAGCTTGGTCCATGTTGCCTAAGTCATTAAAAATCCGTTTTTATTATGTTTTCCGCCTCCCCGTAAGCACCGGGGTGGGCAACACGGACTTACAGTGGTATCAGAGCCTAACTAAACCTAAACAAGCTAAGTAGTTAAGTGTAACGAAGTTTCGAAACCGGAAAATCGAAAAACCAAACTTGCAAAACCCTAGTTTCTGTTAAAATTTTTTCTGCTCAAAATGAAAATATTTATACTTGTAAAATCGTCTCAGGGTTTTCTGAATACACCCAAGAAAAACGATACCCTAATTCCATCAAGCCGCCGCCCTTCCGCCGCACGAGCTAGGCATCTGCGGCGGAAGCGCCGCGGTTTGTCGTTATCGGCGCATCGTTTTTCGTGCAGTGTGTATTGTTGTTGGTTTTGGGATTTTTAGGATATATTATATGTGCCCAGATTTTCCAAAACTAATATTTACTTTTGGGGGCCTATAAATCCGTATTTTTTCGGAACTTCACTACACTTTAACTACATCGGTTATATCTGTAATGCTTGCATGTATTGAACGTCGGCTAATCGCTATAAGACGATTAGTCGGGGTTATACATGATCTGTGATTGTTATTGGTTTGTGGATATGAATGGATTGGATTGTCGCGGGTGAATGGCCGGGGTGGATGTGAGATGAGCGTTGTTTTTCTTTCATTCATTTGTAACATGTAAATTGATGTAATAATATTCTTTGTATGGCCGCACAACCGGGTCGGGGTTGTAGCCGTCATTGTATAATTCTTTTTACTGTTTTTGCTCCTAGGATAGACCCATGGAGGGGGTGCACAAACTACCGGGTATCTCGAAGTGCCGAGTGGCCTACTCACGGTGGTGAGGGAGGTTGCTTCGCTTCGGGTGCTTGGCGGGTAGTTTGCCGCACCCGTAGGGGTCTTGGGTGGGGTATTGGCTATTCACCGTGACCGTGTAATCCGCTTTGCGTTGCAGGCTCGAACGCATTGCGGATTCCTAGTATATCCAATGTATTCATCTGTGATCTGTAATGTCTATCATTGCTATATATTTATATATAATAACTATTTAGGCGTTGCTTATGTTTTACAGCCGCGCTAGCCCAGCCCCCGCTCTGTCGTTAGTTAAGTAACCTAACGGGTGATGACGGGGACCCGTGGCGAATGCGAATGGCATAAGCGTACGTCATATTTTGGTTGTTTTCTGCAATGGTAGGATTAAATGATGGGACGCATTAAAAGAACTAATGCAAGAAATAAACCAAGTAAAAGTCGATTGGAACACTTTGAAAACCACTCGGTTCTTTTCAAAACTAAACTTTTAAACGCGGAGCTTGAACCACTCCTTTTAAAAGCTATCTCGTTCCATCGATTATATCAAGTTCACTACGTTCACGGTTTCGCCAAAACCATCCGTAGCCCTCCATCATTTCGGTTAAATATTCGGTAGTATTCAAGCTATGTATTTTGACCTCACGCCAAGGCATAGTGATTGGTAGCTACCGGATATTTATCCGTTGCATAGATAGAATGCGTTGATTTGAGACAGTCGTACTGCCGTTTTGGCCTACGTCAAGGGTAGGTACGGGTGGGTTCAAATTAACCAGGATAATGATGGGAAGAACTTGACATGTGACTTATGACATTTTGACCTCACGCCAAGGTCATAAGAGCATGGGGCAAAAATCCACATCGGGAGTTTCATAAGTACTGAAACTTGCTAGCGTTGCATACCATTTGGAGTGTGATAATTCTGGTAGGATTCCTTCGGCTTTATCACGCGATGATATTTGGATCCCGATCCTACTGTGAGTATATGCTACTCCTCGGGAAAACTCTCACTTAACGATCAATGCTATAAACCTAGTAGGTGCCTAGAAAGGTGTTAGCGGGGCTACGCCCACAGGGAAAAGAGGTTACTTAATTAAGGAACTTCGCGAAAGCGTTGGAAAACCTCCCTCGAAATACCGACACTGGCCTGGCTGAACGGTTAAGCAAGTATTGTACGGTGAGAATGATCCCGGCTAATCCTTTTCTTTACGGTTTGAGAAGGGATTCGAGAGACAGTGGGAGCCATCCAGTTTAGACAAACTAAAAAACCACTCTAAACTTGCAAGAGCATCATGCTAAAGTGTTTCTTTTCTCTCTCCTAATTGCAGCGACCATTCAAGATGACCGGACTTAAGTTACTATTAGATAAAAACATATTGACAGGGCCAAACTACAAAGATTGGCTCAGGAATGTCAAGATGGTTATCACTTATGACAAGCTGGGGTATATACTTACCACCAAAGCTCCCCCTATCCCAGGTCCCACCTCCAGCGTCGCGGATGTTGAAATCCGTAAGACATGGGAGATAGATTGCGCGAGGGCCAGATGCCTCGTACTAGCCTCGATGGACAACGACCATCAGAGGAGGCACGAGAATATGGACCTAGAGTCCATATTTCTCCATACAAAAGAACTGTATGGAGAGCAGTCTCGTATCGCAAGATACGAAGTGTCGAAGAAGCTCTTTTCGGCAAGGTTGGCCGTCGGATCATCGGTAGCGGACCACGTGCTTAAGATGATCGGCTACATAGAGGAGCTCGCGGACCTTGGGACCACGTTGGAGAATGAACTCTATACCGATTTGATTCTCCAGTCCCTTCCTTCCACTTACGCCCAGTTCATTCTTAACTTCAACATGCAAGGAAAGGAGGTTGAACTTGCCGAGCTTCTGAACATGTTGAGGACTGCTGAGGGCACCCTACAGAAGGGTAGGGAGACATCCATTTTGTTTGTAGGAGGATCTTCCTCTTCTAGGTCCAGGGCGAAAGCCAAGGGCAAGAAGAAGAAAGCCCCCGCCAAACCAAGAGGCGGTGTCGGTAAAGTGGATACGAAGGGAAAGGGTAAAGCAACAAAGGTAGCGGGGAAGCTGGTGGGGAAGGAAGAATGCTTCTATTGTCACAAAAGTGGTCACTGGAAACAAGATTGCAAGGCTTGGAAAGCCAGAACACAGGATTTGAAGCGAGTTGCAGCTTCAGCTTCAGGTGTGTATGTTATTGAAAACTGTCTATCAATAAACTCTACTTCCTGGGTATTGGATACCGGATCAGGGTCTCATATCTGTAATTCTTTGCAGGCGTTGAGAAAGCGTAGAGTTTTGAAGGCAGGTGACATGACCCTCAGAGTTGCGAACGGTGCTAGCATGGATGCTGAGGCCGTGGGGGACTATCACCTGGGATTATCAGATGGACACTTTTTGGTTTTGCGTAGTTGTTATTATGTACCAAATGCAACCTGTAATATCATTTCTGTATCTTTATTATCTAAAGAAGGTTATGAATTTGCATTTGTAAGTAATGTAGTGAACATTCACCTTAATCAAGTGTTGATTGGGTCAGGTACATTAAACAACGGTATATACGTTTTAAACCAACCACAGGTTTTCAATATCCAGAATACACACAAAAGAAATTCTCCAGAAATTAATAAAACTTTCTTATGGCATTGTAGACTGGGTCACATCAATGAGAGAAGATTGACTAAGTTACATACTGAAGGATACTTAGATCCGTTCGAATATCAATCGTATGCAACTTGTCAATCCTGTCTCAAAGGAAAGATGACAAAGGCTCCGTTTTCTGGACACGGAGAAAGAGCGAGCGAGCTCTTGGGACTCGTACACAGCGACGTGTGCGGTCCAATGTCTACACATGCGCGAAGCGGTTTTTCTTACTTCATAACTTTTACGGATGATTTCTCAAGATTCGGACATGTCTTCTTAATGAAGCATAAATCCGAAGCTTTTGATAAGTTCCAGGAATATAAGAATGAAGTAGAAAAACAAACAGGCAAAAGTATCAAGATCCTAAGATCGGATCGAGGAGGAGAATACTTAAGTGCCGAATTCCTGAATTACTTAAAAGAGAATGGAATTCTCTCTCAGCTTACTCCTCCATACACTCCGCAACATAACGGTGTATCGGAGAGACGGAACCGAACCCTATTGGATATGGTACGGTCCATGATGAGTAACGCTGAGTTACCGCGATCATTCTGGGGATATGCGCTAGAAACAGCTGCATATCTTTTGAACCGTGTTCCCACTAAGACTGTGCCTAACACACCATATGAGTTATGGAGTGGGAAGAAACCCTATCTTCAATACTTGAAGATTTGGGGATGTCCAGCTTATGTCAAAAAGCAGCATGTGGACAAGCTCGAGGCACGCTCAGTACTGTGCAAGTTTGTGGGATACCCAAAGAACTCCAGGGGGTATCTTTTCTATTACGCAGAGGAACAAAAAGTCCTTGTTTCTCGCAATGCCCACTTTCTAGAACATCAGTTCATAGAAAAAGAAATAAGTGGGAGCGCAATAGAACTGGAAGAAATTCCAGAACCACAAACTACTACTGAAAGTTTAGTGGAACCAGAAGGTTCAAAAGAACAGGACATTCCTATGCCACTCCGCAGGAGTAGTAGGCAGTCTCATCCGCCCGAGAGATACTACGGTTTTCTCATTGACGGGGATAGAGAAGACTGCATCCTGGATTGTGATGAGCCTACTAGCTTCCAGCAAGCCATTCAGAGCGTCGACTCGGTAAAATGGCTGGATGCAATGCGGACCGAGATGGAGTCCATGTACACCAACAAAGTATGGACGTTGGACATTGCTCCAGACGGGGTAAAACCCGTAGGATGCAAGTGGATCTTCAAAAGGAAGATTGGTGTAGATGGACAGGTTGAGACCTATAAAGCTAGACTGGTAGCAAAGGGTTTTCGTCAGCGACCTGGTTTGGACTATGACGAAACCTTTTCTCCAGTAGCTATGCTGAAATCCATTCGGATCCTTCTTGCCATCGCTGCTTTCCACGATTATGAGATTTAGCAGATGGAC
This sequence comes from Agapanthus africanus, assembly GCA_030015575.1. Taxonomy (NCBI): domain Eukaryota; kingdom Viridiplantae; phylum Streptophyta; class Magnoliopsida; order Asparagales; family Amaryllidaceae; genus Agapanthus; species Agapanthus africanus. The sequence goes on along the minus strand of CM057345.1, from coordinate 330,617,384 downwards.
GTAAAGACAGCTTTTCTAAATGGTCATTTAGAGGAGTGTGTCTATATGGACCAGCCAGAGGGTTTCATTCAGGGTGGGAGCAGCGGAAAGGTGTGCAAGTTGCTCAAGTCCATTTATGGACTCAAGCAGGCATCGCGGAGTTGGAACATCTGTTTTGATGAGACGGTCAAAGAATTTGGCTTTATCAAAAATCCAGATGAACCATGCATCTATTGTAGATTTGTAGCGAGAACTGTAGTATTCCTCGTTTTATACGTGGATGACATTCTCTTAATAGGAAATGACATTCCTATGCTACAATCTGTCAAGGGGTTCTTGTCACACAGGTTCTCCATGAAAGACCTGGGTGATGCCTCCTACATTCTGGGTATCCGGATCTACCGTGACAGATCCAAGAGGATATTAGGACTCTCGCAGTCCAGGTACATCGACACCATACTGAAGAGATTCAGTATGGAAGATTCCAAGCGCGGTAATCTACCGGCTTGTCACGGGATCACCCTCTCCAAAGAGATGTCTCCCAAGACTGATTTGGAGAGGGATCGCATGTCTATTATACCCTACGCTTCTGCGGTAGGCTCTATAATGTATGCGATGTTGTGTACCAGACCGGATGTGGCTTATGCACTGAGTGTGGTAAGCAGGTATCAGTCAAACCCTGGGGAGAAACATTGGATAGCAGTAAAGAACATTCTCAAGTACCTGAGAAGGACTAAGGAGATGTTCTTGGTGTATGGCGGAAAAGACCTGCAGGTTGAGGCCTTTGCTGACTCCAGCTTCCAGAGTGACAAGGATGATTCCAAGTCCATGTCGGGTTTTGTCTTTACCCTCAATGGAGGGGCGGTGTGTTGGAAGAGCTCCAAACAGGAAACCGTTGCTGACTCGACTATGGAAGCGGAATACATCGCTGCATCTGATGCCGCAAAAGAAGCTGTCTGGATGAGGAAGTTCTTGAAAGAACTTCAGGTGGTTCCGTCCATTGTTGACCCAATACCTCTGTATTGCGACAACAACGGGGCTATAGCTTTAGCGAAGGAACCCAGGTCCCATCAGAAATCCAGACACATCTTAAGGCGGTATCACCTGATCAGGGAGATCGTAGATCGCCAGGAGATCGAGGTCCGGAGAGTTGCATCAGAGGATAACACAGCAGATCCATTCACGAAGGCCCTACCCCAGACTCAGTTCGAGCGGCTGATCGAGATGATAGGTCTTCGATACGCCAGTTCATGGCCTTAGTGCAAGTGGGAGATTGTTAGTGTATATGCCCTAGAGGCCATTACTGTATCATACTAGTTTGTATATTACTTAATGGAAGCTTGGGATATTCACAGTTGTATATACAATCTTGCTCGAAATGGTAGTATGCTACTTGGTTTGTCTCTGCTTTAATATGTGCATGTGTTTCTTTTAACATATTGCTGGTATACATATTAGTAGAGCCCTTAGGATCTTTGCTTGATTACCAGCGTTGTGATGGCGCTCGCACTCGTGGGAGCTGGGTAATCTATAAGCACATCCTTATACAGGTCCCTGGTCGTTGGACTATCGAGACAGGGCATCGATACTCCGGAGTAGACTAGCGTATGCGCTTCTCATCCCAGTATGGGAGACGGTCTGTCCCACAGCCGTTAGTACGTCGTACTTGGGATAGTATTCGGGTGCTCGTTAGGTTACGAGTACACTGGACAGGACTCGTCGGGAACTGTTGGTTGGTAATATACCTATCGTCAGTTATCAGTTCCCAGGTGACATGAGTACAGCTTAGTCCGCTGACTTGACACTGTCACTTCGCCTCGAGTGTGTTCCCACTGCACTTTGATTACTACCCTACCACGGCTCAAAGGAGCTGTGCAAACAGGTAGTTTTTGGGTGCAGTCCCGAAGCACTTGGAGGCAGTGACGGTTAGACAGGATTCGTCTCTCCCGGTATTGGGGGTTGACATCGCGCTGTGTCTAGGAGAGCCATTACACGAGTAGTCCCTGGCCAGGGCAAGCGAGATATACTGGTAGGTTTCCAGTGTTATCTCAGGGTGTTCTGGGCTACACTCCGACACGACTTGTACCGCTATTAGGGGACTGACGTTCACCGCCCCCCTAGGCCCGCCATGCGATGTATCAGACGAACAGACCGGACTGTACGGAGACTGTCACATACAGGCTCAGTAGGAGTGCAGATGGGGTTCACCTCGTCAGTCTTCTTATCGACATCTACCTGGGGACCGTTACGTACAGCTAGTGCCGCTTGCGGTCTGTGGTTAAACCCACTGCCAGCGTAGTGTCGAGTCTTTAGAGTCCCACACAGAGAGCTATTCGCCTTTAGGCAAAATGAGTAGAGGTCGCATGGTTTTGCGACAGGGTTCGTTCGCATCCGCGCACTTGTGCACGTTTGCTGTCCGGACAGTTTATACTAGCGGGCTTTGGTTTAAGCCGGATCCTAGTATATGATTAGAGATTGGTTTTTCTCATTGTGTTCGTGTTCCTCGGATCACGAATGCGGGTGCGTATGCACAGTTGCTTGAGATTGAGGGAGAGGACCTTGATTAGGGTTAATGGCTATTGTCATTTTATTAACCCTAATATTTATGTGTGTGTTATTGTTAATTAGTAATTAGTTTGATAATTATCCATGGTTGTGGTTATTGACCTTTTGACTTCTTTGACTTGTTGACCAAGGTTGACACTTTGACCATCATAATTTCTTTTGGAAGATGCTTTTTGATCTTTGCAATTTGAAATGATAATGGTCATGTCATGATTTACCATGATAATTATCTAGCTAATTATTCAATTAAATTAATTCACACATATTAGTGAGAAGAGCTCTATTATTTTCTCATTCTCTCATATCATTTCTCTCTCTTGTTCATCCTCTCCCTCAAGCTCTCTCCCTCTCATGTGTTGAGAAACAAAAAGCTTGAGAAAAACCTTCACTTGATCCTCTCTACTCTCTTCTAGGGTTCAAGTCTTAGCATTTCTTGCACTCTAGTTACTCCTAGCTTGGAGTTGAAGCTAAAGGTGGTGGCTTTCAAGTGGATCTTTCTTTGACGGAAGAAGACAAGCAAGGTGAGGCCTTTCTACTATTCCGACGAGCAAGGAGAGAAGGACTAAAGACCAAAGGTATAACCTTTCTACAACTTAGTTAGTTGTTAGTTTACTTAAGCTAGTTTTCGTTTAGCAAAGATCCTCACAAGCTTGGTCCATGTTGCCTAAGTCATTAAAAATCCATTTTTATTATGTTTTCCGCCTCCCCGTAAGCACCGGGGTGGGCAACACGGACTTACAGATGATGTATGTAAGGTCCCCTGTTTACACATGCCAGGATCGGTTCTTTGTACTTCATTACATTCTCTGATGATCTCTCAAGGTTCAGTCATATGTTCCTGTTGGAACACAAGTCCGAACCTTTTGAGATATTCACAGAATATAAGTTAGCGGTAGAGAACCAATACGGGTACAAGTATTATGTCCTTTGATGAGATCAAGGAGGAGAATACTTGATCATGGAATTCCTGGACTATTCTAAAGGAGAATGAGATTCTCTCTCAGCATTTATCCTCCGCATACACCATAGCACGATGGTATATCGGGGTGGAGCAATAGCACCCTATGTGATATGGTGTGCTCTATGATGAGTACTACTGAGTTTCCTATTTCCTTTTGGGAGTTATACACTTATGAAGTTGCATACCTATTGAATAGGTTCGAATCAAATCAGTAGCTTACCACTTCATATTTGATATGATAAGGGAAGAGCCCATATCTTAAGTTGGTTAAGATTTGGGGTTGTCCGGGCTATGTCTAAAAGCAAAATCCGGACAAGCTCGAGGCAAGGTAAGTTATGTAGAACTGGAAAGGTTCCAGCTATACAAACTACAGCAGATGATTTCATAGAACCAAATGATTCAGTAGATTCCAACGAACCTTAGCCTCTCCGCCGATCTAGTAGGGTTCCCCATCCCCCTGAGAGATACTTCGGTTTCTCGATGACAGTGGGAGCGAGGATTGCATCATGAGATGATGACCCAACTATTTTCGAGCTGGCCATCAGGAGTGGGACTCTGTAAGAATGGCTGGATGCTTAGCGATCTGAGATGGAATCCTTATACACCAACAAAGTATGGACTTTAGTTGCTTTATCTGAATGGTTAAATCCCCATCAGGAGCAAGTATATCTTAAGAAGATTACTTGGTGTACTTGGAAAAGTTGAGGCTTTCAAAGCTAGACTTGTTAAAGGTTTGCATCATTGACCAGGTATGGATTTTGTTGAAACCTTTTCTAAGTACCTATGCTTAAGTCCATCCAGATCCTACTTGCCACGGCTACATATCATGACTACGATATCTGGTGGTTGGGTGTCATGACTGCTTTTCTAAAATGATGTTTCAGAAAAGAGAGTCTGTAAGTACACAGTCAGAGGGCTTCGTAGACAGTGGGAGCAGCGGAAACGTGTGCAAGATGTTTTATGTGATAAAGCAGGCATCGCGGAGTAGGAACATCTGTTTTGATGAATTAGTCAAAGAGTTTGACATCATCAAAATGGTAGATGAACCTTGTATAAACAAAAAGGTAGTAGGGAGTATGGTGACGATCCTCATAGAGTACGTGGATGACATACTCTTGATAGGGAAGGAGTTTCTTATGATACGCTCGATCAATCTCCGCTTATCACAATGATTCTCCACATAGGATCAAAGTGATACCTACTAAATCCTGGGTTTTGGATCTATGAGATAGATCTAAATGGATGTTAGGATTCTCTAACATTTTCAAAAATATAAAATATTAATTTTGGGAATTTTTATAATTTAATATTATTTTATTGATTATTTTAATATTAAATCTATAATTAAATGCAAATAAATAGAAAAAATTTGAGAAAAATTATGGAAAATTCTATAATAGGGTAAATTAGTGAATTATGACATTTTTAAGTTTTTGTGATTAGTTTGACACTAATTTAGTGCTAATCGCGATTAAAAAATCGCTAATCGGGTTTTTGGCAATTTTGTGCAAAACTTGCACATATCACTTTTTCTCACACTTATGCATTTTCTTTCATGATATTTGGGTTTACTTTTTTTTTTGTGAGAAGGATTATGGTTTAAAGAGAAAAGGAAAAGATAAAAAGAAAAGAAATGAGGGTAGGTGAGAGAGAGAGATGGACTTTTGACTTAGCATCCTTAGCCATTCTCCTTCATTCTCATTTCTCTTCCTCTCTCACTCTCCTTGCTGCTGCTGCCCTTCCTCATCTTCCTCCCCTCTTCAACTCCTCACATCATCTCAAAAACAACCCCAAAACCTCACACTCATTTCTTTAAAATTGTGCACAAGCCCGAGACCTACAAGATGGACTAAGAAAGCATGGATTTTGGCCACTAGGGGCAACTCAAGAATATTCTTGAGTTGCCAAAGGAGGTATTTTCTGGATCATTAGCTTGGTTTATGCACTACTTATACCCCATGTTTAAGATTATATCGATATTGTGTGATATTATGGACTTGATGAAAACCTAGTTAGGGTTGTGGTAAATTATGGGTTGTAATATGAAATTGAGGTCAGTAGAGGTTATACCATCACCCTAGTGTATGAATTGGAACCCAAAACCTGAAGCTAAAACCAGAATACGGATTTTAGAAACCGATATCGGGGAATTTGTGAAATCTGTGCAGGGTATATTGAATCTGCTATCACCCGAGATACCCTAAAATAATATTGAGTGGATAGAGATATGTGCAGGCACCCAGGAAGCTAACCCCAAGACCCTAGCCCCCAATTCCCTTTCCCGGCCGCCAATTTTCCTCTTTTGGCCGCAAATTGCGGCCTGGGTCCCACCTTCTTGGCTCGTATTGGTTCTGTAGCTCCTACATGTTCATGTTAGGCCCCTGGTATATATAGATTTGTATAAAGTGACCTAGGGTGAAATCTGGGACATATTTCCTAAGTTGCTGTTTTGGATTCGTGTTTCCGTATTCCGTATTTTTGATTCTGAAATTGTGGATTGTGTTTTGCCTCGACTATTTGGCGTTTATACGACGATATAGAGGATTTATTGATGGTTTTGAAGGCGTGCCATAGGTTCTCACCTATAGGCCCCCTTATCGTATCGTTTTGGATTTCATGCGCCGTTTTAGCTTGGATTTGGTTATAATGCGCATATACGATATTTTGATGTGTAGGTACCCATGAAGACTTCGGGACGACAAGTAAATACGTGGTGACGTCCGCAAATGATGATGCAAGGTGAGTAGATTATATCTACAGGGGGAAGTCGGGTGGATGGCGTATAGCACCCCCGCAGTCCGTAATTAGTACTATGTAGTATATTTATGTGTGTGATAGTTATAGTGTGTTATGGTTAGTTAGGGGTAGGAATAACTAGCGTAGTTCCTAGTTGCGAACCATAGGATAGATTTGCACCCACACGCATACACTGGTGTGATTCTTATACTTGCACTGTGTTGATGATATGGGATGACTTTGGAGATGAGTCGATGATGTGGGCTTGGTGCCGTGAGATCGGTGATTTGGTACGATTCATATGTGGGATATGACTTGTGATTCTTGCGGGCTTGGGATATGTGTTCACCCCCGCATGCATACTTCATTGATGGTATCGATTTGTACTAGACATAGAGTAGTACCCCCAGACTATATGATCTGATGATAGTGATAACTGTTATGTGACGAGATAGTGAGATGTTGACCTGTACCTAGCTATTGGGATGTCGTACGACGATTTACCGTATGAGCTTTACATTGATGATAGATCCGTGCTCATGACTTGAGGATGTCAGATGATATACTGTATCGTACGCGATACTATTGAGGCGGGATCACCGACTTATATATATATATATATCGACTCAGATGTTAGGAGGTTTCCTTACCTGTAGTTCAGCTTGTTAGTTCAGCCGTATAGTTAGGGTAGTTGTTAGAGTAGATTAGACTTCTTACCTATTTCAAAAACTAACGAATCGTGGGCATTTTTAAAGACAGCTCAAGGGAATCTACGGATATTTCAAAAAAACGACGTATCTTTTCATAAAAACACCGTAGCCCCTATTTTCAAAACCCCATGATTCGTGTGATTTCAAAAGGCACCATTCGTAGGACTTATATTAGATTAATGCAGATAAGTTTTGGTTACGTCTAGTTTCAGCTCCCACTCCTTTTTTGTGGTTCGGTTTGCATCGCATTCTTATATTATGTTTCATACTCCATTATTAATATCATGCTGATAGGACACCAGCACCATTACCGATGATGCGTATGTACCACGTACACTTACTTGCCGGCTCACACACATCTTCATCGGTAATTGCCATGTCACGTACACCTTAGAAAATATATTATTGCTTGACATAGCCTATTAGCTAATAGTTTAGACATTGTAGTTATTGCCTGCTACTTCATGCATACTGTTATTCATTGTTATGCCGCATTCATGGATTCTCATGTATATATTCACTATTTTACATGCTATCGAGGTTTGGATTTGGATTTCTATGAGATTTTCTGGATTTGGAGGAAAACCGCAAAGACACAAATAATCATATTTTCTCTTTTAAAATAAAAAGTGCGGTTTTCCCATGAGGTATGAGTCGTCCACCATGAGTTTGCTGATGGATTTGGAAACCCGATTCGAGGAGACGGATGAACCGTTTCGGGTACATGGTGGACCCGGTAAGGTACCCCGGGGCAAGAAGCGCGTGGTGATGACGATGTGAGCCTGGCAGGGGAGCACTACCTACCGGTGATTTTACCCGACGCGTCGGATATCCGGAGGATACCGTCGTGGTCTTGAGATGGATGGTAGGGGCCGGTCTGGACTGACGGCGCCCTAGATATTGTGGTTGAGACTTTGAGATATCAAGATATTGGGATTTCGTTTGTGCCGATGCTAGGCACAGTTTTATGCTGATTTCATTATGGTACCTCATTTTTAAAAATACAAGGGAAATCTCACTAAAGTATGAAAAACAGTTGCTTTATGTAAATGTATTCTGTTTTCACGCATTCATATCTCATTTATATGCTATATTGTTATCTGAGGCACTGACACAGACACAGGAGATTGCACTCGGGTTAAATATTTACCCTAGCCTTGTTATAGGCTGCATGTTTTATATTGAGGATTTTATATACTGATCGTATTGACCTAGGATTATGTCTTGCTTTCGGTTTCTGCTTGTAGATATTTCTATTCACGAGTTGGCAACTCACCCCCGTTGTGCCACAGTTCTTGCAGGTTTTTGCCGTACAGGTTCCTTGCGGCATTTCTGGCACATTGCTTCCTTGAGGGTGAATTGCTTTTGGTAGGTGGTTTCTTTTGCATCAAGAACCACCATTGTACTTATATTATTCCTTGTATCTAGAATTTCCATCAACCAAAACTTGTATATTGTTTTAGACCTAGACTTTAGTGATGTATTATTCGACCTTAGAGTCGCGCTTAGTAGTATTGCGGTTTTCTTGTTGCTTTTGAGCTTTCTTTTGGATTTGATCCTCGCCACTTGGCGTTGTATATTATTGTTGCATGTGTGGTTGTGGCCGTCGATTGAAGAAGAGCTAGCTCCCGCTTGGGGATGCCTTTATCATTGCATATATTGTTATCCTTGTTGTACCCCATTCGGGGCCAGTTTTACAAAAGAAACTCTGCCGAAATTTTTAGAAAAGACTGTACTGTTTCAAAATGCATTTTCGGCTTAGTTATTTAAAAACCTTGATTTCAAACATGTATTTCTTCACTTCTTTAAACCAGTTTCCTTACTTATTCTTAAAAATGGTTTTAGATTTCTGGGCTTTTGGCTTACTTGGATCAGATGGAGTCCTATAGACTTCATATGGTTCAAGGGCCAGCCACGTGCTCTTTCGGGTCGTGACAAAGTTTGGTATCAGAGCGCTAGGTTGACCTTGGTTCGAGTCTAAGTTTGACTATGTGGAGCCTAGGGCGTTTATATATATACGGAACTTAGGCTTGACCTTACGGAACTTAGACTTGGTCGAGGGGGTTTTCGACCCGAACTTTCGTCGTGTAGGATGACCCTTGGTTGATAGAATAGGTGACTAAAGTAGAGTGACGTACCGTTGGTATGTTCCGCGGCATACTTACGACACGCCACTCCGCTTAAGGAACCTTAGGATGTGCATACTTTCGAGATCAGTGATTCTCTCCATATCCTGGATTATACATCCATTTGAGATTCCCGATTCTACTAGTTTCATGATCATACCCTTATTGATGCTGTTCCTTCCTATGATCATGTATCCACTCTGGATCTGTTGTTTCCTTTCTTGCCATTGATGTGCTCTTTTTGATACTCGATTGAGGTTCCTGTCACCATGTTTGAGCGCAGTTTGGGCTGCTGCTAGGGTTACGGCCGGTGTGAGCTCGTCTGGTACGAGGGCTGACCATTGTGTTTTCTGGTGACATGGGAACGTCTCGAGTTAGTATTGGTGATTGTGACCTCTAGTGGAGGCGAGTGCTTGGTCTTGCACCGGATGATCGGGCCATTGTTAGAGCTGCCAGTTGAGAGAGAACTGTTGATGTACGGCATACCTCAGAGATTGTGATATCGCCTACCGTGCAGACAGATGGACCAGCTGTTGCTGAGATTGACAGGATGTCGCTTCCGAAGCTTACGAGCGGAGATTGCCGGAGTTTTCAGGCAGATATGAGATAGATGATAGCTAGTCTACCCGATTTGAGAGACGAAGGTGATTCGTCCGATTTTGCGCCGGAGCGGACCCAGATAGGTTGAAGATTTCCACTGTGGAGAGTCTTACTCAGATCTAGAGCAGACCGACTCAGAGATGACCGCCTATGTATTGCCTTTCCTGGAGGATTGAGGCGTTGTTCGGCATACAGGCGAATGAGCCAGCCGCTGCTGCAAATGACGAGATATCGCCCAGATGGTAGAAGCTACTGCAGCGTGAGCATATACTTAGAGAGATGATAGCGAGTCGCTAGTCACCTGAGGATGAATGACTAGGACAAGTGGTTCGTTCGTTTACCGATCCGAGGTCATCAGATAGATTATTTCCAGCTAGAGACGACTTCACGCAGGTTCGTTGAGAGTCGATAGAGACGATCGAATGTCAGGAGCCCATTTTCCAAGTTTAAACTATACGGAAAGACATGTAGGTGATTCTATGGACCCTCTAGAAGAATGAAACCCTAACTCGACTTAATGACCGTGTGAAAGCCTTTGAACCTTAGGGTTTGCGGCAGTTCCGCATCGCCATTAGTGAGGCTTGGGTTTGCCCTTCTACGGCTGGACCACCGACGCTGTGGTATGTACTCGATACTGTTAAACTGTACCCGAGATGTGATCTCTTGGGGGATTATATGGTTCTGGCGAGTCGATCGAATATTTCGACATCATTCGGATATCATGTGATGGGATGCTTTGCTTGAGAGACTCCAGATACGAGTTTAGCCGTTGGAGCATAGTCCATGCAGCCACGATGAGACGAGTCCGAATCAGTCGACATTGACGCAGAGTGAAGAAAAGAGTTCGCAAGATATTTCGACGAGATGACGTCCCACTCCACCGACACCAGAGATGTGACATGCACCTCGAGGCGTGGTATATGGATATATCTTCCAGAAGGAGGCGCGATAAGTATGCAGCCATTCCGGAATAAGAATTAGCTTCAACAATGGATGATGACTTCCGGGAAATGCGGCAGGAAATGAGATTGAGAAAGAAACCTCGACAGGACCTTTCCGGAATACGATACGAGAAGACCTAGACCCAGGAGTGGTCATGGTTGCGCACACCCAGCAGGCCAGAGTTCAGCATTGTCGACGGGGTAGTTGACCAGATTCGGATTAAGGAACTTACCCAGGTGCGTTGCGAATTGATCAAGGACGGACGAGTGACGAGTATTTCTCCGATGGTTGGGACGTGTTCCCGAGGACCTGTTCGGCCTGACATCTTCTACAGAATGATGAAGCTACAGAGTACGCGATTTCGAGTCTGTGCGAGAGACTTCAGATTGACCGTGGCCGAGAACAGTGCAGTGCATAGTAGCTTGGCGTGACGTCATAGTGGACGACGATAGAGACAGGTGGAACCAGAGGTTCGGGCGAGACGCTGACGAGCTGTCATTACTTTCCGTCGAGGCCAGAGGTCAGACATGCTTACAGAGGCATTGGGATACAACCAGATTCCGAGAAATATTGTGCTGAGGACACAGATGTCTATTGAGCGAAAGGAGATTATGCAAGAGTACCAGCCTTCGTACAGTCGGCTTAGGCATGATTGGAAGAGACCCTGAGCAGGATTCCTTCCGGGACATTGCTACAATGACGTTTGCACCCAGGATCAGATGTGTGATGTGCTTTCAGAGAGCCAGAGGCCGACGCCAGTGATATGCTACCTTACGAGTGGTCGTGAGGACTGACCGAGAAGTGACCAGAGAAGTGCCAGAACGGAATCGTCCCCGTTAGCACACCTGACAGGGCCGATGAGCCGATTGACCGCGAGATAGGAAATCCGCAAAGAAGATAAGGACCCAGAGTCAGAGGACGCCAGACCGTGAGCAAGAGGCAAGTAGACATCTTGCGCTGCTAGCAGTGGATGCACCGACTCCTTCTCGACCTCGAAGGAGGAACTACTGACGACGGTATTTATGATTTGTGATTTTGTGATTCGATTATCACGTATCCGTCATTTTGGATTTCGGTATTTTTGGCGTTCTATTTGCATGATTTAGTTTTGATGATTGAGCTTCATGATATTTGTTTCATGCACCCACTGGATATTTATATATTTTGCGCAGAGTTATTACATTTGAGATATTGATTGAGATTTCATGCCTACCGTATGCAGTGATTTGATTTGCACTTCCAGCGTAGTTTTCATGCACCTTTAGTGTTTTTGATATACGATTTTGGTGCACGCCAGATGCACTAGATCGGGATTTTTTTTTTTTCGTGCATGTCACATGCACCTGATTATTTCTGTCAGGCACACACGTTGCCTACGACAGATGTTTCGTGCACACCCGTTGCACCTAGATGTTGTTTGTACACCTGTTTGACACATATATGGATTTTGATTCCTTGCGCACCAAACGCATAGGATATACTTATATATATGCATTTTGGGGATTGATTTCTAGTAGAGCAGTATATTTTTATGATATTCTCTATGTGTTGACGTTTTCGGAGCCCCGACAAATGGATTATTACTGAAATTGTTTTAGTAGTGGGGGTTTAAATTTAAATTCGGGGACCGAATTTCTTTAAGGGGGGTAGATTGTAACATTTTCAAAAATATAAAATATTAATTTTGGGAATTTTTTAAATTTAATATTATTTTATTGATTATTTTAATATTAAATCTATAATTAAATGCAAATAAATAGAAAAAATTTGAGAAAAATTATGGAAAATTCTAAAATAGGGTAAATTAGTGAATTATGACATTTTTAAGTTTTTGTGATTAGTTTGACACTAATTTAGTGCTAATCGCGATTAAAAAATCGCTAATCGGGTTTTTGGCAATTTTGTGCAAAACTTGCACATATCACTTTTTCTCACACTTGTGCATTTTCTTTCATGATATTTGGGTTTACTTTTTTTTTTTGTGAGAAGGATTATGGTTTAAAGAGAAGGAAAAGATAAAAAGAAAAGAAATGAGGGTAGGTGAGAGAGAGAGGTGGACTTTTGACTTAGCATCCTTAGCCATTCTCCTTCATTCTCATTTCTCTTCCTCTCTCACTCTCCTTGCTGCTGCTGCCCTTCCTCATCTTCCTCCCCTCTTCAACTCCTCACATCATCTCAAAAACAACCCCAAAACCTCACACTCATTTCTTTAAAATTGTGCACAAGCCCGAGACCTACAAGATGGACTAAGAAAGCATGGATTTTGGCCACTAGGGGCAACTCAAGAATATTCTTAAGTTGCCAAAGGAGGTATTTTCTGGATCATTAGCTTGGTTTATGCACTACTTATACCCCATGTTTAAGATTATATCGATATTGTGTGATATTATGGACTTGATGAAAACCTAGTTAGGGTTGTGGTAAATTATGGGTTGTAATATGAAATTGAGGTCAGTAGAGGTTATACCATCACCCTAGTGTATGAATTGGAACCCAAAACCTGAAGCTAAAACCAGAATACGGATTTTAGAAACCGATATCGGGGAATTTGTGAAATCTGTGCAGGGTATATTGAATCTTCTATCACCCGAGATACCCTAAAATAATATTGAGTGGATAGAGATATGTGCAGGCACCCAGGAAGCTAACCCCAAGACCCTAGCCCCCAATTCCCTTTCCCGGCCGCCAATTTTCCTCTTTTGGCCACAAATTGCGGCCTGGGTCCCACCTTCTTGGCTCGTATTGGTTCTGTAGCTCCTACATGTTCATGTTAGGCCCCTGGTATATATAGATTTGTATAAAGTGACCTAGGGTGAAATCTGGGACATATTTCCTAAGTTGCTGTTTTGGATTCGTGTTTCCGTATTCCGTATTTTTGATTCTGAAATTGTGGATTGTGTTTTGCCTCGACTATTTGGCGTTTATACGACGATATAGAGGATTTATTGATGGTTTTGAAGGCGTGCCATAGGTTCTCACCTATAGGCCCCCTTATCGTATCGTTTTGGATTTCATGCGCCGTTTTAGCTTGGATTTGGTTATAATGCGCATATACGATATTTTGATGTGTAGGTACCCATGAAGACTTCGGGACGACAAGCAAATACGTGGTGACGTCCGCAAATGATGATGCAAGGTGAGTAGATTATATCTACAGGGGGAAGTCGGGTGGATGGCGTATAGCACCCCCGCAGTCCGTAATTAGTACTATGTAGTATATTTATGTGTGTGATAGTTATAGTGTGTTATGGTTAGTTAGGGGTAGGAATAACTAGCGTAGTTCCTAGTTGCGAACCATAGGATAGATTTGCACCCACACGCATACACTGGTGTGATTCTTATACTTGCACTGTGTTGATGATATGGGATGACTTTGGAGATGAGTCGATGATGTGGGCTTGGTGCCGTGAGATCGGTGATTTGGTACGATTCATATGTGGGATATGACTTGTGATTCTTGCGGGCTTGGGATATGTGTTCACCCCCGCATGCATACTTCATTGATAGTATCGATTTGTACTAGACATAGAGTAGTACCCCCAGACTATATGATCTGATGATAGTGATAACTGTTATGTGACGAGATAGTGAGATGTTGACCTGTACCCAGCTATTGGGATGCCGTACGATGATTTACCGTATGAGCTTTACATTGATGATAGATCCGTGCTCATGACTTGAGGATGTCAGATGATATACTGTATCGTACGCGATACTATTGAGGCGGGATCACCGACTTATATATATATATATATCGACTCAGATGTTAGGCGGTTTCCTTACCTGTAGTTCAGCTTGTTAGTTCAGCCGTATAGTTAGGGTAGTTGTTAGAGTAGATTAGACTTCTTACCTATTTCAAAAACTAACGAATCGTGGGCATTTTTAAAGACAGCTCAAGGGAATCTACGGATATTTCAAAAAAACGACGTATCTTTTCATAAAAACACCGTAGCCCCTATTTTCAAAACCCCATGATTCGTGTGATTTCAAAAGGCACCATTCGTACGACTTATATTAGATTAATGCAGATAAGTTTTGGTTACGTCTAGTTTCAGCTCCCACTCCTTTTTTGTGGTTCGGTTTGCATCGCATTCTTATATTATGTTTCATACTCCATTATTAATATCATGCTGATAGGACACCAGCACCATTACCGATGATGCGTATGTACCACGTACACTTACTTGCCGGCTCACACACATCTTCATCGGTAATTGCCATGTCACGTACACCTTAGAAAATATATTATTGCTTGACATAGCCTATTAGCTAATAGTTTAGACATTGTAGTTATTGCCTGCTACTTCATGCATACTGTTATTCATTGTTATGCCGCATTCATGGATTCTCATGCATATATTCACTATTTTACATGCTATCGAGGTTTGGATTTGGATTTCTATGAGATTTTCTGGATTTGGAGGAAAACCGCAAAGACACAAATAATCATATTTTCTCTTTTAAAATAAAAAGTGCCGTTTTCCCATGAGGTATGAGTCGTCCACCATGAGTTTGCTGATGGATTTGGAAACCCGATTCGAGGAGACGGATGAACCGTTTCGGGTACATGGTGGACCCGGTAAGGTACCCCGGGGCAAGAAGCGCGTGGTGATGACGATGTGAGCCTGGCAGGGGAGCACTACCTACCGGTGATTTTACCCGACGCGTCGGATATCCGGAGGATACCGTCGTGGTCTTGAGATGGATGGTAGGGGCCGGTCTGGACTGACGGCGCCCTAGATATTGTGGTTGAGACTTTGAGATATCAGGATATTGGGATTTCGTTTGTGCCGATGCTAGGCACAGTTTTATGCTGATTTCATTATGGTACCTCATTTTTAAAAATACAAGGGAAATCTCACTAAAGTATGAAAAACAGTTGCTTCATGTAAATGTATTCTGTTTTCACGCATTCATATCTCATTTATATGCTATATTGTTATCTGAGGCACTGACACAGGCACAGGAGATTGCAATCGGGTTAAATATTTACCCTAGCCTTGTTATAGGCTGCATGTTTTATATTGAGGATTTTATATACTGATCGTATTGACCTAGGATTATGTCTTGCTTTCGGTTTCTGCTTGTAGATATTTCTAGTCACGAGTTGGCAACTCACCCCCGTTGTGCCACAGTTCTTGCAGGTTTTTGCCGTACAGGTTCCTTGCGGCATTTCTGGCACATTGCTTCCTTGAGGGTGAATTGCTTTTGGTAGGTGGTTTCTTTTGCATCAAGAACCACCATTGTACTTATATTATTCCTTGTATCTAGAATTTCCATCAACCAAAACTTGTATATTGTTTTAGACCTAGACTTTAGTGATGTATTATTCGACCTTAGAGTCGCGCTTAGTAGTATTGCGGTTTTCTTGTTGCTTTTGAGCTTTCTTTTGGATTTGATCCTCGCCACTTGGCGTTGTATATTATTGTTGCATGTGTGGTTGTGGCCGTCGATTGACGAAGAGCTAGCTCCCGCTTGGGGATGCCTTTATCATTGCATATATTGTTATCCTTGTTGTACCACATTCGGGGCCAGTTTTACAAAAGAAACTCTGCCGAAATTTTTAGAAAAGACTGTACTGTTTCAAAATGCATATTCGGCTTAGTTATTTAAAAACCTTGATTTCAAACATGTATTTCTTCACTTCTTTAAACCAGTTTCCTTACTTATTCCTAAAAATGGTTTTAGATTTCTGGGCTTTTGGCTTACTTGGATCATATGGAGTCCTATAGACTTCATATGGTTCAAGGGCCAGTCACGTGCTCTTTCGGGTCGTGAAAGATTCTTACTAGATGTAGTGAGATGGTATCAATCGATCCTGGGGAGAATCACTGGAAGTGTTCCAGAGTGATAAGGACGACTGAATGTCAGTCACAGGCATTGTCTTTACCCTCAGTAAAGGGACGGTATGTTGGAAGAGTTCCAAACTAGATACCGTGGCATACTAGAGGATAAAGGCTGGATACATCGCTACTTAAGATGCTACCAAAGATGCAGTCTGGATGTATATTTGTTCATGAGATGAACTTAGTTCCTCCCATTGTGTGACAATGGAGTTGTGGCTTATGCCAAGGAACGTCCGTCCAATCAGTGATCCAGACATATTCTAAGGCAGTATCACCTGATCATGGAGATGGTTGATCTCCAAGGAGATCGAGGTTAGGAGAGTAGACTCAGAGGACAACACGGCGGATCCACTCACAAAGGCCTTTTCCCAGAGAGAGACTTTTATGGGATGGTTGAGTATGAGATACTACAACCACTGCTATCAGATGGCCCTAGTGCAAGTGGGAGATTGTTAGTTATATGTATGACCTAGAGGCTATTACTATACATAGGATATATATTGTAATGGATGCTTGGACATATATAGGGAGGACTTTCTTGCTCGACATGATAGTATGCTATCTGGTTGCACTTTACCTTAACGTGTACACTGATTGTCTCTCTGTTACATGTTGGTAAAGCCCTTAGGATGTGTACTTGACTACCTGGACTATGATGCGGATCATACTAGTGGGGACATGGTAGTCCATAAGTACATCCTTCAAGGTCCCTAGTCATGGGTGTATCAAGACGGGGCATCGATATACCAGAGTAGACTAGCGTATACCTTCTCAACCCATACAGATGGGCGATGGATGATCCCATATCCATTGGTGTTTGACATCAGAGATGATATACGGGTGCTCAGTGGAGACTGGGTACACTGGACGGACTCGCCGAGAACTCCCAGATGGTATTATACCTTACGTCAGATGGCAGTTCTCTGGTGACACTGGTACAGAGTAGTCTGTTGACCCGAGATCGTCATAGAGTCTTGTGTGATTCCCACTGTGCTTTGATTTCCACCTTACCACGTCCAAGAGGGCGTGCGAAACGGTGGTTTTTGGGTACAGTCCCGATTCACATGGAGGCAATGAGCGATAAGAGGGGATTCGTCTCTCCCGGTATAGGGAGTTAATGTTGCGCTGTGTTCGATTGGCTATAACCGGAAATCCCTGGCCAGGGTTGTTGAGATTTACTGGTAAGTGTTACCAGTAGTTTCTCGAACTGTTATAAACCTCATATCGACACGACTTATCGAGCTATTGGGGTCTGACGTTTACCACCCCTAGGCAAGATATGCGACATATCAGACGACGAGACCGAACTGTACGGTAAGTGTTACTGGTTGGATTCACAGGAGTGTGAGCGGGCTTGCTCGTTGATCTTCTGATCGCTCAATACCCGGGTGGACGTTACGTTTAGCAGACCGCTTGCGGCTTGTGGGTGTTTGATATGATCATCACCTGCTGCCGGCGTATTGACGAGTCTTTAGAGTCCTATACAGAGGTTTCCTGGCTCAAGCGAAACGAAATAGGAGTGTATATGAGATATGTGCGGGACCGAGAATAATAACAGTATGTGATACTGTATTCTATTCTCACGATTTGTATCATTGGACGGTTATATATGATATAGCCGGGTTACTGAATCAAGTGTTGATTCGATACATTGATACACTTTATATTAGTCGGTTATATGCGATATGACCGGATCATTAAATCAAGTGTTGATTTAATGATTTGATGTATAATTATATATTTGATATATTACTTTACATTAACTAGTATTTGTTCACTTAAGATTGTTTTTCTCACTTGATGTGCACAAGTAGTATATGTTATATATTTTTGTGCACTTGATTGTATCATGTTTGATGATACATGCAAACTTGGGTGTGTTTGCTTTTAAACTATGATTTAGGTTAATGGTTAGGGTTTTAAATGTTTTATTTATTTTCTTTATGCATTTTTTTTAAGGGCAAGAAAGAAAATGGTTGCTTCTTTGGTTTTTTTTTGAAGCTTCATGAAGCTTTGAAAGCTTGACCATTTTGTTTCTTTCCTTAACCCTAACCATTTACTTAAACCCTAGTTAATTCTCTACACTTGTAAAACTAACCCATGGTTTCTATATGATAAGATCACTTGATTTATTATAATTAATCAATTGATTTTATTATGCTTATCATATTCTTCTTCTTCTTCTTCATCTTCTTCAAGAAGAAGAAACCATGCTACCTCCAATGGTGCCATGATCAAATGAGTGAGAAATCCAATTCTAAAGTGAACCCACTTCCTATTTCTTCATCCTCTACCACTTGCCATGTAGTATAGGGTGTTTTCTTCACAAGTTTCATGACTTGGTGAAGTTAGAGCTCGAGTTAGAGTCGCTTCGACGTAGGTCATCTTCGGCATCGAAGTCATCGACCTAGCCCGATCACTTCTTCGATGAAACCACCGCGAGAGTCTAGGATCCGATGATCGCAGCGAAGGGACATCGCCATGGAGCTATGGAGGTGGAGGACCGGATCTACAAAGGTTGTATTTCCGTTCACTTAATGTAAATGTGATTTACTTTCATTCGTTTTCGCCTAATCCCTAGTTAACGATCGCATTAGGGTTTCTTAGGCACCGGAAAAATTTGAATTTGGCATGGTTGATGCCATGTGGAACCTCTTGAGTGTGCCTAGGAACCCTACATGATGATCTCTCAAGATTCAGACATATGTTCCTGTTGAAACACAAGTCCGAAACTTTTGAGATAATCACAGAATATAAGTTAGAAGTAGAGAACCAAAAACGGGTATATGTATTATGTCCTTTGATGAGATCAAGGAGGAGAATACTTGAGCACGGAGATCCTGGACTATTCTAAAGGAGAATGAGATTCTCTCTCAGTATTACTCCTCCATATACACCATAGCACGATGGTATATTGGGGCAGAGCAAAAGCACCCTATGTGATATGGTGTGCTCTATGATGAGTACTACTGAGTTTCCTATTTATTTTTAGGAGTTATGCACTTGAGAAGTTGCATACCTATTGAATAGGGTTCAACTCAAATCAGTTGCCTACCACTTCATATGTTATATAGAAAGGGAAGAGCCCATATCTTAAGTTTGTTAAGATTTGGGGTTGTCCGGCCTATGTCTAAAAAGCATAATCCGGACAAGCTCGAGGCAAAGTCAGTTCTATAGAACTGGAAAGAGTTCCAGATATACAAATTACAGCAGATGATTTGGTAGAACCAAAGGATTCAATAGTTTCCAACGAACCTCAGCCTCTCCGCCGATCTAGTAGGATTCCTCACCCACCAGAGAGATACTTCGGTTTCTATATGACAGTGGGAGTGGGGATTGCATCATGAGATGATGACCCAACTAGTTTCGAGCAGGCCATCAGGAGTGAGACTCTGTAAGAATGGCTGGATGCTTAGCGATCTGAGATGGAATCCTTATACACCAACCAAGTATGGACTTTGGTTGCTTTATCTGAAGGGTTAAATCCCCATCAGGAGCAAGTATATCTTGAGAAGATTACTTGGTGTAGATGGAAAAGTTGAGACTTTCAAAACTATGCTTAAGTCCATCCAGATCCTGCTTGCCACGGCTACATATCATGACAACGATATCTGGTGGTTGGGTGTCATGACTGCTTTTCTAAATGATGTTTTAGAAGAGAGCATCTATAAGTACACAGCCAGAGGGCTTCGTAGACAGTGGGAGCAGCGGAAACGTGTGCAAGATGTTTATGTGATAAAGCAGGCATCGCGGAGTTGGAACGTCTGTTTTGATGTGGTAGTCAAAGAGTTTGACTTCATCAAAATGGTAGATGAACCTTGTATATACAAAAGGGTAGTAGGGAGTATGGTGGTGATCCTCGTAGAGTACGTGGATGACATACTCTTGATAGGGAAGGAGTTTCCTATGCTACGCTCGGTTAATCTCCGCTTATCCCAAGGATTCTCCAGATAGGATCAAAGTGATACCTCCTAAATCCTGGGTTTTGGATCTATGAGATAGATCTAATTGGATGTTAGGATTCTCACTAGTTGTAGTGAGATGGTATCAATCGATCCAGGGGAGAATCACTGGAAAGGTTCCAGGGTGATAAGGACGACTGAATGTCAGTCGTAGGCATTGTCTTTACCCTCAGTGGAGGGACGGTATGTTGGAAAAGTTCCAAGCTAGATACCGTGACTTACTAGACGATTAAAGGCAAGATACATCGTTACCAAAGATGCTACCAAAGAGGCAGTCTGAATATATTTTAGTTCATAAGATGAACTTCGTTCCTACCATTGTGTGACAATGGAGTTGTGGCTTTAGCCAAGGAACTACCGTCCCATAAAAAATCCAGATATAATTCTTAGGCAGTATCACCTAATCATGGAGATGGTTGATCTCCAGGGTGATCGAGGTTAGGAGAGTAGATACAGAGGACAACAGCACGGATCCACTCACAAAGGCCTTTTTCCCAGTTGAGACTTTTATGGGATGGTTGAGTATGAGATACTTCAACCGCAGCTAATTGTTGGGTATACGATACCACAACAGATGGCCCTAGTGCAAGTGGGAGATTGTTAGTTATATGTATGCCCTAGAGGCCATTACTCTACATACGATGTATATTGTAATGGATGCTTGGACATATATAGGGAGGACTTTCTTGCTCGATATGATAGTATGCTATCTGGTTGTACTTTATCTTAACATGTACTCTGATTGTCTCAATGTTACATGTTGATAAAGCCCTCAGAATATGTACTCGACTACTAGGACTATGATGAGATCATACTAGTGGGGCCACGGTAGTCGACGAGTACATCCTATTACTGTTCTTAGTCGAGGGTGTATCGAGACAGGGCATCGATACACCAGAGTAGACTAGCGTATACGCATCTTGACCCATATGATGGGCGATGGATGATCCCATATCCATCGGTGTTTGACATCAAGGATGGTGTACGGGTGCTCAGTAGAGACTGGGTACACTGGACGGACTCGCCGAGAACTCCCAGATGATATTATACCTCACGTCAGATGGCAGTTCTCCGGTGACACTGATACAGAGTAGTTTGTTGACCCGAGATCGTCATAGTGTCTTGTGTGATTCCCACTGTGCTTTGATTTCCATCATACCACGTCCAAGAGGGTGTGCAAAAAGGTGGCTTTTGGGTACAGTCCCGAATCACATGGAGGCAATGAGCGATAGGAGGGGATTCGTCTCTCCCGGTATAGGGAGTTGATGTTGCGCTGTGTTCGATTGGCTATAACCGGAAATCCCTGGCCAGGGTTATTGAGATTTACTGGCAAGTGTTACTAGTAGTTTCTCGAACTGTTATAGACCTCATATCGACACGACTTATCGAGCTATTGGGGTCTGACGTTTACCACCCCTAGGCAAGATATGCGACATATCAGACGACGAGACCGAACTGTACGGGAGTGTTACTGATTGAATTCACAGGAGAATGTACAGGTTTGCTTGTTGATCTTCTGAGCTTTCAATACCTGGGTGGCTGTTACGTTTAGCTGACCGCTTGTAGCTTGTGGGTGTTTGATATGATCATCACCTACTGCCGGCGTATTGACGATTCTTTAGAGTCCTACACAGAGGTTTCTTGACTCAGGCAAAACGGAGTAGGGACACATATGTGATATGTGCACGACGGAGGATAATGGGATATGTGATACCGTATTCTATTCTCGCGATATTTGATATCAGCCGGGTCATCGGATAAAGTGTTGATTCGATGAATCGGTAAAATGAGCTATTAGTCGGTTGTATGCGATATAGCCGGATTGTCGGATCAAGTGTTGATTCGATAATTTAATGTATAATAATATATATGATATATTAAATTACATTAACTAATATTAGCTCACTAGAAGATTCTTTTTCTCACCCGGGTAATACATTGATATATGTTAATTGTATTATTTTATTTTGTTACAATAAATATTATCTATGTGAAATATAATATTGTAACATGATATGATTATTAATGCAACATGTTTAGTGGAGATTAAACATGGTTAGGGTTTAATTTGGGTTAATCATTTCTAGAAGTTTCTAGAAGCTTTCTTTTTTGTTTTGGAAAAGATATTTTGCAAGATATTTCTTTAACTCAACCCAAACCCTTAACCCTAGTAAAATCTCTACAATGGTTACTTGAACCATGGTTGCATTTCTAACCTTATCATAACTTTCATTATTCATCACAAAAGGATTCTAATATAATTCATCATCTTCTTCTTCCTTGACTTCTTCATGGAAAAAGCTTTCTAGCTTTTTCTAAGTGATGTTTATGTTTGAGAAAAAGATTATAAATGAGAGCAAAAATCCTACTTCATCATCATCATCTACACTTGCTATTTAGATGAGGGTGTTCACTTCATTTAGTGAGTGAGAGCTTGTGTTAATGAAACTTCAAGGTAGATCATCTATGTTATCGAAGATCGGAAGCAAGTTTGCATCTTTCTCTTCGTGGAGCGTCTCGAGAGTCCGTAACACGATGATCGCAGCGAAAAGACCTCAACACGGAGCTTTAGAAGTGAAGGACCGGATCTACAAAGGTTGTAATCCCTCTCACTTAGTGTTAAAATGTTTAACATGCTTGTTTTCGCCTAATCTCTAGTTTAAAGATCCGGCTTTGGGTTGTTCGGCACGGTTAAATTTTAAATAGGGCATGATTGATGCCTCGTAGACCCTTGTGCGTGTGCCTAGCAACCCTACAATGTGGCGAAACCACTGTGTGACAACCAGAATATAACCGATCGAAGTATAGGAATTTCACTTCCTACTCTTTGTATGTCATCCATATACCAGGACATCAAACCCTACTACCTTCTTAACAGATCCATCCCCTATTCTGATGAAGTCAAACCTATGTCTGTCACATCAGAAATAGATGATCTATCTCCGCTATATCTGCTTTTAGTCCATAAATAGACATAAGCTACTTGTCCACTATGCTTCCGCTGCTCCCACTGACTACGACAACCCTCTGGCAGAGTCATATACACGTACACTTCTAAAGCTAGTTTAGAACGACGCTATACTCATCTTCCTGCCGGGTCTCATAGCCTGGAATAACTGTTAGGTTTACCTAGCACCCTATGAGAGGTTTGGAAGTATCACATGTCACAAAGATCAAATTTTATGGTGCTAAGTAAGCATACAAAGGATCTATCCTAGAAAAATTAGGGTTTCATAACTTAACAAGTGACAAAGACTAGGGTTTTGAAAGTACAACCTTTGTAGCTCCCTACGCTAGACTCCTTGGCCACTTGAGGGTTGGAGGAGGGTTCGCTTGAAGTCTTCTAGTGTCCACGACGATCCACCCGAAGCTCCTTGTCCAAGCTAACAACTTCACTAGATCAAGTGGAGGAAATGAAGCTAACACTCTAAACAAGTGGGATAGACTTGTGTAGAATGATGTTGTGGTGGCTTTTCTCACTTCAAAAACCTATCATGATGAGTGTCTTGCTCACTATAGAAAACTAGAGAGCAAAGGAAGAAGGAGGAAGAAGATGATGGCTTTAATTTTAACAAGAGTAGAAAGATTAACCCTTATGAGAAAAAGAAAAATATATGTATATATATTTTCCATTTCTCATCTCAAACCATGGTTAAATAATATGGATATTTATTTCATTTTAGTTAAAACACAAGAGGAAGATAAATCATGGTTAATTGGTAGGTGAATATGGTTAGGTCAAAAGAAGAGTATAGAATATAACCATTCATTCATCTTTTCTCTTTTTCTTTTGTTTTAACTTAAATAGAAATAATTATCCATCTATATAAACATGGTGTGAGTCTTATAATGCCACCATTTTCAATGTATAAGCAACCATGAAGGATGATGTATGTATGTATGTGTGTATGCACATCCATATGTGCATGAATCTATAAAGAAAGCATATATGCATGCATACATCCATCACCCAGAATGTATGTGGCATATAGGATGGTGTTAATGTACCTGGTTTGGGACAATCCCAATAACCTTTTGGATCTATCCCTATAGATCCTTATGCCCAGAATGTATGTGGCATCACCCAGGTCCTTCATGGAGAACCTTAGTGATAAGAAAGATTTGACCGACTGTAGCATAGGAATATCATTTCCTATCAGAAGAATGTCGTCCACGTACAATACGAGGAAAGTGACACCTCTTCCTACAGTCTTCTTATAAACACAAGGTTCATCTGGATTTTTGATGAAATCAAACTCTTTGATAACATCATCGAAACAGATGTTCCAACTCCGTGATACCTGCTTTAACCCATATATGGATTTAAGCAATTTACATGCTTTCTCACTGCTCCCACTGTCAATGAAGCCCTCTGGCTGATCCATATAAACACATTCTTCTAAATTTCTATTTAGAAATGCGCTTTTAACGTCCATCTGCCAGATTTCATAGTCGTAGTGAGCAGCAATAGCAAGTAGGATTCGAATGGATTTAAGCATGGCTACGGGAGAAAAAGTCTCGTCATAGTCCAAACCTGGTCTTTGACGAAAACCCTTCGCCACAAGTCTTTCCTTATAGGTCTCCACCTGCCCATCTACACCAATCTTTCTTTTAAAGATCCATTTGAACCCCACAGGTTTTACCCTAGGGGGTACAACGTCCAAAGTCCATACTTTGTTGGTGTACATAGACTCCATTTCGGATCTCATGGCATCCAGCCACTTCACAAAGTCTCCACTCGTGATAGCTTGCTGAAAGCTGGTAGGATCATCATCATCCATGATGCAGTCTTCTCCGTCACCATCAATGAGGAAGCCGTAGTACCTCTCCGGTGGGCGAGAAGTCCTACCAGACCTACGGAGTGGCCGAGATTCCTCAGTTTCTATTGCTACAGCTGGTTCAACCAAATCGTCATTTGTAGTTTGTGTCTCTAGAATCTCTTCTAGATCCACCACCTTGCCATCATCTTTATCTGTGAAAAACTCTTTTTCCAAGAATGTGGCATGCTGAGAAACAAACACCTTTTTTTCCTCTTTGTGGTAGAATAGATATCCATATGAATTCTTTGGATATCCCACAAAGTTATACATGACTGACCGTGTCTCAAGTTTTTCCGGATTCTGTTTTTTAACATAGGCCGGGCAACCCCAAATCTTAATTCTCTTAAGAGATGGTCTCTTCCCATGCCATATCTCATATGGTGTGGTAGACACGGTTTTGGTTGGAACCCTGTTTAGTAGAAACGCTGCAGTCTCCAATGCATGCCCCCAAAACGAGACGGGTAACTCAGCGTCACTCATCATGGACCGGACCATATCTAATAGGGTCCTATTCCGTCGTTCTGACACACCGTTGTGTTGTGGTGTGTAAGGAGGAGTGAGCTGAGAGAGAATCCCATTCTCTTTTAGGAAGTTTGCAAATTCTGTACTGAGATACTCACCACCTCGATCTGATCGAAGCATCTTGATACTCAAGCCGGTTTGTTTTTCTACTTCTTATTTATATTCAATGAATTTCTCGAAAGCTTCAGACTTGTGCTTTAATAAAAATACATGATCGAATCTTGAGAAATCGTCAGTGAATGTAATGAAGTATGAAAAACCGCCTCTAGCCTGTGTAGACATTGGCCCGCATACATCACTATGTATGAGACCTAGGAGCTCAGTAGCTCTTTCTCCGTGTCCGGTAAACGGAGTTTTGGTCATTTTACCCTTGATACAAGACTGGCAAGTCGCATAGGATTTATATTCAAAAGAGTTTAAATATCCATCTTTGTGTAACTTGTTTAGTCTTGTTTCGTTAATATGACCAAGTCTACAGTGCCAAAGAAAAGCTTCATTTAATTCTGAAAGTTTTCTTTTATTAGTGTGTTGTATGCTGAAAACTGTGTGTTGATTTAGGACATATATCCCATTATTAAGCGTACCATACCCAACCAACATTTGATTCAGGTGAATGTTCATAACATTGTTCTGCAATACAAAATTATATCCTTCATTGTCTAACAAAGAAACAGATATTATATTACAAAGCATACTTGGTACAAAATAACATGGATTCAAAACCAAAATACATCCAGATGGCAACCCCAAGTGATACTCTCCCACTGCGACTGTATGTACATTGGAACCATTTCCAACGCGGAGAGTATGGTCACCTGTCTTCAAAACATTGCTATTTCTCAGCCCCTGCATAGAATTGCAAATGTGAGAACCCGAACCGGTATCCAATACCCAGGAAGCAGAGTTTATTGAAAAACAGTTTTCTGTCACAAACGCACCTGAAGCAGAAGCATCCCCATGCTTCTTCTTGAGATTCAAGTACTCCGTGCAGTTGCGCTTCCAATGTCCTGTCTTGTGGCAATGAAAACATTCACCTTTCCCCGAGTCTCCAGCTTTGGACTTTTCCTTTCCCTTCACCTTTTTAACTCCACCCTTAGGATTGGTGGGCTTCTTCTTTTTCTTTCCCTTGGCCTTAGCTTTCGGGCGAGAAGAGGAAGACTATCCAACAGTCATAACGGGAGTTTTTACTGACTTCATAGTGCTCTCTGCACTCCTTAACATATTAAGGAGTTTAGGTAGCTCCTTCTCCATGCCATGCATGTTGAAGTTAACTATGAATTGAGCAAAGGTGGAGGGGAGGGACTGCAGAATAATATATGTATATTGTTCATTGTCCATAGTCCATCCAAGGTCCTCAAGATCTTCTATAAGAGCTATCATCTTCAGAACATGGTCTTCTACTGGTGTGCCGGGGGCCATTCGCATCTGAAACAATTTCTTTGATGCTTCGTATCGTAATACGCGGGATTGCTCTCCATACAACTCCTTTGTATGGAGCAATATGGCATGAATGTCCATATTCTCGTGCTACTTTTGATGTGTAGTGTCCATCGATGCAAGCGCGAGGCATTTGGCCGTGGCACAGTCAGCATCCCATGTCTTGCGGACTTCAATATCCGCAACTGAGGATTTTGGGCCTGGGACGGGCGGGGCTGGAGCCGTGAGGACATATGATACCTTATCATATGTCAAGGCAATGTTCAAATTCCTCAGCCAGTCTTTATAATTGGTCCCATTCAGTTTATTTTTATCTAGTAAAAGCTTGAGTCCAGTCATGGGTATCTGCCATTAAGAGAGAGAAAAGAATACACTCAGCGAAAGCTCATGCATAGATCAGATTGGTTATTATCTTGTCTAATCGATGTTTCCCACTGCTTTAATCGAGTTTTTCTTTCAAACCTTAAAAAGAAAAACTAGCCAGGATTAATTACAGTCTACAACTTCGCTAACCGTTCAGCCAGGCCAGTGTCGGTACTTGAGGGAGGTTCCCCGTGCTTTCGCACGGACCTAATTAAAGTAAACCTCGTTTTCCCAGAGGCGGAGCCCCGTTAACACCTTTCTAGACACCTAATGAGTTAGCTAATTGTAAACTGTAAAACTCTCCTAGGAGCAACTATTGCCCACAGTGGGATCGGGATCCAACCATCACATGGAAGGTATGCAATCTTATTGCAAATTTCAACTATTGAAATTCCCGATGTAGTTTTTACCCCTAGCACTCGTGACCTTGGCAAAGGTCAACAAATCACGAGTACTAGTCAAGCTCAACCCGTCATTTCTTGATTAATCAGACCCGTTCACATGACCCTTGGCTAAGGTCAACAAAGTCATATTCCCGTCCTAATTAATCTGCATCATATGCATTCATAGGAAGACATCACTTTGCTACCGTACACTACGCCTTGGCTAAGGTCAACAAACGTAGCACGAATACTAAGTACTCTACTTCCTAAAATGACGGAGGGTTGCGGATGATTTTTAAGAAAATCTTTAACGCTTTGAACTTGATATCGTTGTAGAATCAAATGGTTTTCAAAAAGAGTGGCTTAAGCTCCGCAGTTTTGAAAAGTAGCTTTTTCATAAATAGCCGAGTGGTTCTCAAATCCGATTCTACAACATCTTTTTAGGTTTATTTTCTTTACATTTATCACATTAATGTAATCCCATCATTTAAGTCCTTAATCCAATCACAGAAAAGAAACGAAAATAACACGTACACTTATGCCATCCGCATTCGCCACAATGTTCCGTTATGCACCGTTAGGTTACTTAACTAACGGCATACCGGGACGGGACTAGCACGGGTGTAAAACATATGCAACGTCTACTATATATCATATATATAATATGTCATTCGTCTCAGATATCACAGAACACAGGCAGCGGAAACATAGATATAATGTGGGATATACTAGGACGTCCGTATTTAGTATTTAGCCAATAATAGAAAATACGGATTCCACAGTCGCGATGAATAGCCAAGCCTACACCCTGGACCCCTACAAGAGCGGCAAGCGACCCTACCAATTCTGGAGTTTAGGAGACCCGGTCTCGACTCCTCGAGATGGCCTCCTACTGAACCCCAGAACCCGGTCACCTGTGCTCCCCTCCTTGGGTCCATTCTAATGCGGAAAAGTAAATAATATACAACACTGGTGGCATCAACCTCAACCCGAAATTCCCCCAAATAAAAGAATATTACATTACATTTGAATTTACATGAATGAAAATATAAAACTCTCATCTCACATAAAACCCCCCCGGCTATTTAATCGCGACAATCCTGCACATCATATCTCAGCAACACATAATATCTTATATCATCAACGTAAGTAAGGATGCGTACCCCAATTGTCGTTGATGTATAGCAACGAAACCGGCGATATCGAACATACTACACTTACGGTCATAGAAAAGAAAGTGTAAAACTACAATATTTGGAATCCACATTCTCTTTAGACATCATAAATGCGAAATATCACATACTTCGTATTTCATGCCTAAACTATATGAATTCCACATATTGTATCACATTCCAGATAAATAGACAGTATTAAAGTTTTCGAACGAATAATCAAATACCCAAGATTCCCTAAAGCTCAACACTTGAGCGAAGTCCAGAAACCCGGTGTGTGCCACAGTAGTAGCGGTCCAGCCGTAGAAGGGTCAAGCCAACGTCTCACATGTGGCACGCCGTACTGCCCCAAACCCTAAGGTTCAAAGGGCAGTTCAAGACGGTCACATAATCGAGTTAAGGTTTGTTGTCTTCTAGAGGGTCCACCACAAAACTTGCACGTATCTCCAAAATATTTAAACCCATGAAAAGTGAGCAAATGATACTCGTTCGAACACTTCAATACTTTCTAATTTACCCGGAAAAGATACGAAATCAAAATTCCGATCAAATCGTCGAGTCCAAAACCATCTCCAGAATATTCAGTACTAAATTCAAATTAAACATACCCAAAAAAGTACACAAGAAGCTAGGAGAAAAACCCTGTAAAAATGAGGCAGTGAATCACCTGTACGGCCGCGGAGCAGCGACCTAAGCAAGCTATTGCCGCGGTTCCGTGGCAGGATTCACTATTCACTGCTTCATTTTTCATAGTTTGTCTTAGATTTTCCTGCTGTATTTTTTAAGTATTTTTAATTCTGAGAAACAACAGATTTCGAAAAATGTCCAGAGAGGGTCCCGAAATGTCGTATTTTGGTTCGATCGTAGTTTTTACTTCGTAAAAGTGTCGCCTAATGTTCTAGGTCGGCTCTGATACCAATGTTAGGTTTACCTAGCATCCTATGAGAGGTTTGGAAGCATCACATGTCACAAATATCAAATTTTTATGGTGGTAAGTAAGCATACAAAGGATCTATCCTAGAAAAATTAGGGTTTCATAACTTAACAAGTGACAAAGACTAGGGTTTTCAGAGTACAACCTTTGTAGCTCCCTACGCTAGACTCCTTGGCCACTTGAGGGTTGGAGGAGGGTTCGCTTGAAGTCTCCTAGTGTCCACGACGATCCACCCGAAGCTCCTTGTCCAAGCTAACAACTTCACTAGATCAAGTGGAGGAAATGAAGCTAACACTCTAAACAAGTGGGATAGACTTGTGTAGAATGATGTTGTGGTGGCTTTTCTCACTTCAAAAACCTATCTTGATGAGTGTCTTGCTCACTATAGAAAACTAGAGAGTAAAAGAAGAAGGAGGAAGAAGATGATGGCTTTTCTTTTAACAAGAGTAGAAAGATTAACCCTAATGAGAAAAAGAAAAATATGTGTATATATATTTTCCATTTCTCATCTCAAACCATGGTTAAATAATATGGATATTTATTTCATTTTAGTTAAAACACAAGAGGAAGATAAATCATGGTTAATTGGTAGGTGAATATGGTTAGGTCAAAAGAAGAGTGTAGAATATAACCATTCATTCATCTTTTCTCTTTTTCTTTTGTTTTAACTTAAATAGAAATAATTATCCATATATATAAACATGGTGTGAGTCTTATAATGCCACCATTTTCAATGTATAAGCAACCATGAAGGATGATGTATGTATGTATGTGTGTATGCACATCCATATGTGCATGAATCTATAAAGAAAGCATACATGCATGCATACATCCATCAAACACAAGAAAAGATTTCTAGTGAGAAACTAATGGTTAAATGATAAATCAACACTTAATTTATCAATCCGGTCATATCACATACGACCCCACCGAAAGCAAGCCGCCCGATTAATATACGGTATCCTATACGCGCACTCTAACCGGGTCGATGCGCATATCGCATACGCGCACCACAACGTTTCGCCTGGACTAGGTAACTCCTTTGTGGGACTCTAAGACTCGTCAATACGCCGGCAGTGGGTGATGATCATATCAAGCACCCCCAAGCCGCAAGCGGTCAGCTAAACGTAACGGCCACCCGGGTATTGAGCGATCAGAAGAAAACAAGCGAACCTGCTACAACTCCCGTCGAGCCAACCGGCAAC
Organism: Agapanthus africanus; assembly: GCA_030015575.1. Lineage (NCBI taxonomy): Eukaryota > Viridiplantae > Streptophyta > Magnoliopsida > Asparagales > Amaryllidaceae > Agapanthus > Agapanthus africanus. The sequence goes on along the minus strand of CM057345.1, from coordinate 330,586,121 downwards.
ACTACTGTACATTCCGGTCTCTTCATCAGATATGCTGCATATCGAGCCTAGGGATGGTAACGTCGACCCCAATAACTCAATAAGTCGTGCCGGTGAATGGTCTATAACAGATCGAGAAACTACTGCTAACACTTATCAGTAAATCTCAGCAGCCCTGGCTAGGGACTTACTAATATAACCAGTCGAGCACAGCACAGCATCAACTCCCAATACCGGGAGAGAGGAAACCCCTCCTATCGCTCATCGCCTTCGTGTGTCTCGGGACTGTACCCAACGGCCACCTGTTTGCACGACTCAGTAGAGCCGTGGTAGGGTGGCAATCAAAGTACAGTGGGAGAGCACACAAGACTCTATGACGATCTCGGGTCTACAGACTAACCTGTACCAGTGTCACCTGAGAACTGAAAGGTTCTTTGGCACACTAGTAAGGTCTCACAAGGCATCGAACATGCCAATTTAAAAAAAATGGTGCCGAGAAACTCTAGACTACGGATCTTAGACTAGATGTTTAGGCGAAATGAAAATCTAGTTAACAAATTAACTAAAAGTTAGGATGCTACAACCTTTGTAGATCCGGATACCCACTTCCTTAGCTCCAAGAGGGCGTCCTCTCGCTGTCCATCTTGAACCTTGGACTCTCGTGACGGCTTCATCGGAGAAACGTGCGGAATAGGTCGTCGGCTTCGTGTCAAAGACGATCTACGTCGAGGTTGCACAAACTCAAGCTCCGACTTCACAAAGTTGTGAAACTTGTGAAGAAAACACCCAAAACAACTTGGCAAGAGGTAGAGGATGAAGAAATAGGAGGTGGGTTCACTTTAGATTTGGATTTCTCTCACTAGATCTCAAGTTGCCATTAAAGTAGCAAGCTTGAAGAAGAAGAAGAAGATGAAGTTAGAATATGATAAAAAATGTTATTCAAAATAGAAAAGAAAACAATATTTATCATATCCTAACCATGGTCAAGTGTAGAGAATGGACCATGGTTAGTGGGAGTGGTTAGGGTTAAGCATGAAGACAAAATGGCATCATTAGTCAAAGCTTCATGAAGCTTCACCATTCTTCATGATAAAATGAAACCAATTTGTTTTCATAAATCCATTTAAATAAATAATAAATGGATAAAATAATAAGTGAATAAAATATAAACCCTAACCACTTGCATAACTATGGTTGCATTCTTTACACAAAGCCAAAACAACATGCATCATCAAACATGATACATTTAAGTGTACACAAAACATATCACATATACAATGTGCACATCAAGTGAGAAAAATCCGTTTAAAGTGAACCAATACTAGTTAATGTAAAGTAATATATCAAATATATAATCTTACATTAAATCATTAAATCAACACTTGATTCAATGATCCGGTCATGTCGCACATGACCGACTAGTATTCTATGTATCGGCTTATCGAATCTATGATTCGATAACTAGGTCATATCGAATATAACCAATAGAAACATTTATCGCGAGAATGAAATGCGGTATCACATACACGCATTATTCTCGCTTCCGCACATATCTCATATGCGCTCCTATTTCGTTTCGCTTGAGCCAGGAAACCTCTGTGTAGGACTCTAAAGACTCGTCAATACGCCGGTAGCAGATGATGATCATATCAAGCACCCACAAGCCGCAAGCGGTCTGCTAAACGTAACGGCCACCCGGGTATTGAGCGATCAGAAGATCGACGAGCTAGCCCGCTCACACTCCTGCGAATCCGACCAGTAACACTTACCATACAGTCCGGTCTCTTCGTCTGATATGTCGCATATCAAGTCTAGGGGTGGTATACGTCAGACCCCAATAACTCGATAAGTCATGCTGATGTGAGGCTCATAACGGGTCGAGAAACTACTGGTAACACTTACCAGCAAATCTCTGATCAGCCCTGGCCAGGGACTTCCCTGTTACGGCCAATCGAGCACAGCGCAACATCAACTCCCAATACCGGGAGAGACGAAACCCCTCCTATCGCTCATTGCCTCCATGTGACTCGGGACTGTACCCAAAGACCACCGTTTTGCACGCCCTCATGGACGTGGTAAGGTGGAGATCAAAGCACAGTGGGAATCACACAAGACTCTATGACGATCTCGGGTCTACAGACTAACCTGTACAAGTGTCACGTGAGAACTGCCATCTGACGTGAGGTATAATACCATCTGGGAGTTCTCGGCGAGTCCGTCCAGTGTACTCAGTCTCCACTGAGCACCCGTATACCATCTCTGATGTCAAACACCAATGGATATGGGATCATCCATCGCCCATCTCATGGGTCGAGAAGCATATACGCTAGTCTACTCTGGTATATCGATGCCCTGTCTCGATACACCCACGACTAGGGACCTTGAAGGATGTACTTATGGACTACCATGTCCCCACTAGTATGATCTGCATCACAGTCCAGGTAGTCAAGTACATATCCTAAGGGCTTTACCACCATGTAACTATAAGACAGTATAAAGAGACTAGTGTACATGTTAAGATAAAGAGTAACCAGATAGCATACTATCATATCGAGCAAGAAAGTCATCTCTATATATGTCCAAGCATCCAATATAATATACATCATCTGTACAATACTGGCCTCTAGGGCATACATACAACTAACAATCTCCCACTTGCACTAGGGCCAGCTGCTGTAGTATCTCATACCGAGCATCCCGAAGAGTCTCTCAAACTGTATCTGGGGAATGGCCTTCGTGAGTGGATCCGCCGTGTTGTTCTTCGTATCAACCCTCCTGACCTCGATCTCCCGGCGATCAACTATCTCCCGGATCAGGTGATACCGCCTCAGAATATGCCTGGATCGCTGATGGGACCTGGGTTCCTTGGCTAAAGCCACCGCTCCATTGTTATCGCAATACAAAGGTATTGGACGCTCAATGGATTGAACCACTCCAAGTTCAGTAATGAACTTCTTGATCCAGACAGCTTCTTTAGCAGCATCGTTGGCAGCGATGTATTCAGCCTCCATCGTCGAGTCTGCCACGGTTTCCTGCTTGGAACTCTTCCAGCTAACCGCCCCTCCGTAAAGGGTAAAGACAAAGCCCGACTGCGACTTAGAGTCGTCCTTATCACTCTGGAAGCTCGAATCGGTAAAGGACTCCACTTGGAGTTCACCGTTACCATACACCAAGAACATATCTCTAGTCCTTCGCAAGTACTTGAGAATGCTCTTCACAGCTATCCAGTGACTCTCTCCAGGATCAGCTTGATACCTGCTCACTACACTTAGTGAGTATGCTACATCGGGTCTGGTACATAGCATCGCATACATGATAGAGCCTACTGACGAAGCATAGGGTATCCCTTGCATGCGAGCTCTCTCCAAATCAGTCTTGGGAGACATCTCTTTGGAGAGAGTGACTCCAGAGATCGTGGGTAAGTTCCCACGCTTGGACTCTTCCATACTAAACCTCTTTAGTATGGTGTCAATGTACCTGGATTGGGACAATCCCAAAATCCGTTTGGATCTATCTCTATAGATCCTAATTCCCAATATGCAGGAGGCATCACCAAGATCTTTCATTGAGAATCTTTGTGATAAGAAGAGCTTGACCGATTGCAGCATAGGAATATCATTTCCTATCAAGAGTATGTCGTCCACATACAATACGAGGAAGACAACCTTACTCTCTGCCACCTTCTTGTAGATACAAGGTTCATCTGGATTTTTGACGAAATCAAACTCTTTGATAACGACGTCAAAGCAGATGTTCCAACTCCGCGATACTTGCTTTAATCCATAAATGGATTTAAGCAGCTTGCACACCTTCCCGCTGCTCCCACTGTCTACGAAGCCCTCTGGCTGAGTCATGTACACGCACTCTTCTAAATCACCGTTTAGAAAGGCGGTCTTAACATCCATTTGCCAGATTTCGTAATCATGATATGCAGCGATGGCAAGCATGATCCGGATGGATTTGAGCATAGCTACTGGAGAAAAGGTCTCGTCATAGTCCACACCTGGTCTTTGATGAAAACCTTTTGCTACAAGTCTAGCTTTGAAAGTCTCCACTTTCCCATCTACACCAAGTTTCTTCTTGAAGATCCACTTGCTCCCAATGGGTTTTAACCCTTCAGGAGCAACGTCCAAAGTCCATACTTTGTTGGTGTACATGGATTCCATCTCGGACCGCATAGCATCCAGCCATTTCACTGAGTCCCTACTCGTGATGGCCTGCTCGAAGCTAGTTGGGTCATCATCCTCCATGATGCAATCCTCGCTCCCACCATCTATGAGAAAACCGTAGTATCTCTCAGGTGGGCGAGGAACCCTACTAGATCAGCGGAGAGGCTGAGGTTCGTCGGAAGCTACTGAATGCTCTGGTTCCACTAAATCTTCTGTTGTGTTTTGTTCAGCTGGAACCTCTTCCAGTTCTACCTCAGAGCCACTAATTTCTTTTGCAAGAAATTCCTTTTCTAAAAAGGCGGCATGTTGAGCAACAAATACTCTTTGTTCCTCACTGTGGTAGAAGATATACCCTCGCGAATGTTTGGGATATCCAACAAACTTACACAAAACAGATCTTGCCTCGAGTTTGTCCGGTTTTTGTCTTTTGACATAGGCCGGGCAACCCCATATCTTTATAAAATTAAGATATGGTCTCTTCCCTTCCCATATCTCATATGGTGTGGTAGGCACAGATTTGGTGGGAACCCTGTTCAGTAGGTATGCTGCTGTTTCCAGTGCATATCCCCAGGAGAAAATAGGTAACTCAGCTACACTCATCATAGAGCGCACCATATCTAATAGGGTGCGGTTTCTCCGCTCCGATACACCGTTGTGTTGTGGTGTATATGGAGGAGTTAGCTGAGAGAGAATCCTATTCTCTTTTAGGAAGTCCAGGAATTCAATGCTTAAGTATTCTCCTCCTCGATCAGATCGTAGGATTTTAATACTTTTTCCAGTTTGGTTCTCAACTTCTTGCTTATATTCCCTAAATTTCTCAAAAGCTTCTGATTTGTGTTTCATCAGGAACACATACCCGAACCTAGAGAGATCGTCAGTGAATGTAATGAAGTATGAAGAACCATCCCTGGCATGTGTAGACATGGGACCGCATACATCACTATGTATCAGTCCCAAGAGTTCGGTAACTCTTTCTCCGTGTCCCGTAAACGGAGTTTTGGTCATCTTGCCTTTGAGACATGACTGGCAAGTGTCATAAGATGAAAATTCAAACGGATTTAAATATCCATCTTTATGCAACTTAGCTAGTCGTGTCACATTGATGTGACCCAGTCTACAATGCCACAAGAAGGATTCGTTCAGTTCTGAACTCTTCCTCTTGTGTGTGTTTGTTATGCTCAGAACTGTTGATTGATTTAGAACATAAATGCCATTGCATAACGTGCCTGATCCAACCAACTTTTGGTTACGGAAAATGTTCATAACATTGTCCTGTAATACAAAATTATATCCTTCTTTGCTTAATAAAGAAACCGATATAATGTTGCATATCAGGTTCGGCATGTAATAGCATTCGTTCAGAACCAATGTATTACCAGTTGGTAATACAAGGTGATATTCCCCGACAGTCTTAGCTGCAACAATTGCACCATTTCCAACTCTAATGTCTTTATTACCTTCTCCAAGTTCTCTACCTTTCCTAAGCCCATGTAACTGATTACATATATGGGATCCTGACCCGGTATCTAATACCCAGGACGTAGAGCAAATGGAGAAACAGTTCTCAGTAACGAACACATCCGAAGAAAATGCATCAACATGTACTTTCTTCATTCGGGTGGCATGGGAATCCTGGTATTCCCCTATATCCTGTTCATTCCTATAACTCTTATAGGAAAGAACGGAACCAACGTTCCCCAGCACAGTATAACATGCGGGTTCGGTCAATACATCCATATTATTATCTTCATTAGGGCATGAAATGGTCGCTACCTGGAGAGAGAGAGAAGAAAACACTTTAGCGTATGCTCGTGCAAGATCAGATTGGTTATTATCTTATCTAATCAGGATGGCTCCCACTGCTTTTTATCAAATCTTCCTCCAAACCCTAAAAAGAAAGACTAGCCGGGATTAATTACACACTACAAGTTCGCCAATCTTTCAGCCAGGCCAGTGTCGGTACTTTGAGGGAGGTCCCCCGTGCTTTCGCACGAACTAATTAATGTAAACCTCGTTTTCCCAGAGGCGCAACCTCGTTGACACCTTTCTAGACACCTACTTGATCAGCTAATTGCAATGTGTAAAACTCTCCCAGGAGTAACTCTTACTCGCAGTGGGTATCGGGATCCAACTATCTCATAGAAGGTATGCAATCTCATTGCAAATTTCAACACTTGAAATTCCCGATAATATTTTGCCCCAAGCATCCTATGACCTTGACGGAGGTCAACAAACCACAGGGTGCAAGTCAAGTTCAACCCGTCATTTCTTGATTGAATCAAACCCACCCGCACGACCCTTGACGGAGGTCAACAAGGTCGTACGACTACCCTAATCCAATCTGCATCATATGCATAAGCAGACAAATACTAGTTAGCTACCGCACACTACGCCTTGACGGAGGTCAACAAACGTAGCACGAATACTAAGTAGGATTTATCTGAAATGACGGAGGGCTACGCAGGTTTTCATAAAACCATGAGCGTAATGAACTTGATATCGTTGTAGAATCAAATGAAGTTTTGAAATGGAGCGATTTTGAGGCTTTTTCAGTTTTGCTAAAGGAGTCACTCCCGGTGAAGGGATCTCAGTCCTTTCCTCGTCGAATGAGGTGCGGGATATATCATATATATCACTGTGCAAAGCAAAAACTCTTAAAAGCAATCAAAACCAAACCGAGTGTGTAGCATCTGCCAGTTACTGCTAAAGGAGTCACTCCCGGTGAAGGGATCTCGGTCCTTTCCTCATCGAATAAGGTGCAGGGTATATCATATATACCGCTGTGCAAAGCAAGAACTGTAGCTACCTGTTTTATTTTAAAATCCGATTCCACAACATCTTAGGTTTCTTATCTTTCATTAATCCCATTAATGAAGTCCCATCATTTAAATACCTAAACATCACAAATAGATATGACGTACACTTATGCCATCCGCATTCGCCTCGATGTCCCCTCGTGCACCGTTAGGTTAGGTAACTAACGACAGAGCAGGGCAGGGCTAGCGCGGGTGTAAAACATAAGTAACGTCTATATAATATATCATATATACTATATACTATATCCATCACAGAATCACAACACAGATATCGCAGCAGAATAATCATATGAAATATTTGATATACTAGGACGTCCGTGTTTTCAATACGATCCAGTATAAAACACGGATTCCACGGTCGTAACGAATAGCCAATCCCACACCCCTAGACCCCTACGAGAGCGGCAAGCAACCCTGCCAATTCTAGGGTTAGGAGACCCGGACTCGACTCCTCGAGTTGGTCTCCCACTGGACCCCAGAACCCGGTTACTTGTGCTCCCCTCCTTGGGTCTATCCTAATGCGGAAAAGTAAATAATATACAAAGGGTGACATCTTCCGCTACCTGGAAGTGCCCCAAATAAAAGAATATTACATACAAGTTTTTACATGAATGAAAATGAAAAACACTCATCTCACATAAAAACCCCCGGCTATTCGAATACGACGATCCAATATAACATATCCAGCAACACATAACATCACATGCCATCAACGTAAGTAAGTATGCATACCCCAATTGTCGTTGACGTATAGCAACGAAACCGGCGATATGAACATACTATACTTACGGTCACAGAAAAGAAAGTGTAAAACTACAACAATTGGAATCCGCAACTTCTTTAGACATCACATGCCTAATCAAATGAAATACTTAGACATCACATGCCTAACAGTTATAAATCCCGCATTTTAGTCTCATTATCGAAAACTCTTTTCAATATCAAGTGAAACTAAACTGCTAGATTTATAACATTCATTCAGTTATCACATAACTGTTTGTGAATTCCAATTATTGTATCACATTCCAGATAAATAGAAAATGTTAAACTTTCCGATCGAACAGTCGAATACCCAAGTTTTCCCGATACAGCTCAACACATGAAATAAGTCTAACAACATTCAGTTCGTGCCTCAGTACCGACGGTCCAGCCGTAGAAGGGTCAAGCCAACGCCTCACATGTGGCACGCCGTACTGCCCCAAACCCGAAGGTTCAAAGGGCAGTTCAAGACGGTCACATAATCGAGTTAAGGTTTGTTGTCTTCTAGAGGGTCCATCGCGTTACTTGCACTACTTAGAACGTCGTTAAACTACGGAAAAATCCAACACTTGGAAATTTCCCGACAGGGGAAAAATTGGGTATTTATATCCAGTCGAACTTTTTAACATATTCTGGAAATTATCCGGAAATACAAAAAAGACGAAATTTGATAATCCGATCGAAATACCGAATCCCCAAAACAACCCCAGAAAATTCAACTCTTGAATGAATACTAAAAATTTCCAGAAGACTCAGCACTACACTACATGAATTACTGTGCAAGCCACGTGCTGTAAATCAATACAGTGGCCGCGGAACCACCGCGATGTCTATAGTGGGGGCCGCGGTTCCGCGCCTATGTTGTGGATTTATCAGCACGTGTTTCACAGTAACTCACTATATTCCCTGCTGAATTTTTTGGCAACTTTTAATGTGGAAAAATCCACGTTTTCAGAAAAAGTACAGAGAGCAATTTGTATTGGGGTTTCGGGTTCGTTCGGAGTTCAAATTCCGTCTAGACTTCGCCTAAGGCTCTAGCTAGGCTCTGATACCAGTGAAAGGTTCCTTGGCACACTAGTAAGGTCTCACAAGGCATCGAACATGCCAATTTAAAAAAAATGGTGCCGAGAAACCCTAGACTACGGATCTTAGACTAGATGTTTAGGCGAAATGAAAATCTAGTTAACAAATTAACTAAAAGTTAGGATGCTACAACCTTTGTAGATCCGGATACCCACTTCCTTAGCTCCACGAGGGCGTCCTCTCGCTGTCCATCTTGAACCTTGGACTCTCGTGACGGCTTCATCGGAGAAACGTGCGGAATAGGTCGTCGGCTTCGTGTCAAAGACGATCTACGTCGAGGTTGCACAAACTCAAGCTCCGACTTCACAAAGTTGTGAAACTTGTGAAGAAAACACCCAAAACAACTTGGCAAGAGGTAGAGGATGAAGAAATAGGAGGTGGGTTCACTTTAGATTTGGATTTCTCTCACTAGATCTCAAGTTGCCATTAAAGTAGCAAGCTTGAAGAAGAAGAAGAAGATGAAGTTAGAATATGATAAAAAATGTTATTCAAAATAGAAAAGAAAACAATATTTATCATATCCTAACCATGGTCAAGTGTAGAGAATGGACCATGGTTAGTGGGAGTGGTTAGGGTTAAGCATGAAGACAAAATGGCATCATTAGTCAAAGCTTCATGAAGCTTCACCATTCTTCATGATAAAATGAAACCAATTTGTTTTCATAAATCCATTTAAATAAATAATAAATGGATAAAATAATAAGTGAATAAAATATAAACCCTAACCACTTGCATAACCATGGTTGCATTCTTTACACAAAACCAAAACAACATGCATCATCAAACATGATACATTTAAGTGTACACAAAACATATCACATATGCAATGTGCACATCAAGTGAGAAAAATCCGTTTAAAGTGAACCAATACTAGTTAATGCAAAGTAATATATCAAATATATAATCTTACATTAAATCATTAAATCAACACTTGATTCAATGATCCGGTCATGTCGCACATGACCGACTAGTATTCTATGTATCGGCTTATCGAATCTATGATTCGATAACTTGGTCATATCGAATATAACCAATCGAAACATTTATCGCGAGAATGAAATGCGGTATCACATACACGCATTATTCTCGCTTCCGCACATATCTCATATGCGCTCCTATTTCGTTTCGCTTGAGACAGGAAACCTCTGTGTAGGACTCTAAAGACTCGTCAATACGCCGGTAGCAGATGATGATCAAATCAAGCACCCACAAGCCGCAAGCGGTCTACTAAACGTAACGGCCACCCGGGTATTGAGCGATCAGAAGATCGACGAGCTAGCCCGCTCACACTCCTGCGAATCCGACCAGTAACACTTACCATACAGTCCGGTCTCTTCGTCTGATATGTCGCATATCAAGTCTAGGGGTGGTATACGTCAGACCCCAATAACCCGATAAGTCGTGCTGATGTGAGGCTCATAACGGGTCGAGAAACTACTGGTAACACTTACCAGCAAATCTCTGATCAGCCCTGGCCAGGGACTTCCCTGTTACGGCCAATCGAGCACAGCGCAACATCAACTCCCAATACCGGGAGAGACGAAACCCCTCCTATCGCTCATTGCCTCCATGTGACTCGGGACTGTACCCAAAGACCACCGTTTTGCACGCCCTCATGGACGTGGTAAGGTGGAGATCAAAGCACAGTGGGAATCACACAAGACTCTATGACGATCTCGGGTCTACAGACTAACCTGTACAAGTGTCACGTGAGAACTGCCATCTGACGTGAGGTATAATACCATCTGAGAGTTCACGGCGAGTCCGTCCAGTGTACTCAGTCTCCACTGAGCACCTGTATACCATCTCTGATGTCAAACACCAATGGATATGGGATCATCCATCGCCCATCTCATGGGTCGAGAAGCATATACGCTAGTCAACTCTGGTATATCGATGCCCTGTCTCGATACACCCACGACTAGGGACCTTGAAGGATGTACTTATGGACTACCATGTCCCCACTAGTATGATCTGCATCACAGTCCAGGTAGTCAAGTACATATCCTAAGGGCTTTACCAACATGCAACTATAAGACAGTATAAAGAGACTAGTGTACATGTTAAGATAAAGAGTAACCAGATAGCATACTATCATATCGAGCAAGAAAGTCATCTCTATTTATGTCCAAGCATCCAATATAATATACATCATCTGTACAATACTGGCCTCTAGGGCATACATACAACTAACAAGAACTGCTATCCGACGATAGATATAATTCCATATAAGAGTTCTCGGTGAGTCCGTCCAGTGTACCCAGTCACCACTGAGCACCCGTATACGATCTCGATGTCAAACATCGATGAATGTGGGAACATCCATCGCCCATCACATGGGTCTAGTATCAGATACACTAGTCTACTCTGGTATATCAATGCCCCGTCTCGATATACCTACGACTAGGGACATTCCAGGATATGCTTATAAACTACAGATGTCCCACTAGTATGATCTCCATCATAATCACAGTAGTCAAGCCGATATCCTCAGGGCTTTATCAGCATGTATGAATGAATAAAAGCATGATCAAATCAACATGTCAGATAAAGAAGAACCAGATAGCATACTATCATGTCGAGCAAGAATGTACACTGAATATATATACATGTACAAATACATCCACTATCATATAATGTCCTCTAGGCATACATATATCCAACAATAACAGTAGTGTCAAGTCTGGATAAACAAGAACCTCCCTGTCACCGTCTTTGAGGCTACCGGAGTACCTCTCGGGTGCCTGAGATTACCCACCATATCTGCGGAGTGGCTAATGAAATGTCAAACCAGATTGAATCTTTAGGTCCTATTTAATTTTCAGTAATCGTTTGCGGTCCTGGAATCACTTCAAGTTCTACCATACTCCCACTACTGTTTTCTGAAAAAATCCATTTTACTAAAACTGTGGCGAGTCAAGAACAATATCACTATTGATCTTCCAGATGGTAAAAAATCAACTCTCGTCATAGCCCGGGTCAACCCACAAACAGCCATTACAGAAACGTGCCTAGAGTTATCCAGAGTCTGGTTTTAAGCATAAGCCGGACAACTCCCCGTACATTAACATTGTTAAGATATGAACTATTCTATATCCAATATAGAAAAAGAGGCACTGATTTAATTGGAACCAGATTTAAATCATGCAGCTGTCTCCAGTGCATGTCAACTAAATGGAGAGAGACCGATCAGCATCACTCAACTTAGGAGTGCTTCCAATTATGAGTAACCTAAAAGGGAAGCAAGTTCTCTTAATCATTACTATTAACTGAATACCATACACAAGTATCTACATCTTCGATCACCTTGAAGAATACTGATACTTGCAACGCCTGGTTCTCTACTTTATTCTTATACCTAGAACCTCTCAAAACTCAGACCTTGCATTTCTACGAAACACATGTCTAAGAACTAGAGAAGTCACAAGTAAACAGAATATAGTACGAGTACCAACCCCTCTGTCCTCATGGACACTGGACAAAATACAATACTCTGTATAACTTCCTTGAGTCTAATAACTCATTCCCTGTGTGTCGTAGGTTGAAAACTGTACTTATAATTAAGAAGAATTACACCGCTGTTTAATGCTCCTTACCTAACCATCCACTGATATAGGTAAATGTCATAGACATAATTTCAAAAAGTTATATCTCACTTTATAAAAATAAACGTATAGATATATCAATTTGAAATTGGTGCATAACAACGGATATTCAAAACAAAATATTTGTCGTCCGGCAAAACAACCCAGGCTATTTCCTCAATATCACCAATTACAACGAATCCCGATATAATGAGGATGATCCAATTCCCAATAACTTACTCCCACACATCATCTGTAAAACCATACAGATGTGAGAATCAAACCTGGTAAATACATACTCTGGAGCAAGGGCTAATTGGGAAATCAGTTTTCTTTTAACAATACACAGTGAAACTGAAACATGTAAATGTTTCGAAGGGGTATCCAGGTATTCTTAGTAATGCCTCTTCCATTATCAGATTCACAACTGTAACCGTATATTTGTTTGCCATCTCTCCAAATCCCTTTTCTATGTCTTTAGTCATTACCTTCTGTACACCCCTTTAGGCTAAATGGTTTTCTTCCTTCCCTACCGTTCGGCACCAGCCTATGGTTTGGAAGAAGACTATCCAATAAGTGTAATAGGTGTACTGTCCTAATCCTAGGAGCACTCGCAACCCAAGAGAAGGTAAAGATAAAAGACAACTGAATAAAACCTTATTCATATTTCTCCTGAACCAGAATCCATCCCCGAACTGGAACAAGTTCCTTCGAGTTTGTATATAACCATACGATGGAGTATCCAAATAACTGTGGATCTTCATAGTGATACGGAGTGTCCTGGAGAAATACAAAGGTGAAGTAGGAGTGGAGATGAAATACTTGGTTTGGTCGTAAATAGTAGTCGCAGTTTACTTTTGCCCTCTTTCTAATCGCTTTATTTGTCTTTACTTAATACCTTCTGTACACCTTTTAGGCTAAATGGTTTTCTTCATTCCCTACCGTTCTGCAACTGCCTATGGTTTGGATGAAGACTTATCCAATTAGCGTAACAGGTGTATCGTCCTAATCCAAGGAGCACTCGCAACCTGAGAGAAGGTAAAAGGAAAAGATAACTGAATAGTCCTATTCATTTTCCCCAGAACCGGAAACCATCCTCGAATCTGGAACAAGTTCCTTTGAGTTCGTATATAACCATATGATGGTTTTATCCAATGGAAGTGGACGTTCGTAATAATACGGGGTGTTCTGGAGAAAAGGGGTAAAAGTAGGAGTGGCAATGAGGTATGCAACTCAGACAATCCAAAAGCCAGTGTTTTAAGAAGGTTCGGTTAACTTTGTCACTGAGTCATAATCTAGGGTCGGGCTATGGTCGCTGCCAAAGAGAGAGAGAGAAAAGAAACACTCAGCGTGCACTCTAACCTAGATCAGAATGGTTATCAATTTATCTAATCAGGAAACCTGCCACTGTAACCTCAAATTCTCCTCCAATCCTGAAAGAAGAATTAGTCGGGATCACCCGAGGACTAAACCAACTCATCAGTGGGAATCGGGATCCAACTATCATCGCATGATAATGTGATGGAATCCACTCATGTTATCACACTCCAGAAGGTATGCGCATGCCTGGAAAGTTTCAGTTTCTTTAGAAACTCCCGATGTGATTTTTACCCCATACTCTTATGACCTTGACGAAGGCCATCATATCACAAGTCACATGTCAAGTTCTACCCGTCATTATCTAGGTTAATTTGAACCCACTCGTACATACCCTTGACTAAGGCCAAAATAGTAGTACGACTGTCCCAAACCAACACATCTTTCAATGCAGCAGATAAGTAACAAATAGCTACCATACACTATGCCTTGATGAATGCCAACATACATAGCATGAATACTAAGTGCTACCTTTCTGAAATGACGGAGGGCTACAAATGGTTTTTGGCGAAAAACCTTTAACGTAATGAACTTGATATCGTTGAAGGAACCGGATAGCTTTTTATAAAAATACAGTGGCGAAAACCTTTGCTAAAGAGGTCACTCCCGGTGTAGGGATCTCGGCTCTTTCCCCGTAGAATGAGGTGCAGGATATTCCAACTGAATACTACGATGTAAAGCACAAAGGTAATGGCTATAGTGAAGTTATTACCCTGACGCAAACTTCTGTCCAGGGGGTCACTCCTGGTGAAGGGATCTCGGCCCTTGCCTCGTCGACTGAGGTGCTGGATATTCATAACCGAATAGCACTGTGCAAAACAAAAGAAAACGTCCTTGCAATAACAGCTTTTTGAAAAATATTCCAACAATATCAGAATAGGTTTGTTCAACTTGCATTGATTCGAATCAATGCAGTCCCATCAATCAATCACACCACAAAAGAACGAAAATATGATGTACGTATATGCCATTCGCATTTGCCATTGGGTCCCGTCTTCACCCGTTAGGTTACTTAACTAACGACAGAGCGGGGACTGGACTAGCACAGGTGTAAAACATATACAACATCTACAAATATATATATCAATATATAATAATCGCTCAAGGCGTGATAAAAATGCAACATCACAGAAATGTAATAAGCATCACAGAAAAATACAGATAATCTGGGATCCCCGGGTTTCATAGAGCCGCTACTGAAACCCGACGTTCCACTGGTCGTGTGGATAGCCTGTGCAATGAAATCCTAGACCCCTACGCGCGCGGCAAGTTACCCGCCAAAACCTGAAGCGAGGCAGCCCCCTACAGCAATGTGAATGGACCACCCAACACTTCACGGAATCCGGTAACTTGAGCACCCCTCCTTGGGTCAACCTGTACCCCCTACGAGTGAGGCGAATAGCCCACCAATTCTAGAGTGAAGCCCCCTCCGTCTCAAAGCCATGAGATGCGGGCCCGTTGCCCTCTAGAACCTGGCTATCCGTGCACCCCACCTTGGGGTAATCCTAGTACAGAAAGTAAAAATATAAATACATGTAACGTTTTAAAATAAATAATTAATTAAATAAATAAAATCCTTTTGGCGAATTTTCTGATTTTCGGAAAAATAAACCGTATTTTCCGTAAAACTTAACTATAAATAATTTTCTTCATAAATTTAAAAAGACCTATTTTAATTATGTAATTACTAGTAAATGGTGTTTATTTAGTCACTTATAAATTTTTGGTTTAATTAAATATTTTTCCTAAAGTAATTATTTTAAATATTAACATAAGCTTTATTTATACATTAAATTAGTGTAAATTACAAATTTGAATGGGTTAAATTTGCAAAAGTGAACCATTGCATATTGGAATCAAGTATGTTTCATGCAAAATTCATTTTCAAAATTTGCCATGGTTCTAGACAATTCTAGGTTAAAATGAGTTAGGAAAATAAATAATTTTTATTAATTCATGAAAAGACATAAAGAGATGTAATTAATTAGTGAAGTTTCTACACTTTGCTACACAATTCTCCTTCTCTCCCTCTCCTCAAGATGGTGGCCGGCCTCATCCAATGGCAGCCCCCCATTTTCCAAATTTAATTTCCCTTCAAAAATCATCAAAAATCCTACAAAAATCCAAATAAAAACCCACAAATTCCTAATTTAATTCCTACCCCCCATTCTTTGCTCATATTAGCTTGGATATTGGAGCAAGAGAGTCACTTTGGGAGGATAAGATTGCATGGTTAATCTCATGTTATGGAGGTATAATTTTAATCCTATAATTAATTTGTGGTTAGTTACCTTAAATTAGTTAATTAAGTGTATAATTAAATTTTTTAGTTGGTTCTATTGCTAGATGAAAAATTCAAGAGAGGGTTTCAAAATGAAGTTTGGGTTTTTATTAATTGAGTGGGGTTATTGTAAGTAGCTTAAAATTTTTAGAAGAGAAAAATCTAGCATGGTTGATGTATTATAATTTGTTCATTCAAAATTGTTTAAATTAAGCAATTTTGCTATCTAGGTTTTTATAAAACATATATATTGGTGATATAAAATTCTAATTAAGGTTTTTATCATTAGATTGTAGTTTTAATGAGAATATTAACATGTGAAAGGAATGAAAAACCTAATCTAATTACTATTTTCAAATTATTAGTTAATAAAATGTGATAAATATACTATTTTGTAAACTAGGTTTTTGAAATTTATTAAAAATTTGGGATTAAAATTATAGTTAGGGCATTAGAACATCCTTAAGATTTCATTGAGTGGTCTAACAATTTAAAATATTTAAAATCAAGTTTAGTAGTGGAATTGTGAAATTCTGCTTGCAAGGTGTTGAAATTTGATAAAATTGCAAGTTAGAATTTCCAATTTAATACAAATTAGTGTGATAAAAATATGGTAATGGTTTCTATAATCTAGTTATGTTATTTAATGAATATTATGACCATTAGTTTCATTTAAACAACAAGTTTTGAAGTAAAACAGTAAATTGACATTTTCAAGGTTTTGCGGAATTGGACGATTTGATCGATTTTAAGGTTTCGATGATTTAAATCATGTTTTATATTATAAATAATGAGTTTTGAAACTACGAGTTGTTGGTTGGTGTTTTATCTCGATCAGTCGGTGTTTGTACGCCGATATCGAGCGATATTTGGTTCTTTTGCATGAGCGGGTCATAGGTTTTAACCTATGCGCGTTTCGTGCGTTGTTTTGATTTTGTATGTGATTTAGTTTACGATATTATATATGTTTGCATATAGGTACCCCTCACGTGGACTTTGGACGAGGAAGAAGAGGAGGGCGACATCGTCTTCGGCAGACAAGGACCAGGTGAGCAGATGTATATCTACGGGGGAAGTCGGGTGGATGGCGTTTAGCATCCCCGCAACGTAGAATAGGAATACTACTTGTTGTAATTAGGAAGTCGGACGTGACCTTAGATTCTTGGCGAGGAGGGCTCTATTAAAGACCTTCGGTTGGACTAGACTGATCTATATAGACTTTATTAGAGGATGAATGTCTTGGAGGAAATTCGTAGGTTTCAGGTAGACACACACACACGCACACACAGAAACTTGACTTGGGGTATATGTGTAGGGGTGTGTGTGTGTGTGTGTGTGTGTATAGGAATGTGTGTAGGTATATATATATACATAACATGTGTATGTGATATAAGGATTATATATGATACATAGGGAGAAGACGATATAACTGGGCTTGATGCCGTGATCTCTTGGCTATACAGTCGTATTATGATGTTAGCGGATCGTTGGAAAATGAGAGAATAGATATGTATACATAAACGATAATAGGTGATGATGACATTGAGATATACGAGACTCTAGAATAGAACCCGGACTATAATGTGTGACTTGATTACGACATGATATAGGTGACTTAATCACGACATGATATATGCGCCTTAATCACGTCGTGAAATATGTGAATTAATCACGATATGATATATGTGATATGATATTTCTGAGGACAAATTGACGATGTATATTTATGCTGACAATGATATATGATTGATGATATTGGGATGTATGCGATTACAGTACAGTACCTTTGATCATGACATTATTTGATGATGATATTATACGAATGATGGTGTACGTAGGTGATACTCGACCCGTACCCCGATATTGGGATGCCGTACTATGGATTTTACCGTACGAGGCATAGATGTGATGATTGATCCGCACTCTTGATTCGAGGAAGTCGTACTACGTACGTGACGCTATTGAGGCTGGATCGCCGACTATTAGAGATAGGGACTCAGACCCTAGGTGGATTCTTATTTCTGATCGACTAGTTTCTTTAGTTTAGTTTCTTAGGGGGTTAGGTAGATACTAGTTTAGGCTCGAGTCATTTAGTTGTAGTTAGACATGTATATTATAAATGAGTAGTTAATACACATCCATCTTTACATTCAGATCGTAATCATCATGTTGTATGTTCATACATATGTTTCTTTAGTCAGCATGAAACTTTGCCTGTTAGGACACCAGCACCATTACCGATGATGCGCATATTCCACGTACACTTATTTGCCGTCTCACACACATCATCATCGGTAATTGCTATGTCACGTACACTTTAGAATATATTATCTTTTATTGATAGAATCAGCTAAAGGCTAGATCAACATAATATTGTGATTACTCACAGTTGTTAGTCTAGACATTGCATTTATTACTTAGACATTTCATGCATTCACATTTTCATGTTATCATGCAGTATTGTAGGGCTTATGCCGACACTTATCATTTACTTACTCATGATTTTGGGATTTTGGATTTCTATGAGATTTCTGGATTTTGGGGAAAACCGCAAGAATATATATAAAAACTTCTCTCTCCTCCTCTCTTTTTAAAATATAAGTTGCGGTTTTCTCATAATGTATGTGTCGTCCACCATGAGATTTCATGTTTTATGTTGGATTTCGAGACCCGATTTGAGGAGTGGATGAACCGTTTCGGGTACATGGTGGGCTCGGTATGGTACCCCGGGGCAAGAAAATCGAGTTGTAGACGATGAGCCTGGCAGGGGAAGGCTACCTACCGGTGATGTCTGGCGCGGCGGATATCCGGAGGATTCCGACCGTTGTCGTGAGATTTGATGATATGGGCCGATCCGGACTGACGGAGCCCGAGATATTGAGACTATGAGATATTGAGACTATGAGGTATTGAGACTTGAGATTTACATGTTCTGTGTCAATGCTTGACACGGATTTCCATGGATTTCATCGATGATATTTCAGATTTCTATACAAATTTTACCAGGATAAAAGTTAAAGATTTCTTATACAGATATACCCAGAATTCAGGATTGATTGTTTTACATTCATGGTGCATGCATACTCATTCACAGGACATATTACTATTTGAGGCACTGACACGAGCACGGAGCATTTGCACTTACACGTAGTTTTTTTTACCCTGCCATTACTAGATGACTAGTAATATATTAGTATATTATTATGACCTAAGACAGCGTCGTGCATTTGATTTCTTTTCGCAGATGTCTTCTACTCACGAGTTGGCAACTCACCCCCGTTGTGCCAAATTTTATTACAGGTTCGATGTACAGTTTTCCTTGGCAGCTTGCTGGCACATCTTTTCATTCAGGGTGATTTGCACGGTAGGTTGGTTCACTTGTATCAGGACCGCCGTTGAACTTTTATTATTTCATTGGTATCTAGTAAACTCCATCAACCAAACTTGTATTACTTGATAAGTTTAAAGGACGAGTTATTTATTTCGACCTTACAGTCATGCTTGTATTATTATGGTATCTGGTGGATTTGTTTTCTTTTGAGTTTTGAGCCTCGCCCTTCGGCGTTGTATATTATTGTGCTTGGTGTGGTTGTTTCCGCCTGTTGGCATAGAGCTACCGCTTGGGGATGCCTTTTTATTGTTTGTATATATATTATTCTTGTTTGTACCCGTTTGGGGCCAGTTTTTACAAAGGAGACTCTGCCGAAATTTTTGAGAAAATTGGATGTTGCTTTTAAACTTGTTTTTCTACATGTTTTCCTTCACTTCTTCTTTTATATGGTTTAGATTTCTGGGCTTCGGCTTACTTAGATTACGTTGCACCTCTAGACGCTTCGTAATTTAAGTGTCGGTCACGTTCCGTACTTTCGGGTCGTGACAATACAACGGGTACATCGACCTCATCCCGGTCGTGCCCCTAAAGAATAATATACAAACAGGCGGTGACGGCAGTCCACATGTCGGACGCTCGCCCCGCCATATCAAATGTACAAATAATACCAAACTGTACTACCATTGCATCCGGGCTATCCACCATGACAAATCCGCAACATCACAGCACAACATAGAATATCAACGTGAATGTCACGTTCGCAAATCCGTCTAAAAGAGCTATAGCGATTAGACAAGATTTACCGATCAAATGACATTCATGGTCACAAATATAAAGTAAGCTCTGTGAACTAACATATTTAAATTTTCGATGGACAAAATTTCCCGATGTGGGCCCCAAGCACAAAACCAGCACTTAAAATAAGCTGGTCCAAAACTAAAATTGCCAGAAACCCCAATTCCAAGTCAGAGACCACTGTAGAAAATTTGGTGCAGTGTAGCTACAGTACTGCGGTGGAACCATGGCCAAAACGTGGGTACGACTGCGGTTCCGCGGCGCTACAGTGAGATCACCCTACAAAATTTCTGCAGTGGTCTTAGAAAAGCCTGCCTGATTTTCTGACGTACCCAAAATAATTTTTCGACGACAAAAAACATTCGACAGAAACTGCATAAATTGGAATCGCGGTTTTGGAAATTTCGTTCGATCTATGTTTTAAATAAGTTAGAACAAGCTAGTAAAGGTTAATGGCGTGACTCTGATACCATGTAAGTCTACGGTAGCGCCTCGGCCGTTTGTCCGAGGCCAAAATGTGCAAACGAAAACTTTTTCAAAACTTGAAACCGGCGCTATCGCAGACTTCAATCCTGGATCGAACCATTAAGCTATAACTAGCAACTAGAGAAAGGGCTAGAAAAGGCTATACCGATCGATCCGTGCCCTTCAGTCTTTAGCCACCATCTCTTGCTCTTCGCGGCATCTCCGATCTCCGGTCTTCTCGTCGGAAAGGGCACCACATCTTCGAATCCTTTTATGGGCTCCCACCTTAGAACCGAAGCAACTCGGACACGAAATTTGCTAGCCGACGTGTCCAAGATTTCAGTAGAGTAAGTGTAGAATGCTTTGTCTCAAGGGTTAATCGAAGTTGCCTTTTTGGGTGGAGATGAAATGAGCAATGAAAATGGAGCTTAGGAATTTTGTAGTGATCAAATGAGATCAAAATTCCCCCCACGAAAATGAATGAGGGGCTGTCCAAATATGGCTCGGCCAAGGCTTCAAAATGGAATGGAGGTGAGTGTAGGAGCAAATAGAGGTGACCATAAGCAAAAAGAAAACTTCACATCCATTATCCAAATCAATCCAATCTCAATTAATGCAAATCTTAAACCAAGCACACCTAGAATCCTCATGAAGCATCCATGGGCTGCTGGAGCCCCGGCGACCACAAAAAAACCCCTCGCTTTATAAATCCCCACTTTTGCAAAGAACCCCCTCCAAGGAAAATTCAGCCAAAGAACAATAGAAAAAGAATTTGGCCAAATCAAGAAAGCAAACTGGAAACTTCAAAAAAACGATCCAGTAATAAAATTACAGGATAACCCCGCAACTGTATCTACATACCTGCATTTGTATTTCGACCGAATACAAATGCAATGAGACAAAATCTACATAGTATAATACTAGGATCTGGCTTAAACCAAAGCCCGCTAGTATTATTCGTCTGAACCATGATATGTGCATATGTGCACGCGTATGTTCGAACCCTTCCATAAATCCATACGGCCTCTATAACGTTTCGCCCGAAATTTGAGAAACTGTCTGTGGGGGACTCTAAAGACTCGTCAATACTTTTGCTGTGGATTTAACCACTAGCATGTCAGTGGTACTAGCTGTATGTAACGGGCTACCAGGTATTGACCAAAAGGGAGGTCGATGAGCGAACACATCCTGACACCTTACTGAGCCTGTCAGTGACAATATCCGTACAGTCCGGTCCGTTCGTCTATGAGCATCGCATGTCGGGCCTAGGGGGTTGGTAAAAGTCAGACTCCCAAAAGCGGTACAAGTCGTGTCGGAGTGTAGCCCAGAACACCCTGAGATACTACTGGAATACCTACCAGTAAATCTCCTGCCATGGCCAAGGACTTCATGTAATGGCTCTCCTAGACACAGCGCGATCTCACCCCCAATACCGGGAGAGACGAAACCCCTGCCGATCCGCTCACTGCCTCTATGTGGCTCGGGACTGTACCCAACTAAAACCTGTTTGCACGACTCCATTGAGTTGTGGTAAGGTAGTAATCAAAGCACAGTGGGAACTCACACGAGACAAATGACGATCTCAGGTCGATGAACTAACCTATACACATGTCACCAGGGAACTACTATCTGACGTCAGGTATAATACCAACTAGCATATTCCCGGCGAGTCCTGTCTGGTGTACTCATAACCCAATAAGCACCTGTATACATCTTAGGTGATCCAACTAACACCAATGGCTTGTGAGACCAGCCACCGCCCCTCATCGGGGTCTTGACTGTATACATTAGTCTACTAATAGAGTATCGATGCCCAGTCTTGAAACTCCCACGACTAGGGACCTTTTAAGGCTATGCTTATAGACCCTAGCTCCCACGTATATGATCGCCATCATACTGCTGGCTGTCAAGAAAGAATCCTATGGGCTCTATCAACTTGCAATAGTGACATGTAATGTCACCTAAAGCATGTACACGGTAATAAAGATAAACCAGATAGCATACTATCATTTCGAGTAAGACTGTCCAACCGGCATAGGTCCTCCTTCAATCATTGTCATCACGTGCCTGTGATCCAATAATTGACTCTGAGGGCACTATATCCAAAAGGAAGGGTGAGGTGTTGGCTTGAGGTGTACCTCTTGGTGTGTTGTGGGTGAGGTATAAGGTAAGCTTAACCTTACATGCTCACCCTTTTTGCATAAAGACCCTGACACAAAAGAACTTCCCATCTAAAAACCTTTACAATCTAAATGTTACCTAAACTAATTACCATAATATTTAAATACCATAACCTTTTAATAAAATCTAATATCATATTAAAATAATTTAAATATCATTTTTATGATATCACACATTTTCTTTATTTTTACTAAAATAATTATATTTTTGCGGATATCATTCCGATACCAAAATTCATATACGATATCATTTTTTTGTAAATTCATTATATTCATATTTAAAATTATAAATTAATATTTATAATTTTCCAAAATGTTACAATATCCCTTCCTTAAAGAAATTCGGTCCCCGAATTTAAATTTAACCCCATCTTAAAACATTTTTCCCAGTCAAATCAAATCAAATCAGGTCAATTCAAGTTAAATCGCCGAGGTCCAAATTTTAAAACATATAGTCCGCTCAAATTAACGGAACTCCGAAGTCCTACACGAAATAACACAACCCGTGTACGTGAAAACTCAAAAAGATATAAAACTCACATAATTGTAACTCTAACGGTTGCTTTAAGAATTACACCAGTTATGATGCAAAATTCCAAATACGAAATCAATGGTGTATATCAAGTACACGATCATTGCCATAGCCGTAGTGCAATATCTGTGGCACACGACCAAGCGAAAATATAGAAATCAAATCTATAATATATCTTATCAAGTGCAATGCACGAAAACGAAATTAACCCTAACGGGTTGCACAAAAATTCAAGCCACATGCCACGGGTGTGCATGGAAACAATAACAGCGCAAGTGCAACAGGTGTGCACGAAAACAAATCCACTGCATCGAATGTGCATGGAGCCAATATCAAGTGCATCTAGAGTGCACAAGATCACCATCAAGTGCATCGGGGTGCACAAAATAAATCTCAAGTGTATCGGGGAGCACAAAATCAAAATCATGTGCATCGGGGTGCACAAATCATCAAAACGTGTAACTGGTGTGCACAAAATCATATCTAGTATGTCTAGAGTATATAAAAATCTCAATCAAGTGCAACTGACGTGTACGAAAATATCAGTCTAGTGCATCTGGCGTGCACAACACGCCAATCGAGTGCAATCACTATTCACAAAAATCTCAAACAAGTGCACCTGGTGTGCACAAAACACCAATCAAGTGCAACTGATGTGCACAAAAATCTCAAACAAGTGCACCTGGTGTGCACAAATCATTTGTGTGACCCTCAAATCCTCAAAACACATAAGTCAAAATAATAGACGTCGAGTTGTCCTTTCTTCAATGTCGAAAACGCAATATTCGGATGTCACGACCCGAAATGGCATGTGACTGGCCCTTGAATCATATGAAATCTATAGGACCCCATCTAATTCAAGTAAGCCAAAATCCCATAAATTTAAACCATTTAAAAGAAGTAGGTGAAGGAAAACTTGTTTAAAAATTTGCATATAACTCACTTTGGAAGTCGTAGTAAGCATTTTTAAAACGTCAAATCTTTTCAGAAAATTTCGGAAGAGTTTCCTTTTTAAATACTGGCCCCAATCGGGTACAAACATGAATAATATGAATAAAGGCATCCCCAAACGGGAGCTAGCTCTTCACCAAAAGGCAGTCACAACCACGCAAGCAATATAGTATACAACGCCGAAGGGAGAGGATAAAACTCAGAAGAAAACCAATTTCATCAAAAAAAAAACCATAATAATACAACGCGTGACTCTAAGGTCGAAATAATATACATACTGGTATTCTAAGTCTATAAAATATACATGTCTAGTTAATGGAGTTTCTAGATACAACTGAATAAATAAAATATAATGGTGGTCATGATGCAAGTGAATCCACATACCAAAGTAATCACCCGAAAGGAAGCAGTGTGCCAGCAAAGCCACCAAGGAAATCTGTACGGCAAAACCTGCAAGAAACTGTGGCACAACAGGGGTGAGTTGCCAACTCGTGAGTAGAAAATATCACCGAGCAGAAATCGCATGTATGACTCAATCCTCGGTCATACGAGTAACATCCTCAAAATAATAATATAACCTGAAACATCTGCTAATGGCCAGGGTAAACATCTGTACATAAGTGTAATACCAAGTGCTCATGTCCGTGCCTCAGGTAGCAATAAATCATATATATGATGTATGAATGCATGAAAACAGAATACATCTAAATGAGAAAACTGTTTTCTTATCTCAGAGAGATTTCTGTATAAATCGAAGTATCATCAATGAAATCAACAGAAAATCAGTTTCTAGCATCGACACAAAATATATGTATCTCTCTATCTCAATATCTGAGGCTCCGGCAATCCGGACTGGCCCGTAACACCAATTCTCAATACCTCAGGCTCCGGCAATCCAGACCGGCCTATACTCCGATCGGTATCCTCCGGATATCCGTCGATTCCCAATACAGTCACCGGTCGGTAGTGCTCCCCTGCTGGGCTCAACGCCATCATCTGCGACCTTCTCACCCCTGGGTACCGCACCGGGTCCACCATGCACCCACAGACGGTTTCTCTTCCTCCTCGAATCGGGTGTATCATATCGCTCAAGAGCCGAGAAAACTCATGGTGGACTCCTCTCAAATCATATCATGAGAAAACCGCAACTTTCATTTTAAAATGATAATAAGTTTATAAAATCCTTACGGTTTCTCCAAATCCATAAATCTCATGGAAATCCAAAATCTCAAAATCACGATGTCAATAAACAGTGGATACTAGCATGAAGCTCCATAATAATGCATAACAATGAAAATGCACATGCATGAGATATCACAGTAATAAATGCAATGTCTAAGCTATTATATAAGAGCAAGTGCACTAATACTATGTCGAAACTAACAGCCAACAATTATACTAATTAAATAGTGTTTTCTAATGTGTACGTGACATGTCAATTACCGATGATGATATGTGTGAGCCGACAAGCAGGTGTACGTGGAGCATAAGCATCATCGGTAATGGTGCTGGTGTCCTGATAGCATGGGTTTTATATATAACTAACGAAAACACAAATAAGCATGCAATGCGATATGAACTACAGGAATATCTATGGAAAATGAATAGTAAATGCAACAATAAGGAATGTACATTAAATAAATATGAGTCATACAGTTTTGGCATTTGAAACAGCACGAATCGTGGTGTTTAGAAAATAGGGGCTACGGTGTTTTTAAGAAAGGGTACGTCCTTTGAAATATCTGTAGTATCCCTTGGCCTGTTTTTAAAATACTCACGATTCGTTAGTTTTGGAAATAGGTATGACTCGAGCCCAGTCTAACATCTACTAAATAAACTGCAGGACTAAACTAAAGACTAATCGAAAGGGTAAGGAAAACCACTTAAGTCTGAGTCGATATATATATCTAGTAGTCGGTGATCCCGCCTCAATAGTATCACATACGATACAATATATATAATATGACATTCTCGAGTCAAGAGTGCAGATCTATCATCATAAATATCTCGTACGGTAAATCCATCGTACGACATCCCAAATCTGGGTATGGGTCAACTATCACATTCATCTCATAATTTATCTGGTATCACTATCACATATCATGAACTGGGGGTACTGATCTAAAGTCTAGTACATATTGATACCATCAACATATATATATATATGCGTGTGTATGAAAACACATCGCCTAAAGATCCGCTATAATATCATGTCGTATTTCATAATACGATCCAAGTCACATCACCGATCTCACAGCATCATGTCCAATCACATCGACTCATCTCCAAATATCATATACTATCCTCATTATCCATGTATGTATATCTATATATATACACATACTCACATACATATATGTATATATATATATCCCCATATACGCACAAATAATAAAATGTATGCGTGTGTGTGTGCGCGCGTGTACCTTATTCTAGGGTTTCGCGACTAACAACTAGCGAACGACACCATCATCCAAATACACTAAACCTAACCCATGAACACCTAAAACCTATCTCGATAATCATTTAGTCTTACAAAACACAAATTATATATAATATATATAGTATACTACACTACGAACTGTGGGGGTGCTATACGCCATCCACCCGACTTCCCCCGTAGATATATATCTACTCACCTTGATCCTTGCTTGCCGAAATCGATGTCGCCATCCTCTTCTTCATCATCCGAAGTCCACGTGCGGATACCTACATATCACACATAGTATCGTAGACCGTAAACGCACACGAAAACCAAAACGGCATGCGTATCACACATAGGTTAAAACCTATGGTCTACGCATGCAAGAATCACCAACACTCTCGACGATTGACATGCAAACATGAATCGACCGATACAAACACAAATATCCAAAATTTTAAGTCATGGAAAGTTATAAAACAATGCAGCAACCCATGAAAACATGCTCCAGATTTTAGTTCAGGTGAAATTAGGGTAAACAAACAGTACTAGGGTGATGTATAGGGGGTATATGAACTACAGAAGCAACTTGGACCCTAGGCTCCCCAACTTGGCCGGCCACAAACCCACGAAATCCGGCGAGCTCGGTTCCATAGGCTCAGAATGGGTTCTTCTTGGTAGGTGTCACGACCCGAAACAGCCCGTGACTAGCACTTGAATCATATGAAGTCTATAGGACCTCATCTAATCCAAGTAAGCCAAAAGCCCAGAAATCTAAAACCATTTTAAGGAGTAAAATAAAGAAAACTGGTTTTAAGAAGTAAAGAAAACATATTTTGAAATCAAGTTTTTAAATAAGTAGGCCGAATATACATTTTTTTTAAAAATCATATATCTTTTCTGAAAATTTCGGCAGAGTTTCCTTTGTATATACTGGCCCCGAACGGGGTACAACATAAATAATATATATGCAATGATAAAAGGCATCCCCAAGCGGGAGCTAGATCTTCGTCAATCGACGGTCACAACCACGCAAGCAATATAATATACAACGTCGAAGGGCGAGGATCAAAACTCAAAGGAAAACTCAAATAGCATGAAAAGCGTAATACTACAATGCGCGACTCTAAGGTCGAAATAATACATAACTGGTTTCTAAGTCTGAAACAATATACAAGTTTTGGTTGATGGAATTTCTAGATACAACTGAATAATATATATACAATGGTGGTTCTAATGCAAAAGAATCCACCTACCAAAGCCAATCACCCGTAAGGGAAGCAGTGTGCCAGAAAAGCCGTAATGAAACATGCACGGCAAAACCTCCAAGAAACCGTGGCACAACGGGGGTGAGTTGCCAACTCGTGAATAGAAAACATCTACGGGTAGAAATCGAATGCATGACATAATCCTAGGTCAATACGATCAGATATATATAAACCTTAAGGATAAGTCTGAAGCATGATAAGGTGGCAATGTAACATCTATACAAGAGTGTAGTGCCAAGTGCTCGTGCCAGTGCCTCAGGTAATAACATGTCATGAAGTCTATAAGTATGTGGATATCATCCAACCATGTGATCAATGTCATCAATGTCAACTATATCAGGAAATCTATGTGTATGTAGATATCATCCCACTATGTAATCAATGTCTGTATGTATGTGGATCCCGTCCACCTGTCACCCAATGACAATAAGCATCATGCATGTAAATATCATAAAGCATATTGTAACATTTTGAAAATCGTTTCGGTGAAATTTCGAAAAAACGGTAAAATAAGGGGGTTTTCTGTAAAAAGTCAAAATACAAATATCTTTATTATAAAATTAAATATACATATTCTAGCTATGAAATTGGTAGTATTTGGTGTTTATTGAGCCACTGGTGAAATTTCAAATTTTCCGAAATTTTTTCCGAAATTAATTATTTTAATATTATTTTAAGCCGTCACTAATACATTTAATTAGGGAAAATTACAAATTGGAATAAGTTGAAACAAATTTTGTGTATCATAAAACATTAAATAAAATTTTAACATATGTTTTTTGAAATGAAATCGTTTGCCAAAACGGTTTAGAAAATATCGAAAAAAAGGCTTTTTTTCGGTGAAATTAGTGTAATGGAAGTGGGTTACTACACTTATCTCTTTTTCTCACCCAAACAAAACCCACACCCATTCCCCCAACATGCTTTGGCCTGCGCCCTTGATCAGCCCAACAATCTTGGGCCTCCTATTTCACACATTAAAGCATTGAAAAGAAAAGGAAATGAAAAGGTTTATGAGAGAAGAAGTTGTGTGTTGACTTGGGGGTGTTTTATCTTGACTTTGACTTCTTCCCACACCCCCACACACCACAACCCCCCCATCCTTGCTGGCCGAGCCCTCACCTGCAAAATCAGCAACAACCCCTCTTCTTTCCTTCTCTTTTCCCTTCAAAAATTCACCCAAAAATGCTTCAAAATCCACCAAAAATTCAAAACTAAATCCAAATCCAACTCCTACCCATTTTAGCTTACCCTAACATGCATGGATCTAGGGAACAAGATGGCAATTTGAGGGGCTAGATTTCAAGTTGGATCAATGAGTTGTGAGGTATAAAAATCTTAACCTTTTTGTTGAATTGTTGATTAATGCTTGTGTTAGCTTAATTAAGTGTTAATTAGGTTTTATATGGGTTCAAATTGCATGATTGGAAAATTCAAGAATATGGTTTGAAGCTAATTTGGGTTTAACCATCACTATTAGGATAATCAAGTGTAGATTATCATCTTGTGGAATTGTAAAACCCAACCTAATTGTTAGTTTGCAAATGGTTAGGTTGGTATTGTTATAATTAAGCTATATTGCTAACTAGGTTTTAGAAATTTAATTAAAATATGGGATTAAAGATCTAATTGGGTTTTTCATGACTTCATTAACATTATTAAGTGTAGTTTAATACTTTAGTTCATGGAAATCCAACCTAAATTGTGGTTTGTGCATTTTGCTATTAAATTGTTAAAATTTAGGTATTTTGTAAACTAGAATTTTAGGGTTTTTGGAATTTATGAGATTAAATTATGGGAATTGTTTTTATGACTTAATTAAGATATTTAGTGAATATTGTGGCCGTTAGATTCGTTTATACATCGAGTTTTGTACTAAAACGGCGAATTGTGCTTGCTAGATTTTCGGAAAAATGACTTTTTAAGTGAAATTGGGGTTTTTGTGAGTTTTAACCTATTTTATATTAAAATTAGTGTTCGTGAATGTGCAAATGAGTGTATTTGGGTTTTTCTCGATGGTTTGACGTTTGTACGCCGACGTCGAGGGTTTTTGGGTTGATTTGTGAAAGCAACCATAGGTTTTGACCTATGTGGGATTCACGTGTCGTTTTTGGGTCATGAGTCGGATTTTAATGCGATACGGTGCGTTATGATATGTAGGTACCCCATGTGGACTTCGAGACGACAAGCAAGCGCGTGGAGACGTCGGTACCGGCGAGCGAGGACCAGGTGAGTAGATTTATATCTACGGGGAGAAGTCGGGTGGATGGCGTATAGCACCCCCGCAGTCCGTGGTGATGTATACGGATGCGTATACACACCAACAATTATTTATATGTTATTTGGGATTAATAACGATGTTTAGGATAGATATTGATGTGTTGGATTATTTTAGTGTTGCGAACCCTAGGGTAGTGTTGCACTACACATACACACATACATACTTGCATACATTCCTATTTATATGTGCTCATGGGATTCTTTATAGTTATGTGTTCACATGGGTATGGAACTATGTGTTCACATACGGATTTGAGGATGATACTTGGGATTGAGCTGAGTCGATGAGATTTGTTTTGTGGTTGTGATATCGGTGATATGGCAGGATTCGTACTTGAGGTACGTCCTGGTGTTATAGCGGATCTTGGGGCGGCGATACGGGTGAATAGTGTTATAAATAAAATGGTCGACATGTGATCGTGATATGAGGCATGATATGCTAGGATATTGATATTAGGCCGTATCGGGCGATGTATACCCCTTGATGATGATATGTGCTGACGATATCGGTTTGTACGAGATTGTCGATCAGTAGTCAGATCATGAGTATATTGAGGATATTAGTATTGTACTAGACATAGGTCAGTACCCTAGACTATGATCATGGATAAAGAGGATACCAGAGGAATAGGGTGAGGAATATGATATTGACCCGTACCCAGATTTGGGGATGCCGTACGACGGATTTACGTACGAGCTATATTTTGATGATTGATCCGCACTCTTGACTTGGGATGTCTGGTTATGGATATGATATTATTGAGGCGGGATCACCGACTATACATATACAGGTATGTATATGTATCGACTCAGATGATAGGCGGTTTCCTTATCTGTAGTTCAGCTTGTTAGTTCAGCCGTATAGTTTAGTGTAATTGTTAGATTAGATTAGACTCCTACCTATTTCAAAACTAGCGGATCGTGGGTATTTTAAAAGACAGGTCAAGGGATCTACGGATATTTCAAAAGACGTATCCTTTCTTAAAAAAAAAACCACCGTAGCCCTATTTTCAAAACCCCGCGATTCGTATTATTTCAAATGGCACCATTGTTTAATATTTAGCTCCCGCTCATTTTGGTTGCTCGCTCCGCATCGCATATTTACATTGTTATTTCATATTGCATTGTTGACATTATGCTGTTAGGACACCAGCACCATTACCGATGATGCGTATGTACCACATACACTTACTTGGCGGCTCACACACATCTTCAACGGTAATTACCATGTCACATACACCTTAGAAAATATTATTGCTTGACATAGCCTGTTAGCTAATAGTTAGACATGATATTAGCGTACTTGCCTTATATGTTAGTTTAGACATTGTAATTATTACCTGCTACTTCATGCATACTGTTATTCATTGTTATGCCGCATTCATGGATTCTCATGCATCTATTCACTATTTTACGTGTTATTGAGGTTTTGGATTCGGATTTCCATGAGATTTTTCTGGATTTGGAGGAAAACCGCAAAAACATAAATAAACCTTTTCTCTCTTTTAAAATAAAAAGTGCGTTTTTCCCATGATGTATGAGTCGTCCACCATGAGTTTGCTGATGGATTTCGAGACCCGATTCGAGGAGACGGATGAACCGTTTCGGGTACATGGTGGACCCGGTAAGGTACCCCGGGGCAAGAAGCGCGTGATGATGACGATGTGAGCCTGGCAGGGGAGCACTACCTACCGGTGATTTTACCCGACGCGTCGGATATCCGGAGGATACTGTCGTGGTCTTGAGATAGATGGTAGGGGTCGGTCTGGATTGACGGCGCCCCAGATATTGTGATTGAGACATTGAGATTTCGAGATATTGAGGTACAGAGACTGTGATACAGAGATATCGAGATATTGGGATTACGTTTTGTGCCGATGCTAGGCACTGTTTTATGCTGATTTCATTATGATAGCTCATTTTAAAAATACAAAGGAAATCTCACTAAATTATGAAAACAGTTCTTCATTTACATGTATTCTGTTTTCATGCTTTCATACCTCATTCATATGATAGATTGCTACCTGAGGCACTGACACGGGCACATGAGATTACACTCGGGTTAGATATTTACCCTAGCCTTGTTATAGGTTGCATGTTATATATATAATTGAGGCTATATTATGATCTTTGACCTAGGTTGCGTTATTTATGCGATTTCTTTCCGTAGATGTTTTTCTATTCACGAGTTGGCAACTCACCCCCGTTGTGCCCCAGTTTCTTGCAGGTTTGCCGTACAGGTTTCATTACGGATTTGCGGGCATAGTTTCCTTCGGGTGATTTACTAGTAGGTGGGTTTACTTGTATCGTACCCCCATTATTTATCTTGTATATCATTATTCCGTTGTATCTAGAAGTTCCATCAACCAAACATGTATTTATTTTTGAGATAGAGACCAGTGAGGTTATTCTTTCGACCTTAGAGTCGCGCGTTTTATTTCTGTGGTTTTCTTGTGGCCTTGAGTTTCCTTTTGAGTTTTAATCCTCGCCCTTGGCGTTGTATATTAAATTGCTTGTGTGGTTGTGACCGTCGATTGACGAAGAGCTAGCTCCCGCTTGGGGATGCCTTTTTATTGATTTCGTATACTATTCATGTTGTATCCCGTTTGGGGGGCCAGTATTTACAAAGGAAACTCTGCCAAAATTTTCGGGAAATATTTGATGTTTTTTTTAAAACCGCATAATTCGGCTTATGCTATTAAAACTACTTGTTTTAAATTGGTTTTCCTTCACTCTACTACTTTTCTTGGTTTGGATTTCTGGGTTTTCGGCTTACCTAGATTACGTACGCCTCGAGACGTTTCGTAGTTTTTGTGCCGGTGTAAGGTTAGTATAGCACCCTATGAAGAGTTTTGAAGCATCACATGACCCAAAGTTTTGATTTTTAAGGTGCTAAACTAACATGCAAGTAGATCGATCCTAGAAATTAGGGTTATCAAACTAAACGTAAGTAAAGATTAGGGTTTGAAGGCTACAACCTTTGTAGCTCCCATTTTTGCTTCACTCCTTAGGCTCTTTGGGTGTTGGATGAAGGTCCGCTTGTACTCCTCCCACGTCCACGACGATCCACCCGGAGTTTTCCCGTCCAAGCTTGCAACTTTGAAAAACAAAGAGAACACTCTAATCAAGTGAGCTAGACTTGATTAGAATGAAGTTGTGGCTATGGATCTCACTTCAAAATCTTATTTTTATGAGTGATTCACTCTCTTGTATGAACTAGAGAGCAAAAGCATGGAGGTTGATGAAGATGGTGGATTTTTAGAAGAAGAGAATGAATTATCTTGTGAAAGAGAAAAGAAAAATAGCTATATATATTTTCCTCTCTCTTAACCAACCATGGTTAGATATATAGATATCATTTTATTTTAAATTAAAAGCATGATAAGAAAATAAACTATGGGTTAAAAGTTAGGTGAGAATGGTTGAGTTAGAAGAGTGTAGAAACTCTTAAGTGATTTAACCCATTTTTCATTTTCTTTTGCTTTAATTTAAATCCAACAATTATCCAAATATAACCATGGTGTAATTCTTATACATCCACCATTCTCATTGTATAAACAACCATGATAGAATTTGATGTATGTATGCATGTGTGCTTGCACATCAACATGTGCATGAACAAGAATGAATGCACACATGCATGCATACATCCAACATAAACAAGATAGGATTTGTAGTGAGAAACTAATGATGAATCAACACTTGATTCACTAATCCGGTCATATCACATATGACCCGACCATTAGCAAGCCGCCCAATTAATATACGGTATCCCATACACGCATTTTAATCGGGTCCAAGCGCATATCGCATACGCGCACCACAACGTTTCGCCTGGACTAGGAAACTCCTATGTAGGACTCTAAGACTCGTCAATACGCCGGCAGTGGGTGATGATCATATCAAGCACCCCCAAGCCGCAAGCGGTCAGCCAAACGTAACGGCCACCCGGGTATTGAGCGATAAGAAGAAAACAAGCGAACCTGTTACAACTCCCGTCGAGCCATCCGGCAACACTACCGTACAGTCCGGTCTCTTCGTCAGATATGCTGCATATCGAGCCTAGGGATGGTCACGTCGACCCCAATAACTCAATAAGTCGTGTCGGTGAATGGTCTATAACAGATCGAGAAACTACTGATAACACTTACCAGCAAATCTCAGCAGCCCTGGCCAGGGACTTGCTGTTATAACCAGTCGAGCACAGCACAGCACAGCATCAACTCCCAATACCGGGAGAGACGAAACCCCTCCTATCGCTCATTGCCTTCGTGTGTCTCGGGACTGTACCCAACGGCCACCTGTTTGCACGACTCAGTAGAGCCGTGGTAGGGTGGCAATCAAAGTACAGTGGGAGAACACACAAGACTCCATGACGATCTCGGGTCTACAGACTAACCTGTACCAGTGTCACCTGAGAACTGCTATCCGACGATAGATATAATTCCATATAGGAGTTCTCGGTGAGTCCGTCCAGTGTACCCAGTCAGCACTGAGCACCCGTATATGATCTTGATGTCAAACATCGATGAATGTGGGAACATCCATCGCCCATCACATGGGTCTAGTATCATATACGCTAGTCTACTCTGGTATATCGATGCCCCGTCTCGATACACCTCCGACTAGGGACATTTCAGGATATGCTTATAGACTACAAACGTCCCACTAGTATGATCTCTATCATAATCAGAGTAGTCAAGCAGATATCCTTGGGGCTTTATCAGCATGTATGAATGAATAAAAGCATGATCAAATCAACATGTCAGATAAAGAATAACCAGATAGCATACTATCATGTCGAGCAAGAATGCAAACTGAATATATATATACATGTATAGATACATCCACTATCACATAATGGCCTCTAGGGCATACATATATCCAACAATCTCCCACTTGCACTAAGGCCAGTTATTGGCGTATCTCATACCCAACATCTCAAAAAGTCGCTCATGCTGCGGCTGAGGGAGGGCCTTGGTGAATGGATCCGCGGCGTTGTTCTTTGTGTCAACTCTCTTAATCTCGATCTCGCGGCGATCTACAATCTCCCGGATCAAATGAAAGCGCCTCAGGATGTGTCTGGACCGCTGATGGGATCTGGGCTCCTTGGCTAACGCCATCGCCCCATTATTGTCACAATACAAAGGTATTGGATCAATAATGGTTGGAACTACTCCTAGCTCCGAGACGAACTTCTTCATCCAGACGGCTTCCTTGGCGGCATCATTTGCAGCAATGTACTCAGCTTCCATCGTAGAGTCTGCAACGGTATCCTGTTTGGAACTCTTCCAGCTTACCGACCCTCCATTGAGGGTAAATACAAACCCTGAGATAGATTTGCTGTCATCCTTATCGCTTTGGAAGCTCGAATCGGTAAAGGCCTCCATTTGGAGATCTGTATTACCATACACCAAGAACAATTCTTTAGTCCTTCGCAAGTACTTAAGAATGTTCTTCACAGCTGTCCAGTGGTTCTCCCCTGGGTTGGATTGATACCTGCTTACAACACTAAGTGCATAAGCTATATCTGGGCGTGTACATAACATCGTATACATTATATACCCTACTGCCGAAGCATAAGGTATAATGCTCATGCGAGCTCTCTCTTCATCGGTCTTTGGACAAGAATCCTTGGAGAGAGTGACTCCATGGCAAGCGGGTAAGGCACCCCACTTGGAGTCTTCCATTCTAAACCTCTTTAGGATGGTGTTGATATACCTGGTTTGGGACAGTCCCAATAACTTTTTGGATCTATCCCTATAGATCCTTATGCCCAGGATGTATGTGGCATCACCCAGGTCCTTCATGGAGAACCTCAGTGATAAGAATGATTTGACCGACTGTAGCATAGGAATATCATTTCCTATCAGAAGAATGTCATCCACGTATAATACGAGGAATGTGACAGCTCTTCCTACAGCCTTTCTATAAACACAAGGTTCATCTGGATTTTTGATGAAATCAAACTCTTTGATAACATCATCGAAACAGATGTTCCAACTCCGAGATGCCTGCTTTAACCCATATATGGATTTAAGCAATCTACATGCTTTCTCGCTGCTCCCACTGTCAATGAAGCCCTCTGGCTGATCCATATAAACGCATTCTTCTAAATCTCCATTTAGAAATGCTGTTTTAACGTCCATCTGCCAGATTTCATAGTCGTAGTGAGTAGCAATAGCAAGTAGGATCCGAATGGATTTAAGCATGGCTACGGGCGAAAAAGTTTCGTCATAGTCCAGACCTGGTCTTTGACGAAAACCTTTTGCCACAAGTCTTGCCTTATAGGTCTCTACCTGCCCATCCACACCAATCTTTCTTTTAAAGATCCATTTGCACCCCACAGGTTTTACCCCAGGGGGTACAACGTCCAAAGTCCATACTTTGTTGGTGTACATAGACTCCATTTCGGATCTCATGGCATCCAGCCACTTCACAGAGTCACCACTCGTGATAGCTTGCTGAAAACTGGTAGGATCATCATCATCCATGATGCAATCTTCTCTGTCACCATCAATGAGGAAACCGTAGTACCTCTCCGGTGGGCGAGAAGTCCTACCAGACCTTCGGAGTGGCCGAGGTTCTTCAGTTTCTGTTGCAACAGCCGGTTCAACCAAATCGTCATTCGTAGTTTGTGTCTCCAGAACCTCTTCTAGATCTACCACCTTGCCATCATCTTTATCTGTGAAAAACTCTTTTTCCAAGAATGTGGCATACTGAGAAACAAACACTTTTTGTTCCTCTTTGTGGTAGAACAGATATCCATAAGAATTCTTTGGATATCCCACAAAGTTACACATGACTGACTGTGTCTCGAGTTTGTCCGGATTCTGTTTTTTAACATAGGCCGGGCAACCCCAAATCTTAATTCTCTTAAGAGATGGTCTCTTCCCATTCCATATCTCATACGGCGTGGTAGACACGGCTTTGGTCGGAACCCTGTTTAGCAGAAACGCTGCAGTCTCCAATGCATGCCCCCAAAACGAGACTGGTAACTCAGCGTCACTCATCATGGACCGGACCATATCTAATAGGGTCCTATTCCGTCGTTCTGACACACCGTTGTGCTGTGGTGTGTAAGGCGGAGTGAGCTGAGAGAGAATCCCATTCTCTTTTAGGAAGTTGCAAATTCTGTACTGAGATACTCTCCACCTCGATCTGATCGAAGCATCTTAATACTCAAGCCGGTTTGTTTTTCTACTTCTTGTTTATATTCAATGAATTTCTCGAAAGCGTCGGACTTGTGCTTTAATAAAAATACATGACCGAATCTTGAGAAATCGTCGGTGAATGTAATGAAGTATGAAAAACCGCCTCTAGCCTGTGTAGACATAGGCCCACATACATCACTATGTATGAGGCCCAGGAGCTGAGTAGCTCTTTCTCCGTGTCCGGTAAACGGAGTTTTGGTCATTTTACCCTTGATACAAGACTGGCAAGTCGCATAAGATTTATATTCAAAAGAATTTAAATATCCATCTTTGTGTAACTTGTTTAGTCTTGTTTCGTTAATATGACCAAGTCTACAGTGCCAAAGAAAAGCTTCATTTAATTCTGAAAGTTTTCTTTTATTAGTGTGTTGTACACTGAAAACTGTGTGTTGATTTAGGACATATATTCCGTTATTAAGTGTACCATACCCAACCAACATTTGATTTAGGTGAATGTTCATAACATTGTTCTGCAACACAAAATTATACCCTTCATTGTCCAACAAAGAAACGGATATTATATTACATAGCATAGTTGGTACAAAATAACATGGATTCAAAATCAAAATACATCCAGATGGCAACCCCAAGTGATACTCTCCCACTGCGACTGTATGTACATTGGAACCATTTCCAACGCGGAGAGTATGGTCACCTGTCCTCAAAACCTTGCTATTTCTCAGCCCCTGCATAGAATTGCAAATGTGAGAACCTGAACCGGTATCCAATACCCAGGAAGCAGAGTTTATAGAAAAACAGTTTTCAGTCACAAACGCACCTGAAGCAGAAGCATCACCATGCTTCTTCTTGAGACTTAGGTACTCCGTGCAGTTGCGCTTCCAATGTCCTGTCTTGTGGCAATGAAAACACTCGCCTTTCCCTGGGTCTCCAGCCGTGGACTTTCCCTTTCCCTTCACCTTTTTGACTCCGCCCTTAGGATTAGTGGGTTTCTTCTTTTTCTTTCCCTTGGCCTTAGCTTTTGGGCGAGAAGAAGAAGACTGTCCAATGGTCATAACGGGAGTCTTTGCTGAATTCATAGTGCTCTCTGCACTCCTTAACATATTAAGGAGTTCAGGGAGGTCCTTCTCCATGCCATGCATGTTGAAGTTCACTATGAACTGAGCAAAGGTGGAGGGGAGGGACTGCAGAATAATATCTATATATTGTTCATTTTCCATTGTCCATCCAAGGTCCTCAAGCTCTTCTATAAGAGCTATCATCTTCAACACATGGTCTCCTACTGGTGTGCCAGGGGCCATTCGCATCTGAAACAGTTTCTTTGATGCTTCGTATCGTAATACGCGGGATTGCTCCCCATACAACTCCTTTGTATGGAGTAGTATCCCGTGAATGTCCATGTCCTCGTGCTGCTTTTGATGTGTGTTATCCATCGATGCAAGCGCGAGGCATGTGGCCGTAGCACAGTCAGCGTCCCATGTCTTGCGGACTTCAATATCCGCAACTGAGGATTTTGGGCCTGGGACGGGCGGGGCTGAAGCCGTGAGGATATATGATACTTTATCATAAGTCAAGGCGATCTTCAGATTCCTTAGCCAGTCTTTATAGTTGGTCCCATTCAGTTTGTTTTTATCTAGTAGAAGCTTAAGACCAGTCATTGGTATCTGCCATTAAGAGAGAGAAAAGAATACACTCAGCGAAAGCTCTTGCATAGATTAGATTGGTTTATTATCTTGTCTAATCGATGTTTCCCACTGCTTTTTATCAAGTTTTTCTTTCAAACCTTAAAAAGAAAAACTAGCCAGGATTAATTACAGTCTACAACTTCGCTAACCGTTCAGCCAGGCCAGTGTTGGTACTTTGAGGGAGGTTCCCCGTGCTTTCGCACGGACCTAATTAGAGTAAACCTCGTTTTCCCAGAGGCGGAGCCCCGTTAACACCTTTCTAGACACCTAATGAGTTAGCTAATTGTAAACTGTAAAACTCTTCTAGGAGCAACTATTGCCCACAGTGGGATCGGGATCCAACCATCATATGGAAGGTATGCAATCTCATTGCAAATTTCAACACTTGAAATTCCCGATGTAATTTTTACCCCTAGTACTTATGACCTTAACTATGGTCAACAAATCATAAGTACCAGTCAAGTTCTACTCGTCATTTCTTGATCAATTAGACCCACCCATATGACCCTTAACTATGGTCAACAAAGTCGCATGAATGTCCTAATTAATCTGCATCATATGCAGTGTAGGAAGACATCACTTAGCTACCGTACACTACGCCTTAACTAAAGTCAACAAACGTAGCACGAATACTAAGTACTCTACTTCCTAAAATGACGGAGGGTTGCGAATGATTTTTAAGAAAATCTTTAACGCTTTGAACTTGATATCGTTGTAGAATCAAACAGTTTTTCAAAAGGAGTGGCTTAAGCCCCGCAGTTTTGAAATGTAGCTTTTTCATAAATAGCCGAGTAGTTTTTAAATCCGATTCTACAACATCTTTTTAGGTTTATTTTCTTTACATTAATCACATTAATGTAATCCCATCATTTAAGTCCTAAAGGCAATCATAGAAAAGAAACGAAAATAACACGTACGCTTATGCCATCCGCATTCGCCGCAATGTTCCGTTATGCACCGTTAGGTTACTTAACTAACGGCATACCGGGACGGGACTAGCGCGGGTGTAAAACATAAGCAACGTCTACTATATATCATATATATAATATGTCATTCGTCTCAGATATCACAGAACACAGGCAGCAGAAACATAGATATAATGTGGGATATCCTAGGACGTCCGTATTTAGTACTTAGCCAGAATAGATAATACGGATTCCATAGTCGTGATGAATAGCCAAGCCCACACCCTGGACCCCTACGAGAGCGGCAAGTGACCCTACCAATCCTGGAGTTTAGGAGACCCGGTCTCGACTCCTCGAGATGGTCTCCCACTGAACCCCAGAACCCGGTCACCTGTGCTCCCCTCCTTGGGTCCATCCTAATGCGGAAAAGTAAATAATATACAACACTGGTGACACAACCGCAACCTGGAAGTGCCCCAAATAAAAGAATATTACATTACATTTGAATTTACATGAATGAAAATATAAAGCTCTCATCTCACAAAACCCCCGGCTATTCAATCGCGACAATCCTACACATCATATCTCAGCAACACATAATATCACATATCATCAACGTAAGTAAGTATGCGTACCCCGATTGTCATTGATGTATAGCAACGAAACCGGTGATATCAAACATACTACACTTACGGTCACAGAAAAGAAAGTGTAAAACTACAATATTTGGAATCCAGATTCTCTTTAGACATCATAAATGCGAAATATCACATATTTCGTATTTCATGCCTACACTATATGAATTCCACATATTGTATCACATTCCAGATAAACAGACAGTATTAAAGTTTTCGAACGAACTATCAAGCACCCAAAATTCACTAAAGCTCAACACTTGAGCAGGGTTCAAAAATCCGGAGTGTGACACAGTAGCGGCGGTCCAGCCGTAGAAGGGTCAAGCCAACGCCTCACATGTGGCATGCCGTACTGCCCCAAACCCTAGGGTTCAAAGGGCAGTTCGAGACGGTCACATAATCGAGTTAAGGTTTGTTGTCTTCTAGAGGGACCACCGCAAAAAGACTTGCACGCATCTCCAAACTATTTAAACCCCGTGAATATTGAGTAAATGATATTCGTTCAAACACTTCAATACTTTCTAGTTTACCCGGAAAAGAAAACGAAATGAAAATTCCGATCGAAACCACGAGTCCAAAAACATCTCCAGAATTTTTCAACAGCAGATTCAGATTAAACATACTCAAAATATACTATAGCAGGTAAAGAAAAACACTGTGCAAAAAATGGTCAAAGATCCTTTTATATAGTCGCGAATGCGCGGCCTAAGCTTTCTTATGCCGCGCTTCCGCGGCCAAAAGTACTGTTCATGGGGTCGGATTTTCCAGATTGTCTTATATTTACCTGCTCTAATTTTTGAGAATTTTTAATTCTAAAAAAAGTCAGTTTTTTAAAAATTTCCAGAGAGCACCTTTAAAAGTCGTATTTTGTTTCGATCGGACTTTTTACTTCGCAAAAAGGTCGCCTAATGTTCTAGGTCGGCT
Source organism: Agapanthus africanus (assembly GCA_030015575.1). NCBI lineage: Eukaryota > Viridiplantae > Streptophyta > Magnoliopsida > Asparagales > Amaryllidaceae > Agapanthus > Agapanthus africanus. The sequence continues at coordinate 330,544,528 of CM057345.1, read as the reverse complement.
CTGATACCAATGTAAGGTTAGTATAGCACCCTATGAAGAGTTTTGAAGCATCACATGACCCAAAGTTTTGATTTTTAAGGTGCTAAACTAACATGCAAGTGGATCGATCCTAGAAATTAGGGTTATCAAACTAAAAGTAAGTAAAGATTAGGGTTTGAAGGCTACAACCTTTATAGCTCCCGTTTTTGCTTCACTCCTTAGGCTTTTTGGGTGTTGGATGAAGGTCCGCTTGTACTCCTCCCACGTCCACGACGATCCACCCGGAGTTTTCCCGTCCAAGATTGCAACTTTGAAAAACAAAGAGAACACTCTAATCAAGTGAGCTAGACTTGATTAGAATGAAGTTGTGGCTATGGATCTCACTTCAAAATCTTATTTTTATGAGTGATTCACTCTCTTGTATGAACTAGAGAGCAAAAGCATGGAGGTTGATGAAGATGGTGGATTTTTAGAAGAAGAGAATGAATTATCTTGTGAAAGAGAAAAGAAAAATAGCTATATATATTTTCCTCTCTCTTAACCAACCATGGTTAGATATATAGATATCATTTTATTTTAAATTAAAAGCATGATAAGAAAATAAACTATGGGTTAAAAGTTAGGTGAGAATGGTTGAGTTAGAAGAGTGTAGAAACTCTTAAGTGATTTAACCCATTTTTCATTTTCTTTTGCTTTAATTTAAATCCAACAATTATCCAAATATAACCATGGTGTAATTCTTATACATCCACCATTCTCATTGTATAAACAACCATGATAGAATTTGATGTATGTATGCATGTGTGCTTGCACATCAACATGTGCATGAACAAGAATGAATGCACACATGCATGCATACATCCAACATAAACAAGATAGGATTTGTAGTGGGAAACTAATGATGAATCAACACTTGATTCACTAATCCGGTCATATCACATATGACCCGACCATTAGCAAGCCGCCCAATTAATATACGGTATCCTATACACGCATTTTAATCGGGTCCAAGCGCATATCGCTTACGCACACCACAACGTTTCGCCTGGACTAGGTAACTCCTATGTGGGACTCTAAGACTCGTCAATACGCCGGCAGTGGGTGATGATCATATCAAGCACCCCCAAGCCGCAAGCGGTCAGCCAAACGTAACGGCCACCCGGGTATTGAGCGATAAGAAGAAAACAAGCGAACCTGTTACAACTCCCGTCGAGCCATCCGGCAACACTACCGTACAGTCCGGTCTCTTCGTCAGATATGCTGCATATCGAGCCTAGGGATGGTCACGTCGACCCCAATAACTCAATAAGTCGTGTCGGTGAATGGTCTATAACAGATCGAGAAACTACTGATAACACTTACCAGCAAATCTCAGCAGCCCTGGCCAGGGACTTGCTGTTATAACCAGTCGAGCACAGCACAGCATCAACTCCCAATACCGGGAGAGACGAAACCCCTCCTATCGCTCATTGCCTTCGTGTGTCTCGGGACTGTACCCAACGGCCACCTGTTTGCACGACTCAGTAGAGCCGTGGTAGGGTGGCAATCAAAGTACAGTGGGAGAACACACAAGACTCAATGACGATCTCGGGTCTACAGACTAACCTGTACCGGTGTCACCTGAGAACTGCTATCCGACGATAGATATAATTCCATATAGGAGTTCTCGGTGAGTCCGTCCAGTGTACCCAGTCAGCACTGAGCACCCGTATATGATCTTGATGTCAAACATCGATGAATGTGGGAACATCCATCGCCCATCACATGGGTCTAGTATCATATACGCTAGTCTACTCTGGTATATCGATGCCCCGTCTCGATACACCTCCGACTAGGGACATTTCAGGATATGCTTATAGACTACAAACGTCCCACTAGTATGATCTCTATCATAATCAGAGTAGTCAAGGAGATATCCTTGGGGCTTTATCAGCATGTATGAATGAATAAAAGCATGATCAAATCAACATGTCAGATAAATAATAACCAGATAGCATACTATCATGTCGAGCAAGAATGTAAACTGAATATATATATACATGTATAGATACATCCACTATCACATAATGGCCTCTAGGGCATACATATATCCAACAGCCGGTCATGTTCCATCTTTTCGGGACGTGACAAAGTTGGTATCAGAGTGTTAGGTTTTACCTTCGGAGCGTAGGATGACCTTTGGTTGATGGAATAGGTGACTAAAGTAGAGTGACGTACCGTGGGTATGTTCCGCGGCATACTTACGATACGCTACTCCACTTAAGAAGCCTTAGGATGTACATTTCTTTGTTCAGTATTATATTCATTCCTGATCTAGCTTCATCGATACCAGTTACGGTTTGCTGCCACGATTACGGGCAAGGAGAGCTACGGTTAGAATTGCGGTCAGCACAAGCTCGTCACGAACGAGGACTGTCCAGGGCGTAATTTTGGCGACACACGATTGCGGAGATGTGTCTTTTTACTGTGTTTCCGCACCACAAGCATTTGGCGGATCGCCTTTATGAGGTTACTCGGACGTGTCGATTTGCACTAGAGGATTGAGCCGCTGATAGAGGCCAGCCAGATTTTGATGACCGTTGATATATTGCCTATTCATGATGATTGAGGCACGGTTCAGCGTGCAGACGAGTGAGCCCGTTATTGCTGCGAACGACGAGATATCGCCCCAGATATTGGAGCTATTGTAGTACGAGTTGTACTAAGAGATGATAGAAGGTCGCTAGTCACCGAGGATGAATGACTAGGACATGTGGTTCGTTAGCTACCCCGATGCGAGGTCATCAGATAGATTGATTCCAGCTAGAGACGACTTCACGCGGAGACGTTGATAGTCGACAGAGACGATCGAATATCAGAAACCTATTATTCCAAGTTTAAAGTAGTCGGAAAGATATGCAGGCAATTCTATGGTCCCTCTAGAAGAATGAAACCCTAACTCGACATAATGACCGTGTGAAATCCTTTGAACCTTCGGGTTTGCGGCAGTTCCACGGCGCCATTAGTGAGGCTTGGGTTTGCCCTTCTACGGCTGGACCACCGATGCTGTGGTATGTACTCGATACTATTAAACTGTGCCCAAGAGGTTGAGCTCTTGGGGGATTATGAGGTTTTGACGACTCGATCGGATGGCTCGACTTAATTCGGATGCTAGGTGGTGAGATGCATTTCTTGGGAGACTCTCGATACGAGGATAGCCGTTGGAGCTCAGTCCATGCAGCCACGACGAGACGAGTCCGAAGCGGTCGACATTAGAGAAAAATGGAGTAAGAGGTTCGTATAAGATCTGGATATGATGACGTTCCCCTCCGCCGACATCAGAGATGCGATGCGCATGCCGAGGCAGAGTACTGGATATACCTTCCAGAAGGAGTCGCGATAGGTATGCAGCCGTTCCGGAGCAAGATGCATATATAAGAAAGGACGATGACTTCCGGACAGTTGGCAGAGACGGGACATGGAAGAGACCATGAGCAGGATTCCTTCCAGGACACTGCTGCAATGATACTTGCACCCAGGATCAGATGTGTCATGTGCATTCAGAGAGCCAGAGGCCGACGCCAGTGATATGCTGTCTTACGAGTGGTCGTGATGATTGACCGGGAGATGACAAGAGACGTGCCAGAACGGGATCATCCCCGTTAGCACACCTGACAGGGCCGATGAGCCGATGGACCGAGAGATTGGTAATTCACAGTGAAGACCTTGACCCAGGTGTGGTCATTGTTATGCACACCAGCAGGCCAGAGTTCATGATCATCGACGAGACATCCCACTAGTGACCGCGACAGTTGGCCTGAGATTCTTAGAGGATGCGCTTGAGCGGTACTATTCCGCCATTATTGATTTCGATGTTTTGGGTGATTTATTCGCAGGATTTGATTTTGATGATTGAGGATTTACGATCTTTGCACAGTGTTGCACTTGATATCGTTTTCGTGCTTTGGTTTCACATGTTTGTGATTTTACGATTTTAGACATTTGAGTTGATTTTGTGCGTATGCACGCACACGATTTGGTTCCTGCACTCTGTATAGTTTATATATGCTTGCAGTGCAGTGATACGCCTTTTGTGCACTTAGATGCACTGGACTTCGATTTCGATTATGATACTCGATATTTGTTTTGTGCACTTTGTGCACCTGATTTGATTTTGCGCATGTTCGGCGCTTGATATTAGATTTCATGATTTCGTGCATGATGGATGCCCCTGGTTTTGGGTTTTCGCGCATATTGAGCGCATGTTTTGAGATGCGATTTTGGTGCACACATGATGCACTAAATCGAGATTTTTTTTCGTGCATGTCAGATGCACCTGATTTTTCTGTCAGGCACACACGTTGCCTACGACAGATGCTTTGTGCACACCCGATGCACTTAGATCTTGTTTCTGTGCACTTGTATGGCACGTATATGGATTTTGATCGTCGTGCGCACCAGACGCACGTAGTATTCATACGCGTATTTTGGGATTGATTTCTTACAGAGCAGTATGTTTTTTTTAATGATAATTGCGATGTGTTTTCGTACTAAGCAGGACTAGTCAGAGGACAGTAACTGAATGTATTTTGGCATGCATTGCTTCCAGATGTTTTAACGATGTATATCATGTTGGTTTTTATATTAGATCTTGACATTGATATCTTCTCCATGACTCCGAAGATTGCGGGATACGGGATGGAGTTTGATTTTGAGTTATAGGCTCATTTTTTTTTCATGCGCATGCGTTGCGCTAAGATTTGTTTTATGTATTTATGATTTCGGAGCCCCGGCGATTTGATGGTTTTGACTGAAATATTTTAGTATTTGGGGGAAGTTTTAATTTAAATTCGGGGACCGAATTTCTTTAAGGGGGGAAGATTGTAACGTTTTGAAAATCGTTTCGGTGAAATTTCGAAAAAACGGTAAAATAAGGGGGTTTTCTGTAAAAAGTCAAAATACAAATATCTTTATTATAAAATTAAATATATATATTCTAGCTATGAAATTTCTAGTATTTGGTGTTTATTGAGCCACTGGTGAAATTTCAAATTTTCCGAAAAATTTTCCGAAATTAATTATTTTAATATTATTTTAAGCCGTCACTAATACATTTAATTAGGGAAAATTACAAATTGGAATGAGTTGAAAAAAATTTTGTGTATCATAAAACATTAAATAAAATTTTAACATGTGGTTTTTGAAATGAAATCGTTTGCCAAAACGGTTTAGAAAATATCGAAGAAAAATGCTTTTTTCGGTGAAATTAGTGTAATGGAAGTGGGTTACTACACTTATCTCTTTTTCTCACCCAAACAAAACCCACACCCATTCCCCCAACATGCTTTGGCCGGCCCCCTTGATCAGCCCGACAATCTTGGGCCTCCCATTTCACACATTAAAGCATTGAAAAGAAAAGAAAATGAAAAGGTTTATGAGAGAAAAAGTTGTGTGTTGACTTGGGGGTGTTTTATCTTGACTTTGACTTCTTCCCACACCCTCCACACACACCACAAACCCCCCATCCTTGCTGGCCGAGCCCTCACCTGCAAAATCAGCAACAACCCCTCTTCTTTCCTTCTCTTTTCCCTTCAAAAATTCACCCAAAAATGCTTCAAAATCCACCATAAATTCAAAACTAAATCCAAATCCAACTCCTACCCATTTTAGCTTACCCTAACATGCATGGATCTAGGGAACAAGATGGCAATTTGAGGGGCTAGATTTCAAGTTGGATCAATGAGTTGTGAGGTATAAAAATCTTGACCTTTTTGTTGAATTGTTGATTAATGCTTGTGTTAGCTTAATTAAGTGTTAATTAGGTTTTATATGGGTTCAAATTGCATGATTGGAAAATTCAAGAATATGGTTTGAAGCTAATTTGGGTTTAACCATCACTATTAGGATAATCAAGTGTAGATTATCATCTTGTGGAATTGTAAAACCCAACCTAATTGTTAGTTTGCAAATAGTTAGGTTGATATTGTTATAATTAAGCTATATTGCTAACTAGGTTTTAGAAATTTAATTAAAATATGGGATTAAAGATCTAATTAGGTTTTTCATGACTTCATTAACATTATTAAGTGTAGTTTAACACTTTAGTTCATGGAAATCCAACCTAAATTGTGGTTTGTGCATTTTGCTATAAAATTGTTAAAATTTAGGTATTTTGTAAACTAGAATTTTAGAGGTTTTGGAATTTATGAGATTAAATTATGGGAATTGTTTTTATGACTTAATTAAGATATTTAGTGAATATTGTGGCCGCTAGATTTGTTTATACATCGAGTTTTGTACTAAAACGGCGAATTGTGCTTGCTAGATTTTCGGAAAAATGACTTTTTAAGTGAAATTGGGGTTTTTGTGAGTTTTAACCTATTTTATATTAAAATTAGTGTTCGTGAATGTGCAAATGAGTGTATTTGGGTTTTCTTCGATGGTTTGACGTTTGTACGCCGACGTCGAGGGTTTTTGGGTTGATTTGTGAAAGCAACCATAGGTTTTGACCTATGTGGGATTCACATGTCGTTTTTGGGTCATGGATCGGATTTTAATGCGATACGGTGCGTTATGATATGTAGGTACCCCATGTGGACTTCGAGAAGACAAGCAAGCGCGTGGCGACGTCGGTACCGGCGAGCGAGGACCAGGTGAGTAGATTTATATCTACGGGGAGAAGTCGGGTGGATGGCGTATAGCACCCCCGCAGTCCGTGGTGGTGTATACGGATGCGTATACACACCAACAATTATTTATATGTTATTTGGGATTAATAACGATATTTAGGATGGATATTGATGTGTTGGATTATTTTAGTGTTGCGAACCCTAGGGTAGTGTTGCACTACACATACACACATACATACTTGCATACATTCCTATTTATATGTGCTCATGTGATTCTTTATAGTTATGTGTTCACATGGGTATGGGACTATGTGTTCACATACGGATTTGAGGATGATACTTGGGATTGAGCTGAGTCGATGAGATTTGTTTTGTGGTTGTGATATCGGTGATATGGCAGGATTCGTACTTGAGGTACGTCCTGGTGTTATAGCGGATCTTGGGGCGGCGATACGGGTGAATAGTGTTATAAATAAAATGGTCGACATGTGATCGTGATATGAGGCATGATATGCTAGGATATTGATATTAGGCCGTATCGGGCGATGTATACCCCTTGATGATGATATGTGCTGACGATATCGGTTTGTACGAGATTGTCGATCAGTAGTCAGATCATGAGTATATTGAGGATATTAGTATTGTACTAGACATAGGTCAGTACCCTAGACTATGATCTTGGATAAAAAGGATACCAGAGGAATAGGGTGAGGAATATGATATTGACCCGTACCCAGATTTGGGGATGCCGTACGAGCTATATTTTGAAGATTGATCCGCACTCTTGACTTGGGATGTCTGGTTATGGATATGATATTATTGAGGTGGGATCACCGACTATACATATACAGGTATGTATATGTATCGACTCAGATGATAGGCGGTTTCCTTACCTGTAGTTCAGCTTGTTAGTTCAGCCGTATAGTTTAGTGTAATTGTTAGATTAGATTAGACTCCTACCTATTTCAAAACTAGCGGATCGTGGGTATTTTAAAAGACAGGTCAAGGGATCTACGGATATTTCAAAAGACGTATCCTTTCTTAAAAAAAACCACCGTAGCCCTATTTTCAAAACCCCGTGATTCGTATTATTTCAAATGGCACCATTGTTTAATATTTAACTCCCGCTCATTTTGGTTGCTCGCTCCGCATCGCATATTTACATTGTTATTTCATATTGCATTGTTGACATTATACTGTTAGGACACCAGCACCATTACCGATGATGCATATGCATGTACCACATACACTTACTTGCCGGCTCACACACATCTTCATCGGTAATTACCATGTCACGTACACCTTAGAAAATATTATTGCTTGACATAGCCTGTTAGCTAATAGTTAGACATGATATTAGCGTACTTGCCTTATATGTTAGTTTAGACATTGTAGTTATTACCTGCTACTTCATGCATACTGTTATTCATTGTTATGCCGCATTCATGGATTCTCATGCATCTATTCACTATTTTACGTGTTATTGAGGTTTTGGATTCGGATTTCCATGAGATTTTTCTGGATTTGGAGGAAAACCGCAAAAACATAAATAAACCTTTTCTCTCTTTTAAAATAAAAAGTGTGGTTTTCCCATGATGTATGAGTCGTCCACCATGAGTTTGCTGATGGATTTCGAGACCCGATTCGAGGAGACGGATGAACCGTTTCGGGTACATGGTGGACCCGGTAAGGTACCCCGGGGCAAGAAGCGCGTGATGATGACGATGTGAGCCTGGCAGGGGAGCACTACCTACCGGTGATTTTACCCGACGTGTCGGATATCCGGAGGATACTGTCGTGGTCTTGAGATAGATGGTAGGGGCCGGTATGGATTGACGGCGCCCTAGATATTGTGATTGAGACATTGAGATTTCGAGATATTGAGGTACAGAGACTGTGATACAGAGATATCGAGATATTGGGATTACGTTTTGTGCCGATGCTAGGCACTGTTTTATGCTGATTTCATTATGATACCTCATTTTAAAAATACAAAGGAAATCTCACTAAATTATGAAAACAGTTCTTCATTTACATGTATTCTGTTTTCATGCTTTCATACCTCATTCATATGATAGATTGCTACCTGAGGCACTGACACGGGCACATGAGATTACACTCGGGTTAGATATTTACCCTAGCCTTGTTATAGGTTGCATGTTATATATATAATTGAGGCTATATTATGATCTTTGACCTAGGTTGCGTTATTTATGCGATTTCTTTCCGTAGATGTTTTTCTATTCACGAGTTGGCAACTCAACCCCGTTGTGCCCCAGTTTCTTGCAGGTTTGCCGTACAGGTTTCATTACGGCTTTGCGGGCATAGTTTCCTTCGGGTGATTTACTAGTAGGTGGGTTTACTTGTATCGTACCCCCATTATTTATCTTGTATATCATTATTCCGTTGTATCTAGAAGTTCCATCAACCAAACATGTATTTATTTTTGGGATAGAGACCAGTGAGGTTATTCTTTCGACCTTAGAGTCTCGCGTTTTATTTCTGTGGTTTTCTTGTGGCCTTGAGTTTCCTTTTGAGTTTTAATCCTCGCCCTTGGCGTTGTATATTATATTGCTTGTGTGGTTGTGACCGTCGATTGACGAAGAGCTAGCTCCCGCTTGGGGATGCCTTTTTATTGATTTCGTATACTATTCATGTTGTATCCCGTTTGGGGGGCCAGTATTTACAAAGGAAACTCTACCGAAATTTTCGGGAAATATTTGATGTTTTTTTTAAAACCGCATAATTCGTCTTATGCTATTAAAACTACTTGTTTTAAATTGGTTTTCCTTCACTCTACTACTTTTCTTAGTTTGGATTTCTGGGTTTTCGGCTTACTTAGATTACGTACGCCTCGAGACGTTTCGTAGTTTATGTGCCGGTCATGTTCCATCTTTTCGGGACGTGACACATATGCATGGAAGTATGAGGATATAATAAAAATCATGGAACCTGAGTGCCTAGCATCGACACTCGAAAATATCATGAAACCTGTGCCTAGCATCGGCACGTAAATCCTCATCTATCAGGCGCTGTCACCACGACTGGCCTTGATAAGTACGCATCATACGCTATCACGAAGTCCCGAGTGCCCAACTTCGACCCTCGAATTCTGACGTATCCATACGTACATAACTCCGATCGGTATCCCTACGATAACCGCCGAGTCCAAATACTATCACCGGTAGGTAGTACTCCCCTGCCAGGCTCACCGTCTAACATATACGAGTCTTCTTGCCCCGGGGTACCTCACTGGGTCCACCATGTACCCGCAGACGGTGCCTACCGCTCCTCGAATCGGGTTTCACATGCCACTCTCAGAACCGAGAAAACACATGGTGGACGCACTGAAATATCATATCAAGGGTAACCGGGTTTTTAAAACAATATATATATATATTCTCTTTTAAAATACCCACGGTTCCCAAATCCAAAAATATCATGGAAACAACATATCTCAATGCGTAAAATCAAAAGCATGATGTATGCGACATATAACCAAAATGTAAGCATATCAGTATATCATGCAACATGGAGTAGCAATATGCACCTAATTAGGGAAGACCGCTTCTTTAAAATGAATCAGTTTTTAAAAGTATCTTGCGGTTCCCAATCCGCGAATCAAGCCAGAATCATCTTTGTATGCGCAATATGTAAGTGTACAAGTATAAGTGTGCAACAGGTAGGTGCACGAGTATGAGTGTACAATATGTGAGTACACGAATATGCATGTACAATAGGTATGTGCACAAGTATGGGTGTACGCTATGTAGGTACACAAGTATGAATGTACAATAAATATGTGCACAGGTATGGGTGTACAATATGTAGGTACATGAGTATGAATGCAACAGTACTACAGTGTAGTGACATGGCAATTATCGATGATAAAGTGTGTGAGCCGGCAAATAGTGTACGTGGAACATACGCATCATCGATAATGGTGCTGGTGTCCTAACAGCATGATGGTAATATAGCAATAAACACAAGTAATGCAATGCAAATAATATGAATATGCGGAATCAAATAATCAACGCAATAGTGAAGAATCTACATCAGTATGTAAGTGTCATGCAGTTTTGCCTTTTGAAATAAGACGAATTGGGGGTTTTAGTAAAATAAGGGCTACGGTGTTTTTAAGAAAAGATGCCCCTTTCGAAATTATCCATAGAATCCCTTTTTGCCTATCTTTAAAATATTCCCAGTTCGTTAGTTTTGAAATAGGTATGTCTCGGTTTTAGTCTAATGTCTACTAAGTAATCTACAGACCTAACTAACAAGCTAAGTAGTAGGGGTATGGAAACCACCTACATCTGAGTCGATATATATATATATATATATATAATAGTCGGTGATCCCGCCTCAATAGTATCACGTACGATACAGTATATCATATGACGTCCTCAAGTCATGAGTGTGGATCTGTCATCAATATAAAACTCGTACGGTAAATCATCGTACGGCATCCCAATAGCTGGGTACGAGTCAATATCATAATTGTCTCATCAATTATCTGGTATCCTTATCATCATATCACATGATCTGGGGCACTGATCTAGATCTAGCACAAATCGATACCATCAATATAAATATAAGTGCGTGTGTGAACACACGTCTAAAGGGCCGCTAACAATCACATGTCGTATCCCAAATACAAATCACATCATATCACCGATCTCATGGCACTATGCCCAATGTCATCGACTCATCTCTAAATATCATCCGCTATCCTCATCATCACGGTATAAGTATAGCAATAAGTACGTGTGTGCGTGTGGGTGTAAACCTGTTCTAGGGTTCGCGACTAGGAACTACACTAGTTTACTTCTAACCCTAATCTATCTATAGTACACCTAACACATCTCAAATATCCACGACGCCATAAGCTATCATAAATAAATAAATATATATATATATATATTATATATATGCTATACTAAGTATCGAACTGTGGGGGTGCTATACGCCATCCACCCGACTTCCCCCCGTAGATATAATCTACTCACCTGTATCCTGCGTGTCGATGTCGATGTCGCCTTCATCTTCTGCATCGTCTCGGATCGCCGTGGGGGTACCTACATATCACACGTATCGCATCATATTAAAACCAAATCGAACTTAATGCGACACGCGAAAACCAACACGATACGCTAAAAGGCCTATAAGTTAGAACCTATGATTGGCCTTCGCAAACAACCCGAAATCACTCGATATAGACGTACAAACGTCACACGATCGAGATAACGCACAAATACCAAAATCTGGAAATCAAAATAAGCAAAACCAAAACTGAATTCAATCCAGCAACCCAAGAAAATGGTCCCAGATTTTGTCTCAGGCCAAATAAAGGCAAGCAAACAAGTCTAGAGTGATGTATAGGGTGTATGTGACCTACAGTAGAAGCCTGGACCCTACCCTACACTAAATGGCCGATCCCCTTAACTTTCAAAACTGGCTTGGCCAGCCCAGGTAGGGAGTTGGGTGCTCTTCTTCCTAGGGTGGTCTCCTGGTGGTCTAACTAGGCTCCTGGTGTTGTTTATTTTCCTTGTATTGACCCCGGATCACTCCAGATTCACCTGCACGCTCTAAACACTCACAAACCGACATGGACTGTTCTGTTTTTGGGTTCCAGATCTTGTATGGTGTTGGATCTGGGTTCATAACACCAAGGGGGTTCAAGGGTCACTAATAGGGCTAAACTACACTAACACAATTCAATTTATCCTTAACCCTCTCTAGGTTTGTCCAAAGTGCACAAAATCACACGATATCGATATGAAACTTGAATTGAGGCTTAAGCACAAGAATTACAATACTAATTGTGAAGGAAATATCTCAATAGACCCTCATGAATCCTCAACAGCGCCAAAACACCATCTTTCTTGGTCCATTCCAAAGCTTGTGAGCTTGTGCACACTTTTTGTGAAATCGAAATGGGGTTTCGGGGTTGTATTCATGGTGGATCTAGGATTGAAGAGGGAGGAGGAAGAAGAGGGAGGGGGCAGCAGCAGCACAAGGAAAGGGGAGAGAGAAATGAGATGATAAAATGATGGGGTAAGGGTCAAACAAGTCAAAAGAGTAAAACCCATACCTACCTTTCTCTCTCCTAATCATTCTTTACCTTTTTCTTTTCTTTTCTCCTTATCATTCTCACTCAAAGGTCAACCCCAATCAACCATGCTAAAATGAAGAGAAGGCAAAGAAACAAATGAAACACAAGTGTAGAAATGATATGTGCATGTTTTGCCCAAAAGCGCTAAAAATCGAATTAGCGATTTTTAATCGCGATTAGCATTAAGATAGCATATAATAAATCATAAAAACTTAAAAATGGCATAATTCCACAAAATACCCTATTTTAGAATTTTGCATAATTTTTTCAAAATTTTTCACATTTATCGGTATTTAATTATAAATTTAATATTAAAATAATCAATAAAATAATATTAAATTATAAAAATTCTCAAAAATAATATTTTATTATTTTGAAATGTTAGAATCTTCCCCCCTTAAAGAAATTCGGTCCCCGAATTTAAATTTAAACCCCTAAATTCTAAAACATTTCAATAAGAAGTCCAAGTCGTCGGGGCTCGGAAATCATCAATACATAAAACGCATCATAGCGTAATGCATGCGCATGAGTAATGAGAAGATAACTCAAAAACAAAGCTCCGTTAAGCATCCCGCAATCATCGGAGTCATGGTAAAGACACAAATGTCAAATCCAATACAAAACCAATATGATATATATCAAAACTATACATGTAATTAGCTGAAGTAAATGCATGCCAAATCTTTTTAAGTCGCTGTGTGATGCGCATAACACTGCACAGTGGCGGACGTCCATTATAATAAACCCATATATATATATATCCTTTGTTTAATATGCCCGTCCCGCCGTTTTGAAAACAATTTAGAAGGATTTCCTTGTTTTAAACGTTTCGTGTCATATCAGACACGTAGGTATATACTGAGACTATAGCTCGCTTTTTGGAAATCCCTTCGATAACTCTCAATGCATGCAAAATATATCCAGGTACTGTCCTCTGACTTGTCCTGCCCAGTATGAAAACACATAGCAATATCGTAAAAAAAATGTACTGCTCCATAAGGAATCAATCCCAAGAATGTATGTAAGAATACTCTGTGCGTCTGGTGCGCACGGAAACCCAAAATCCAAATATGTTCCATACAGGTGCACAAAACAACATCTAGGTGCAATGGGTGTGCATCAAAACATCTGTCATGGGCTACGTGTGTGCCTGACAGCAAAATCAGGTGCATTTGACATGCACGAAGAATCCCGATTTAGCGCATCTGGTATGCAATAAAATCATATCTCAAATCATGCGCTCAACACGCGCGAAAATCCAAATCAGGTGCATCCATCACGTACGAATAAAATCTAAATCATGCGCATTCAACATGCACGAAATCACGAAATCCAATACCAAGCGTCTAATATGCGCAAAGTCCAAATCAAATGCACGTAGTGCAAGAAATCAACATCTAAACACTAGGTGTGCATGTAAACGATGCCGAAGGCATAAGTCAAATCGCATGCACAACACAGGCATGAAATCAAAATCAGCATATGGAATGACATCAAATCGAAGTCAGATGCAACCGTAGTACACAAAATATAAATCCGGTGCAATAAAGGCACGAAATATAAATCTGGTGCGTTAAACGCACAAAACATAAAACTGGTGTGACAACGCACGAAATGTAAAACTGGTGCATCCTGTGCACAAAACCCAAACAAAAACTCAAATGCGTAATAGAAACACCGAGTGTACCAAGGTGTAAAAATCATAAACGTGTGCAACTGCGTGCACAAAACACATATTAATGCACTACAAGCACATATAAGCTATACCGAGTGCAAGAATCAAATCGTGTGCGTATCATATGTACAAAATCAACTCAACTGTATGAAATCCATGAAGTCATAAGTAGGTGCAGCCGAGGCACGAAAACGATATTGAGTGCAATATTGTGCACAAATCAAAAATCAACACAACGGTGTGTAAAACACATTTCAAGTGTACTAACTATGCGCAAGATATAAATGCCCAGTAGGTGCAACCATGGTGCATGAAAACAAATATCATGGAACTCAGCCATCAAGACCAAGTCATGCGAATAAATCGTCCAAAATACCGGAATCCAAAGTGACGGATACGTGATAATCGAATCACAAAATCACAAAGATATTTTGCCCAAAAGTGCTAAAAATCCAATTAGCGATTTTTAATCGCGATTAGCACTAAAATAGCATATAATAAATCATAAAAACTTAAAAATGGCATAATTCCACAAAATACCCTATTTTAGAATTTTCCATAATTTTTTCAAAATTTTTCCCATTTATCGGTATTTAATTATAAATTTAATATTAAAATAATCAATAAAATAATATTAAATTATAAAAATTCTCAAAAATAATATTTTATTATTTTGAAATGTTACAGTAGGGTGGCATCCTAGTGTCCAATATAGGTCAATGGTATTGTTTGTTTTTCCAGAAAAACTCCCGGTTCACTCCAGATTCCCTGTAGGCCACCAATTACACACAAAACCGACATTTTGAAAATTCAAATCCAAGTTTGGTTTATTTTTGTTTGGTCTAGGTTTGTAACACTAAGAGGGGGGAGTTTAAGGTCACCAAATACTCTCAATTTCACCCTCACAACTCAAGAAAAACCCTAACCCTCACTACAATTTTTCAAAAGTCACAAAAACCCTAACCTTGCTAAACAAATTCTAAACATGCATATTTGCTAAAGGAAGTGGATTACTACACTAAGTGTGAAGGAATTACCTCATTAGGAACACCCTAGAATCCTCTGGAGCTTAAAATCCAATTTTTCTTGATCTCCCAAGCTCGTAGTGAGCTTGTGCATGTTTTTTGTGAAGGGAAGTATGTGTTTTGATATGGATTTAGGGGTGAAGTGGGGAGTTTGAGGAGGGGGGAGTGAGAGGGCAGCCATGAGAGTTGAGGGAGAGAAAGAATGATGAAGATGAAGACATGGTCAAATGACCCCTCACTCTCTCTCTCATGCCCATACCTTCCTTTCTTTATTCATTTCTTTTTCTTTTCTTTTCTTTTCTATTTAAACAAAAAACAAATAAAACCCATATACATATAAAAGGAAATCAAGATGCCATGGTCCAAAAAATGAGACAAGTGTGTAACATGACATGGTGCATGTCATGTGCACAAATCAAGCTTGATGCACAATTAGTGATAATTAATCGCGATTAGCATTAAAATGGAATATAATTAATCATAAAAATTTATAATTTGCTTAAATCATATAGAACGCCCTCATTTCAGTAATTTCTATAATTTTTCAAATATTTCCCAATTTATCGGTATTTAATTATACCGTATTATAAAAATATTCATAATATTTATTATTTAATTATAAAAATTCCCAAAAATAATATTTTGTTTTTCTGAAATGTTACATCGGATCATCAAAATGCAAATAAAAAACAAATGACATCGAAGTACACCCTCTTCAATGTCGAAAGGTGTCTATACACCCGGAACTGGCAGAGCAAGGATTACCACTTGCCTTCTGCCTGCGGTCTAGCGTTCTCTGTCTCTGAATTCTTGTTCTTTCTATGGATCACTAACACCACAGCCTCTTTATAAAATCGTCTTGTGAGGAGCAGCGACGCAAACAGTCCTATGCTGATACTTCTCAAGACACTTCCTTGCCAAGTAGTCCCGTTTATCGCAATGCCATATGACGACGACGGCGATCTCTAATATCTGCGTGGGCACCAAGCAACTGACCCTGGGTTTAATCTCAATCATTATAGAATCCTGGAAAGAACTCGTCATGGTTCCTGCCGATCTCATCTATCCAATCTTCCTGGAACTAGCACTCCTTAATGAATCCACTTCCGTTTCGGAACAACTGCAATCTCATCAAGATTTTCCCCTGAAAGTGGGGTCGTACACAACGCCTCTGTATACATATTGAATCTCCAGTATCGACGGGGAAGAACAACTGCGCAGAGAGACTTCACACATCTCTTAATCCATTACTCTTCAGTATTGATCAAATAATGAGCATATCGCGATAGTTACGCGAATTGCAAGTCATACTCGGCTATGATCAAGCTCGAAGTCTTACATAAAAACTCGAAAATATGAACCCGACACCTCTGACTCTCTGTGGAAGAATCTGGCTAAGCACACATTCAAGAACTCGTCCCAATTCTTCGGAGGAAAGCTCACTAAACGGTCTCTCTCGAGTGGCTCATATCAGGTCTGAGCAAGACCCATCAAAAGAAGCTAGTCAACTTCACCGATCTCGCATCGGAGTGCCACAACGAATTAAATATCCTAGCCATCATACCTATGAATGACTAAGAATCCTCTAGCCTATCTATAGCCGTAAACATCGGTGTCTTTTAGTTTCATGAACTCTGGAAGCGACACCTCGCTAATCTCAGTAACGGTTGGTACAACTGTCTGAATAGTAGGCAACACAATGATCTTCGGAGTAGGATAAACATCATACCTCCAAGTCCGGCTGGTCTCCAGCAATGACCCGACCCTCTGGTCCAGATCCTGAAGAAAACTCGCTTCAAAATTAGAAATTCGATCATATAAGGATAAACAATATGTTCCTATGTCACTGGAATATCACCCTGGTCAGTCCTCATCCCAGACAAGTCTGTCCTGACCATGTCTCTAACCGCAGCCCTCTCGGCTTGCGTAGACATGGTGACCGGAACAACCAGCATGTATCGATGATGATAGATCAACTGAACGAATAGAAGAAAAGATCTCAAGATATATATCCTAAGGTAACTTAGGCGGAGTATCGTATCGTGAATATGTTGCGGAACATACGTACGGTACGTCACTCTACTTAGTACCTACTCCATCAACCAAGGTCAACCTACGTAACGAAAGTTCGGGTATAAGACCCCTAAAGTGAAGTCTAAGTTTCGTAAGGTCAAGCCTAGGTAACGAAAGTGTATGCCTAGACTCCATAGAGTCAAACCAAGACTCGAACAAAGGTTAAACCAAATGCTCTAATACCAACTTTGTTACGACCCGAAAGTGGCATGTGACCGGCACTTAAATAACGTGGCATCTAAATACGTCGACGTGATCCAAGTAAGCCAGAACCCGAAATCTAAACCTTTTTACGAAAATACTAGAGGCAAAGTTTAAAAATAGTCATTAGATGGAACCGGTTTAAAATAAACATTTAAGTCTAAATAAGTATGTGTAATGCCTTAGGATTTCAATTAGTGTTAATTAAGCGGTAATGCGGGTTTACTGTAAAAAGTTTACCAATTCGGGTTCCTCACATTTTATAACATTTAATTAATAATTTATTTTTATTTGTTATGGGCACGCATGCACGTGTGCACGTTAATGTAGGGGTTTGTTTGTGTTAATCTAGTTTTAGCTACCATGACACTTAACCCTAATTCTAATCTTTTGCTTTAATCCTAATCCTTTGTTTTAAACTTTAACCTAAATCCTTAGATATTTCTTTTAGGTTTTGTTTTGGAGAGGAGGTGGCATGGTGACATGGTGGGCATTAATGGTGGTATTAATGTGAAGTTGTTGCAAGGTGCATTCACCCCCTTAACCTCATCTCTCTTTTTCTCTTTATTCTTTTCTTCTCTAATTCTCTCTCACTTCATCTCTTCACATTATTTTCTCATTTCTCACTTCCTTCAACTGAACACTTATCACTTCATCACTAAACTTTCACTAATCCATCACAAACTTCACAAAATCTCACCAGAATCACTTCTTTTGCCTTGATTTGCTTCTTGGATGCCTAGGAGCTTGGAAAGCTAGGATCTTTGAGTTCTTTTGGTTAGGTAATGATCTCTATATGTTCTTTATGGTGTTTTAGTGTTGTGTAGCCTTTTAGTTTCAGTTTAGATCGTTTAAAGTTAAGTTTTTGTGCAAATATCGTATTTTTAGTGTCGTTTGTGATATTTGTGATCTGCTGTGACCCCGAGAGTATACTAGAAAACCAAACAATGTAGTTGTGTTATACCTGAAACCATAGGACATCACCTGGAGTACGAATCCCTGGAGCTCGGACTCGGCTGGCGACGAGAAGGTGGATTCCGGCGATGCCGGATTTGTGTTGGAGTTTGGGTGTGGATTTTTGTAGGTATCTGTCTGCTTTGGTTTAGGTGTGTTTGGTCTTGTTTGATTTTTGGGTTTTCTCTGTATGCAAAATTTTGGATCACATAGCTAGTTTCTTGTGTTACGATTACGTGTGTTACGTTATACGACACGGTTCGTGCACTTTGTGTGGTTTTGTTCTTGGGTTGGTTTCGTGGTGTCGCTACGCACGTTAGCCACAATACGAACACTTGAGAGTATGTTTTGAGTTGGTGCGTCGGTCAAACGTAGTTGTACGTGTTTTGGGTCTATTTCTAATATATACTTGTTATATTGTTTTATGTTTTAGGTTCGCAGGAGGGGACTTCGGACGTTGCGAAGAAGGGGAAACAGGTGGTAGGCTTTACTTAACCAGGAGCGTTGGTGAGTAGATTTAACATCTATAGGGGAATCGCCCGCATGGCGTTATACGTCTGGGCTAGGGATGATATGATATTAGTCGCATATTCTATTGCATATATAGAGTTTGCGCATACACCTCATTGTTACTTGTTGTGCTTGGACTTGTACCCTTAGGACACTGCACTGTTATTGACGGCTCATGTTGCAAGCATTGATTGTATGCCACTCATACCGTCAATAATTGCCATGACACGCACAACACACATACATATAAGATATTGTTTGGTTAGGGATATTGAGACATTGATTCATATTCTTTTATGCATATGACACAGAGCATACCTGTATACTTACATGCTTACACATATGCCTTGACATTCTTACATGCTAGTTACCCATATACCTATATGGTATTGTACCATTAGTGATAGGTATATACACATATGAGACATAGCTGCATGTACATCTTGCATATATACTTATGCATATACCTGGAGGGTATTACATCATTACTGATAGGTAGATACATATACCTTTCTATATCTATGTGTTTACACATATATCTGGCTATAGCTACATGTTCACCTTTATTTGATGTTATATGGACTTGGAGAACTTAGGAACCACATGATATATATTTTAACTTGTTGCAGTTAAATAGCGGCTTTTTCTTATTATGCTCACATTACAGTTTTATGTTTCATATATTATATTCAAGGATTTCGCATTGATATATGGATTTTTCATGATGTTTTCTGGATTTGAGGACCGTAGGAGTTCATAAAATTATGCATTATTTGAAAAACCCGGTTCCTCTTGATATGATATTTCAGCAGCCACCATGAGTTTTATCGGTTCTGATATATATATACCCCATGCGAGGAGGCGTCGAGGCCGTGTGCGGGTACATGATGGGGGCCCGGAGGTACCCCTGGGCAAGACTGTCGACGGTACATGCCGATGCGCTTGACAGGGGAACCATACCTACAGGTGACAGTACCTTTGACTCGGCGGTTATCGTGGGGATACCGACCGCAGTCATGTATGTATGGATACGTTGAATTTCGAGTGTCAGAGCTAGGAACTCGAGTTTTCGGAATAGCGTATGATACGTACCTATCAGGGGGCCAGTCGTGGTGACAGAACCTGATAGATCAGTATTTATGTGTCGATGCTTGACACTTGGTTTCATGATATGTTTACTCCTTAGTATAACAGTGGAATGGGACGCTGTTATATATGCATATATATATATATATATTAATTAGCGGAGTGGGACACTAATATATATGTATACATATGTAATTTATTTACATCATCAAAATAATCTTGCAAATATACTCACTCAGGATATATGAGAGTTACTTGATATTTTGATACAGGATTTATGAGATTGACTTGATATTGGATTCAGGATTTATGAGATTGACTTGATTTGGACACTCAGGATATATGAGACTTACAGGAACTCAAAGGAATTGACGGGGGCCCGCACAAGGGGTTGATTTTTGGAAATTTGGGATTTAGATTGTCTTGATGGACTTTGGTCCTGTCATGAGGTCAGGATTCCGTGAGGATGGCATGTTTTATCGCATACTCCGCATTTATTGTAATTACATTGCTTCATGTATTAGTAGTACCCTATAGAGTACCTTTCATGACTGTTGCATTTACATACTGTTATTTTATATGCATTGCTTCATGTATTAGTAGTACCTGATAGAGTACCTTACATGACTGTTGCATACATATTGCCATTTATTACTATCGCTTGCATGCATTAGATTCGCGCTGTACGTGCATACTTACGATTACCGGCATATGTTATTTACTATTCACGAGTTGGCAACTCACCCTCGTTGTGCCACAGTGTTTTGCAGGTTGTTCCTCAAAGTAGTCGAGGCAGGGCTCTCCTTCCTATCGTATAATCTTTTGCAGCGGATACCGCTTCGCCTGACAGTGTGCAGTTTTGCTTAGGTGGGTTTTGCTGTTATCCGATGTTGTTTATTGTATATTCGTTGTCTCCTGTACTCTCCATTTACTACTTTCATGTATGACTTAGACACTTATGTGAGGACAATATTGTATATTGGTTTGTGACTTGGAGGTCTTTTATGCAGTTTTATTATGTCATCTTTTTCTTTGCTACAGCGTTGTATTTTTGTTATGGTGGTTGTTTTCCGCCTTCGGGTGTGGATTTTGCTCCCGTTTGGGATGCTTTTACTTATATTTATGTTGTACCCTTTTTGGAGGCTTGTTTTTACAAAGGAGGCGCTGCCAAAATTTTAAAGGAATTAAATTGGACTTTAAAGAATTTGTATTGAGGTTTCAAAAGCTTAAACAATGTTCCTATCTTTTACTACTTTTGATGGTTTAGATTGCTGGGTTTTCGGCTTACTTAGATTGAGTTACGCCTGTGGACGTTGCGTAGTTTAAGGGCCGTCACGTGCCATTTTCGAGTCGTGACAAAATTGGTATCAGAACGCTAGGTTTTACCTTTCGGAGTGTAGGATGACCTTGGTATGATGGAGTAAGTAGTTTAAGCAGAGTAATGTAGCGTGTGTATGTCCGCGGCATACTCACGACACGGTACTCCGCCTAAAGTGACCTAAGTACTAATTGCTTGAAATTCCTTCCTTGATGATACATACCCTTGTGATTCGATTTCCATGTTCTTATCGAATCCTTTTTCCATTTATAGCCTTTGCCGCCGATGACTATGGGGACTCAGAGTGATGCAGTGAGGTCATAGTTGACTCGGGTGGGCCGAGGACTGACCAGGATGGCACGCTCGTTGCACTGGAGCAGATGGATCTGCCTTCGACAGATCGTATCGCTAGGCTTGTGGTTGAGATGCAGGACTTGCGCCAGACGATGAGGTCATTGGTTGAGGCCAGTAGAGCGCAGCGACAGGAGGTTTCCACCCCTGTTACTCAGTTGTTCCTTGCGATCAGCACACAGTAAAGTGTTACATATACGGCACCAGTGGATGCAGCCCTAGTTGATGAGGCACGTCTTTCCGAGACTTTAAGAGTTCAAGGACAGAGGAGGGCTCATGCAGGTGTACCGGCCCAAAGATAGAGGTTCAGTCGCCATAACAGGTTTCGTGCACGTCGCCGGAGTAGCAGAGGTTTGGGACGAGGACAGTCGTTCAGCTCTCATCCCCAGGAGGGTCAGCAGTTCTTATCTAGATGCTACCGGTGCGGGAGTTTTGGTCATCAGGTTCGAGATTGTACATAGCCACGTGAGCGTGAGGCAGCTGTACCGTAGAGAGGTCATGGTCGCAGAGGATTCATTCCGAGTGTACAGGATGGCAGAGGAAGAGTTCTGACAGTTGCGGGTAGGGGGCAGACACCAGAGTTTGCTTCTACTCATCGGGAAGCGCGGGCATCCAATGCAGAGTTTTCAGGTAATCTTTTCATATGATCTTTTGTTTCGTAGGTTTGTTTAATTTCGGGATCTATGCACTCGTTTGTTTTACACACTTTGTGCTATGGTTGGGCCGAGAGTTGTGTATGCTAGATCGGCCGTTTGTTGTGTTAATTCTGTAAGCGATTCTTTTGTTGTACGACACGTATTTTGGTCGTGTGCCAGTCGGATAGGAGATAGAGATTCGTCCGTTGTTTTGATCCTTCTAGTGATGTTGGACTTGACGTTCTCCTGGGCATGGACTGGTTAGCTACGTGCTAGGCGTCTGTGGACTGCCGAAAGAAAACAATCAAGTTTTGTTTTCCCGGCGAGTCAGTTCTTGTTGTGCAGGGGGACAGTGGCGCCGCCCTCACAGCTTGAATTCTGCCTTTTTCGCTAGTCGGCTTTTGAGGATAGGATGTCGAGGATTCTTGGTTTCCATTCGTGATACCGGAGCCACAGTGGGTTTGTTGGACCGGGTTCCTATCGAGCGAGAGTTTCCGACGTTGTTCCTGATGAGCCGGTGGAGCTTAGGGAGCATAAGGAACAGCTGCAGAGTTGTTTGTTTGGGGACTTGTACGTCCAGGTGTTTCGCTTTGGGGAGCTCCTATTCTGTTCGTCAAGGAGAAAGACGGCAGTTTCAGGTCGTGTGTTGGTTGATCGTCAATTGAACCGAGTTACGGTGCGGATAGGTATCCTTTACCTCGTATTGACGATTTGTTCGACTTGCTCCACAGTGCGAGACATTTTCTAAGTTTGTTTGGGATCAGGTCATCATTGGTTGTGGGTTCGGAGTGATGGCATTCTGAAGACTTCTTTGTGTGCGCTACGGGCAGCATGAGTTTTTGGTGGTGTCGTTGGACTCACCAATGCCCTAACAACATTCCTGGATGTGATGAACCAGATTTCTTCAGGTCGTTCCTCGACCAGTGTATTGTTGTGTTATAGATGACATTCTGGTCTTTTCCAAGAGTCGTGAGGAACGTGAACATCACTTGAGGATTTGCTTTGCAGACATTGAGAGAGCGCCAGCTGTTTGCTAGATTCTCGGAGTGTTCCTTCAGGCTTGATTGTGTTGACTTTCTAAGGTCATGTGGTTATGGGAGATGGTTTTCATATGGACCCGAGGGAAAACGAGGCTGTACAGCTTTGGCCCAGACTTGTAACAGGAACGGAAGTCCACAGATTTTGGGCTTAGCCGGTTTTTACCGCCGTTTCGTGCAGGATTGCTTGTGTAGCGCTGCACCGTTGACCGGGTTGACCAGGAAGGGAGTTTCTTTTTCTTGTACTGTGGCATGCGTGTGGATTTTTCTATAGTTGAAGACTCGGTTGACAACTACACCAGTTCTTCTTTGTTTTCTGGATCGGGCGACTTTGTTGTTTAACTGTGATGTTTCGCGAGTGGGGCTCGATTTTTGCGTTGAATTGGCATTAGAGAGTTATCGCTTTTGCTTCCCGACAGTTGGAGGAAGTACGAGCAGGATATCCCACTCATGATTTGGAGATGGCCGCAGTGGTCGTGCGTTGAAGATCAGAGGACACTACTTGTGCTGAGAGTAGTGTCAAATTTTCACGGACCACCAGAGCATAATGTACATTTTCCTGCAGCGAGTTTTGATTGTTGAGACAGTGCCGTTGGATGGAGTTTGTGTAGGATTGTGTTTGTGAGATCCTCGTTATCCATGGCAAGGCAATTGTGGTAGCTGATGCTGGAGTCGTATGCCCGGGGTTAGCTTGTCCCAATTGTGCACAATTCAGAGACAGTCTTCTACAGATTTACAGTTCTTGTGTGATCGTGGAGTACAGCTAGGTTCGCCTCTTCTGAAAGGGGAATATCTTTCTCATGTCCGCGCCCGACCACTTTTCCTTAATCGCTTTCGCGAGGCACAGCCCGCCGATGCTCGTTTGTATGAAATTCTAGAGCATGTTCGGCCGGGTAAAGATTCGGAGTCCTTGATCTATGACCAGGGTGTGCTACGTTTAGGGACGCATTGTGTGTACCTAATACTGATGGGTAGAGACACGAAATCCTAAAGCAGGAACATCAGTCAGCTTTCTTTGTTCGTCCAAGTTCCACCAATTGGTAGCATGACTTGTGAGATAGTTACGGGTGGACAGGGATGAAGAGTGAAGTTTCGGATTTCGTTTCGAGGTGTCTGACTTGTTGTGAGCTAAGGTTGAGCATCTGAGACCGGCTAGAGAGTTGCAACCTTTTAACCGTTCTTGAGTGGGAATAGGAGCAGATCTCCATGAATTTCGTTGTGGTCTCTACCCAGGTTTAGTCAGGGTGTGACTCCATTTAGGCGTTTGTTTTCCGGTTATGCTCAGTTTGCTCAGTTGTTCTTCGTTAAGTTTGTGCGTTTGCATGGTGTTCCTTCATGTGTTGTATCCAATGGAGGCACCCTGTTTGCTAATATACAATGTAATAATGATGGGTACGATACAAATAAACCCACCTACTAGCAAGTCATCCGAAAGAAGCAGTGCCAGCAAAGCCGTAATGAAACCTGTACGACAAACCTGCAAGAAACTGGGGCACAACGGGGGTGAGTTGCCAACTCGTGAGTAGAAAAAGATCTACGAACAGAAAATCGCATGTATGACGCAATCCTAGGTCATACGATCATAATATATAATCCTCAAATATATAACCAGCATCCTATAACAATGGCTAGGGTGACTATCTAACCCAAGTGTAATCACATGTGCCTGTGTCAGTGCCTTAGGTAACAATATATCATATGGATGATGTAAGAATGCATGAAACAGAATGCATGTACAGAAGAAAACTGCTTTCATAATTCAGTGAGATTTCTGTATTTTTTTAAAATGAGGTATCATAAATGAAATCACCATAAAACAGTGCCCAGCATCGACACAAAACAAGTATCCAAATATCTCGATATCTCTGTGTCACAATCTCTGTACCTCAATACCTCAAAATCTCAATGTCTCAATCACAATATCTCGAGCGCCGTCAGTTCAGAACGGCCCCTACCATCCATCTCAAGACCACGACGGTATCCTCCGGATATCCGACGCGTCGGGTAAAATCACCAGTCGGTAGTGCTCCCTCTGCCAGGCTCAACGCCATCTCCTGCGATCTTCTTGCCCCGGGGTACCACTCCGGGCCCACCATGTACCCGAAACGGTTCATCCGCCTCTTCGAATCGGGTCTCGAAATCCATCAGCAAACTCATGGTGGACGACTCATACCTTATGGGAAAACTGCACTTTTTATTTAAAAAGAGAGAAAGTAGTTTATATAAGTTTTGCGGTTTCCCCCAAAATCCAGAAAATATCATGGAAATCCGAATCTAAATCATCAATAGCATGTAAAACCATGAGAATCCATGAATGCGGCATATAATGAGTAACAGTATGCATAAAGTGACAAGTAATAACTATAATGTCAAGCTGGCATATAAGGCAAGTACACTGATATCATGTCACTACTAGCTAACAAGCTGAATCAAGCAATAATATTCTCTAAGTGTACGTGACATGGCAATTACCGATGAAGATGTGTGTGTGCGCCGGCAAATAAGTGTACGTAGAACATACGCATCATCGGTAATGGTGTTGGTGTCCTAACAGCATGATATCAATAATGGAATATGAATCACAACAGTATGCAATGCGGAGCAACAATAATAATATGTGGGAGCTGAATACTAAACACAATGGTAGCTAAACTGCATCTAATGTCATAAGAGTCATACAGCTACACCAACTATAGGGCTGAGCTAATAGGCTAACTACAGGTAAGGGAAACCGCCTAACCTCTGAGTCGATACATACATATACATATATAGTCGGTGATCCCGCCTCGATAATATCACATCCGATACCATATCTCTATAATCGGTTATTCCCAAGTCAAGAGTGCGAATCAAACATCAAAATATAGCTCGTACGTAAATCCGTCGTACGGCATCCCAAATCCGGGTACGGGTCAATATCACATTCGTCATATCATTCATTTGGTATCCTCTTTATCACGATCATCATCTGGGGTACTGACCTACGTCTAGTACAATGCTAATATCATCACTATAGTCATGATCTGACTACTGATCGACAGTCTCGTATAAATCGATATCATTAGCACATATCATCACAAAGGAGTATACATCGCCTGATGCGGCCTATCGTAATTATCTTGTCATATCATATCATATCATCTCTCGCAACATAATCACATGTCGATCACATATATATATATCACTATGCACATGGCATCGTCATCCAAGACCCGCTATCATATCAGACTTATCTCAAGTACGAATCCTGCCCCATCACCGATATCATAATCTCAGATCAAATATCATCGACTCATCTCAATCCCAGGTATCATCCTCAAATCCGTATATGAACACGTGGTCCCATACCTATGTGAACACATAGCTATATAGAATCCCATAACCACATATGAAATAAGGATGCATGCAAGTATGTATGTGTGTGTGTATGTGTAGTGCACCCAATACTCTAGGGTTCGTAACATATTAAGAGGTCACTCCCGGTGAAGGGATATCGGCTCTTTCCTCATCGAATAAGGTGCACGGTATATCATATATACCGCTGTGCAAAGCCAGAACTATAGAAGCAATCAAAAACTAAACCGTGAGTTTGTAGCATCTGCCAGTTTTGCTAAAGAGGTCACTCCCGGTGAAGAGATCTCGGCTCTTTCCTCATCGAATAAGGTGCAGGGTATATCATATATACCGCTGTACAAAGCCAGAACTATAGAAGCAATCAAAAACTAAACCGCGAGTTTGTAGCATCTGCCAGTTTTGCTAAAGAGGTCACTCCCGGTGAAGAGATCTCAGCTTTTTCCTCATCGAATAAGGTGCAGGGTATATCATATATACCGCTATGCACAGCAAAACTGTAGCTACCCTTTTTATAAAGTTTTGATTCTACAACATCTTTTAGGTTTCTTTTCTTTTATTAATCTCATTAATAAATCCCATCAGTTATGATTTCTAAGCATCACAGAATAAACGAAAGAAGTAGAAAGATGGTTCTGTTCTATCATCATATATATATAGTATAAGCATTCGTCTCAGGCAGTAATATGATCTCATCACAGAACATTGCAGCAGAAGATAACATATAAAATATTGGATATACTAGGACGTTCGTGTTTTATTTCGAGCCTGTATAAAACACGGATTCCATGGTCGCGATGAATAGCCAAACCCACATCCCTAGACCCCTATGAGAGCGGCAAGCAACTCTGTCAATTCTAGGGTTAGGAGACCCGGTCTCGACTACTCGAGATGGCCTCCCACTGTACCCTAGAACCCGGTTACTTGTGCTCCCCTCCTTGGGTCTACCTAATGCGGAAAAGTAAATAATATACAATGGTGACATCAATCTCAACCCGGAAGTGCCCCAATAAAAGAATATTACATACAATGAATTTTACATGAATGAAAATAAAAACCCTCATCTCACATAAAACCCCCGGCTATTCAAAACACGACGATCCAATATAACATATCACAGCAATACATAATATCTCATATCATCAACGTAAGCAAGTATACGTATCCCGATTGTCGTTGATGTATAGCAACGAAGCCGGCGATACACCACATACTACGCTTATGGTCACAGAAAAGAAAGTGTAAAACCAAAACATTTGGAATGCACAATCACTTTAGACATCTTCAATCCGAAATATCACATACTTCGCATTTCATGCCTAACTATATGAATTCCACATATTGTATCACATTCCAGATAAATAGACAATGTTAAACTTTCCGATCGAATAATCAAATACCTAAGATTTCCCAAATAGCTCAACACTTGAGCAGAGTCACAACCCCAATGAACCAGCCGTACAAGGGTCAAACCAACGCCTCACATGTGGCAACGCTAAACTACCACAAACCCTAGGGTTCAGTGGCAGTTTTAACGGTCGCATAATCGAGTTAAGCTTACGTTCTTCTAGAGGGTCCATAGATACGCTAGCATGATTTCCTGAAAGTTTTAAACAGAGGAAAAACCCAACACTTGAAAGTTTTCCGTCTTGGGAAAAAATGACATATTGATATCCATTCGAACCTTTTAACACGTTCTAAATTACCCGAAAAACTAAACGATGTTAAACTTTCCGATCGAATCAACGAATTCTTAAGATCTTCAGAAAACTCAACACTTGAGTAATATATAAAAAAAAATCCCAGAAGCAGTAGTAATACCTACGGATGTACTGTTAAAGTACGATCCCTCACTTCTCAGGTTTGGCCGTGGAACCGCCACCAAATGCTTGGTTTAACCGCGGTTCTGGGGTGACTTGATGGAGTTAAGGTGTCGTACATCACAGATATCCATAGAATCACCTGCTTAATTTTCTGAGTATTTTTAATACGGAAAAAACCACCTTTTTAAAAATTTCGAGAGAGGGGGTCAAATACGATGTTTCGGGGTTCGATCGGACTTTTAACTTCATCTACACGTCGCCTAATGCTCTAGCTAGGCTCTGATACCACTGTAGGGTTACTAGGCACTATCACAAAGCTCATAAGGCATCAACCATGCCAAATCTAAAATTTTTCAAGTGCCGAACAACCTAAAGTGAGGATCTTTGCTAGAGTTTTAGGGTTAACAAAGCATGTAAACAACTTTACATCTACAGGAAAGGGATTACAACCTTTGTAGTCCGCTCCTTCGCTTCATAAGCTCCGAGTAGTAGTCCCTTCACCACGATCCATGAACCTCCAGACTCTAGAGAGTCTCCACAAGCCGAATGATCCATGCTTGCTTGAAGTCTTCCTTTTCGAAGATGATCTACCTTGAAAAATCTTTAACTCAAGCTCTCAGTTCTCTAATGAAGTATTAATGAAGTGAATACCCTAATCTAAGTTGGTAGAATAGATAAGGATGATGAAGTAGGAATTATGCTCTCTTTTATTATCAATTTCTCACACTTTAATTCATCACTTTATAGAAAGCTTTTTCAAGAGGAAGAAGAAGAAGAAAAATATTTGTGATGAATAATGAAATTGTCCTATGGTTACAAATCAACCATGGGTTAATCATGAAGATTTAACCCTTGTAGTGAATGAACTAGGGTAAAGGGTTTGGGTTGAGTTAAGAAAATATCTACACAAAAATATTTATGCTTAAAACAAAAATAAAGCTTCTAGAAGCTTCATAAAAAGCTAACCCAAATTAAACCCTAACTATATTTAATCTCCACAAATCATGTTGCATTTGTAATCATAACTTGTTACAATATTATATATCACATATATAATATATTTTTGTAACAAAAGAAAATAATACAATTAACATATATCGCATATATATCAATGTATTATCCGGTGAGAAAATGAATCAATAAAGTGAGCTTATATTAGATAATGTAATGTAATATATCACATATATAATTATACATTAAATTATCGAATCAACACTTGATCCGACAATCCGGCTATTTCTCGAATAACCGACTAATATAATCTGTATCAGTTCATCGAATCAACACTTGATCCGATGACCCGACTATATCACATATACCCGGCCGATATCTAATATCGCGAGAATAGAATACGGTATCTTATATCGTAATATTCTCTATCCCGTACATATCACATATGTGCTCCTACTCCGTTTTGCCTGAGCACAGTGGGAATCACACAAGACTCTATGACGATCTCGGGTCTACAGACTGACCTGTACCAGTGTCACCGGAGAACTGCTATCTGACGATAGGTATATTACCATCTAGGAGTTCTCGGCGAGTCCGTTCAGTGTACCCAGTCTCCACTGAACACCCGTACACCATCTTTGATGTTAAACACCGATGGATATGGGATCATCCATCGCCTATCATATGGGTCAAGATGCGTATACGCTAGTCTACTCTGGTGTATCGATGCCCTGTCTCGATACACCATCGACTAGGAACAATTATAGGATGTACTCATAGACTACCGTGGCTCTACTAGTATGATCTCATCATAGTCCCAGTAGTCGAGTACATATCCTAAGGGCTTTATCAACATGTGAGAGCAAGAAAGTAAACTAATACAAGTCAATATGTTAAGACAAAGTGAAACCAAATAGCATACTATCATGTCGAGCAAGAAAGTCCTCTCTATATATATTCAAGCATCCACTATAATATACATCATATGTACAACAATGGCCTCTAGGGCATGTATATAACTAACAGGAGATTGTTAGTGTATATGCCCTAGGGGCTATTATTGTATTATACTAGCTTGTATATTACATAATGGAAGCTTGGGATATTCACAGTTGTATTAACAGTCTTGCTCAACATAGTAGTATGCTACTTGGTTTATATCTATCTTAATATGTGTATATGTTTCTTTTAGCATATCGCGAATACATATTGATAGAGCACTTAGGATCTTGCTTGACTACCAGCGTTGTGATGGCAGTCACACTAGTGTGAGCTGGGTAGCCTACAAGCACATCTTTTTTCAGGTCCCTAGTCGTAGAATTATCGAGACAGGGCATCGATACTCTAGAGTAGACTAGTGTATACTCTTCTTATTCCAGCAGGGGAGATGGTCTATTCCACAGCCATTAGTACGTTGTACTGGAGATAGTATGCAGGTGCTCGTTGGGTTACGGGTACACCGGACAGGACTCGCAGGGAACTGTTGGTTGGTATTTGTAAGTCTACGGTAGCGCCCTGCCCGTCGATCCGAGGCTAAAATGCGGAAACAAAAACTTTTTCATAAACTTGAAATTGGCGCTAACGTATACTTTCTCCCGGATCGAACCATTAACCTATAACTAGCTAACTAGAGAAGGGTTAGAAAAGCTATACCAATCGATCCATGTCCTTCGGTCTTTAGCCACCATCCTTAGCTCCTCGCGGCATCTCCGATCTCCGGTCTCCTCGTCGGAAGGGCACCACATCAATGAGTCATTTTACGGGCTCCCCATCATCCGAAGCAACTCGGACACGAAGTTTGCTAGCTGACGTGCCTAAGGTAAAGTAAAGAATGTGTGTGATAACTTTGTCTCTTGACACTCTAGGATTCTCAACACATGAGATGGTCAGAGTGGAGGTAGAAGATGATGCTAATGGTAGAGTTTGTGAGCAAGAAGAAGAAAGAAAAGAGAGGATCCTTTTGTGTTATTGTTTTGAATTATTATTGTGAGCACAAGAATGAAAACCCAAGAGCCAACCCCAAACCTATGGCTGCCCTCTCTCTCTCTCCATCCAACAATTCAACACAATAAACAAATCCTAATGTGACATTAGCACAAATAAAGAGACCATGAGTCACTAAACATGTCCATGTCACATTAAATGCACCTCATCATGAAATCCACTCACAATTTCCACATGTAAACATTAATCCAAACGTTTACAACAATAAAAAGATAATGGCATCTACTAAAGTAAACTCGTGACGGATCACAAGGATACCCCTCACCTGTATATACATATCTGCATCCGCATTCTGACTGAATGCAAATGCAATAAGACTAAAGTAATCCAACAAATCTAATACTAGGATACGGGGTTGGTAAAAGTCAGACCCCTAAAAGCGGTACAAGTCGTATCGGAGTGTAGCCCAGAACACCCTGAGATACTACTGGAATACCTACCAGTAAATCTCCTGCCTTAGCCAAGGACTTCGTGTAATGGCTCTCCTAAACACAGCGCGATCTCACCTCCAATACCGGGAGAGACGAAACCCCTGCCAATCCGCTCACTGCCTCCATGTGGCTCGGGACTGTACCCAACTAAAACCTGTTTGCACGACTCCTTTGAGCCATGATAGGGTAGTAATCAAAGCACAATGGGAACTCACACGAGACAAATGGTGATCTCAGGTCGATGAACTAACCTGTACACATGTCACCAGGGAACTGCTATTTGACGTCAGGTAAATACCAACTAGCATGTTCCCGGCGAGCCCTGTCCGGTGTACTCATAACCCAATGAGCACCTGTATACATCTTAGGTGATCCAACTGACACCAATGGCTTGTGAGACTAGCCACCGCCCCTCATCGGGGTTTTGACCCGTATACACTAGTCTACTCCGGAGTATCGATGCCCTGTCTCGAAACTTCCTCGGCTAGGGACCTTTTAAGGATGTGCTTATAGACCCCCAGCTCCCACGTATATGATCGCCATCATACTGCTGGACGTCAAGAAAGAATCATAAGGGCTCTATCAACGTGAAATAGTGACCTGTAATGTCACCTAAAGCATGTACACGATGATAAAGATAAACTAGATAGCATACTATCATCTTGAGTAAGACTGTCCTACCGGTATAGATACTTCCTCAATCATTGCAATCACGTGCCTGCGATCCAATAATTGACTTTGAGGGCACTATATCCAACAATGTCCCACTTGCACTCGAGGCTAATTATTGCGATATCGCATACTCACAGCCCGTGTGATACCGAACACCCAACTCCTCTACTGATCAGTCTCACAAAGCCCATTTGTGAAACTAATGCGTTCGAGGAATAGTCTCAGTGAGTGGATCCGCCCTGATGTTTCTTTCTATGTCTGTCTTTATCTCAAGTTCACGGAGAAAGCCATCTCCCGAAATGAGCAATACCTGTCTTAGAACATGTCTGGATATCTGATGGGACCTAGTTCATAAATGAACTCCAAATCCAAACTTCTTAAACTATATCGTCGATCGAATTTAATCAGTATCCTGCGTCATGCCTCCCTCAGTATCCGCTTGGACCTCCTGTCCAAACTACTGCCCCTCGTCAGAGGGAAAACTATAACTCTGACAGTCACTCTGTCATCCAGGTCACCTTGGAAGCCTGGAGTGATAACCGTCTCCCAAAGGAGGCTGTCGTTATCATATCCCTAAAACATCCACTTATGTTCTAAAACTGCTTTCGAATGTTTCTCCAAGATTGGATTAATATCTGAACTTATTGCGGCTAGTGCAAAAACAACATCTGGTGTGGTACTTAACATCTCATGATTGACTCAATTGCCTAAGCCAGTTATATGTCAATCATGCACATCCCTCTCCCTTTTAGTGTCATGACTGCTTTTCTAAATGATGATTTGGAAGAGAGCGTTTATAAGTACACAGCCAGAGGGCTTCGTAGACAGTGGGAGCAGCGAAAACGTGAGCAAGATGTTTTATGTGATAAATCAGGCATCGCGGAGTTAGAACGTTTGTTTTGATGTAGTAGTCAAAGAGTTTGACTTCATCAAAATGGTAGATGAACCAAGTATATACAAAAAGGTAGTAGAGAGTATGGTGGTAATCCTCGTAGAGTACGTGGATGACATACTCTTGATAGGGAAGGAGTTTCCTATGCAACGCTCGGTCAATCTCCTCTTATCATAAAGATTCTCCATATAGGATCAATGTGATAACTCCTAAATCCTGGGTTATGGATCTATGGGATAAGTCTAATTGGATGTTAGGAATCTCACTAGTTGTAGTGAGATGGTATCAATCGATCCTGGGGAGAATCACTGGAAAGGTTCCAGGGTGAAAACAAACCAATTATTTCCCCTTCCTCCTTTTTACCCTTTCCCCCTCTTCTCTTCTTATAATGGGTAACCCGAACAGAAAAACTCTTGCCGAGCTTTACTCTTCCAGCAAACCGCCCCTCCATTGAGGGTAAAGACATAACCCGACATGGACTTGGAGTCATCCTTGTTACTCTGGAAGCTGGAGTCAGCAAAGGCCTCGATCTGGAGGTCTTTTCCGCCATACACCAAGAACATCTCCTTAGTCCTTCTCAGGTACTTACCTAACCATCAACTGATATTGGTAAATGTCATGGACATAATTTCAAAAAGTTATATCTCACTTTATAAAAATAAACGTACAGATATATCAATTTGAAATTGGTGCATAACAACGGATATTCAAAACCAAATATTTGTCGTCCGGCAATCACCCAGGCTATTTCCTCAAATATCACCAATTACAACAAATCCCGATATAATGAGGATGATCACCTAATTCCCAATAACTTACTCCCACTCATCATCTGTAAAACCATACAGATGTGATAATCAAACCTGGTAAATACATACCCTGGAGTAAGTGCTAATTGGGAAATCAGTTTTCTTTTAACAATACACAGTGAAACTGAAACATGTAAATGTTTCGAAGGGGTATCTGGGTATTCATATTAATGCCTCTTCCATTATCAGATTCACAACTGTAACCGTATATTTCTTTGCCATCTCTCCAAATCTCTTTATATGTCTTTAGTCATTACCTTCTGTACACCACCTTTAGGCCAAATAGTTTTCTTCCTTCCCTACCGTTCGGCACCAGCCTATGGTTTGGAAGAAGACTATCCAATAAGCGTAATAGGTGTACTGTCCTATATCTTAGGATCACTCGCAACGCGAGAGAAGGTAAAGATAAAAGACAACTGAATAAACCTTATTCTATTTCTCCTGAACCAGAATCCATCCCCGAACTGGAACAAGTTCCTTCGAGTTTGTATATAACCATACGATGGATTTATCCAAATAACTGCGGATCTTCGTAGTGATACGGGGTGTTCTGGAGATATACAAAGGTGAAGTAGGAGTGGCGATGAAATACTTGGTTTGGTCATGAATAGCAGTCGCAGTTTACTTTGCCCTCTTTCTAATCCCTTTATTTGTCTTAAATTATCACCTTTTGTACACCATCATTAGGCTAATTGGTTTTCTTCATTCTCTACCGTTCGGCACCTGCCTATGGTTCGGAAGAAGACTATCCAATTAGCGTCATAGGTGTACCGTCCTAATCCAAGGAGCACTCGCAACCTAGATAAGGTAAAAGGAAAAGACAACTGAATAGTCCTATTCATTTTCTCAAGAATCGGAAACCATCCTCGAATCTGGAACAAGTTCCTTCGAGTTCGTATATAACCATACGATGGTTTTATCCAATGGAAGTGGACGTTCGTAGTGATACGAAATGTTCCGGAGAAAAAGGGTAAAAGCAGGAGTGGCAATGAGGTATGCAACTGAGACAATCCAAAAGCCAGTGTTTTAAGAAGGTTCAGTTAACTTGGTCACTGAGTCATAGTCTAGGTTCGGGCCATGGTCGCTGCCAAATAGAGAGGAAAAAAACACTTTCCGTGCACTCTAATCTAGATCAGAATGGTTATCATTTTATCCAATCAGGAAACCTCTCACTGTAACATCAAATTCTCCTCCAAACCTGAAAGAAGAATTAGTCGGGATCACCCGAGGAGTAAACCAACTCATCCGTGGGAATCGGGATCCAACCATCATCGCATGATAACTTGATGGAATCTACTCAAGTCACCACACTCCAGAAGGTATGCGCATGCCTGGCAAGTTTCAGTCTCTTTAGAAACTCCCGATGTATGTTTTTACCCCTAGGACCCAAGTGACCTTGACAATGCCAACATATCAAAAGGTCCTAGTCAAGTTCAACCCGTCATTTTCTTGATTGCGTTAAACCCACCCGTACGAGTCCTTGACAATGCCAACATAACCGTACGACAGTCCTAACCAATCCATATATCCATGCGACAGAAAAGCATTACAGAGCTACCGAACACTACGCCTCGGCAATGCACGACATACGTAGCACGAATACTAAGCAATAATAATCTTAAATGACAGAGGGCTACGGTTGGTTTTTGGCGAAAAACCTTTAACTTAATGAACTTGATATCGTTGAAGGAACCGGATAGCTTTTTATAAATATAATGGCGAAAACCTTTGCTAAAGAGGTCACTCCCGGTGAAGGGATCTCGGCTCTTTCCCCATAGAATGAGGTGCATACCGCGATGCAAAGCAAAAAGTAATCGACTATAGTGAAGTTATTACCCTGACGCAAACTTCTGCCCAAGGGGTCACTCCCGGTGAAGGGATCTCGGCCCTTTTCTCGTTGACTGAGGTGCTGGATATTCATAACCGAATACCACTGTGCAAAACAAAAGAGAACATCCTTGCAATAACAGCTTTTTGAAAAATGTTCCAAGATTCGAATCAATGCAGTCCCATCAATTAACCACAACACAAAAGAACGAAAATATGATGTACGTATATGCCATCCGCATTCGCCACTGGGTCCCGTCATCACCCGTTAGGTTACTTAACTAACGACAGAGCGGGGACTAGACTAGCGCGGGTGTAAAACATATACAACATCTACTAGTATATATATCAATATATAATAATCGCTCAAGGCATGATAACAATGCAACATCACAGAAATGCAATAAGCATCACAGAACAATACAGATAAACTGGGATCCCCGGGTTTCCTTTGAGCCGCAAGTGAAACCCGACGTTCCCCTGGTCGTGTGGATAGCCTGTGGAATGAAATCCTAGACCCCTACGGGTGCGGCAAGTTACCCGCCAAAACTTGAAGCGAGACAGCCCCCTTCAACAAAGTGAATGGACCACCTAGCACTTCATGAAATCCGGTAAGTTGCGCACCCCTCCTTGGGTCAACCTATACCCCCTACGAGTGCGGCGAATAGCCTACCAATTCTAAAGTAAAGCCCCCTCCATCTTAAAGCCATGAGATGCGGGCTCA
This sequence comes from Agapanthus africanus, assembly GCA_030015575.1. Lineage (NCBI taxonomy): Eukaryota > Viridiplantae > Streptophyta > Magnoliopsida > Asparagales > Amaryllidaceae > Agapanthus > Agapanthus africanus. The sequence goes on along the minus strand of CM057345.1, from coordinate 330,507,480 downwards.
TTGCCTTCTAGAACCCGGCTATCCGTGCACCCCACCGCGGGGTAATCCTAGTACAGAAAGTAAAAAATATATACAACGGGTACATCGAGCTTAGCCCGGTCGTGCCCCAAAAGAATAATATACAAACAGGCAGTGACGGCAGTCCACATGTCGGACGCTCGCCCCGCAATATCAAATGTACAAATATAACAAAACTGTACTACCATTGCATCCAGGCCATCCACCACGACAAATCCGCAACAACACAGCACAACACAGAACATCAACGTGAATGTCACATTCGCAAATCTGTCTAAAAGAGCTATAGAAATTAGACAAGATTTACCGCTCGAATGTCATTCACGGTCACAGATAGTAATGTAAGTACTGCGAACTAACTTATTTAAAATTTCGATCATCAAAATTTCTCAAAGTGGGCCCCAAGTACAACTGCAGCACTCAAAATAATCTGGGCCAAAACTAAAAATTCGAGAAACCACATTTTCACACAAATGACCAGCACATAAAAAAATGGTGCACTGAAGCCACATAACAGCGGCGGAACTGCGGCCAAAACATGGTTATTGCCGTGGTTCCGCGGCGTTACTATGGATTCACGCTACCAAATTTCTACAGAGGTCTTAAAAAAGCCTGCCTGATTTTCTGACATGCCCAAAATAATTTTTCGATCACTAAAAAATTTCGACAGAAACTCAGAAAATGGAAATGCGGTTTCAAAAATTTTGATCGATCGATGTTTTAAATATGTTAGAACAAGCTAGTAAAGGTTAATGGCATGGCTCTGATACCATGTAAGTCTACGGTAGCGCCCCGGCCGTCGATCCGAGGCCAAAATGCGGAAACAAATTTTTTTTAATAAACTTGAAATTGGCGCTAACGTATACTTTCTCCCGGATCGAACCATTAACCTATAACTAGCTATCTAGAGAAGGGTTAGAAAAGCTATACCGATCGATCCGTGTCCTTCGGTCTTTAGCCACCATCTCTAACCCCTCGTGGCATCTCTGATCTCCGGTCTCCTCGTCGGAAGGGCACCATATCAATGAGTCTTTTTACGGGCTCCCGCTTCATCCGAAGCAACTCGGACACGAAGTTTGCTAGCCGACGTGTCCAAGGTGAAGTAGAGAATGTGTGTGATAACTTTGTCTCTTGACACTCTAGGATTCTCAACACATGAGATGGTTAGAATGGAGGTAGAAGATGATGCCAATGGTAGAGCTTGTGAGCAAGAAGAAGAAAGAAAATAGAGGAGCCTTTGGTGTTATTGTTTTGAATTATTGTTGTGAGCACAAGAATGAAAACCCAAGACCCAACCCTAAGCCTATGGCTGCCCTCTCTCTCTCCATCCATCAATTCAACACAATAAACAAATCCTAATGTGACATTAGCACAAATAAAGAGACCATGAGTCACTAAACATGTCCATGTCACATTAAATGCACCGCATCATGAAATCCACTCACAATTTCCACATGTAAACATTAATCCAAATGTTTACAACAATAAATTGTGCAAATTAACTATAGAAGGATATTTCTCTTTCCAAAAAGAATAGCAAAGTTCAGATAATGGCATCTACTAAAGTAAACTCATGACGGATCACAAGGATACCCCTCACCTGTATATACATACCTGCATCCGCATTCCGACTTAATGCAAATGCGATGAGACTAAAGTAATCCAACGAATCTAATACTAGGATCCAGCTTAAACCAAAGCCCACTAGTATGATCCGTCCAATCATGATCCGTGCACGACTGCACGTATATGATCGAACCCTACCATAATACCATACGGCCTCTACAACGTTTCGCCCGAAACTTGAGAAACAGTTTGTGGGAGACTCTAATGACTCCATAATACTTTGGCTGTGGATTTAACCATTAGCACGTCAGTGGTACAAGCTGTACGTAACGGGCTATCAGGTATTGACCAAAAGGGAGGTCAATTAGCGAACTCATCCTGACATCCTACTGAGCCTGTCAGTGACAATATCCGTACAGTCCGGTATGTTCGTCTATGAGTATCGCATGTCGGGCCTAGGGGGTTGGTAAACGTTAGACCCCTAAAAGCGGTACAAGTTGTGTTGGAGTGTAGCCCAGAATATCCTGAGATACTACTGGAATACCTATCAATAAATCTCTTTCCTTGGCCAAGGACTTCATGTAATGGCTCTCTTAAACACAGCGCGATCTCACCCCCAATACCGGGAGAGACAAAACCCCTGCCGATCCGCTCACTGCCTCCATGTGGCTCGGGACTGTACCCAACTAAAACCTGTTTACACGACTCCTTTGAGCCGTGGTAGGGTAGTAATCAAAGCACAGTGGGAACTCACACGAGACAAATGATGATCTCAGGTTGATGAACTAACCTGTACACATGTCACCAGGGAACTACTATCTGACGCTAGGTATAAAACCAACTAGCATGTTCCCGGCGAGTCCTGTCCGGTGTACTCATAACCCAATGAGCACCTGTATACATCTTAGGTGAAATAACTGACACCAATGGCTTGTGAGACCAGCCACCGCCCCTCGTTGGGGTCTCGATCCGTATACACTAGTCTACTCTAGAGTATCGATGTCCTGTCTCGAAACTCCCTCGACTAGGGACCTGTTAAGAATGTGCTTATAGACCCCAGCTCCCATGTATATGATCGCCATCATACTGCTGGCCGTCAAGCAAGAATCCTAAGGGCTCTATCAACGTGCAATAGTGACATGTAATGTCACCTAAAACATGTACACGATAATAAAGATAAACCAGATAGCATACTATCATCTTCATTAAGATTGTCCTGCCGGTATAGGTCCTTCCTCAATCATTGCAATCACGTGTCTGCGATCCAATAATTGACTTTGATGGCACTATATCCAACAGTATTATACCCGTCGTCTGTGAACAGCTCCCAGGTGACATAAGTACAACATAGTCCGCAGACTTGACACTACTGCTTCGTCTCTAGTGTGTTCCTGCTGTTCTTAGATTGCTACCCTACCACGGCTCAATGGAGTCGTGCAAACAGGTAGCAGTTGGGTGCAGTCCCGAAGCACTTGGAGGAAGTGGATTTTAGAAAGGATTCGTCTCTCCCGGTATTGGGAGTTGATATCGCGCTGTGTTTGGCGAGCCATTACGTAAAGTCCCTGGCCAGGGAAAACGAGATTTACTGGTAGGTTTTCCAGAAGCTTCTCAAGGTGTGATGGGCTTCACTCCGACACGACTTATACAGCTTTTAGGGACTGACGCTTGCCGCCCCTTAGGCCCGATATGCGATAGTCTTAGAAGAACAGACCGGACTGTAAGGAGATTGTCACATCAGGATCAGTAGGAGTTCGGATGGGTTTCCTCATCGGCCTTCTTATCGACATCTACCTGGGGACCGTTACGTACAGCTAGTGCCGCTTGCGGCCTGTGGTTAAACCCACTGCCAGTATAGTGTCGAGTCTTTAGAGTCCCACACAGAGAGTTTCCCTGCTTCAGGCGAAACGATATAGAGGTCGTATGGTTTTACGACAGGGTTCGGACACATACGTGTATTTATGCACGTACGATGTTCGGACAGTTTTTACTAGCGGGCTTTAGTTTAAGCCAGATTCTAGTATTGGATTATTGGATTAATACAGTCTCAGATTTTCCGTGTTTTACGGATGGGGGGCATTCTCGTAATTACTCGAGGAGCTTCTAGAAGAAAGGTGACTCGTTATGTTTTATATCATTTATCAATTAAGCTTAATAAGGTGGAGGAGATGATGTGAAATTTGCATTAATTACGTCATGAGTCATGAGGTGATTCACCTCAAAGTAATTAATGAAGCATGGTTTATAATTTTATATATTATTACTTAGATATTTTCATGCTTCATTATTTATCCAAATGATTTAAGATTTATATTGATTCTCAAAAACACATTCTCTCTCCTCAAGCTCTCTCCCTTCAAGAACCTAACCCTAATCCTCTCATGTGTTGAGATCCTAAGGTTTAGCAAGACCAATAGATCCCTAATCCATCTCTATATCCTCTAGGTTACTTTGATTAGCAATCATAGCCACCTAGTTACCTCAAGTGAGAGGTTAAAGCCTGGAGAAGGAACTCTCGGGTGGATCTTCTATCACATCGAGGAGGCCGACGAGGAGGTGAACAACAAGAACAAGAAGGACTAGTATCTTGAGGTATAATCATCTATCATAGTAGTTAATCACTTCTAGATAGTTGTTAGTTAGGGTTTAGCAAAGATCTGTAAAGATAGTCGATGTTAACTTAAACAAAATGATTGTTTTACCTATTCCGCCTCGCCGCATCATGTGGGGTGTCTAACGTTGACTTACACACATGCATCGCTATGTATCAGCCCCAAGAGTTCTGTAACTCTTTCTCCGTGTCCACTAAACGGAGTTTTGGTCATTTTGCCTTTGAGACATGACTGGCAAGTGTCATAAGATGAAAATTTGAACGGATTCAAATATCCATCCTTATGCAATTTAGCTAGCCGTGTCGCATTGATATGACCTAGTCTACAATGCCACAAGAAAGATTCGTTCATTTCTGAACTCTTCTTCTTGTGTGTGTTTTGTATATTAAGTATTGTAGTTTGGTTGAGAACGTATATGCCATTATTTAACGATCCTGATCCAATCAACTTTTGATTTAGGAATATGTTCAAAACATTATCCTGTACTACAAAATTATATCCTTCTTTACTCAATAAAGAAACTGATATAAGATTGCATATCAGGGTCGGAATGTAATAACATTCGTTCAGAACCAATGTATTACCATTTGGTAATACAAGGTGATATTCGCCAACTGCTTTGGCTGCAGCATTTGCACCATTCCCTACTCTTATGGAATGATCACCCTCTCCCAGTTTCCTACCTTTACGTAGCCCATATAACATATTACATATGTGGGATCCCGATCCGGTATCTAATACCCAGGACGTAGAGTGAACTGAGAAACAGTTCTCGATAACTAACACATCTGAAGAAGATGCATCAACATGTTTATTCTTCGTTTGGGTGGCGTGAGAATCCAGATATTATACTATTCCTGTTCAGTCTTATAACACTTATAAGAAAAAACGGGACCAACGTTCCCCTACTCAGTATAATAAGCGGGTTCAGTCAATACATCCATATTATTATCTTGATTAAGGCCTGACAGGGCCGCTAGCTGGAGAGAGAGAGAAGAAAACACTTTAGCATATGCTCTTGTAAAATTAGATTGGTTATGATCTTATATAATCAGGATGGCTCCCACTGCTTTTTATCAAATCTTCCTTAAAACCCTAAAAGGTAAGATTAGCCGGGATTAATTACACCTTACAAGTTCCCCAATCTTTCAGCCAGATCAGTGTTGGTACTTTGAGGGAGGTTCCCCGTGCTTTCGAATGGACCTAATTAAAATAAACCTCGTTTTCCCAGAGGCATAACCCTCTTAACACCTTTCTAGACACCTACTTGATCGGCTAATTGTCTTGTGTAAAATTCTCCCAGGAGTAACTCTTACTCGCAGTGGGTATCGGGATCCAACTATCTTATAGGAGGTATGCAATCTCATTGCAAATTTCAACACTTGAAATTCCCGATAATGCTTCTGCCCCTAACGTGCTATGACCTTGACGAATGCCAAACAACCCATAGTCCGCTAGTCAAGTTCGACCCGTACATTTCTTGATTGAATTAAACCCACCCGCATGACCCTTGACGAATGCCAAACAACGTCGTATGAATACTCTAATCCAATCGCATCTCATGCTACAGTTAAGTAGTAAATAGCTACCGTACACTACGCCTTGACGAATGCCAAACTACCGTAGCACGAATACTAATTAATACCTATCTGAAATGATGGAGGGCTACGCAGGTTTTTCATAAAACCATGAACGTAATGAACTTGATATCATTGTAGAAACAAGTGATTTTTAAAAGGAGTGTTTTTGAGGCTTTTTCTAGTTTCGCTAAAGAGGTCACTCCCAGTGAAGGGATCTCGGCTCTTTCCTTATCGAATAAGGTGTAGGATATTTCACAAATACCACGGTGCAAAGCAAGAACTATAGAAGCAATCAAAAACTAAACCGTGACTTTGTAGCATCTGCCAGTTTTGCTAAAGTGGTCACTCCCGGTGAAGGGATCTCCGCTCTTTCCTCATCGAATAAGGTGCAGGGTATATCATATATACCACTATGCAAAGCAAAAAATCGTAGCTACCCTTTTTGAAAAGTTTTCATTCTACAACATCTTTTAGCTTTCTTTTCTTTGATTAATCTCATTAATAAATCCCATCAGTTATGCTTCCTAAGAATCACAGGAGAAACGAAAGCAGTAATATTTATATATCATCATATATATATAGTATAAGCAATCATCTCAGGCAGTAATATGATCTCATAACAAAACATTGCTGCAGAAGATAACATATGAAATATTGGATATACTATGTCACGACCCAAGTTTGGATGTAACCGGCACTTAGATTGTATCATATCTAAAGATATGCACACAGTCTAAGTAAGCCGAAAACCAAGATCAAGATCCTTTTTGCGGAATTCTTTATATAAAAATTTAGTTTTTAAGTAAAAATCGCATGTTATGAAGTTAAAATATTAAACAATTATAAGGTGTTAAGTTTGGTTGCATTCTTAGTTGGGATCAACAATATCAACAGTGGAAAATAAAATCTCAGTACATAGGACATCAACATGAATCTCAGACATAAAGAAAGAAACCACAATTTATAGAACTAAACGATCTCAACTGTCAATAATATACATATCATCTCTCACTCTAGTCAAAATACAGGTCTGATGGAGATTTCTAGATACAAGATACAATACCAAAAGAGAATGTTACTACATATGTAACCCACCTATCAAAAGATGTAATAAAGCTGCACAAGTAAATCTGCACCGCAGCTAACCGTCCACTCTACCCCTGCAAGGAACTGTGGCACAACGCGGGTGAGTTGCCAACTCAGTGAATATAACTAACATATAACGGTTAATTATGTAAATATAACGATCATACTAACTGAAATATGAACAAGTATAATTTATGATTATCTATGGAAATCATGAATCTATAATATACGAATCTCATAATCAAAACTTAAATCTCATCATTTATTCCCAATCAAATTTTCATTTCCCCGTGTCCATCATCGACACAAAACTTCCATTTCTCACAGGCATCATTCCTCGAATGATCCTAAAATCAACAATACCGGTCGTTATCATCTAGATATACGCCGTATTTTTACCACTATCTCCGGTATCGAGTAACCTCGCTAGGCTCCCCCGCCTCAATGCGGCAATCCTGCCCCTCGGTCTCGACCGGGTCCACCATGTATCCAACTGTATATCTCTCCCACTCAGTATGGATAACGTAAAATCCGCGACCGTATATCTCCCTCACTCGGTCCGGAATAAAACCAAATCATAAAATATCTCATGGTGGACATGACACATCAATCATAAAATCATTGGATTTATGTAATAGTATTTAAAACTCAAAACCATAAATCCTCAATAATACATTTACCTCTTATATCAACATGAAATACGCAGATATTATCATGATATTAATGATGCAATTTACTACTATTATTGGTATGTAAGATACGATATGAATCATTTTAACAAGAATTGTGCTAAGTGTAGAAGTGACATAGTAATATCGACGAGGTGTGTGTAACATATAAGATGTGCACGTGGCATAACTCATCGATAATTGTGTAGTGTTCTAGCAACTGAAAAAGTATATGCAAATGATGAATGCATACGGTCAATTTGGCATAACAAAATAATGCATTAAGTTAAATAAAACTACGGGCGTATTACGCCATCTTTACACAATTCCCCGGTAGATGTTTAGTCTACTCACCGGAAAACGTCGAATCTATTCAGGAATTGCCAATCCTTTCCCTTTCCTTGCTGCCTCCGAAAATCCCGTATTCGAATCTAATATCACAATTTAACTTGTATAAGGAAATGGCTACTCCGACATGACAGAAACGAAAAACACCCGTTCCCATGTACTAATTATATTGTATACGACTATATCGAGCTATTAAACACTTAACCTTACTGGATTTTAACCCTAACTTGCATCGTTACAAATTTTAAATCGCGACGCGTTTTAACCGTGTCGTATTTTGTGTTTTAAGATATACTTTCTGATATACGCTTCTAGATTCTATCTGCAGTGAAACTAATTTATTTAAACAATACCAAAATGGCCAAAATGATCTACTGAAACCTACACAATCACCCAAAACACCCTAGCTACCCACAAATCCGGCGATGCCGGATTTCCCATGTTGGTCGCCGGCCCAAATCCGAGCCCTCTGGTTCGTGATCCTATGGTTTTCTCTAGGTGTTTCATGCATCATTTTAGCACTGTTTTGTTAAGTTAATTATCTTCCAAACCATAGCAGATTTCAACAGAACTTATAATTAACTAAAATACGATAGTATGGAACTTTGTTCAATTCAAATTAACTAAGTACAGAACCTAATTTCTTACTGTGATTAAGAAATTTTACCCACCAAAAAGTTGTTGGAATAACCACTCCAAGATGCTAAGCCCCTTGTCCTAGCTTGATGGTGATGAAAACCTAGCTTCCTTCTTCTTCTTCTTCTTCCTCTTGTTCTTTTTTTTTTTTCTCTTTATTTTAGTTTTGATTTCAGAAATTTTCAGATTTAATTTTTGTAATAGATCTGAACATATCCTATATATGAGAAGAGGGAAGGGTGAGGTGGTATAAGGAGGTGTCAAGGGTTGAAGAGTGCTCATTTCATGCAAGGAGGAGATGTGAGATGAGTGTGTGCATGCAAGCATAAGGTGTGCTAGCCTTATCTTCATAATTTGTTTAAATTTGAAACTAAATTCTGAACTAAAATGATTTTCCATCCCATTTTCATTTACACCCTTAACAATTTTCCATTTGCACAATAATCCAAAACTTTACCTTAAAACCCCCCACAACTTAATTTATTATAAAACACACACTTTATTAAAATGAAGTTAAAATAGTCACTAAAACCCTTATAACTTAGTTATGTTGCATACTAAATTTTTTATTTAAATTGTATTACATAGAACTTATGAAAATTGACTTATTTGTTTTTAACAACTTTGTGATTTATCATATTATTCTTAAATTAATTAATTTTACTTATTTTTAAATTTTCAGAATGCTACAATATTCCCCTCTTAAGAAAATTCGGTCCCCGAATTTAAAATAATTAACTAGGCATACCTTCGAAAAGATGTGGAAATTTCTTCCGCATCGCATCCTCGGTCTCCCAAGTAATCTCCTCGCGATTATTTCGTTGCCAAAGAACCTTCACAGACAGAAGTACCCTCGATCGTAGTTTCTTTCCCTGCCTGTCAAGAATAGCGACTGGTTGCACTGTGTCGGATAAATCCGGCTCAAGCTGTAAGGTCTGATACTGGATCGCGTGAGATGGATCTTGAAGATACCTACGAAGCATCGAAATGTGGAACACCGGATGCACGTCGGGAAAACTCGGTGGAAGTGCTAAGCGATAAGGTACAGCACCCACTCTCTCCAGAATCTTGTAAGGTCCGACATATTTGGGGCCGAGTTTCCCCTTCTTCCCGAAACGCATCACACCTTTCATTGGAGATACCCGAAGGAACACATGATCTCCCACTCCAAACTCGAGTCTACGACGCCGTCGATCTGCATATGATTTCTGTCTGCATTGGGCCGCCTTCATTCTATCCCGTATCAACTGAATCTTCTCTGTAGTCTCCTGTACTATCTGCGGTCCCAAAATGCAACTCTCGCTCAGTTCCGTCCAGCAAACGGGTGATCGACATTTCCTCCTATACAAAGCTTCAAAGGGTGCAATCTGGATCGTCTCCTGAAAACTATTGTTGTACGAGAATTCTATCAAAGGTAGGTGATGATCCCAACTACCACCAAAATCAAGGCTACATGCCCGAAGCATATCATCTAGTATCTGAATGGTCCGCTCCGACTGCCCGTCTGTCTGTGATTGGAAAGCTGTACTAAAACTCAACCGTATACCCAAAACTTCTTGAAGTTTCTGCCATAGCCTGCTAGTAAACTGGGTACCCCTATCTGAAACTATGCATGTCGGAACTCCATGCAGACGTACAATCTCATCGATATAAATCTGAGCATACTGTGCAAAACCATACGTCGTCTTCACTGGGAGAAAATGAGCTGCCTTTCTGAATCTATCAACAATCACCCAAATGGAATCATACCCTCTGCTAGTCCTGGGTAGACCCACTACAAAATCCATGGAAATTTGTTCCCATTTCCACTCTGGAATGGGTAAGGGCTGCAACTCTCCGGCAGGCCTCTGGTGTTCTGCTTTGACTTGCTGACAAGTCAAGCATCTCGAAACATATTCTGCAACATCCCTCTTCATTCCTTCCCACCAGTAAACATCCTTCAGATCATGATACATCTTGGTGGAACCAGGATGAATACTGTATGCTGATCTATGGGCCTCCTCTAAAATCTCATGCCTCAATCCGTCAAAATCTGGCACACAGAGACGAGTCCTAAAACGTAATACTCCATGATCATCAATCACAAGCTCTGTCTCCCTGCCCTGCCGAACCTGATCCATAATCTCCATCATACGAGTATCTGCGGGCTGTGCCTCTCGAATGCGATCGAATAACTGAGGTCAGGTGTGAACATGTGCTAGCTGGCCTCCTGCCGACGTGAACTCAAACTGTATACGACTATCACATAAGATCTACCAGTCTGTAGAAGACTGCCTCTGCAAGATGCGCAAATGAGATAAGCTACCTCCAGGTCTCCGACTCAAAGTATCTGCTACAACATTCGCCTTGTAAGTCCACGTTACCCGTCCTGGTTCTTTCGGGGATCCGGAAACGGTAAAAAACGATTTTTTCGGTAAAGGTAACATGGACTTTAGAATAGGATCTTTGCTAAACAAAAACCTAGCAAACTAACTAGAAGTTTAACTACTATGTTAGAGGGTTATACCTTGGTCTTGAACTCCTTCTCTTCTTGCTCCTTGGATTGGTTGGATCGGCTTCACCTCGTAGTCTCCTTGTTGTCGAAGAAGGATCCACCCGAAAGCTTCTACCTTGAGCTCCTACCTCAACCGAGAGGAAACTAAAGTGCTTGGCTTGCTAGACCTTGTACTTTAGAGTGAGTAGAGAAGAGTTTTGAGGGTTTTATCTCAATGGCTCATGCTACTCAACACATGAGACATGAGAGCCTTGAGAGAGAGGAAGAGAGTGAGCTTTTGGATGAGAGAGAATGAGAATGATAGAATGAGCTTGACTTTTTACAACCATACTCACAAAAGAGAAAATAATCATGATAATAATAATAATTAAGTATATGTGTAATACCCGGTTCTTTTTATACGTCTAAAATCCGTATTTCTCTTTAAACGATAAATTTTGTTATTTTTAATTATTTAATTATTTTAAAGGAACTCCATTAAACCCTAAAACCCCCAGACCTTACCCTTCATTTCCTCCGGCCTAAGCCGTTTTCCTTTTATTGAAGTTAAACCCAAAACAAATCTTATGTATATTTTTCCATCTAAATTCAGCCCCGAACCCAAACCCTAGTTCTAATTATTTATCCTAAACCAAAACCCAAACACATTCTTTTAAATTCATTTTCTTTTCTTCCGGCCCATCCCTCCTATCATTCATTCTTTGATTTTAAAAAAAAAACAAGCCGGCCCTTTTAGATTTCCATCCTTTATATTGATTTTCCCCTGGCCCAACCCCCGAGCCCAACACCATCTTCTCAGCCCTGGCCCCATTCTTTTCCTTTATTTTTTTATTTGATTTTTCTAAAGTTGGCCCAGCCCACTCATTCCAAGCCCACTTCACTTCTGCCACAGCCCGCTTCACCTTCAACCCGCGCCCGAGTTTCCCTCGCGGCCGTTTCTCACGCACGCCTGCAACTCCCACCAACTGATCCCGGCTACGCGCACTCCCCTCTCTAACCTCGTTGCCCCCATCACCTCCTCACTCTCTCTCCTCTCAAAACCTCTCTCGAAAACCCACTCCCGCAGCCACTACTTTCATCGCCCACCACTCCCGCCGGCGACGACGACGTCTATAGCTCCTCATTCTCCTCCCCTTCTTCTCCACTCTTCCTCCATCTAGCTCCCCACTTCTCCAGAAATCCCATCGACAGCCAAGCACCTCCACCGAGCTCGGACCCTGCACACTCTCGCCGGCGAGCCCCCACTGCACCGGAATCACCTCGTCGGCACCCCTACGTCACCAGCATCATCACCATCACTACATCTGCAACTGCTCCTCTCTCTCTATCTCACTCTATCTCTCGTTGCCTCTCTCCCCCTCTCTCTGTCTCCTCTCTCTCTCTCTCTCTCTGAGTTTCTCTCTCTCTCTCTCCCTCTCTGTCTCCTCTCTCTCTCTGAGTTTCTCTCTCTCTCTCACCCTCTCTGATCTCTCACACTCTAACTCTCTCTGTTTTCTCTCTCTCCCTCTTTACACTTTTCCCTCTCTCTCCCTCTCTTCAAAAATAACAAAACCCAAAAACCCAGCGCACTCGCATAGGACCACTGAGCACTCCCCAACCTCCAGTGACCGTGCAACGGCTCTGAGCAACTCCGACGTCAAATCCGTATCGCGAGCCGAGGCCATGCAAACGAATACATGCCGTTCGACGCGCGTTCGTGACGTTACCGCCGCCGTACACCCACGAAACGTTTCCAGGCAAGTATTTTACTTGCTTACATGCTATTTACTCAAGTTACAATCTTAGATTACTTAAATCATAAATTAGGTGTCATATCTGTTCGATACATGTTCTCATGGGAAATCATCATTTATTTCGACGGAACTCAATTGTATAAGCTGGCCCGTATGGCTGTGAATCTAGTGTATGAATTTCGTTGGATAATATAACCGTTAACGACTAAAACGACTACCCCCAAGTTTACTCGTAAAACTGGAATCTTCTTGTACCTGAAAACCGTTAAAATTACCATAAATTATATACACACTGGAATGATACGTTCGAGGGCTTAAATCGAAGAAGACTCAACGAACTATAACCCTATGTAAATTTCTACTTGTTTCTGTACTTAAACTGTGACAATATTTGGATCGGAGTGCGACTCTGGACTGCAGTCCAAAGAGACTCCAGTTGTTGTTTACTGTCCCGTAATGAACACCACCCTGTTTCCTTAACTTGGAGATTGCGTAACTCCACTGTTTATTATTGGTGAATCTTTTATATAGACAACACAAGTGGTTCCATCCTGTTTCGTTATCGTTTGTTATTTAATCTGCAATTTAATAGATGAGGACGTATAACAGTCCCAACAGAATCAGAATTGACATACTAGTATTGAACAATGTATATCTCCTGACGTACAGACGCGATTGAGGATCCGTCTATTACGTTAGAAACCTTAGTGAAAACTCTAGATTTCATTCAACTGTAGCGTCACTAAAATCTGATCCCAACTGGGATTAAAATGCGTTGCGAAACGGACTTCTGATTTCCAGCCGTGAACGCTTAAAAGGAAATGGCCATAACTAATGATCCCGAAACCCGATTGCCGTGAAACCAAATTCGCTGGTTAGATAATTAATCATACTGTTTATTCTCCTTTTATTGTTTCGCTAAACTATACGCATTTTATTTATGATAAATATTGCAAGTGGTAGATTACCGATTCATGACATCCTAACTATGCTTTACATACTGTTTACGCATCATATCATACATGTCACTGCATTGATAACTTAGTGATAAGGTGCATTACCCAGTGTTAGGTATTAGTTATGATTGTGACAAGTACGTTAGTGTACGTGTATACGTGAATAAGTGAAAGTGACACGTACTTGTACACAATCAGTGAACCTTATTATTCTATTATATTGTCGACGTCTGTGGGACGCGTGTACGTGTGACTATAAGTGGTATGGGACATTTATGGAAGCTCTTGCATGGGTGTCACAAATAAGGCACCAGAAACTACCATTTATCTTAGGTATTAGTCGGGACGTGCTTGATGGAGGTCCTGCCTCCAGTCCTCGCGCAGACTTGTCACAGACCGATTGGTATTTAGGGTTATGGTTAGCGTTTGATGTAGACCACGGGGGGTGGGGTAGTTTGAGTGTGAGTTCAACAGAATCTCGGGAGTCCCATGTCGGCTTATATATTTAGGGAGATATATGGAGTTTTACAGCATACATGATTATTACCGTGATATACATGTTGGGCCCGTAGTCCCTTGCCCTTGGGTTCTACCCTTGGGTGGAGGACACTCACGAGTGGTTGACTCTCACACTTGGACTGACGATAGGTTTAGTGACCTGTACAGTGAGACTTAGAGACTGATAGGGATGATAGCATCGAGATACATACTTACTGTGTTGACATACGTGGCATATCATTCTACTGCTTTACTGTTCCGATGCATTGATTACTGCATGTTCATACCTATACCGTCATTGATTTACTGTTATATATATCTATTATCACTGTTAGAATTGTCACATGAATTCATATATTATATTTCTATTGTGTCGCTCTGACGACCTGAGTATGCATGCTCAGAGTGAGGAGAGGATTTAGCCTGGACCGGGACTAGACGTACATCACGGACATCTTGATTGGCTATCCAGAGTTATTCCCTTTTTGTTTCCCATCAGGTCAGTTCTTTATATTGTTTTGTTTCAGTTACTACATTTCTCATTACCTGCGCATCGTTTACTGATTACCATGTAAAACTAGAAGCCGAAGTGTGACTACGGCAGGATATTTCCTTGACCGTAGGAGCATGGCTGGCCTTGTCAACCCCTCGTATTCCGTATTTTGGGAAGCGGGCATGACATGGTTTAGTTGCTATTAGAGCCAGGTTTTGATTCGATTGGGATTGCAGTTTTCCATGTATAGCTTAACAATCTAAGATATCCATCGGTCTAGGTTGTAAACTCGTCATTCTTGATCCATATTCACATTGAGTGTTCTGCTATCCATTCGCTAGGGTTTCTGGTGAGTTGGCAAAGTTTCGTGGTTGTGATTGTGAACTGCATCACGATTACACTACCATACTCTGTTTAAGTGGCTTAGAGTCATACAGTTGATTTTCCACTTGTAATGAAATTTCATCACATCTGATACTCTTGAATCTTTGTCCAATCCATATTATATTTTGATTCGTATAGCTTGTGCCTTATATCATCCTCAAAATTATTGTTTCAGGATCATGTCTTCCAACGACTCTTCCTCTATCTCCACTTCCCAGAATCAAACTGTTGAGATCCTGAGTGTACTGCAAGGTTTAAAGGATGCCCAGGAGCGAACAAACGACTTGTTTGCTGAAGGACTGAGAAGGCAGGTGAGTCAGGCACCAGCGGGAGTCTCCAATCATAAAGGGATCCCCGTTAGACGAGGAAAAGAGAAGAAGATGAAGCGCCAATTTGTTTCCCCGCGACAGAAGCAGCAAAAGACCCCATGTTGTGGGTACTGTAAGAGGCCAGGACACCTTTAGAGGGATTGTCGCCGCGCCCAAGGGAAATGTCTGATTTGCGGATCCAGCGGACATCTTATTAACGGTTGCCCAAAAAGGAAGGAGCTACAAGGAGAAGACTCAACCACATTCTCCACTTATGCCAAGTGATGATTATTGCTTAGTTCAAATATCGAGGATAAGGCGGACCCAGCGCAGGATTCAACTCACGTGACGAGAATGCAACGTACTAGTTGTCAAAGAAGAATTTTCATGTTTTCTACTTTCAGTAATAATGTTGTCATCCTCTTATGAATATTTCTTTCCGTTTGAAATCTTGTATCCGTTGAACTTTTAGTTGAATGCAAAAAAAAACTTGAATCGTAATATATGTATCATTCTCTTGCTTTCTCCTTATTTATATTATTCAGTATCACAGCATTTTAATCCTGATCTGTCAGTTCCTGCCACTGCATATTTTCCTATACTTCGTACCCTGAGCTATTTTCTTGATGTATTCCACTGTCTAATCATGACTCTTTCTTTTCAGGCCATGGCCCACCCTGGAGCAGCACTGCATCTAGATGAGGATGCACAGTCATGCGTTTCCTTAGACCGCACGCTGATGAGTTCTGATGATGAGATCAACGATCCCCAGGCCATTTTCGAGAACAGCGATTCCGAAGACGAAGGAGCAGTCGCCCCAGAGTTTAACATGATAGACGATTCCGACGAAGAGGAAGGAGACCCTGAAGAGAACCCGATAGAGGAAGACCCCGAGGAAGAACCGATAGAAGAAAATCCAGTGGAGGAAAATCCCATGGAAGAGAATCCAGAAGGAGAGAACCACATGAAGGCGGACCTCGATGAAGAAGCTCCAGCCGAGGGTGAAGGACCAGGAGAACAAGACCCTGCGGTGGAAGAAATCCCAATGGCGGTCCCTGCGAGGCGCTATGGGAATGGACGCCCCTATCTGAGTGCGCGAGCCTACCGCAACCTGCTGAACCTCCACAACCGCGACTGACGGGAATGTTTAGCTGTTGTCCTTGCTGGCCAAATAAATCTGTTTATAGTTTAGGGCCACCTTTTGTCTTTGAGAATGCTTTGTTTAGAATCTTCTGTAATGAAATAAGTTGCTGAGTTCGCCAATTTTTTTTTCGATCTTCTTAGTTCGCTCGATGCTTGATTGTTTCTCATATACATCTATTTTCCTACTAAGATCTGTCCACCCCTACTCCTTACATTGTTTTAACCCTCACTGAGATTAACTAGTACCGCACCCGATCTTTTAGAGGTCCACCCTCCATCCTTCGTCTGTGCCTCGTTTGAGATCCTTCTGGGAGGAGAAAAAAATTTTTGTGAAATTTCCGAGTTCGCTAACCCTTCAAAAGTTTGATTCACATGATGTACCGACCGTTATCCTCCCCTTATTTTTCTCTTGTAGTCCTTTGCTGCTCACCCTTATTTCCTGGGCTGACCAGACCCCAATCTCTTTGACCTTCAACCTAAATCCGTCACACTCCGACCTTTGGTATGAGCCACACTTCATTGTAACCCCTACCCTAGTTGTCCTATATATATTTATGTTTTCTCTATTACCTTAACTATATTTAGGGACATTATTATTCGGAATTTGGTTTTCATTATTTTGTATTTATCGAAGAGTGCGTTTTATTGACTATCCCCGTTTTACGCATTTCAAGTACTGCATTACTAGCTTTTCCATTATTTTCGGTAGCGCAACCTTATATCGCGCATATTTTTGTTCCATGTTCCTTGTTTTCGCTATGTGAGCTTCCTACGTTATATGATCGATACATCATCCTAAAATGTTTTAACCTACCGACAAATCTTTCGCTACTTTATTGTCGTTACTTTATTTTCGAGTATTGTGCCTATGGTTACTATTATTAAATGGTTTAGCCTTATACTTATTATTTCTGCTTTGCTACTTTGGATATACTTATACGTGCACATATTTGAGTTTCGATTTTATCGAGTACGCCTCGAATAATATTGTTCGTTATGGTTGTTATTTATATTCCCGTATATATGAAGTTGCTCTTATAGTTGTTCCTTCCTTATACTTATTTAGACCTATCTTTTGTATGTGTTCTTACATGTTTATACCTTCAAATTTCTTCGTCCACGGATTTCTAGTAAATCTTTATATGTTAGGTTGCAATATAATAGCTTTCTCCTATGTTTGTATAACTTATCGTTTATTTTAAATTTAGAGGACGAAATTTTGGTAAGGATGGTATGATGTAATACCCGGTTCTTTTTATACGCCTAAAATCCGTATTTCTCTTTAAACGATAAATTTTTTTATTTTTAATTATTTAATTATTTTAAAGGAACTCCATTAAACCCTAAAACCCCCAGACTTTACCCTTCATTTCCTCCGGCCTAAGCCGTTTTCCTTTTAGTGAAGTTAAACCCAAAACAAATCTTATGTATATTTTTCCGTCTAAAGTCAGCCACGAACCCAAACCCTAGTTCTAATTATTTATCATAAACCAAAACCCAAACACATTCTTTTAAATTCATTTTCTTTTCTTCCGGCCCATCCCTCCTATCATTCATTCTTTGATTTTTTAAAAAAAAAAAACAAGCCGGCCCTTTTAGATTTCCCTCCTTTATATTGATTTTCCCCTGGCCCAACCCCCGAGCCCAACACCATCTTCTCAGCCCCGGCCCTATTCTTTTCCTCTATTTTTTTATTTGATTTTTCTAAAGTTGGCCCAGCCCGCTCACTCCAAGCCCACTTCACTTCTGCCGCAGCCCGCTTCACCCTCAACCCGCGCCCGAGCTTCCCTCGCGGCCATTTCTCACGCGCGCCCGCAACTCACGCCAACTGACCCCGGCGACGCGCACTCCCCTCTCTAACCTCGTTGCCCCCATCACCTCCTCACTCTCTTTCCTCTCAAAACCTCTCTCGAAAACCCACTCCCGCAGCCACTACTTTCATCGCCCACCACTCCCGCCGGCGACGACGACGTCTACAGCTCCTCATTCTCCTCCCCTTCTTCTCCTCTCTTCCTCCACCTAGCTCCCTACTTCTCCTGAAAACCCATCGATAGCCAAGCACCTCCACCAAGCTCGGACCCTGCACACTCTCGCCGGCGATCCCCCACTGCACCGGAATCACCTCGTCGGCACCCCTACGTCACCAGCATCATCACCATCACTACATCTGCAACTGCTCCTCTCTCTTTATCTCACTCTATCTCTCGTTGCTTCTCTCCTTCTCTCTCTGTCTCCTCTCTCTCTCTCTGAGTTTTTCTCTCTCTCTACATCATTCTCTCTCTGTCTCCTCTCTCTCTCTCTGAGTTTCTCTCTCTCTCTCTCCCTCTCCCTCTCTGATCTCTCACACTCTAACTCTCTCTGTTTTCTGTCTCTCCCTCTCTACACTTTTCTCTCTCTCTCCCTCTCTCCAAAAATAACAAAACCCAAAAACCTAGCGCACTCGCATAGGACCACTGAGCACTACCCAACTTCCAGTGACCGTGCAACGGCTCCGAGCAACTCCGACGTCAAATCCGTATCGCGAGCCGAGGCCGTGGAAACGAATACACGCCGTTCGACGCGCGTTCGTGACGTTACCGCCGCCGTACACCCACGAAACATTTCCAGGCAAGTATTTTAATTGCTTACATGCTATTTACTCAAGTTACAATCTTAGATTACTTAAATCATAAAGTTACAACTTTAGATCAATTAGGTGTCATATCTGTTTGATACATGTTCTCATAGGAAATCATCATTTATTTTGACGGAATTCAATTGTATAAGCTGGCCCGTATGGCTGTGAATCTAGTGTGTGAATTTCGTTGGATAATATGACCGTTAACGACTAAAACGACTCTCCCCAAGTTTACTCGTAAAATGGGAATCTTCTTGTACCTGAAAACCGTTAAAATTACCATAAATTATATACACAGTGGAATGATGCGTTCGAGGGCTTAAATCGAAGCCGACTCGATAAACTATTACCTTATGTAAATTTCTACTTGTTTATGTACTTAAACTATGACAATATTTGGATCGGAGTGCGACTCTGGACTGCAGTCCAGAGCAACTCCAGTTGTTGTTTACTGTCCCGTAATGAACACCACCCAGTTTCCTTAACTTGTAGGTTGCGGAACTCCGCTGTTTATTATTTGTGAATCTGTTATATAGACAACACAAGTGGTTCCATCCTGTTTCGTTATAGTTTGTTATTTAATCTGCAATTTAATAGATGAGGACGTATAACAGTCCCAACAGAATCAGAATTGACATACTAGTATTGAACAATGTATATCTCCTGACGTACAGATGCGATTGAGTATCCTTCTATTGCGTTGGAAACCTTAGTGAAAACTCTAGATTTCATTCAACTGTAGCGTCGCTAAAATCTGAACCCAAATGGGGTTAAAATGCGTTGCGAAACGGACTTCCGATTCTGAAACCGGATTTCCAGCCGTGAACGCTTAAAAGGAAATGGCCATAACTAATGATCCTAAAACCCGATTGCCGTGAAACCAAATTCGCTGGTTAGATAATTAATCATACTGTTTATTCTCCTTTTATTGTTTCGTTAAACTGTACGCGTTTTATTTATGATAAATATTGCAAGTGGTAGATTACCGATTCATGACATCCTAACTATGTTTTACATACTGTTTACGCATCATATCATACATGTCACTGCATTGATAACTTAGTGATAACGTGCATTACCCGGTATTAAGTATTAGTGATGATTGTGGCAAGTACGTTAGTGTTCGTGTATACGTGAATAAGTGAAAGTGACACGTACTTGTACACAATCAGTGAACCTTATTATTCTATTGCATTGTCGACGTCTGTGGGACGCGTGTACGTGTGACTATAAGTGGTATATGACACTTATGGAAGCTCTTGCACGGGTGTCACAGATAAGGCACCAGACACTGCCATTTATCTTAGGTATTAGTCGAGACGTGCTTGATGGAGGTCCTGCCTCCAGTCCTCGCGCAGACTTGTCACACACCGATTGGTATTTAGGGTTATGGTTAGCGTTTGATGTAGACCACGGGGTGTGGGGTAGTTTGAGTGTGAGTTCAACAGAATCTCGGGAGTCCCATGCCAGCTTATATATTTAGGGAGATATATGGAGATTTACAGGGTACATGATTATTACCGTGATATACATGTTGGGCCCGTGGTCCCTTGCCCTTGGGTTCTACCCTTGGGTGGAGGACACTCGCGAGTGGTTGACTCTCACACTTGGATTGACGATAGGTTTAGTGACCTGTACAGTGAGACTTAGAGACTGATAGGGATGATAGCATCGACATACATACTTACTGTAAGTGCACGGCGGCGCCCCGGCCGTCAATCCGACGGCCAAATGCGGAAGCGGTGATAAACATTAATTTTACTGAACTGGCAAACCGCCGCGCACTAATAGCCGGATCGAACCATTAACAAGTCTAAGCTAACTACAAGATAGGGAAGAGAAGTATACCGACAGATCCGAGTCCTCCGGTCTTCTCGTCGTCGTCCCGATCTCCTGCGGAATGTCCCGTCTCCTCCTCGTCGCCGGAAGTGCACCACATCGCCTACTTCTTTTACGGGCTCCCACCTCAATGCCGAGCCAACTCGGGCACGAAGCCGGCTACTCGACGTGCCCAAGATTCGCTGTAGAATATGTAGTCCTCAAGTCTCACTTTGGGGTTGTAGGAATTGCCTTTTGGTGGAGGAAATGATATGAGCTTGTGGAGATGAAACATGTGGGATTTTACAGAGCTAGAATGATAAAAATCACACCCCAAGAATTTTGGACAGCCCCCTCCCTCAATGAGGCCGGCCATGTATATTGTGGTGGAGAGAGTGAAAGAGTGAGAGAGTATCAAAAAGATGGGAGCCATTCTCATATCATGCAAGAGAAAGAAAGGAAAAAAAACTCATCATGAAAAGAAATGATCACCAAAACAAACCCATACTCCACACACTAATCATCAACAACCATGATGCTTACAAAGTCAAGCCATCATGAAGTGATCAAGTAAAAGGATGGTGCACATCATGAAAGCCATCATGATGCAACAAGATGCAAAGAACCCCCTCCACTAATGCCTATTTGCAACAATGCAAATAAACCCTCCTCCACCAATCTTCGGCCAATGAACGATACAAAGGAAATCGGCCGAAACGAAAAGAAAACTGGCAACTCCAGAAAACTGGTCCTGTAATAAATTACAGGAAAACCCCGATACTGTGCATACACACCCGCATCTGTATTTCGACCGAAATACAAATGCAATGAGACAAAATCTACACTGTACTATACTAGGATCCGGCTTATACCAAAGCCGGCTAGTAATACCTGTTCGATCCTGATCCGTGCAATACCGCACGTATCTGATCGAACCCTGCCATATAACCATACGGCCTATAGTACAGACTGTCCGATCCTGATCCGTGCAATACCGCACGTATCTGATCGGACCCTGCCATATCTCCATACGGCCTCTACAACCTTTCGCCCGAAAGCTGAGTAACTGAATGTGGGGGACTCTAAAGACTCGTCAACACCTTGGTTATGGATTTAACCACTAGCACGTCAGAGGTATAAGCCAATACGTAACGGGCTACCAGGTATTGACTAAAAGGGACGTCTGCGAGCGAACTCAGCCTGACAACCCTACTGAGCCTGTCAGTGACAATATCCGTACAGTCCGGTCCGTTCGTCTATGAGGATCGCATGGCAGGCCTAGGGGGTTGGTAAAAGTCAGACCCCCAAAAGCGGTACAAGTCGTGTCGGAGTGTAGCCCAGAACACCCTGAGATACTACTGGAATACCTACCAGTAAATCTCCTTGCCTCGGCCGAGGGCTTCGTGTAATGGCTCTCCTAGACACAGCACGACCTCACCACCAATACCGGGAGAGACGAACCCCTGAAGATACGCTCACTGCCTCCATGTGGCTCGGGACTGTACCCAACTAAAACCTGTTTGCACGACTCCTTTGAGCCGTGGTAGGGTAGTAATCAAAGTACAGTGGGAACTCACACGAGACAAATGACGATCCCCAGGTCGATGAACTAACCTGCACACATGTCACCAGGGAACTGCCATCTGACGTCTGGTATATGACCAACTAGCATGTTCCCGGCGAGTCCTGTCCGGTGTACTCATAACCCAATGAGCACCTGTATACATCTTAGGTGATCCAACTGACACCAGTGGCTTGTGAGACCGGCCACCGCCCCTCGTCGGGGTCTCGACTGTATACACTAGTCTACTATGGAGAATCGATGCCCTGTCTCGAAACTCTCACGACTAGGGACCTTTTAAGGATATGCTTATAGACCCCCAGCTCCCACTTATATGATCGCCCTCATATTGCTGGTGGTCAAGCAAGAATCCTAGGGGCTCTATCAACGTGTAATAGCGACGTGTCAGGTCACTTAAAGCAGTACACGATGATAAAGGTAAACCAGATAGCATACTATCATCTCGAGTAAGACTGTCCTACCGGGATAGGTCCTCCATCAATCATTACAATCACGTACCTGTGACCTAATAATTGACTCTGAGGGCACTATCTCCAACAATCTCCCACTTGCACTCAAGGCTAATTATTGCGATGTCGCATACTCACAGCCCGTGTGATACCGAACACCCAACTCCTCTACTAGTCAGTCTCACAAAGCTCGTTTGCGAAACTATTGCGTTCGAGGAATAGCCTCAGTGAGTGGATCCGCTTTGATGTTGCTTTCTATGTCTCTCTATATCTCAAGTTCGCGGAGAAAGCCATCTCCCGAAATGAGCAATACCTGTCTTAGGATGTGTCTGGATGTCTGATGGGACATAGCTCATAAATGAACTCCAAATCCAAACTCCTTAGACTGTATCGTCAACTGAACTTAATCAGTATCCTGCGCCATGCCACCCTCAGTATTGCCTTGGACCATCTGTCCAAAATACTGCCCTTCGTCAGAAGGAAAACTATAACTCTGACAACCTCCTTGTCGTCCATGTCACCTTGGAAGCCTGGAATGATAACTGTCTCCCGAATGAGGCTGTCGTTATCATATCCCTAGAACATCCACTTATGTTCTAAAACTGCTTCCGACTGTTTCTCCAGGATTGGATTAATGTCAACTTATTGCATCCAGTGCAAGAACAATATCTGGTGTGGTACTTGACATCTCATGATTGACTCAATTGCCTGAGCAAGTGATCTGCCAATCATGCACATCCCTCTCCCCTTTAGTCTGTAAGACACCTTTAGAGAGGGTGACTCCATCACCTGCAGGTACACTACCGTGCCAGGAGTCGTCCATTCTAAATACTCTTAGAATGCTGTCTAAGTACCCTGATTGGGAAACCACCCAAATCTAGATCTAAAACCATAGATCTAGTAACCAGTATGTCTGATATAAAATCCAGTTCCTTTGTGGAGAAACCACTGTGTGACGACCAAAGTATAACCGATCGTAGTATAGGAATATCACTTCCTACTCTGTGTATGTCATCCAAATACCAGGACATCACACCCTACTACTTTCTCAACAGATCCATCCCCTATTCTGATGAAGTCAAACCTATGACTGTCACGTCAGAAATAGATGATCTATCTCCGCTATATCTGCTTTAGTCTATAAATAGACATAAGCTACATGTCCACCAATGCTTCCGCTGCTCCCACTGACTACGACAACCCTCTGGCAGAGTCATATAGACGTACACTTCTAAAACTAGTTTAGAACGACGCTATACTCATCCTCCCGCCGGGTCTCGCAGCCTGGAACAACAGCAATGGTAATTGTGGGTAAACAAGAACTTCCCTGTCACCGTCCTTGAGGCTACCGTAGTACCTCTCGAGTGCCTGAAGTTACCCACCTTTATCTGCGGAGTGGCCAATGGAATGTCAATCCAGATTGAATCTTTAGGTTCCTTGTCAAATCTTCAGTAATCGTTCGTGGTTCTGGAATCACCTCCAGTTCTACCATACTCCCACTACTGTTTTCTGAAAAAATCCATTTTTAATAAAACTGTGGCGAGTCTAGAACAATATTGCTATTGTTCATCCAGATGGTAGAAAATCAACCCGCGTCATAGCCTGGGTCAACCCACAAACAGCCATTACAGAAACGTGCCTTGAGTTGTCCAGTGTCTGGTTTTAATCATAAACCGGACAACTCCCCGTACCTTAACAACGTTAAGATATGAACTGTTCTATATCCAATATAGAAACAGAGGCACTGATTTAATTGAACCAGATTCAAATCATGCAGCTGTCTCCAGTGCATGTCAACTTAATGGAAGGAGGCCGATCAGCTTTACTCAACTTAGGAATGCTTCCAATTATGAGTAACCTGAAAGAGAAGCAATTTCTCTTTATCATTACTATCAACTGAATACCATACACAAGTATCTAAATCTTCGATCACTTTGAAGAATCCCGATACTTGCTATACCTGGTTCTCTACTCTATTCAAATACCTATAACTTCTCAAAATTCGGACCCTGTGTTTCCACGAAACACCTGTCTAAAAACTAGAGAAGTCATAAGTAAACCGAATATAGTACGAGGACCAACCCCTCTGTCCTGATGGACCCTGGACATCATACAATACTCTGTACATGTCCCTTGAGTCTATTAACTCATTCACTGTGTGTCGTAGCTTGAAAACTGTACCTATGGTTAAGAAGAATTACACCGTTGTTTAATACTCCTTACCTAACCATCCACTGATGTAGGTAAATGTCATAGACATAATTTCAAAAAGGTACATCTCACTCTATGAAAATAGACGTACAGATATATCAATTTGAAATTGGTGCATAACAGCGGATATTCAAAACCAAATATTTGCCGACCGGCAAACAGCCCAGGTGATTTCCTCAAATATCACCGATTACAACGAATCCCGATATAATGAGGATAATCACCCAATTCCCAATAACTTACTCCCACTCATCATCTGTAAAACCATACAGATGTGAGAATCGTACCAGGTAAATACATACCCTGGAGTAAGTATCTAATTGGGAAATCAGTTTTCCTTTAACAGTACACAGTGAGACTGAAACATTGAAATGTTTCGATGGGGTATCCCGGTATTCCTAGTAATGCCTCTTCCAGATTCACGACTGTAACCGTATAATCCTTTGCCACCTTTCCAAATCCTTTCATATGTCTTTAGTCTTTTCCTTCTGCACACCCCTTTAGGCCAAATGGTTTTCTTCCTTCCCTACCGTTCGGCACCAGCCTATGGTTTGGAAGAAGACTATCCAATAAGCATAATGGGTGTACTGTCCCAATCCTAGGAACACTCGCAATGAGAGAGGGTGAAGATAAAAGACAACCGAATAAACCTTATTCCTATTTTTCCTGGACCAGAATCCATCCCCGAACTGGAACAAGTTCCTTTCGAGTTCGTATATGACCATACGATGGAGTATCCAATAAACTGTGGATCTTCGTAGTGATACGGAGTGTCCTAGAGAAATACAAAGGTGATTTTAGGATTGGCGAAGGAATACTTGGTTTGGTCGTGAATATCTGTTGCAATTTACTTTGCCCTCTTACTAATCCCTTGCTTTGTCTTGACTTAATACCTTCTGTACACCATCGTTAGGATAATTGGTTTTCTTCATTCCCTACCGGTCGGCACCAGCCTAAGGTTTGGAAGAAGACTATCCAATTTGCGTAATAGGTGTACTATCTCCTAAACCAAGGAGTACTCGCAACCTGAGAGAAGGTAAAAGGAAAAGACAACTGAATAGTTCTATCCGTTTTCTCCAGAACCAGAAACCATCCTCGAATAAATTCTTTCGAGTTCGTATCTAACCATACGATGGTTTTGTCCAATGGAAGTGGACGTTCGTGGTAAAACGGGGTCTCCTGGAGAAAAGGGTAAAAGTAGGAGTGGCAATGAGGTTTGCAACTCTGATAATCCAAAAGCCGGTGTTTAAGAAGGTTCGGTTAATTTGGTCACTGAGTCATAGTCTTAGGGTCGGGTCAATGGTCGCTGCCAAAGAGAGAGAGAAAAGAAACACTCAGCGTGCACTCTAACCTAGATCAGAATGGTTACCAATTTATCTAATCTGGAAACCTCCCACTGTACCTCAAATTCTCCTCCAAACCTAAAAGAAGAATTAGTCGGGAACACCCGAGGAGTAAACTAACTCATCAGTGGGAATCGGGATCCAACTATCACCGCATGATAACGTGACGGAATCCGCTCACGCAATCACACTCCAGAAGGTATGCGCATATCTGGCAAGTTTCAGTTCTTTTGAAACTCCCGATGTGATTTCTGCCCCATGCTCTTATGACCTTGACTTTGGCCAACAAATCATAAGTCACATGTCAAGTTCTACCCGTCATTCTCCAGGTTGATTCGAATCCACCCGCACAAGCCCTTGACTTTGGCCAACAAGGCTATACGACTGTTCCAAACCAACGCATCTATCTATGCTGCATATGAATAACCAACTGCTACCAAACACTGTGCCTTGACTTTGGCCAACAAACACAGCTTGAATACTATTGATTACCCATATGAAACGACGGAGGGCTACGAATGGTTTCTGGCGAAAACCTTTAACGTAATGAACTTGATATCGTTGAAGGAACGGATAGCTTTTTAGAAATATAGTGACGACAACTTCCGCTAAAGAGGTCACTCCCGGTGAAGGGATCTCGGCTCTTTCCCCGTAGAATGGGGTGCAGGATATCCCAAATGAATACCGCGAAGCAAAGCAAAAGTAATCGGCTATAGTGAAGTTATTGCCCTGACGCAAACTTTTGTCCAAGGGGTCACTCCCGGTGAAGGGATCTCGGCCCTTGCCTCGTCGACTGAGGAGCAGGATATTCCAACTGAATACCACGATGCAAAACAAAAGTGAACGTCTTTGCAAATAACAGCTTTTTGAAAAGTGTTCCAACAACATCAGATTAGGTTTGTTTTTAACTTGTATTGATCCGAATCAACGCAGTCCCATCAATTGATCACAGCAAAAAGAACGAAAATATACTGATGTACGTATATGCCATCCGCATTCGCCACTGGGTCCCGTCATTACTCGTTAGGTTAGCTAACTAACGACAGAGCGGGGACTGGACTAGCGCGGATGCAAAACATATACAACATCTACTAATATATATACCAATATATTATATTTCGCTCAAGGCGTGAATAAAATGCAACATCACAGATATGTACAGCATCACAGAAACAATACAGATATCTGGGATCCCCGGGTTTCACAGAGCCGCTGAAAACCCGACGTTCCC
The DNA here is from genome assembly GCA_030015575.1 of Agapanthus africanus. Lineage (NCBI taxonomy): Eukaryota > Viridiplantae > Streptophyta > Magnoliopsida > Asparagales > Amaryllidaceae > Agapanthus > Agapanthus africanus. The sequence goes on along the minus strand of CM057345.1, from coordinate 330,479,709 downwards.
CTGGTCGTGTGGATAGCCTGTGCAATGAAATCCTAGACCCCTACAGGCGCGGCAAGTCACCCGCCAAAACCTGAAGCGAGGCAGCCCCCTTCAGCAACGTGAATGGACCACCCAGCACTTCACGGAATCCGGTAACTTGGGCATCCCTCCTGGGTCAACCAGTACCCCCTACGAGTGCGGCGAATAGCCCGCCAATCCTAGAGTGAAGCCCCCTCCGTCTCAATGCCATGAGATGCGGGCTTGTTGCCCTCCAGAACCCGGCTATCCGTGCACCCCTCCGCGGGGCAATCCTAGTACAGAAAGTAAAATATACATACAACGGGTACATCGACCGCAACCAGGTCGTGCCCCAAAATAATAATACAAACAGGCAGTGACGGCAGTCCACATGTCGGACGCTCGCCCCGCAATATCAAATGTACATAATACAACAAAACTGTACTAGCATTGCATCCAGGCTATCCCCCACGACCGATCCGCAACATCACAGCAAAAACAGAACATCAACGTGAAAGTCACGTTCGCAAATCCATCTAACCGGGCTATAGCAGTTAGACCGGATTTACCGATCAAGTGACATTCACGGTCGCAGATATAATGTAAATACTGTGAAAAATGTGTTTAAAATATCCGATCGATCAAAAATTAACAAGTGGGCCCCCAAGCAAAACTGTAGTACTCACAGAAATAATTGGCCCAATATTAATATTCCAAAACCCCAATTTTCACCCCAGAAAGCTACTGTAGAAATTTGGTGCAGTGATCTCCACAGTGTGCGGCGGAACAGCGGTGGGAAGGGGGTTTTCGCGGCGGTTCCGCGCTCCCACTGTGGATTCACTTCATCGAATTTTTACAGAGCTCTTAGATTTTCCAGTACATCAATATTTTACAACCTGAAAAATTTTTCGAGACCAAAAAATTTCAACAGAAAACTGTCACTTTGAAAAACACGGTTTTGGAACTTTTTGATCGATCGGAAATGCAAACACATTACACAAAGCTAGACTAAGTTAATGGCGAGGCTCTGATACCACTGTAAGTGAACGGCGGCGCCCCGGCCGTCAATCCGACGGCCAAATGCGGAAGCGGTGATAAACATTAATTTTACTGAACTGGCAAACCGCCGCGCACTAATAGCCGGATCGAACCATTAACAAGTCTAAGCTAACTACAAGATAGGGAAGAGAAGTATACCGACAGATCCGAGTCTTCCGGTCTTCTCGTCGTCGTCCCGATCTCCTGCGGAATGTCCCGTCTCCTCCTCGTCGCCGGAAGTGCACCACATCGCCTACTTCTTTTACGGGCTCCCACCTCAATGCCGAGGCAACTCGGGCACGAAGCCGGCTACTCGACGTGCCCAAGATTCGCTGTAGAATATGTAGTCCTCAAGTCTCACTTTGGGGTTGTAGGAATTGCCTTTTGGTGGAGGAAATGATATGAGCTTGTGGAGATGAAACATGTGGGATTTTACAGAGCTAGAATGATAAAAATCCCACCCCAAGAATTTTGGACAGCCCCCTCCCTCAATGAGGCCGGCCATGTATATTGTGGTGGAGAGAGTGAAAGAGTGAGAGAGTATCAAAAAGATGGGAGCCATTCTCATATCATGCAAGAGAGAGAAAGGAAAAAAAACTCATCATGAAAAGAAATGATCACCAAAACAAACCCATACTCCACACACTAATCATCAACAACCATGATGCTTACAAAGTCAAGCCATCATGAAGTGATCAAGTCAAAGGATGGTGCACATCATGAAAGCCATCATGATGCAACAAGATGCAAAGAACCCCCTCCACTAATGCCTATTTGCAACAATGCAAATAAACCCTCCTCCACCAATCTTCGGCCAATGAACGATACAAAGGAAATCGGCCGAAACGAAAAGCAAACTGGCAACTCCAGAAAACTGGTCCTGTAATAAATTACAGGAAAACCCCGATACTGTGCATACACACCCGCATCTGTATTTCGACCGAAATACAAATGCAATGAGACAAAATCTACACTGTACTATACTAGGATCCGGCTTATACCAAAGCCGGCTAGTAATACCTGTTCGATCCTGATCCGTGCAATACCGCACGTATCTGATCGAACCCTGCCATATAACCATACGGCCTATAGTACAGACTGTCCGATCCTGATCCGTGCAATACCGCACGTATCTGATCGGACCCTGCCATATCTCCATACGGCCTCTACAACCTTTCGCCCGAAAGCTGAGTAACTGAATGTGGGGGACTCTAAAGACACGTCAACACCTTGGTTGTGGATTTAACCACTAGCACGTCAGAGGTATAAGCCAATACGTAACGGGCTACCAGGTATTGACTAAAAGGGACGTCTGCGAGCGAACTCAGCCTGACAACCCTACTGAGCCTGTCAGTGACAATATCCGTACAGTCCGGTCCGTTCGTCTATGAGGATCGCATGGCGGGCCTAGGGGGTTGGTAAAAGTCAGACCCCCAAAAGCGGTACAAGTCGTGTCGGAGTGTAGCCCAGAACACCCTGAGATACTACTGGAATACCTACCAGTAAATCTCCTTGCCTCGGCCGAGGGCTTCATGTAATGGCTCTCCTAGACACAGCACGACCTCACCCCCAATACCGGGAGAGACGAACCCCTGAAGATACGCTCACTGCCTCCATGTGGCTCGGGACTGTACCCAACTAAAACCTGTTTGCACGACTCCTTTGAGCCGTGGTAGGGTAGTAATCAAAGTACAGTGGGAACTCACACGAGACAAATGACGATCCCCAGGTCGATGAACTAACCTGCACACATGTCACCAGGGAACTGCCATCTGACGTCTGGTATATGACCAACTAGCATGTTCCCGGCGAGTCCTGTCCGGTGTACTCATAACCCAATGAGCACCTGTATACATCTTAGGTGATCCAACTGACACCAGTGGCTTGTGAGACCGGCCACCGCCCCTCGTCGGGGTCTCGACTGTATACACTAGTCTACTATGGAGAATCGATGCCCTGTCTCGAAACTCTCACGACTAGGGACCTTTTAAGGATATGCTTATAGACCCCCAGCTCCCACTTATATGATCGCCCTCATATTTCTGGTGGTCAAGCAAGAATCCTAGGGGCTCTATCAACGTGTAATAGCGACGTGTCAGGTCACTTAAAGCAGTACACGATGATAAAGGTAAACCAGATAGCATACTATCATCTCGAGTAAGACTGTCCTACCGGGATAGGTCCTCCATCAATCATTACAATCACGTACCTGTGACCTAATAATTGACTCTGAGGGCACTATCTCCAACACTTACTGTGTTGACATACGTGGCATATCATTCTACTGCTTTACTGTTCCGATGCATTGATTACTGCATGTTCATACCTATACCATCTTTGATTTACTGTTATATATATCTATTATCACTGTTAGAATTGTCACATGAATTCATATATTATATTGCTATTGTGTCGCTCTGACGACCTGAGTATGCATGCTCAGAGTGAGGAGAGGATTTAGCCTGGACCGGGACTAGACGTACATCACGGACATCTTGATTGGCTATCCAGAGTTATTCCCTTTTTGTTTCCCATCAGGTCAGTTCTTTATATTGTTTTGTTTCAGTTACTGCATTTGTCATTACCTGCGCATCGTTTACTGATTACCATGTAAAACTAGAAGCCGAAGTGTGACTACGGCAGGATATTTCCTTGACCGTAGGAGCATGGCTGGCCTTGTCAACCCCTCGTATTCCGTATTTTGGGAAGCGGGGTGTGACAATATGTGATGATTCATATCAATGGCCATTATCATTTCATGCATTTAATTCTTTTTGTAAAGAACAACAAGTAAACAAAAATCATAGCCATGAAATGTTGATGGTCAACAAGTCCAAAATAGTTAACCGGTCAACAAGTCAACAAAAGTCAAACTTTCAACTCAACCATGGCACAATAATACTTAATTAATATTATTATTAATCATATTTCTTTGTAACGTTTTAAAAATAAATAAATTAATAATTAAATAAATAAAAATCCTTTAAGCGAATTTTCTGATTTTCAGTAAAATAAACCGTATTTTTCGTAAAACTTAACCGTAATTATTTTTCATCATAAATTTCAAAAGATCTATTTTAATTATGTAATTACTAGTAAATGGTGTTTATTTAGTGACTTATAAATTTTAGTTTAATTAAATATTTTTCCTAAATTAATTATTTTTAATATTAACATAAGCTTTAATTATACATTAAATTAGTGTAAATTAAAAATTTGAAATGGGTTAATTTTATAAAATGAGCCATGACATATTAAAATCAAGTGTGTTATACGCAAAATCATTTCTCAAATTTTTCCATGGTTCTAGACTTTTCTAGGAAAAGGTTTAAATTAGAAAAGTTTATATAATTAAGGTTTTAAGTGAAAAGATGACATTTATTTGTGATGTTTCTAGACAAATCCGCACACTCCTCTCTCTTTTTCCTCTCTCCCATGCTAGTGGATGGCCTCCTCACCCCCATGGCAGCCCCCCCATTTTCCAAGCTCATTTTCCCTTCAAAAATCATCAAAAATTCAACAAAATTCCAAAAATAAACCTCAAAATCAATATTCAATCTCTACCATTTTCTTTTGACCAATTTAGCATGGATTTTAGAGTTGGAAACCATTATTTTGGAAGAATAATTTCATGTTTGGATCTCATGTTTTGGAGGTATAATTTTTATTCTTATGCTTAATTGTTGTTAAATGTTTTTATCTAGCATATTTAGATTTTCTTAATTAATTCTATTTGCAAGCTTAAAATTCAAGATAGGGTTTCCAAAATCAAGTTAGGGTTTTTATTAATTAAGTGGGGTTATAATAAGTAGTTTAACATTTTTAGAAATGGAAAATCTAGTATGGTTGATGTATTGTAAATTGTTCTTTCAAAATTGTTTAAATTAAATAATTTTGCAAACTAGATTTTTATAAATTATATATATTAATGTGATAAAATTATAATTAAGGTTTTTATCATTAGAATGTGGTGTTAATGAGGAGATTAACATGTTATTTGAGTGTGAAAAATAATCTAGTTATAATTTTCTAGCTTTCACTTTCAAATTTTCACAAAATTGCTATTTTTATTAAACTAGGTTTTTGAAATTCATTTAAAATGTAGGATTAAAAAATCTAGTTAGGGTTTTAGCACATCCTTAAGGTTTAATGGAGTGGTTTAACATTTTAAAATATGCAAAATCAAATTTATTTGTGGAATGGTGAATTTTGGCTTAAAAAGTGTTACATTTGGCTAAAATTGCAAACTAGAAATTTCAATTTAAGACAAATTAGTGTGATAAAAATATAGTAATGGTTTCTATAATATAGTTATGTTATTTAATGAATATTATGACCATTAGTTTCATTTAAACATCAAGTTTTGAAGTAAAACGGTAAATTGACGTTTTCTAGGTTTTTACGAAATCGGACGATTCGATCGATTTTAAGGTTTCGATGATTTAAACCATGTTTTATATTATAAATAATGAGTTTTGAAACTACGAGTTGTTTATTGGTGTTTTATCTCGATCAATCGGTGTTTGTATGCCGATATCGAGCGATATTTGGTTCTTTTGTATGAGCGGGTCATAGGTTTTAACCTATGCGCGTTTCGTGCGTCGTTTTGGTTTTGTCCATGATCTAGTTTACGATATTATAAATGTTTGCGTATAGGTACCCCTCACATGGACTTCGGACGAGGAAGAAGAGGAGGGCGGCATCGTCTTCGGCAGACAAGGACCAGGTGAGTAGATGTATATCTACGGGGGAAGTCGGGTGGATGGCGTTTAGCACCCCCGCAAACGTGGAATAGGAATATTACTTATTGTCATTAGGAAGTCAGACGTGACCTTAGATTCTTGGTGAGTAGGACCCTATTAATGAATTTAGGTTGGACTAGACTGATTTAGAAAGACTTTCCTAGAGGATGATTGTCTTGGAGGGGATTCGTAGGTTTCAGGTAGACACACACACACGTACGCACAGAAACCTGACTTGGTGTATATGTGTATGTGTGTATATATATATAGGAATTTGTGTAGGTATATATATATATACACTGTAGGGTTCCTAGGCACACTCATAAGGTTCTACAAGGCATCAACCATGCCAAAATAAAAATTTTTATGTGCCGAACAACCCTATGCAAGATCGTTTACTAGAGATATGGCGAAACTAAAAGCAAGCAAACTACTTTGCTACTAAGTGAAAGGGATAACAACCTTTGTAGATCCGGTCCTTCACTTCTAAAGCTCCGTGTTGACGTCCCTTCGCTGCGATCATCGGGATCCCGGACCCTAGCGATGCTTTCTTCGGAGAAATGAGCGGGCTAGGTTGTTGACTTCGAAGCCGAAGATGATCTACGTCAAGGAGACTCAAACTCAAGCTCCATCTTCACTTGGTCATGAACTTTGTGAAGAGAACACCTTATACTACATGGCAAGTGGTAGAGGATGAAAAAATAAGAAGTGGGTTCACTTTAGATTTGGATTTCTCACTCTTTTTCTTCACTTGAATTTTTCTAGCAAGCTTTCTTCACTTGAAGAGGATGAGGAAGAAGAAAAGAATATGAATGAATAATGAATTTACTAAAATGAATAATCAAGTGAAGTATATCATAATGCAACCATGGGTGAGTTAACCTTTGTAGAGACTAAACCCTAGTTTAAGTTAATGGTTAGGTTAGTGAAAATCTTATGCAAAACAAAATGGTTAGACTTTGTCAAAGATGCTTAAAAGCTTCATGAAGCTTCAAGCATAAAACAAAGAAAGCCACCATTTTGTTTTTGCCAAAATAAATAAAATAAATAAAACCCCTACCGCTAACCTAAACATGGTGTAAGTCATACACACACCCAAGTTTGCATGTATCATCAATCATGATACAAACTAGTGCACAAACATATATCATATATACAACTTGTGCACATCAAGTGAGAAAATCAATCATAAGTGAACAAATACTAGTTAATGTATAGTAATATATCAAATATATAATTATACATTAAATCATTAAATCAATACTCGATTTAATGATCCGGTCATATCTCATATAACTGACTAATATCAAGTGTATCAATATATCGAATCAACACTTGATTCGGTAACCCGGCTATATCTCATATAACCGTCCGATGATAAAAATCGCGAGAATAGAATACAGTATCACATAATGGTATTATTCTCGGTCCCGCACATATCTCATATGCGCTCCTATTTCGTTTCGCTTGAGCCAGGAAACCTCTGTGTAGGACTCTAAAGACTCGTCAATACGCCGGCAGTAGGTGGTGATCATATCAATCACCCACAAGCCGCAAGCGATCTGCTAAACGTAACGGCCACCTGCGTATTGATCGATTAGAAGATCAACGAGCAAGCCTGCTCACATTCCTATGAATCCAATCAGAAACACTTACAGCACAGTCCGGTCTGTTCGTCTGATATGTCGCATATCTCTCCTAGGGGTGGTAAACGTTAGACCCCAGTAGCTTGATAAGTCATGCCGATGTAAGGTCCATAACAAGCATGAAACTACTGATAACACTTACCAGTAAATCAGTGCAACCCTGGCCAGGGATTTCCAGGTATGGCCAGTCGAGCATAGCGCAACATCAACCCCCAATACCGGGAGAGACGAATCCCCTCCTATCGCTCGTTGCCTCCATGTGAATCGGGACTGTACCCAAAAACCACCTGTTTGCACGACTCAGTAGAGCCGTGGTATGGTAGAAATTAAAGTACAGTGGGAGACACACAAGACTCTATGACGATCTCGGGTCAACAGACTAAGCTGTACTAGTGTCACCAGAGAACTGCCATCTGACGTGAGGTATAATACCATCTGGGAGTTCTCGGCGAGTCCGTTCAGTGTACCCAGTCATCACTGAGCACCCGCATACCATCTCTGATGTCAAACACCAATGGATATGGGATCATCCATTGCCCATCACATGGATCGAGAAGATATACGCTAGTCTACTCTGGAATATCGATGCCCCGTCTCGATATTCCCACGACTAGGAACATTGAAGGATGTACACATGGACTACCCAGGCTCCACTAGTATGATCTACATCATAGTCCTGCAAATCGAGTACATATCCTAAGGGCTTTATCAACATGTAACAGAGAGACAATAAGTATACATGTTAAGATAAAGAGCAACCAGATAGCGTACTATCATGTCGAGCAAGAAAGTCCTACCTATATATGTCCCAGCATCCACTACAATATACATCTCATGTACAGTAATGGCCTCTAGGGCATACATATAACTAACAATCTCCTACTTGCACTAGGGCCATCTGTAGCAGTGGTTGCAGTATCTCATACTTAACCATCCCATAAAAGTCTCTCTCTGAGAAAAAGCCTTTGTGAGTGGATCCGCCGTGTTGTCCTCTGAGTCTACTCTCATAACCTTGATCACCCTGGAGATCATCTATCTCCATGATCAGGTGATGCTGCCTCAGAATATGTCTGGGTCACTGATGGGACCGGGGTTCCTGGGCCAAAGCCATACTTCCATTGTCAAACAATGGTAGGAACCTAGTTCATCTCATGAACTAATATACACCCAAACTGCCTCTTTGGTAGTATCTTTGATAGCGATGTTACCATCCTTTATCGTCTAGTCTGCCACGGTATCTAGCTTGGAACTCTTCCAACATACCGTCCCTCCACTGAGGGTAAAGACAATGCCTGCGACTGACATTCAGTCGTCCTTATCACCCTGGAACTTTTCCAGTGATTCTCCCCAGGATCAATTGATACCATCTTACCACACCTAGTGAGAATCCTAATATCCATTTAGATCTATCTCATAGATCCAAAACCCAGGATTTAGGAGGTATCACCTTTAATCCTATTTGGAGAATCCTTGTGATAAGAGGAGATTGACCGTGCGTAGCATAGGAAACTCTTTTCCTATCAAGAGTATGTTGTCCACGTACAATACGAGGATGACCACCTTACTCTCCACTACCTTTTTGTATATACAAGGTTCATTTACTATTTTGATGAAGTCAAACTCTTTGACTACCACATCAAAACAGACGTTCCAACTCCGCGATGCCTGCTTTATCCTGTAAAGCAACTTGCATACGTTTTCGCTGCTCCCACTGTCTACGAAGCCCTCTGGCTGTGTACTTATAGACGCTCTCTTCTAAATCAATATTTAGAAAAACAGTCATGACACCCAACCACCAGATATCGTAATCATGTTATATAGCAATGGCAAGTAGGATCCGGATGGATTTAAGCACAGCCACTGGAAAAGGTTTCATCATTATCCATGCCTGTTCGATGACGAAAACCTTTAACAAGTCTAGATTTGAAAGTCTCAACTTTTCCATCTACACCAAGTAATCTTCTCAAGATATAGTTGCTCCTGATGGGGATTTAACCCTTCAGATATAGCAACCAAAGTCCATACTTTGTTGGTGTACATGGATTCCATCTCAGATCGCTAAGCATCCAGCCATTCTTACAGAGTCCCTACTCTCGATGGCCTGCTCGAAACTAGTTGGGTTATCATCTCATGATGCATTCCTCGCTCCCACTGTCATCGAGAAACCGAAGTATCTCTCAGGCGGATGAGGAACCCTACCAGATCGGCGGAGAGGCTGAGGTTCGTCGGGGACCATTGAATCTTTTGGTTCTATCTAATCATCAGCTATAGTTTGTATAGCTTTAAATCCTTCCAGTTCTACAGAACTGACCTTGCCTCGAGCTTGTCCGGATTTTGCTTTTGACATAGGCCGGACAACCCCAAATCTTAACTTGCTTAAGAGATGGGTTCTTCCCATACCATATCTTATATGGAGTGGTAGGCAGTGATCTGATTCGAACCTAATTCAATAGGTATGCAGCTTCTTAAGTGCATAACCCACAAAAGGAAACAGGTAACTCAGTAATACTCATCATAGAGCACACCATATCCAATATGGTGCGATTGCTTCACCCCGATACGCCTACATACTGTGGTGTATACGGAGGAGTAATGCTGAGAGAGAATCCCATTCTCCTTTAGAATAGTCCAGGAATCCCTCGCTCAAGTATTCTCCTCCCTGATCATATCAAAGGACATAATACTTATACCCGTTTTGGTTCTCTACTTCTAACTTATATTCAGTGAATATCTCAAAAGTTTCGGACTTGTGTTTCAACAGGAACATATGTCTGAATCTAGAGAGATCATCAGTGAATGTAATGAAGTACAAAGAACCAGTCCTGGCATATGTAGACTGGGGACCTTTATACATCACTATGTATCAGTCCCAAGAGTTCACTAACTCTTTCTCTGTTTCCAGTAAACGGAGCTATGGTCATCTTATCTTTGTGACATGACTGGCAAGTTTCATAAGATGTAAATTTAAACTGATTTAAATATGCATCTAAATGTAACTTAGCTAGTCGGGTCGCATTGATATGACCTAGTCTACAATGCCTCAAGAAAAATTCTTTCATTTCTGAACTCTTCCTCTTGTGTGTGTTCTGTACGTAAGGAACTGTAGTTTGATTTAGAATGTATATGCTTTTAGATAACGTGCCTGAACCGATCAACTATTGATATAGGAAATGTGCAAAACATTATCCAACAATACAAAATTATATCCTTCTTTAATAAATAAAGAGACTGATATGATGTTGTATATCATGTTCGGTATCTAATAACATTCGTTCAGAATCAATATATTTGGAAATACAGGGTGATAGTGACCAACAGACTTGGCTGCAACACTTGCACCGTTTTCTGTCTCATGAAACTTATCACCCGTTCTGAGTTCTCTACCTTTCTGTAGCCCATATAACAGATTACATTTGCGGGATCCTGATCCGGTATCTAATATCCAGGACATAGAGGAAACAGAGAAACAGTTCTTTGTAATGAACACACCCGAAGAAGATGCATCATCATGCACTTTTTTCGTTTGGGCGGCATGGGAATCTTGGTATTCCCCTATTTCCTGCTCTGTCTTATAATAATTATAAGTTGGAGCGGGACCAACGTTCCCCAGCTCAGTATAAAAAGCGGGTTCGATCAATACATCCATATTATTATCTTGATTAAGGCGTGACATGGTCGCTACCTGGAGAGAGAGAGAAGAAAACACTCTGCGTGCGCTCTTGCAAGATTAGATTGGTTATATATTTTATCTAATCAGGATGGCTCCCACTGTATTTATCAAATCTTCCTTCAAACCTTAAAAGGAAAGACTAGCCGGGATTAATTACACTTTACAAGTTCGCCAATCTTTCAGCCAGGCCAATGCCAGTACTTTGAGGGAGGTTCCCCGTGCTTTCGCACGGACCTAATTATAATAAACCTCGTTTTCCCAGGGGCGTAACCCCGTTGACACCTTTCTAGACACCGACTTGATCGGCTAATTGTAAAGTGCAAAACTCTCCCAGGAGTAACAATTACTCACAGTGGGTATCGAGATCCAACTATCATATAGAAGGTATGCAATCTCATTGCAAATTTCAACACTTGAAACTCCCGATAAAGGTTTTTACCCCTAGCACTTATGACCTTAACTATGGTCAACAAATCATAAGCACCAGTCAAGTTCTACCCGTCATTTCGTGATTAATTAGACCCACCCACATGACCCTTAACTAAGGTCAACAAAGTCACGCGACTGTCCTAACTAATCGCATCATATGCAGTGTAGGAAGACATCACTTAGCTACCGTACACTGTGCCTTAACTAAGGTCAACAAACACAGCACGAATACTAAGTACTCTACTTCCTAAAATGACGGAGGGTTGCGGATGGTTTTTAATAAAACCTTTAACGCTTTGAACTTGATCTCGCTGCAGAATCAAATGGTTTTAAATGGAGTGCTTTTGAGGCTTTCGCTAGTTTCGCTAAAGAGGTCACTCCCGGTTAAGGGATCTCGGCTCTTTCCTCGTCGAATAAGGTGCAGGATATTCAAAATACCACTATGTAAAGAAAGAACTAGAAAAGCAATCAAAAGACAAACCGAAGGTTGTAGCATCTGCTAGTTATCGCTTAAGAGGTCACTCCCGGTGAAGGGATCGTCGGCTCTTTCCATATCGAATAAGGTGCTGGATGTTCTACAAGGAACACCGCTATGCAAAGCAACAACTAGAGCTACCTGATTTTTGAAATTCGATTCCACAACATCTTCTAGGTTTATTTTCTTTCATTAATCTCATTAATGAATGTCCCATCATTTAAGTCCACCTAAACATCACAGATAAATACAACGTACCCTTATGCCATCTGCATTCGCCTCAATGTCCCGTCTGCACCGTTAGGTTAGGTAACTAACGGCAGAGCAGGGCAGGGCTAGCGCGGGTGTAAAACATAAGCAACGTTTATATAATATATACTATATACTATATCTATCTGAACATATCACATGATCACATCACAGATAACGCAGCAGAAAATATCATATGAAATATTTGATATACAAGGACGTCCGTGTTTTATTTTGAGCCTGTATAAAACACGGATTCCACGGTCGTGATGAATAGCCAATCCCACACCCCTAGACCCCTACGAGAGCGGCATGCAACCCTACCAATTCTAGAGTTAGGAGACCCGGACTCGACTACTCGAGATGGTCTCCCACTGGACCCTAGAACCCGGTTACTTGTGCTCCCCTCCTTGGGTCTATCCTAATGCGGAAAAGTAAATAATATACAATGGTGACATCATCCTCAACCCGGAAGTGCCCCAATAAAAGAATATTACATACAAGTTTTTACATGAATGAAAAAGAAAAACTCTCATCTCACAGAAAAACCCCTGGCTATTCAAACACGACGATCCAATATAACATATCCAGCAACACATAACATCACATGTCATCAACGTAACTAAATATGCCCATCCCAATTGTCGTTGACATATAGAAACGAAACCGGCGATATCACATATTACACTTACGGTCGCAAAAAAGAAAGTGTAAAACTACAACAGTTGGAATCCGCAACCTTTATAGACATCGCATGCCTAACCAAATGAATTCCTTAGACATCGCATGCCTAACAATTATAAACCCCGCATTCCAGTCTCATTATCGAAAACACTTTTCAATATCAAGTCGGGCAATTCAACAAGATTCCCGACATTCTGATCGAATGCTCGTCGTAAACTTTAGTAGACGGCCGCACCCCCGAATGCCGTCGACGAAGTTCACTAAGGCGGAACACAGCTGCCGCGAGCACCCGAACGGATGCTTTTGGCGATGGGGTTCTCCTACAGTCACTTGGTCGGGGCTATGGGGCGTGGCCGTCTATTAAGTTTACCGGCGAGTATCCGCATACGCTACGTGATTGCGACTGACTTTTGATCGCATCAAAATCCCGTGGCAACCGATCATTTGAGACTAAAGTGCTAGATTTATAACATTCAAATTAGTTATCTCATAACTACTTGTGGATTCCAAATATTGTATCACATTCCAGATAAATGGACAATGTTAAACTTTCCGATCGAATAATCAAACACCCAAGTTTTCCCAATAGCTCAACACTTGAGGGGAGTTTAAAAACATCTATTTCATGCCATAGTACCAACGGTCCAGACGTAGAAGGGTCAAGCCAACACCTCACATGTGGCACGTCGTACTACCCCAAACCCTAAGGTTCAAAAGGCAGTTCAAGACGGTCACATAATCGAGGTAAGGTTTGTTGTCTTCTAGAGGGTCCATTGCGTTACTTGCACTACTTAGAACGTTCTTAAACTACGGAAAAATCCAACACTTGGAAATTTTCCGGCAGTGGAAAAAGTGAGTTATTGATATCTGGTCGAACTTTTTAACACTTTCTAAATTACCCGGAAAAACACAAAGACGAAGTCAAACTTTCCGATCGATTCAACGAACTCCCAATACAATCCAGAAAACTCAACTGTTGAGTATAAATTAAAAATTCCCAAAAGAATCAGGAAACACCTACGGAGATAACCGTAGAAAATGGAGTGCCTAATCATCACATACGGCCGCGGAACCGCCGCAACAAGTAGGGTAGGGCCGCGGTTCCGCGGTGGCACTGTAGAGTTAGGTTGTCGTTTTCTGCAGTCTTCTTTATAATTTCCTGCTCTATTTTCTGAGCATTTTTAATTAGGAAAAATCCACAGATTTAAAAAATCTACAGAGAAGGGTTTTGATTAGGATTTCGGGGTTCGATCGGGTTTCTAACTTCGTCTACACTTCGCCTAAAGCTCTAGCTAGGCTCTGATACCACTGTAGGGTTCCTAGGCACACTCGTAGGGTTCCTAGGCACACTCATAAGGTTCTACAAGGTATCAACCATGCCAAAATCAAATTTTTTATGTGCCGAACAACCCTATGCAAGACCGTTTACTAAAGATAAGGCGAAACAAAAAACAAGCAAACTACTTTGGTACTAAGTGAAAAGGATAACAACCTTTGTAGATCCGGTCCTTCACTTCTAAAGCTCCGTGTTGACGTTCTTTCGCTGCGATCATCGGGATCCCGGACCCTAGCGATGGTTTATTCGGAGAAATGAGCGGGCTAGGTCGTTGACTTCGAAGCCGAAGATGATTTACGTCGAGGAGACTCAAACTCAAGCTCCATCTTCACTTGGTCATGAACTTTGTGAAGAGAACACCCTATACTACATGGCAAGTGGTAGAGAATGAAGAAATAGGAAGTGGGTTCACTTTAGATTTGGATTTCTCACTCTTTTTCTTCACTTGAATTTTTCTAGCAAGCTTTCTTCACTTGAAGAAGATGAAGAAGAAGAAAAGAATATGAATGAATAATGAATTAACTAAAATGAATAATCAAGTGAAGTATATCATAATGCAACCATGGGTGAGTTAACCTTTGTAGAGACTAAACCCTAGTTTTAGCTAATTGTTAGGTTAGTGAAAATCTTATGCAAAACAAAATAGTTAGACTTTGTCAAAGATGCTTAAAAACTTCATGAAGCTTCAAGCATAAAACAAAGAAAGCCACCATTATGTTTTTGCCAAAATAAATAAAATAAATAAAACCCTAACCATTAACCTAAACATGGTGTAAGTCATACACACACCCAAGTTTGCATGTATCATCAATCATGATACAAACTAGTGCACAAACATATATCATATATACAACTTGTGCACATCAAGTGAGAAAATCAATCATAAGTGAACAAATACTAGTTAATGTATAGAAATATATCAAATATATAATTATAAATTAAATCATTAAATCAGTACTTGATTTAATGATCTGGTCATATCGCATATAACCGACTAATATCAAGTGTATCAATATATCGAATCAACACTTGATTCGGTAACCCGGCTATATCTCATATAACCGTCCGATGATACAAATCGCGAGAATAGAATACAGTATCACATACTGGTATTATTCTCGGTCCCGCACATATCTCATATGTGCTCCTATTTTGTTTTGCTTGAGCCAGGAAACCTCTATGTAAGACTCTAAAGACTCGTCAATACGCCGGCAGTAGGTGGTGATCATATCAATCACCCACAAGCCACAAGCGGTCTGCTAAATGTAACGGCCACCCGGATATTGACCGATCAGAAGATCAACGAACAAGGCTGCTCACACTCCTGTGAATCCAATCAGTAACACTTACCGCACAGTCCGGTCTGTTCGTCTGATATGTCGCATATCTCGCCTAGGGGTGGTAAACGTCAGACCCCAGTAGCTTGATAAGTCATGCCGATGTAAGGTCCATAACAAGCATGAAACTACTGATAACACTTACCAGTAAATCAGTACAACCCTGGCCAGGGATTTCCAGGTATGACCAGTCGAGCATAGCGCAACATCAACCCCCAATACCGGGAGAGACGAATCTCCTCCTATCGCTTATTGCCTCCATGTGAATCGGGACTGTACCTAAAAACCACCTGTTTGCACGACTCAGTAGAGCCGTAGTAGGATAGAAATCAAAGCACAGTGGGAGACACACAAGACTCTATGACGATCTCGGGTCAACAGACTAAGCTGTACCAGTGTCACCAGAGAACTGCCATCTGACATGAGGTATAATACCATCTGGGAGTTCTCGACGAGTCCGTTCAGTGTACCTAGTCATCACTGAGCACCCTGTAGGGTTCCTAGGCACACTCAAGAGGTTCTACAAGGCATCCACCATGCCAAAATCAAAATTTTGTGTGTCTAACAACTCTATGCAAGATCGTTAACTAAACATTAGGCGAAAGTATAAGCAAGCAAACAACTTTACTACTAAGTGAATTGGATTACAACATTTGTAGATCCGGTCCTCCACTTCTTTAGCTCCGTGTTGACGTCCCTCCGCTGCGATCATCGGAATCCCGGACTCTAGCGATGGTTTCGTCGGAGAAATAAGCAAGCTAGGTCGTTGACTTCGATACCGAAGATGATCTACGTCGGGGAGACTCAAACTCAAGCTCCATCTTCACTAGGTCATGAAACTTGTGAAGATAACACACTCTACTATACGGCAAGTTGTAGAGGATGAAGAAATAGGAAGTGGGTTCACTTTAGAATTGGATTTCTCACTTGATTTCTTCACTTGATAATTTTCAAGCAAGCTTTCTTCTTCTTCATCCAGAAAAAGAAGAAGAAGAAAAGAATGAAAATGAATTAATTCAAAATCATAAATCAAGTGAAGACTTATCATAATGCAACCATGGGTAAGTTTAACTCATGTAGAGAGCAAACCATAGTTTAGGAAATGGTTAGGTTTAAGAACAAAACAAAATGGCTAGACTTTTCAAAGATGTTAAAAAGCTTCATGAAGCTTCAAGTATAAAACAAGAATAGCCACCATTTTGTTTAATCAAAATAAATAAAGAAAATAAAACCCTAACCATTAACTAAACATGGTGTAAATCATACACATACCCAAGTTTGCATGTATCATCAAACATGATACAATCTAGTGCACAAACAATATATCACATATACAACTTGTGCACATCAAGTGAGAAAATCAATCTTAAGTGAACCAATACTAGTTTATGTAAAGTGATATATCAAATATATAATTATACATTAAATCATAAAATCAATACTTGATTTAATGATCCGGTCATATCACATATAACCGACTAATATCTAGTGTATCAATGTATCGAATCAACGCTTGATTCGGTAACCCGGCTATATCACATATAACCGTCCGATGATACAAATCGCGAGAATAGAATACAGTATCACATACTGGTATTATTCTCGATCCCGCACATATCTCATATGCGCTCCTATTTCGTTTCGCTTGAGCCAGAAAACCCCTGTGTAAACTCTAAAGACTCGTCAATACGCCGGCAGTAGGTGGTGATCATATCAATCACCCACAAGCCGCAAGAGGTCTGCTAAACGTAACGGCCACCCGGGTATTGAGCGATCAGAAGATCAACGAGCAAGCCCGCTTACACTCGTATGAATCCAACCAGTAACACTTACCGTACAGTCCGGTCTCGTCGTCTGATATGTCGCATATCTCGCTTAGGGGTGGTAAACGTCAGACCCCAGTAGCTCGATAAGTCGTGTAGATATGAGGTCTATAACAGTTCGAGAAACTACTGGTAACACTTATCAGGAAATCTCAGCAACCCTAGCCAGGGATTTCCGGTTATAGCCAATCGAACACAGCGCAACATCAACTCCCTATAGCGGGAGAGACAAATCCCCTCCTATCGCTCATTGCCTCCATGTGATTCGGGGCTGTACCCAAAAACCACCATTTTAAACGCCTTCTTGGACATGGTAAGGTGGAAATCACACAAGACTCTATGACGATCTCGGGTCAACAGACTATTCTGTACCAGTGTCACCAGAGAACTGCCATCTGACGTGAGGTATAATACCATCTGGGAGTTCTCGGCGAGTCCGTCCAGTGTACCCAGTCTCCACTGAGCACCCGTACACCATCCTTGATGTCAAACATTGATGGATATGGGATCATCCGTCGCCCATCATATGGGTTAAGATGCGTATACGCTAGTCTACTCTGGTGTATCGATGCCCTATCTCGATACACCCTCGACTAGGAACAGTTATAGGAAGTACTCGTCGACTACCGTGGCTTCACTAGTATGATCTCATCATAGTCCCAGTAGTCGAGTACATATCCTAAGGGCTTTACCAACATGTAACAGAGAGACAATCAGTGTACACGTTAAGGTAAAGAGTAACCAGATAGCATACTATCATGTCGAGCAAGAAAGTCCTCCCTATATATGTCCAAGCATCCACTACAATATACATCGTATGTACAGTAATGGCCTCTAGGGCATACATATAACTAACAATCTCCCACTTGCACTAGGGCCATCTGATAGCAGTGGTTGTAGTATCTCATACTCAACCATCCCATAATAGTCTCTCTCTGGGAAAAAGCCTTTGTGAGTGGATCCGCCGTGTTGTCCTCTGAGTCTACTCTCCTAACCTCGATCTCCCTGAAGATCAACCATCTCCATGATCAGGTGATACTGCTTAAGAATTATATCTGGATTTCTGATGGGACGGACGTTCCTTGGCCAAAACCACAACTCCATTGTCACACAATGGTAGGAACGAAGTTCATCTCATGAACTTATATATATATCCAGGCTGCCTCTTTGGTAGCATCCTTGGTAACGATGTATCTTGCCTTTAATCGTCTAGTAAGTCACGGTATCTAGCTTGGAACTCTTCCAACACACCGTCCCTCCACTGAGGGTAAAGACAATGCCTGCGACTGACATTCAGTCGTCCTTATCACCCTGGAACCTTTCCAGTGATTCTCCTCAGGATCGATTGATACCATCTCACTACAACTAGTGAGTATCCTAACATCCAATTAGATCTATCTCATAGATCCAAAACCCAGAATTTAGGAGGTATCACTTTGATCCTATATGGAGAATCCTTGTGATAAGCGGAGATTAACCGAGCGTAGCATAGGAAACTCCTTCCCTATCAAGAGTATGTCATCCACGTACTTTACGAGGATCACCACCATACTCCCTACTACCTTTTTGTATATACAATGTTCATCTACCATTTTGATGAAGTCAAACTCTTTGACTACCACATTAAAACAGACGTTCCAACTCCGCGATGCCTGCTTTATCATATAAAACATCTTGCACACGTTTCCGCTGCTCCCACTGTCTACGAATCCCTCTGGCTGTATACTTATAGACGCCCTCTTCTAAAACATCAACTTAGAAAAGGAGTCATGACACCCAACCACCAGATATCGTAGTCATGGTATGCAGCCATGGCAAGTAGGATCTGGATGGACTTAAGCATAGCTTTGAAAGTCTCAACTTTTCCATGTACACTAAGTAATCTTCTTAAGATATACTTGCTCCTGATGGGGATTTAACCCTTCCGATAAAGCATCCAAAGTCCATACTTTGTTGGTGTATAAGGATTCCATCTCAGATCGATAAGCATCCAGCTATTCTTACAAAGACCCACTTCTGATGGCCAGCTCGAAATAAGTTGGGTCATCATCTCATGATGCAATCCTCGCTCCCACTGTTATAGAGAAACCGAAGTATCTCTCAGGTGGGTGAAGAACCCTACTAGATCGGCGGAGAGGCTGAGGTTCGTTAGAATCTATTGAAACCTTCGGGTTTACCAAATCATCAGCTGTAGTTTGTATAGCTGAAACCTTTCCATTTCTACAGAACAGACCATGCCTCGAGCTTGTCCGGATTTTTCTTTTAGACATAGGCTGGACAACCCCAAATCTTAACAAACTTAAGATATGGGCTCTTCCCTTTCCATATCATATATGAAGTGGTAGGCAACTGATTTGATTTGAACCCTATTCAATAGGTATGCAGCTTCTCAAGTGCATAACTCCCAAAAGGAAATAGGAAACTCAGTAGTACTCATCATAGAGCACACCATATCACATAGGGTGCTATCGCTCCGCCCCGATATACCATCGTGCTATGGTGTATACGGAGGAGTAATGCTGAGAGAGAATCTCATTCTCCTTTAGAATAGTCAAAGAATTCCATGCATAAGTATTCTCCTCCCTGATCTCATCATAGGACATAATACTTATACCTGTATTTTGGTTCTCTACTTCTAACTTATATTCTGTGAATATCTCAAAAGTTTCGGACTTGTGTTTCAACAGGAACATATCTCTGAATCTTGAGAGATTATCAGAGAATGTAATGAAGTACAAAGAACCGGTCCTGGCATGGGTAGACAGGGGACATCATCATGTATCAGTCCCAAGAGTTTACTAACTCTTTCTCTGTTTCCAATAAACAGAGCTATGGTCATCTAATCTTTGTGACATGACTGGCAAGTTTCACAAGATGTAAATTCAAACTGATTTAAATATGCATCTAAAATGTAACTTAAGCAAGTCGGGTCACATTGATATGACCTAGTCTACAATACCTCAAGAAGGAATCGTTCATTTCTGAACTATTCTTCTTGTGTGTATTCTGTATACTAAGAACTGTAGTTTGATTTAGAACGTTAATGCTTTTAGATAACATGCCTGAACCGATCAACTTTTGATATAAGAAATGTTCAAAACATTATCCAACAATACAAAATTATATCCTTTCTTTACTAATAAAGAGACTGATATGATTTTGTATATCAGGTTCGGTATCTAATAACATTCGTTCAGAATCAATGTATTCTGGTAATACAGGGTGATAGTGACCAACAGACTTGGCCGCAACACTTGCACCGTTTTCTATCTCATGAAACTTATCACCCGTTCTCAGTTCTCTACCTTTCTGTAGCCCATGTAACAAATCACATATGCGGGATCCTGATCCGGTATCACATACCCAGGACGTAAAAGATACTGAGAAACAACTCTGTGTAATGAACACACCCGAAGATGATGCATCAACATGAACTTTCTTCGTTTGGGCGGCACGGGAATTCTGGTAATCCCCTATTTCCTGCTCTGTCTTATAACAATTATAAGTTGGAGCGGGACTAACGTTCCCCAACTTAGTATAACAAGCGGGTTCGGTCAATATATCCATATTATTATCTTGATTAAGGCGTGATATGGTCGCTACCTGGAGAGAGAGAGAAGCAAACACTCAGCGTATGCTCTTGCAAGATCAGATTGGTTATTATTTTATCTAATCAGGATGGCTCCCACTGTTTTTATCAAATCTTCCTTCAAACCCTAAAAGGAAAGACTAGCCGGGATTAATTACACGCTACAAGTTTGCCAATCTTTCAGCCAGGCCAGTGTCGGTACTTTGAGGGAGGTGCCCCGTGCTTTCGTACGGACCTAATTAATGTAAACCTCGTTTTCCCAGAGGCGTAACCCCGTTAACACTTTTCTAGACACCTACTTGATCGGCTAATTGTAATGTGTAAAACTCTTCCAGGAGTAACTCTTACTCTCAGCGGGTATCGGGATCCAACTATCTCATAGAAGGTATGCAATCTCATTGCAAATTTCAACACTTGAAATTCCCGATAATATTTTACCCCAAACGATCTATGACCTTGACAAGGTCAACAAACCATAGACCGTAAGTCAAGTTCAACCCGTCATTTCTTGATTGAATTAGATCCACCCGCACGACCCTTGACAAGGTCAACAAGGCCGTACGACTACCCTAACCCAATCTGCATCATATGCATAAGCAGATAAATACTGGTCAGCTACCGCACACTGCGCCTTGACAAGGTCAACAAACGCAGCACGAATACTAAGCAGGACTTATCTGAAATGACGGAGGGCTACGACAGGTTTTTCTGAAAACCTATTGCGTAATGAACTTGATATCGTTGTAGAATCATATGATTTTAAAATGGAGTGTTTTTGAGGCTTTTCTAGTTTTGCTAAAGGGGTCACTCCCGGTGAAGGGATCGTCGGCCCTTTCCTCGTCGAATGAGGTGCAGGATATATCATATATATCACTGTGCAAAGCAATTACTATAGAAGCAATCAAAAGACAAACCGAAGGGTGTAGCATATGCCAGTCATTGCTAAAGGGGTCACTCCCGGTGAAGGGATCTCGGCCCTTTCCTTATCGAATAAGGTGCAGGATGTTCTATAAGGAACACCGCGATGCAAAGCAAGAACCGTAGCTACCTGTTTTTAAAAATTCGATTCCACAACATCTTTTAGGTTTCATTTATTTCATTAATCACATTAATGAAGTCCCATCATTTAAGTCACCTAAACATCACAGATAAATACGACGTACACTTATGCCATCCGCATTCGCCTCGATGTCCCCTCGTGCACCGTTAGGTTAGGTAACTAACGGCAGAGCGGGGCAGGGCTAGCGCGGGTGTAAAACATAAGTAACGTCTATATAATATATCATATATACTATATACAATATCTATATGAACATATCACATGATCACATCACAGATAACGCAGCAGAAAATATCATATGAAATATTGGATATACTAGGACGTCCGTGTTTTTTTTTTAGCCTGTATAAAACACGGATTCCACGGTCGTGATGAATAGCCAATCCCACACCCCTAGACCCCTACGAGAGCGGCAAGCAACCCTACCAATTCTAGGGTTAGGAGACCCGGACTCGACTCCTCAAGATGGTCTCCCACTGGACCCTAGAACCCGGTTACTTGTGCTCTCCTCCTTGGGTCTATCCTAGTACGGAAAAGTAAATAATATTCATCAACGGTGACATCTTCCGTAACCTGGAAGTGCCCCAATAAAAGAATATTACATACAAATTTTTACATGAATGAAAATGAAAAACACTCATCTCACATAAAAAAAAACCGGCTATTCAAACACGACGATCCAATATAACATATCCAGCAACACATAACATCATATGTCATTAACGTAAGTAAATTTGCCCATCCCAATTGTCGTTGACATATAGCAACGAAACCGGCGATATCCCATATTACACTTACGGTCACAGAAAAGAAAGTGTAAAACTACAACAGTTGGAATCCGCAACCTCTTTAGACATCGCATGCCTAATCAAATGAATTCCTTAGACAACGCATGGCTAACAATTATAAATCCCGCATTTCAGTCTCAAAATCGAAAACTGTTTTCAATATCAAGTCGGGCAATTCAACAAGATTCCCGACATCCTGAACAAATGCTCGTTGCAATCTTTAGTAAACGGCCGCACCCCCGATACCGTCGACGAAGTGCACTAAGGCGGAACACCGCTGCCGCGAGCACCCGAATGGATGCTTTCGACGACGGGGTTCTCCTACAGTCACTTGGTCGAGGCTATGGGACATGGCTATCTATTAAGTTTACCCGGCGAGTATCCGCGTACGTAACATGATTGCGACGGACTTTTGATCACATCAAAATCCCGTGGCAACCGGTCAAGCGAGACTAAACTGCTAGATTTATAGCATTCATATTAGTTATCACATAACTACTTGTGGATTCCAATTATTGTATCACATTCCAGATAAATAGAAAATGTTAAACTTTCTGATCGAACAATCAAACACCCAAGTTTTCCCGGAACAGCTCAACACATGAAATAAGTTTAAAAACATCCACTTCATGCCACAGTACCAACGGTCCAGCCGTAGAAGGGTCAAGCCAACGCCTCACATGTGGCACGCCGTACTGCCCCAAACCCTAAGGTTCAAAGGGTAGTTCAAGACGGTCACATAATCGAGTTAAGGTTTGTTGTCTTCTAGAGGGTCCATCGCGTTACTTGCACAACTTAGAACGTTCATAAACCACGGAAAAATCCAACACTTGGAAATTTCCCGGCAGGGGAAAAAATGGGTATTTATATCTGGTCGAACTTTTTAACATGTTCTAAATTTACCCGGAAAAAAAACTTAGACGAAATTAAACTTTCGATCGAATCAACGAACTCCCAATACAACCTAGAAAACTCTACTATTGAGTATAGATTAAAAATTCCCAGAAAACACAGGCATTACAGACGGGGATTACTGTGCAAAGCACATGACAAGATGCTCCTTTTTGGCCGCGGAACTGCCGCGTATGCCAGGGTGGGGCCGCGGTTCCGCGGCGCGTTAGTCGAGTTGGAGGCACGTGATCCACAGTAACTCCTAGAAAACCCAGGTGAATTTTTTG
This sequence comes from Agapanthus africanus, assembly GCA_030015575.1. Lineage (NCBI taxonomy): Eukaryota > Viridiplantae > Streptophyta > Magnoliopsida > Asparagales > Amaryllidaceae > Agapanthus > Agapanthus africanus. The sequence goes on along the minus strand of CM057345.1, from coordinate 330,455,668 downwards.
ACAATTTTTAATTCACAAAAATACACAATTTCAGAAAATGTACAGAGAGGGGTTGCGATTAGGGTTTCGGGGTTCGATCGGGTATCTAACTTTGTCTACACATAGCCTAAAGCTCTAGCTAGGCTCTGATACCACTGTAGGGTTCTTAGGCACACTCAAGAGGTTCTACAAGGCATCGACCATGCCAAAATCAAAATTTTGTGTGCCTAACAACTCTATGCAAGATCGTTAACTAGAGATTAGGCGAAAGTATAAGCAAGCAAACAACTTTACTACTAAGTGAATTGGATTACAACCTTTGTAGATCCGGTCCTCCACTTCTTTAGCTCCATGTTGACGTCCCTACGCTGCAATCATCGGAATCCCAGACTCTAGCGATGGTTTCATCAGAGAAATAAGCGGGCTAGGTCGTTGACTTCGATGCCGAAGATGATCTACGTCGGGGAGACTCAAACTCAAGCTCCATCTTCACTAGGTCATGAAACTTGTGAAGATAACACACTCTACTACATGGCAAGTTGTAGAGAATGAAGAAATAGGATGTGGGTTCACTTTAGAATTGGATTTCTCACTTGATTTCTTCACTTGATAATTTTCAAGCAAGCTTTCTTCTTCTTCATCAAGAAGAAGAAGAAGAAGAAAAGAATGAAAATGAATTAATTCAAAATCATAAATCAAGTGAAGACTTATCATAATGCAACCATGGGTAAGTTTAACTCATGTAGAGAGCAAACCATAGTTTAGGTAATGGTTAGGTTTAAGAACAAAACAAAATGGCTAGACTTTTCAAAGATGCTAAAAAGCTTCATGAAGCTTCAAGTATAAAACAAGAAAAGCCACCATTTTGTTTAATCAAAATAAATAAAGAAAATAAAACCCTAACCATTAACTAAACATGGTGTAAATCATACACATACCCAAGTTTGCATGTATCATCAAACATGATACAATCTAGTGCACAAAAAATATATCACATATACAACTTGTGCACATCAAGTGAGAAAATCAATCTTAAGTGAACCAATACTAGTTAATGTAAAGTGATATATCAAATATATAATTATACATTAAATCATTAAATCAATACTTGATTTAATGATCCGGTCATATCGCATATAACCGACTAATATCTAGTGTATCAATGTATCAAATCAACACTTGATTCGGTAACCCGGCTATATCACATATAACCGTCCGATGATACAAATCGTGAGAATAGAATACAGTATCACATACTGGTAATATTCTCGGTCCCGCACATATCTCATATGTGCTCCTATTTCGTTTCGCTTGAGCCAGGAAACCCCTGTATAGGACTCTAAAGACTCGTCAATACGCTGGCAGTAGGTGGTGATCAAATTAATCACCCACAAGACGCAAGCGGTCTGCTAACGTAACGGCCACCCGGGTATTGAGCGATCAGAAGATCAACGAGCAAGACCGCTCACACTTCTATGAATCCAACCAGTAACACTTACCGTATAGTCCGGTCTCGTCGTCTAATATGTCGCATATCTCGCCTAGGGGTGGTAAACGTCAGAACCCAGTAGCTCGATAAGTCGTGTCGATATGAGGTCTATAACAGTTCGAGAAACTACTGGTAACACCTACCAGGAAATCTCAGCAACCCTGGCCAGGGATTTTCGGTTATAGCCAATCGAACACAGCGCAACATAAGCTCCCTATACCGGGAGAGATGAATCCCCTCCTATCTCTCATTGCCTCCCTATGATTCGGGATTGTACCCAAAAACCACCGTTTTACATGCCCTCTTGGACATGGTAAGGTGGAAATCAAAGCACAGTGGGAATCACACAAGACTCTATGACGATCTCGGGTCAACAGACTACTCTGTACCAGTGTCACCAGAGAACTGCCATCTGACGTCAGGTATAATACCATCTGGGAGTTCTCGGCGAGTCCGTCCAGTGTACCCAGTCTCCACTGAGCACCCGTACACCATCCTTGATGTCAAACACCGATGTATATTGGATCATCCATCGCCCATCATATGGGTCAAGATGCGTATACGCTAGTCTACTCTGGTGTATCGATGCCCTGTCTCGATACACCCTCGACTAGGAACAGTTATAGGAAGTACTCGTCGACTACCGTGGCCCCACTAGTATGATCTCATCATAGTCCCAGTAGTCGAGTACATATCCTAAGGGCTTTACCAACATGTAACAGAGAGAAAATCAGTGTACACGTTAAGGTAAAGAGTAACCAGATAGCATACTATCATGTCGAGCAAGAAAGTCCTACCTATATATGTCCAAGCATCCACTACAATAAATATCGTATGTACAGTAATGGCCTCTAGGGCATACATATAACTAACACACCCGCATACCATCTCTGATGTCAAACACCAATGGATATGGGATCATCCATCGCCCATCACATGGATCGAGAAGATATACGCTAGTCTACTCTGGAATATCGATGCCCCATCTCAATATTCCCACGACTAGGAACATTGAAGGATGTACTCATGGACTACCCAGGCCCCACTAGTATGATCTACATCATAGTCCTGCAAGTCGAGTACATATCCTAAGGGCTTTATCAACATGTAACAGAGAGACAATAAGTATACATGTTAAGATAAAGAGCAACCAGATAGCGTACTATCATGTCGAGCAAGAAAGTCCTACATATATATGTCCCAGCATCCACTACAATATACATCTCATGTACAGTAATGGCCTCTAGGGCATACATATAACTAACATACACAACATGTATATGTGAGATAAGGATGTTATATGATACATGGGGATGAGACAATATAATTGGGCTTGATGCCATGATCTCTTGGCTATACAGTCGTGTTATGATGTTAGTATATCGTTGGAAATGAGAAAATGGATTTGTATACATAAACGATAATAGGTGATGATGACATTGAGATATACGAGACTCTAGAATAGAACCCGGACTGTAACCTTTGACTTGATTACGATATGAGATATGTGTGACTTGGTTACGATATGATATATGTGTGACTTGATTACGATATGATATATGTGTGACCTGATTACGATATGATATATATGTCATGGTATTTCTGAAGAACAATTGACGATGTATATGTACGCAGACAATGATATATGATTGATGATATTGGGATGTATGCGATTACAGTACAGTACCTTTGATCATGACATTATTTGATGATGATATTATTCGAATGATGATGTACGTAGGTGATACTTGACCCGTACCCCGATATTGGAATGCAGTACGATAGATTTTACCGTACGAGGCATAGATACAATGATTGATCCGCGCTTTTGATTCGCGGAAGTCGTACTACATACGTGAAGCTATTGAGGCTGGATCGCCGACTATTAGAGATATGGACTCAGACCATAGGTGGATTCTTATTTCTTATCGACTAGTTTCTTTAGTTTAATTCCTTAGGGGGTTAGATAGATACTAGTTTAGGCTCGAGTCATACAGTTGTAGTTAACATGTATATTACAAATGAGTGTTTAATACACATCCATCTTTACATTCAGATCGTAATCATCATGTTGCATGTTCATACATATGTTTCTTTCGTCAGTATGAAACTCTGCATGTTAGGACACCAGCACCATTACCGATGATGCGTATATTCCACGTACACTTATTTGCTGGCTCACACACATCATCATCAGTAATTGCTATGTCACGTACACTTTAGAACATATTATCTTTTATTGGTAGAATCAGCTAAAGGCTAGATCAATATAATATTGTTATTACTCTCAGGTGTTAGTCTAGACATTGCATTTATTACTTAGACACTTCATGCATTCATATTTTTACGTTATCATGCAGTATTGTGGGGCTTATGCCGATACTTATTATTTACTTACTCATGATTTTGGGATTTTGGATTTCTATGAGATTTCTGGATTTTGGGGAAAACCGCAAGAATATATATAAAAACTTCTCTCTCTCTCCCTCTCTTTTTTTTTTAAATATAAGTTGCGGTTTCTCGTGATGTATGTGTCGTCCACCATGAGATTTCATGTTTTCTGTTGGATTTCGAGAACCGATTCGAGGAGTGGATGAACCGTCTCAGGTACATGGTGGGCCCAGTATGGTATCCCGGGGCAAGAAGATCGAGTTGTAGACGATGAGCCTGGCAGGGGAAGACTACCTACCGGTGATGTTTGGCGCGGCGGATATCCGGAGGATACCGACCGTTGTCGTGAGATTTGATGATATGGGCCGATCCGGACTGACGGAGCCCCAGATATTGAGACTATGAGGTATTGAGACTTGAGATTTATATGTTTTGTGTCGATGCTTGACACAGATTTCCATGGATTTCATCGATGATGTTTCAGATTTCTATACAAATTTTACTATGATGAAAGTTAATGACTACTTATACAGATATATCCAGATTTCAGGGTTGATTGTTTTACATTCATGGTGCATGCATACTCATTCACATGACATATTACTATTTGAGGCACTGACACGACCACGGAGCATTTGCACTTACGCGTAGTTTATTACCCTGCCATTACTAGATGACTAGTGATATATTGGTATATTATTATGACCTAGGACAACGTCGTGCATTCGATTTCTTTTCGCAGATGTCTTCTACTCACGAGTTGGCAACTCACCCCCGTTGTGCCAAATTTTATTACAGGTTCGATGTACAGGTTTTCTTGGCAGCTTGCTGGCATATCATTTCATTCAGGGTGATTTGCATGGTTGATTGGTTCACTTGTATCAGGACCGCCATTGTGCTTTTATTATTTCATTGGTATGTAGTAAGCTCCATCAACCAGACTTGTATTACTTAATAAGTTTAAAGGACCAGTTATTTATTTAGACCTTAGAGTTGCGCTTGTATTATTATGGTATTTGGTGGATTTGTTTTCTTTTGAGTTTTGAGCCTCGCCCTTTGGCGTTGTATATTATTGTGCTTGGTTTGGTTGTTTCCGCCTGTTGGCGTAGAGTTAGCTCCCGCTTGGGGATGCCTTTTTATTGTTTATATATATATTATTCTTGTTTGTACCCGTTTGGGGCTATTTTTTACAAAGGAGACTCTGTCGAAATTTTTGAGAAAATTGGATGTTGCTTTTAAACTTGTTTTTCTATATTTTTTCCTTTACTTCTTCTTTTATATGGTTTATATTTCTGGTCTTCGGCTTACTTATATTACGTTGCGCCTCTAAACGCTTCATAATTTAAGTGCCGGTCACGTTTCGTACTTTCGGGTCGTGACAAAGTTGGTATCAAAGTGCTAGGTTAAACCTTTGTATAAGTCTAGGGTAACCCTTGGTTGATGGAGTAGGTGACTTAGATAGAGTGACGTACCGTGGGTATGATCCGTGGCATACTTACGATACGCTACTCTGCTTAAGGAGCCTTAGGATGTACATTTCTTTGCACCGTATTTCATTCGTTCCTTTGATCTATATTCGTCGATATCGGATGATGTTTCTGTGACCACGGTTGCACGGGCAGAGGGAGCTGCGGCTCAAATGCGATAACCCTTAGGGTATCGTTTATTCTTGAGGATTGAAGCTTTGTTTAGCGTGCGGACGAAGGGTATTCACATGCCGTCCAGACGAAGTTAAAAAGGTTCGAACGATTGTCAGAAACCCATTTTCCCAAGTTTAAGGTATTCGGAAGAACATGCAGGTATTTCTATGGACCCTCTAGAAGAATGAAACCCTAACTCGACATAATGACCACGAGAACGCCTTTGAACCTTAGAGTTTACGGCAGTTCCGCGGTGCCATTAGTGAGGCTTGGGTTTACCCTTCTACGGCTGGTTCGCAGATGCTGGGGTTGTACTGGTATTTTTAAACTGTACTTGAGTGTTGAGCTCTCGCGGAATTATGGGATTTTGATGAATCGATCGAAAAGTTAACGTAGTCCGGATATCAGGTGAAGGGATAGATTACGCGGGAGGCTCTCAATATGAGCATAGCCGTTTGCAGCGCAGTCAGCACAGCGATGAGGAGACGAGTCCGAATCAGTCGACATTAGAAAATGCGCACATTGACGATAGTATTTACGATTGTGATTTGGTGATTTGAATTTCAAATTTTCGTTGTTTGGATTTTGGTATTTTGAGGATTTTGTTCTACGATTGGTATTTCCTATGTGTACATTCATTACACTTTATTCGTGTTTCATATATCAGTTGTATTGATGCTGTTTTGTACATATCCAGTGCACTCGATTTGGTTTTATACATTTTGAGATATTGATTGGATTTCGGGCATATGGGTTGCACATGATTTTGACGTATGCTTTGACATAGTTTTCATGCATTTTTCGTAATTTGATTTCGATTTTGATATTCGGTGTATGTTTTTAGTACACCATGTGCACTTGATTGAGATTCTTGCGCACACTTGGCGCACTTAATGCGATTTTGTGCACACCAGATACACTAAATCGGGGTTTTGTGCAAATTAGATGCACCTGATATTAGTGTCGTGCACGCCTGTTGCACTTGACAGATGTTTTTGGTGCACACCCGTTACACTCAGTTTTGTTTTTGTGTGTATTCGTGGCATCTGTATTTGGTTTCGATTTCAGTGTGTACCGGACGCACATGATATTTTTATACTGTGATTGGGATTGATTTCATTTTGAACGGTATGTTTTTATAATGATTACTATTTTGTTTCGTAACCAGGCGGGACGTGTATGTTAAATAAAAGATATATATGTATAGCTATTTTTTTAAAATAAACGTCCGCTACTTATGCCGTGACACGTGCATCGCACGGCGATTTTAAAAAGCGGTTTTTGCATGCTTCTTTATTCAGATGTTTGGACGATTTTACTACGATGCGCACTATATATAACTTATAGTTTTGATGTATAATATGTTGGTTTTCATATTGAGCTTTGATATTCTATTTTCACCATAACTCCGATGATTGCGTTATGCTTGACGGAGAAGATTTTAGTTATGTATTGATGATTTCGGAGCCCCGACGATTTGAGTGTTTTGGCTGAATGTTTTAGTAATTGGGAGGAGTTTTAATTTAAAATCGGGAAACGAATTTCTTAAAGGGGGGAAGATTGTAACGTTTTAAAAATAAATAATTAAATAATTAAATAAATAAAAATACTTTAGGCGAATTTTCTGATTTTCGGTAAAATAAACCGTATTTTTCGTAAACCTTAACCGTAATTATTTTTCATCATAAATTTAAAAAGATCTATTTTAATTATGTAATTACTAGTAAATGGTGTTTATTTAGAGATGTATAAATTTTTAGTTTAATTAAATATTTTTCCTAAATTAATTATTTTTAATATTAATATAAGTTTTAATTATACATTAAATTAGTGTAAATTACAAATTTGAAATGAGTTAATTTTATAAAATGAGACATGGCATATTAGAATCAAGTGTGTTATATGCAAAATCATTTCTCAAATTTTTCCATGGTTCTAGACTTTTCTAGGAAAAGGTTTAAATTAGAAAAGTTTATATAATTAAGGTTTTAAGTGAAAAGATGACATTTATTTGTGATGTTTCTAGACAAATCCACACACTCCTCTCTCTTTTTCCTCTCTCCCATGCTAGTGTCTGGCCTCCTCACCCCCATGGCAGCCCCCCCATTTTCCAAGCTCATTTTCCTTTCAAAAATCATCAAAATTTCAACAAAATTCCAAAAATAAACCTCAAAATCAATATTCAATCTCTACCATTTTCCTTTGACCTATTTAGCATGGATTTTGGAGTTGGAAACCATTATTTTGGAAGCATAATTTCATGTTTGGATCACATGTTTTGGAGGTATAATTTTTATTCCTATGATTAATTGTTGTTAAATGTTTTTATCTAACATATTCAGATTTTCTTAATTAATTCTATTTTCAAGGTTACAATTCAGGATAGGGTTTCTAAAATCAAGTTAGGGTTTTTATTAATTAAGTGGGGTTATAATAAGTAGTTTAACATTTTTAGAAATGGAAAATCTAGTATGCTTGATGTATTGTAAATTGTTCTTTCAAAATTGTTTAAATTAAATAATTTTGCAAACTAGATTTTTATAAATTATATATATTAATGTGATAAAATTATAATTAAGGTTTTTATCATTAGAATGTGGTGTTAATGAGGAGATTAACATGTTATTTGAGTGTGAAACATAATCTAGTTACAACTTGCAAGCTTTCACTTTCAAATTTTCACAAAATTGCTATTTTTATTAAACTAGATTTTTGAAATTCATTTATAATGTAGGATTAAAAAATCTAGTTAGGGTTTTAGCACATCCTTAAGGTTTCATGGAGTGGTTTAACACTTTAAAATATTCAAAATCAAATTTAGTTGTGGAATGGTGAATTTTGGCACAAAAAGTGTTAAATTTGGCTAAAATTGCAAACTAGAAATTTGAATTTAAGACAAATTAGTGTGATAAAAATATAGTAATGCTTTCTAAAATCTAGTTATGTTATTTAATGAATATTATGACCATTTAATTCATTTAAACATCAAGTTTTGAAGTAAAACGGTAAATTGACGTTTTCTAGGTTTTTACGAAATCGGACGATTCGATCGATTTTAAGGTTTCGATGATTTATACCATGTTTTATATTATATATAATGAGTTTTGAAACTACGAGTTGTTTATTTGTGTTTTATCTCGATCAATCAGCGTTTGTACGTCGATATCGAGCGATATTTGGTTCTTTTATATGAGCGGGTCATAGGTTTTTACCTATGCGCGTTTCGTGCGTCGTTTTGGTTTTGTCCATGATCTGGTTTACGATATTATAAATGTTTGCGTATAGGTACCCCTCACATGGACTTAGGACGAGGAAGAAGAGGAGGGCGACATCGTCTTCGGCAGACAAGGACCAGGTGAGTAGATGTATATCTACGGGGGAAGTCAGGTGGATGGCGTTTAGCACCCCCCGCAAACGTGGAAAAGGAATATTACTTATTGTCATTAGGAAGTCAGACATGACCTTAGATTCTTGGTGAGTAGGACCCTATTAAGTACTTTAGGTTGGACTTGACTGATTTAGAAAGACTTTACCAGAGGATGAATGTCTTGGAGGGGATTCGTAGGTTTCAGGTAGACACACACACACGCACACACAGAAACTTGACTTGGTGTATATGTGTATGTGTGTATATATATAGGAATATGTTTAGGTATATATATATATACACACAACATGTATATGTGAGATAAGGATGTTATATGATACATGGGGATGAGACAATATAACTGGGCTTGATGCCGTGATCTCTTGGCTATACAGTCGTGTTATGATGTTAGCGGATCGTTGGAAATGAGAAAATGGATATGTATACATAAACGATAATAGGTGATGATGACATTGAGATATACGAGACTCTAGAAAAGAACCCGGACTGTAACCTATGACTTGATTACGATATGAGATATGTGTGACTTGGTTACGATATGATATATGTGTGACTTGATTACGATATGATATATGTGTGACCTGATTACGATATGATATATATGTCATGATATTTCTGAGGAACAATTGACGATGTATATGTACGCAGACAATGATATATGATTGATGATATTGGGTTGTATGCGATTACAGTACAGTACCTTTGATCATGACATTATTTGATGATGATATTATTCGAATGATGATGTACGTAGGTGATACTTGACCCGTACCCCGATATTGAGATGCCGTACAATGGATTTTACCGTACGAGGCATAGATGCGATAATTGATCCGCACTCTTGATTCGCAAAAGTCGTACTACGTACGTAACGCTATTGAGGTTGGATCGCCGACTATTAGAGATATGGACTCAGACCTTAGGTGGATTCTTATTTCTTATCGACTAGTTTCTTTAGTTTAGCTTCTTAGGAGATTAGATAGATACTAGTTTAGGCTCGAGTCATATAGTTGTAGTTAGACATGTATATTACAAATGAGTGTTTAATGCACATCCATCTTTACATTCAGATCGTAATCATCATGTTGCATGTTCATACATATGTTTCTTTAGTCAGTATGAAACTCCGCCTATTAAGACACCAGCACCATTACCGATGATGCGCATATTCCACGTACACTTATTTGCCGGCTCACACACACCATCATCGGTAATTGTTATGTCACGTACACTTTTAAACATATTATCTTTTATTGGTAGAATCAGCTAAAGGCTAGATCAATATAATATTGTGATTACCCACAGGTGTTAGTCTAGACAATGCATTTATTACTTATACACTTCATGCATTCACATTTTTACGTTATCATGCAGTATTGTGGGGCTTATGCCGATACTTATTATTTACTTACTCATGATTTTGGGATTTTGGATTTCTATGAGGTTTCTGGATTTTGGGGAAAACCGCAAGAATATATATAAAAACTTCTCTCTCTCTCCCTCTCTTTTTTTTAAATATAAGTTGCGGTTTTTTCGTGATGTATGTGTCGTCCACCTGGAGATTTCATGTTTTCTGTTAGATTTCGAGACCCGATTCAAGTAATGGATGAACCGTCTCGGGTACATGGTGGGCCCGGTATGGTACCCCGGGGCAAGAAGATCGAGTTGAAGACGATGAGCCTGGCAGGGGAAGACTACCTACCGGTGATGTCTGGCACGGCGGATATCCGGAGGATACCGACCGTTGTCGTGAGATTTGATGATATGGGTCGATCCGGACTGACGGAGCCCGAGATATTGAGACTATGAGGTATTGAGACTTGAGATTTATATGTTTTGTGTCGATGCTTGACACAGATTTCCATGGATTTCATCGATAATGTTTCAGATTTCTATACAAATTTTACTATGATGAAAGTTAAAGACTACTTATACAGATATATCCAGATTTGAGGGTTGATTGTTTTACATTCATTGTGCATGCATACTCATTCACATGACATATTACTATTTGAGGCACTGACACGAGCACAGAGTATTTGCACTTACGCGTAGTTTATTACCCTGCCACTACTAGATGACTAGTGATATATTGGTATATTATTATGACCTAGGACAACGTCGTGCTTTCGATTTCTTTTCGCATATGTCTTCTACTCACGAGTTGTTAACTCACCCCCATTGTGCTAAATTTTATTACAGGTTCGATGTACAAGTTTCCTTGGCAGCTTGCTGGCACATCATTTCATTCAGGGTGATTTGGATGGTAGGTTGGTTCACTTGTTTCAGGACCGCCGTCGTACTTTTATTATTTCTTTGGTATCTAGTAAGCTCCATCAACCAGACTTGTATTACTTAATAAGTTTAAAGGACCAGTTATTTATTTAGACCTTAGAGTCCCGCTTGTATTATTATGGTATCTGGTGGATTTGTTTTCTTTTTAGTTTTGAGGCTCGCCCTTTGGCGTTGTATATTATTGTGCTTGGTGTGGCTGTTTCCGCCTGTTGGCGTAGAGCTAGCTCCCGCTTGGGGATACCTTTTTATTGTTTATATATATATTATTCTTGTTTGTACCCGTTTGGGGCCAGGTTTTACAAAGGAGACTCTGCCGAAATTTTTGAGAAAATTGGATGTTGCTTTTAAACTTGTTTTTCTACATATTTTCCTTTACTTCTTCTTTTATATGGTTTAGATTTCTGGACTTCGGCTTACTTAGATTACGTTGCGCCTCTAGACGCTTCATAATTTAAGTGCCGGTCACGTTCCGTACTTTTGGGTCGTGACAAAGTTGGTATCAAAGCGCTAGGTTAAACCTTTGTATAAGTCTAGGGTGACCCTTGGTTGATGGAGTAGGTGACCTAGGTGGAGTGACGTACTGTGGGTATGATTCGCGGCATACTTACGATACGCTACTCTACTTAAGGAGCCTTAAGATGTACATTTCTTTGCACCGTATTTCATTCGTTCCTTTGATCTATCTTCGTCGATATCGGATGATGTTTCTGTTACAACGGTCGCACGGGCAGAGGGAGCTGCGGCTCGAATGCGATAACCCTTAGGGTATCGTTTATTCATGAGTATTGAATCATTGTTAGCGTGCGGACGAAGGGTATTCACATGCCGTCCAGACGAAGTTAAAAAGGTTCGAACAATTGTCAGAAACCCATTTCCCCAAGTTTAAGGTATTCGGAAGAACATGCAGTATGGACCCTCTAGAAGAATGATACCCTAACTCGACATAATGACCACGAGAACGCCTTTGAACCTTAGGGTTTACGGCAGTTCCGCGGTGCCATTAGTGAGGCTTGGGTTTACCCTTCTACGGCTGGTCCGCAGATGCTGGGGTTGTACTGGATATTTTTAAACTGTACTTGAGTGTTGAGCTCTCGGGGAATTATGGGATTTTGATGAATCGATCGAAAAGTTTAACGTAGTCCGGATATCAGGTGAAGGGATAGATTACGCCGGAGACTCTCAATATGAGCATAGCCGTTTGCAGCGCAGTCAGCACAGCGATGAGGAGACGAGTCCGAATCAGTCGATATTAGAAAAGGCGCACATTGACGATAGTGTTTACGATTGTGATTTGGTGATTTGAATTTCAAATTTCCGTTGTTTGGATTTTGGTATTTTGAGGATTTTGTTCTACGATTGGTATTTCCTATGTGTACATTCATTACACTTTATTCGTGTTTCATATATCAGTTGTATTGATGTTGTTTTGTACATACCCAGTGCACTCGATTTGGTTTTATACATTTTGAGATATTGATTGGATTTCGTGCATATGGGTTGCACATGATTTTGACGTATGCTTCGACATAGTTTTCATGCATTTTTCGTACTGTGATTTCGATTTTGATATTCGGTGTATGTTTTTCGTACATCATGTGCACTTGATTGAGATTCTTGCGCACACTTGGCGCACTTGATGCGATTTTGTGCACATAAGATGCACTAAATCGGGGTTTTGTGCAGATTAGATGCACCTGATATTAGTGTGGTGCATGCCTGTTGCACTTGACAGATTTTTTTGGTGCACACCCGTTGCACTCAGTTTTGTTTTTGTGCGTATTCGTGGCATCTGTATTTGGTTTCGATTTCAGTGCGCACCGGACGCACATGATATTTTTATACTGTGATTGGGATTGATTTCATTTTGAACAGTATGTTTTTATAATGATTATAATTTTGTTTAGTAACCAGGCAGGACGTGTATGTTAAATAAAAGATATATATGTATAGCTATTTTTTTAAAAATAAACGTCCGCTACTTATGCCGTGACACGTGCATCGTATGACGATTTTAAAAAGCGGTTTTTGCATGCTTCTTTATTCAGATGTTTGGACGATTTTACTACGATGCGCATTATATATAACTTATAGTTTTGATGTATATTATGTTGGTTTTCGTATTGGGCTTTGATATTCTATTATCACCATAACTCCGATGATTGTGTTATGTTTGACGGTGAAGATTTTAGTTATGTATTGATGATTTCGGAGCCCCGACGATTTGAGTGTTTTGGCTGAATGTTTTAGTAATTGGGGGGAGTTTTAATTTAAAATCGGGGAACGAATTTCTTAAAAGGGGGAAGATTGTAACGTTTTAAAAATAAATAAATAAATAAAAATACTTTAGGCGAATTTTCTGATTTTCGGAAAAATAAATCGTATTTTTCGTAAAACTTAACCGTAATTATTTTTCATCATAAATTTAAAAAGATCTATTTTAATTATATAATTACTAGTAAATGGTGTTTATTTAGTGACTTATAAATTTTTAGTTTAATTAAATATTTTTCCTAAATTAATTATTTTTATTATTAACATAAGCTTTAATTATACATTAAATTAGTGTAAATTACAAATTTGAAATGGGTTAATTTTAAAAAACGAGCCATGGAATATTAGAATCAAGTATGTTATATGCAAAATCATTTCTCAAAATTTTCCATGGTTCTAGAATTTTCTAGGAAAAGGTTTAAATTAGAAAAGTTTATATAATTAAGGTTTTAAGTGAAAAGATGACATTTTATTTGTGATGTTTCTAGACAAATCCACTCACTCCTCTCTCTTTTTCCTCTCTCCCATGCTAATGGCCGGCCTCCTCACCCCCATGGCAGCCCCCCATTTTCCAAGCTCATTTTCCTTTCAAAAATCATCAAAAATTCAACAAAATTCCAAAAATAAACCTCAAAATCAATATTCAATCTCTACCATTTTCCTTTGACCTAATTAGCATGGATTTTGGAGTTGGAAACCATTATTTTGGAAGCATAATTTCATGTTTGGATCACATGTTTTGGAGGTATAATTTTTATTCCTATGATTAATTGTTGTTAAATGCTTTTATCTAGCATATTCAGATTTTCTTAATTAATTCTATTTGTAAGGTTAAAATTCAAGATAGGGTTTCTAAAATCAAGTTAGGATTTTTATTAATTAAGTGGGGTTATAATAAGTAGTTTAACATTTTTAGAAATGGAAAATCTAGTATGGTTGATGTATTGTAAATTGTTCTTTCAAAATTGTTTAAATTAAACAATTTTGCAAACTAGATTTTTATAAATTATATATATTAATGTGATGAAATTATAATTAAGGTTTTTACCATTAGAATGTGGTGTTAATGAGTAGATTAACATGTTATTTGAGTGTGAAACATAATCTAGTTACAACTTGCACACTTTCACTTTCAAATTTCCACAAAATTGCTATTTTTATTAAACTAGGTTTTTGAAATTCATTTAAATTGTAGGATTAAAAAATAGATTAATGGAGGAAAGAGGCATAGGAGGGGATTTCCTCCTATGGCGTGGAAAAAATACAACCTCCACCATTTTTTCCGACGATCGGCACCCATCATCATCATCATCGTTATCATCTAAGATGTGCGTACACCAAATTTCATGTGATTCCACAATTTTTTCACCGTTGATTTATTGAGTTCAAAATTAACGGTTTACCGACAATAGAACTTTTTACATTGCTAAATCAACGGTGAAAAGGTTGTAGAATCACATGAAATTTGGTGTACCCACATCTTAGATGATAACGATGAAGATGATGGGAGCCGATCGTCAAAAAGATTGGTGGAGATTGTATTTTTTCAACGCCATAGGAGGAAATCCCCTCCTATGGCCTCTTTTCTCCATTATTCTCATTAAAAAATCTAGTTAGGATTTTAGCACATCCTTAAGGTTTAATGGAGTGGTTTAACACTTTAAAATATGCAAAATCAAATTTAGTTGTGGAATGATGAATTTTGGCTTAAAAACTGTTAAATTTGGCTAAAATTGCAAACTAGAAATTTCAATTTAAGACAAATTAGTATGATAAAAATATAGTAATGGTTTCTATAATCTAGTTATGTTATTTAATGAATATTATGACCATTAGTTTCATTTAAACATCAAGTTCTGAAGTAAAACGGTAAATTGACGTTTTCTAGGTTTTTACGAAATCGGACTATTCGATCGATTTTAAGGTTTCGATGATTTAAACCATGTTTTATATTATAAATAATGAGTTTTGAAACTACGAGTTGTTTATTGGTGTTTTATCTTGATCAATCAGCGTTTGTACGTCGATATCGAGCGATATTTGGTTCTTTTGTATGAGCGGGTCATAGGTTTTAACCTATGCGCATTTGGTGCGTCGTTTTGGTTTTGTCCATGATCTGGTTTACGATATTATAAATGTTTGCGTATAGGGACCCCGCACATTGAATTCGGACGAGGAAGAAGAGGAGGGCGACATCGTCTTCGGCAGACAAGGACCAGGTGAGTAGATGTATATCTACGGGGGATGTCAGGTGGATGGCGTTTAGCACCCCCGCAAACGTGGAATAGGAATATTACTTATTGTCATTAGGAAGTCAGACGTGACCTTAGATTCTTGGTGAGTAGGACCTTATTAATGACTTTAGGTTGGACTAGACTGATTTAGAAAGACTTTACCAAAGGATGAATGTCTTGGAGGGGATTCGTAGGTTTCCGGTAGACACACACACAGGCACACACAGAAACTTGACTTGGTATATATGTGTATGTGTGTGTATATATAGGAATATGTGTAGGTATATATATATCCACAACATGTATATGTGAGATAAGGATGTTATATGATACATGGGGATGAGACAATATAACTGGGCTTGATGCCGTGATCTCTTGGCTATACAGTCGTGTTATGATGTTAGCGGATCGTTGGAAATGAGAAAATGGATATGTATACATAAACGATAATAGGTGATGATGACATTGAGATATACGAGACTCTAGAATAGAACCCGGACTGTAACCTGTGACTTGATTACGATATGAGATATGTGTGACTTGGTGACGATATGATATATGTGTGACCTGATTACGATATGATATATGTCATGATATTTCTGAGGAACAATTGACGATGTATATGTACGCAGACAATGATATATGGTTGATGATATTGGGATGTATGCGATTACAGTACAGTACCTTTGATCATGACATTATTTGATGATGATATTATTCGAATGATGATGTACGTAGGTGATACTTGACCCGTACCCCGATATTGGGATGTCGTACGATGGATTTTACCGTACGAGGCATAGATGCGATGATTGAACCGCACTCTTGATTCGCGGAAGTCGTACTACGTACGTGATGCTATTGAGGCTGGATTGCCGACTATTAGAGATATGGACTCAGACCTTAGGTGGATTCTTATTTCTTATCGACAAGTTTCTTTAGTTTAGTTCCTTAGGGGGTTAGATAGATACTAGTTTAGGCTCGAGTCATATAGTTGTAGTTAGACATGTATATTACAAATGAGTGTTTAATACACATCCATCTTTACATTCATATCGTAATCATCATGTTGCATGTTCATACATATGTTTCTTTAGTCAATATGAAACTCTGCTTGTTAGGACACCAGCACCATTACCGATGATGCGCATATTCCACATACACTTATTTACCGACTCACACACATCATCATCGGTAATTACTATGTCACGTACACTTTCGAACATATTATCTTTTATTGGTAGAATCAGCTAAAGGCTAGATTAATATAATATTGTGATTACTCTCAGGTGTTAGTCTAGACATTTCATTTATTACTTAGACACTTCATGCATTCACATTTTTACGTTATCATGCAGTATTGTGGGGCTTATGCCGATACTTATTATTTACTTACTCATGATTTTGGGATTTTGGATTTCTATGAGATTTCTGGATTTTGGGGAAAACCGCAAGAATATATATAAAAACTTCTCTCTCTCTCCCTCTCTTTTTTTTTAAATATAAGTTGCGGTTTTCTCGTGATGTATGTGTCGTCCACCATGAGATTTCATGTTTTCTGTTGGATTTCGAGACCCGATTCGAGGAGTGGATGAACCTTCTCGGGTACATGGTGGGCCCGGTATGGTACCCCGGGGCAAGAAGATCGAGTTGTAGACGATGAGCCTGGTAGGGGAAGACTACCTACCGGTGATGTCTGGCGCGGCGGATATCCGGAGGATACCGACCGTTGTCATGAGATTTGATGATATGGGTCGATCCGGACTGACGGATCCCGAGATATTGAGACTATGAGGTATTGAGACTTGAGATTTATATGTTTTGTGTCGATTCTTGACACAGATTTCCATGGATTTCATCGATAATGTTTCAGATTTCTATACAAATTTTACTATGATGAAAGTTAAAGATTACTTATACAGATATATCCAGATTTCAGGGTTGATTGTTTTACATTCATGGTGCATGCATACTCATTCATATGACATATTATTATTTGAGGCACTGACACGAGCACGGAGTATTTGCACTTACGCGTTGTTTATTACCCTGCTATTACTAGATGACTAGTGATATATTGGTATATTATTATGACCTAGGACAACGTCGTGCATTCGATTTCTTTTTGCATATGTCTTCTACTCACGAGTTGGCAACTCACCCCCGTTGTGCTAAATTTTATTACAGGTTCGATGTACAGGTTTCTTTGGCAGCTTGCTGGCACATCATTTCATTCAGGGTAATTTGAATGGTAGGTTGGTTTACTTGTATCAGGACCGCCGTCGTACTTTTATTATTTCTTTGGTATCTAGTAAGCTCCATCAACCAGACTTGTATTACTTAATAAGTTTAAAGGACCAGTTATTTATTTGGACCATAGAGTCATGCTTGTATTATTATGGTATCTGGTGGATTTGTTTTCTTTTGAGTTTTAAGCCTCGCCCTTTAGCGTTGTATATTATGGTGCTTGGTGTGGTTGTTTCCGCCTGTTGGCGTAGAGCTAGCTCCCGCATGGGGATGCCTTTTTATTTTTTTATATATATTATTCTTGTTTGAACCCGTTTGGGGCCATTTTTTACAAAGGAGATTCAGCCGAAATTTTTGAGAAAATTCGATGTTGCTTTTAAACTTGTTTTTCTACATGTTTTTCTTTACTTCTTCTTTTATATGGTTTAAATTTCTGGGCTTCGGCTTACTTAGATTACGTTGCGCCTCTAGACGCTTCATAATTTAAGTGTCGGTCACGTTCCGTACTTTCGGGTCATGACATTCTTATTCTCATTAGGGTGTAGAAAAAGTCAACAGTCAAGAACCCTAATGAGAATCTTCTGCCTCTGCCTCAGTCAACTGTGCATACACACCCGCATCCGTGCTCTGTGGAACATGAATACAATGAGATAAAACCAATCCCAAAACATATACTAGGATCTGGCTTAAACCAAATCCCGCTAGTAATAACTGCCCGGACACCAAATGTGCACAAGTGCGCGGATGCGAACGAACCCTGTCGCAAAACCATGCGACCTCTACTCTGTTTTTCCCAAAGGCGAATAGCTCTCTGTGGTGGACTCCAAAGACTCGACACTACGCTGGCAGAGGGTTTAACCACAGGCCACAAGCGGTACTAGCTGTGCGTAACGGTCCCCCGGTTGATGCCGATAAGAAGACTGATGAGGTGAACCAATCCGAACTCCTACTGAGCCTGAATGTGACAATCTCCGTACAGTCCGGTCTGTTCGTATGAGAATATTGCATGGTAGGCCTAGGGGGTGGTAAACGTCAGTCCCCTAATAGTGGTACAAGTCGTGTCGGAGTGTAGCCCAGAACGCCTTGAGCCAACACTGGATAACCTACCAGTACATCTCGCTTGCCCTGGCCAGGGACGACTATGTGTAATGGCTCTCCTTGACACAGCGCGATATCAACCTCCAATACCGGGAGAGACGAATCCTGTCTAACCGTTACTGCCTCCAAGTGGTTCGGGACTGCACCCAACTGCTACCTGTTTGCACGACTCTTTTGAGCCGTAGTAGGGTAGCAATCTAAGAACAGTGAGAACACACTCGAGGTGAAGTGACAGTGTCAAGTCAGCGGACTAAGCTGTACTCATGTCACCTGGGAACCGATAACTGACAATAGGTATAGTACCAACCAACAGTTCCCGACGAGTCATGTCCAGTGCACTCGTAACCTAACGAGCACCCGCATACTATCTCAAGTACGACGTACTGACGGCTGTGGGACAGACCATCTACCCTGCTGGGATGAGAAACGCATACGCTAGTCTACTCCGGAGTATCGATGCCCCGTTTCGATAATCCCACGACTAGGGACCTGTATAAGGATGTGCTTATAGATTACCCAGCCCCCACTAGTGTGACTGCCATCACAACGCTGGTAATCAAGCAAAGATCCTAAGGGCTCCACTAATGTGTATAGGAGATATGCTAAAAGAAACACATGTACACATTAATGTAGAAACAAACCAAGTAGCATACTACCATTTCGAGCAAGATTGTCTATACAACTGTGAATATCCCAAGCTTCCATCAAGTAATATACAAACTAGTATGATACAGTAATGGCCTCTAGGGCATATACACTAACAATTTCCCACTTGCACTAAGGCCATGTACTGGCATATCGAAGACCTATCATCTCGAACTGAGTCTGGGGTAAGGCCTTCGTGAATGGATCTGCAGTGTTATCTTCTGTTGCAACCCTCCGAACCTCGATCTCCCGGCGATCCACGATCTCCCTGATCAGGTGATACCGCCTCAAGATGTGTCTGGACTTCTGATGGGACCTGGGTTCCTTCTCTAATGCTATAGCCCCGTGGTTGTCACAATGCAGAGGTATTGGATCAACAATAGACGGAACCACCTGAGGTTCTGTCAAGAACTTCCTCATCCAGACTGCTTCTTTTGCGGCATGAGATGCAGCGATATATTCCACTTCCATCGTCGAGTCAGCAACGGTTTCCTGTTTGGAACTCTTCCAACACACCGCCCCTCCATTGAGGGTAAAGACATAACCCGACATGGACTTGGAGTCATCCTTGTCACTCTGGAAGCTGGAGTCAGCAAAGGCCTCCATCTGGAGGTCTTTTCCGCCCTAAACCAAAAACATGTCCGTAGTCCTTCTCAGGTACTTCAGAATATTCTTTACCGCTATCCAGTGCTTCTCCACAGGGTTTGACTGATACCGGCTTACCACACTCAGTGCATAAGTTACATCTGGTCTGGTACACAACATCACATACATTATAGAGCCTACCGCAGAAGCGTAGGGTGTAATAGACATGCGATCCCTTTCCAAATCAGTCTTAGGAGACATCTCTTTGGAGAGGGTGATCCCGTGACAAGCCGGTAGATTACCGCGCTTGGAATCTTCCATACTGAATCTTTTCAGTATGGTATCGATGTACCTGGACTGTGAAAGTCCTAATATCCTCTTGGACCTATCACGATGGATCCGGATCCCCAGAATGTAAGAGGCATCACCCAGGTCTTTCATGGGGAACCTGTGTGACAAGAACCCTTTAACAGATTGTAGCATAGGAATGTCATTTCCTATCAAGAGAATGTCATCCACGTATAAAACGAGGAACACGATAGTTCGTGCTACAATTTTACTATAGATGCATGGTTCATCTGGATTTTTGATAAACCTAAAATCTTTGACCGTCTCATCAAAACAGATGTTCTAACTCCGCGATGCCTGCTTTAGTCCATAAATGGACTTAAGCAACTTGCACACTTTTCCGCTGCTCCCACTCTGAATGAAACCCTCTGGCTGGTCTATATAGACACACTCCTCTAAATTTCCATTTAGAAAAGTGGTCTTTACGTCCATCTGCCAAATCTCATAATCGTGGAAGGCAGGAATGGCAAGAAGGATCCGAATGGATTTGAGCATAGCCGCTGGAGAAAAGGTTTCATCATAGTCCAAACCAGGTCTTTGACGAAAACCCTTTGTAACAAGTCTAGCCTTATTGGTCTCAACCTGTCCATCTACACCAATCTTCCTCTTGAAGATCCATTTGCATCCTACGGGTTTTACCCCTTCTGGAGCAACGTCCAAAATCTATACTTTGTTGGTGTACATGGACTCCATTTCGGTCCGCATTGCATCCAGCCATTTTACCGAGTCAACGCTCTGAATGGCCTACTGGAAGCTAGTCGGCTCATCATTATCAATGATTCAATCCTCTCTATCGCCGTCTATGAGAAAACCATAGTATCTCTCGGGTGGATGAGACTGCCTACTACTCCTGCGGAGCGGCGCAGGAATGTCCTGTTCTTTCGAACCCTCTGGTTCTACTAAGCTTTCAGTAATAGCTCGTGGTTCTGGAATTTCTTCTAGTTCTATTGCGCTCCCACTTATCTGATTTTCCAAAAATTCAGTTTCCAAGATGTAGGCATGACGAGAAACAAAACCTTTTGTTCCTCTTCGCAATAGAAGAAATATCCCTTGGAGTTTTTTGGATATCCCACAAACTTGCACTGTACTGAGCGTGCCTCGAGTTTGTCCGCATGCTGCTTTTTGACAAAAGCTGGACATCCCCATGTCTTAATGTGCTTAAGATAGGGTTTCTTCCCACTCCACATCTGATATGGTGTGGTAGGCACTATCTTAGTTGGAACTCGGTTCAAAAGGTATGCAGCTGATTCTAGTGCATATCCCCAGAATGATCGCGGCAACTCAGCGTTACTCAAAATTGAACGTACCATATCCAATAGGGTTCAGTTCCGTCTCTCCGATACACCGTTATGTTATGGAGTGTATAGATGAGTAAGCTGAGAGAGAATTCCATTCTCTTTTAAGTAATCCAGAAACTCGGCACTCAAGTATTCACCACCTCGATCAGTTCTCAGTGTCTTGATACTTTTGCCTGTTTGTTTTTCTACTTCATTCTTGTATTCCTGGAATTTTCCAAAGGCTTCAGATTTATGTTTCATTAAGAAGACATATCCGTACCTTGAAAAGTCATCCGTAAAATTAATGATGTAAGAATAACCACTTCGCGCATGTGTAGACATTGGACCGCATACATCGCTGTATACGAGTCCCAAGAGCTCGCTCGCTCTTACTCCATGTCCAGTGAACGGAGTCTTTGTCATCTTTCCTTTGAGACAGGATTGACAAGTTGCATATGATTGATATTCGAACGGATCCAAATATCCTTCTGTATATAACTTCGTCAACCTTCTCTCATTGATGTGACCCAGTCTACAATGCCATAAGAAAGCATGATTTATTTCTGGAAACTTTCTTTTGTGTGTATTCTGGACATTGAAAATCTGTGGTTGGTTTAATACGTATATACTGTTGCTTAATGTACCCGACCCAATCAGAACATGATTAAGGTGAATGTTTACAATATCGCTTACAAATGCAAAATCATAACCTTCTTTAGACATTAAAGATACAGATATGATATTACAAGTCGCACTGGGTACAAAATAACAATCCTGTAAAACCAAAACATGTCCATCTGACAATCCCAAGTGATAGTCCCCCACAAACTCAGCATCCATGCCAGCTCCGTTTGCAACTCTGAGGGTCATATCACCTGCCTTCAAAACCCTATGCTTTCTCAGTGCCTGCAAAGAATTACAGACATGAGATCCTGATCCGGTGTCCAATACCCAGGAAGTAGAGTTTACTGATAGACAGTTTTCAATAACATACACACCTGAAGCCGAAGCCACAACTTGCTTCGGGTCCTGGTTCTTGGCCTTCCAAGCCCTGCAATCATTTTTCCAGTGTCCTTTCTTATGACAATAGGTTTCCCACAAGCTGTCCCGCTACCTTTGTTTCCTTTGCCTTTCCCTTCGCTTCCACGTTACTAACACCGCCCCTTGGTTTGGTGGGGGTTTTCTTATTCTTTCCCTTAGCTTTCGCCTTGGACCTAGAAGAGGAAGATCCTCCAACAAACAAAGTGGATGTTTCCCTTACTTTCTGTAAGGTGCCCTCTACACTCCTCAACATGTTGAGGAGCTCCGGAAGTTCAACTTCTTTTCCTTGCAAGTTGAAGTTCAGGATAAACTGGGCGTAAGTGGAAGGGAGGGACTAGAGAATCAAGTCAGTGTAGAGCTCGTTCTCTAACGTGGTCCCAAGGTCCGCGAGCTCTTCAATGAAGCCAATCATCTTAAGCACGTGTTCCGCTACCGATGATCAGACGGCCAATCTCGCCGAAAACAACTTTTTCTAGACTTCGTATCTGGCGATACGGGATTGCTCTCCATATACTTCCTTAGTATGGAGAAATATGGATTCTAGGTCCATATTCTCGTGCCTCCTCTGATGTTCATTGTCCACAGAGGCAAGCACGAGGCACTTGGCCTTTGCGCAGTCTATTTCCCAGGTCTTACGGATTTCCTTATCCGCGACGCTGGATTTGGGACCTGGGACAGGGGGAGCTTTGGTGGTAAGGAGATACCCCAACTTGTCATAAGTGATTGCCATTTTGACATTCCTGAGCCAATCTTTGTAGTTTGGCCCTGTCAGTATGTTTTTATCTAGTAGTAACTTAAGTCCGGTCATGATATTTGGTCGCTGCAATTAGGAGAGAGAGAAGAAACACTTTAGCATGATGCTTTTGCAAGTTTAGAGTGGTTTTTCGTTTGTCTAAACAGGATGGCTCCCACTGTTTCTCGAATCCCTCCTCAAACCAAAAAGGAAGAATCCGTCGAGATCAATCTCACCGTACAATACTTGCTTAATCGTACAGCCAGGACAGTGTTGGTACTTCGAGGGAGGTTTTTCAATGCTTTCGCGAAGTTCCTTAATTAAATAACATCTTTTCCCTGTGGGCGTAGCCCCGCTAACACCATTCTAGACACCTACTTGGTTTATAGCATTGATCGTTAAGTGAGAAAGTTCCCGAAGAGTAGCATATACTCACAGTAGGATCGGGATCCAAATATCATCGTGTGACAAAACTGAAGGAATCCTACCAGAATCATCACACTCCAAATGGTATGCAGCGCTAGCAAGTTTCAGTTTCTTTATAAACTCCCGATGTAGATTTTTGCCCCATGCTCTTATGACCTTGACTTTGGCCAACAAATCATAAGTCGCATGTCAAGTTCTACCCGTCATTTTCCAGATTAATTTGAACCCACCTGTACCTACTCTTGACTTTGGCCAACAAGGCAGTATGACTGTCCCAAACCAACGCATCTATCTATGCTACATATGAATAACCAATAGCTACCAATCACTATGCCTTGACTTTGGCCAACAAACACAACTTGAATACTATTGACTATCCATATGAAATGACGGAAGGCTACGAATGGTTTTGGTGAAACCTCGAACGTAGTGAACTTGATATAATCAATGGAATGAGATAGCTTTTAAAAGGAGTGGTTTAAGCTCCGCGTTTAAAAGTTGGTTTTTGAAAAGAATCCGAGTGGTTTTGAAATTGTTCCAACGATTTTAACTTTGGTTTATTTTCTTGCATTAATTTAATGCATCCCATCATTTAATCCTACCATTGCAGAAAACAACGAAGATATGACGTACGCTTATGCCATCCGCATTCTCCATGGGGCCCCGTTATTACCCATTAGGTTACTTAACTAACGACAGAGCGGGGGCTGGACTAGCGCGGATGCAAAACATAAGCAACGCCTACTAGATATCATATATAGAAATATAAATTCGTCAGATGCAATGATAGCCATTCCAGATCACAGATGAACACATTGGATATACTAGGAATCCGCGTTTCGTTCGAGCCTGCAACGAAAGCGGATTACACGGTCGCGATGAATAGCCAAGACCCCACCCTAGACCCCTACGGGTGCGGCAAACTACCCGCCAAGTACCCGAAGTGAAGCAACCTCCCTCAACAACGTGAGTAGGACACTCGGCACTTCGAGGTACCCGGTAGTTTGTGCACCCCACCTTGGGTCTATCTTAGGAGCAAAAACAGTAAAAGAAAAAATATACAATGGCGGCTACAACCTCATCCCGGATGTGCGGCCATACAAATAATATTACATCAATTTACATATTACATCAAATGAAAGATAAGAAAACTCTCATCTCACAACCCCGTGGCTATTCATCCGCGACAATCCAATGAGTTCATTTACACAAACCATCAACATTACAGATCACAGATATGTATAACCCCCACTAATCGATGTATAGCGATTAGCAGACATTCAATACATATATCACATCACAGATTTAACCCATTAGCTAAAGTCTACAGAACTTCGATCAAAAATACGGATTTGTAACTACCCCAAACACAACTTTGTTCTCTGGAAAATCTGGGCAGAAACAAAATATTCTAAAAATCCCAAAACAGAACACTAAGAATACTGCAGCAAAAACGATTCACGGCCGAGTCAACTTGGCCGCGAATCCGCGGCAAGAAGCTTGTTCTCGCCGCGGTTCCGCGGCGCGTTGACCGAGTCAGTGACTCGTTTTTCCTGTGTCTTCCTACAAAACTGTTGGATATATGTATGCCCTAGAGGCCATTATATGATAGTGGATGTATTTGTACATCTATATATATTCAGTGTACATTCTTGCTCGACATGATAGTATGCTATCTGGTTCTTCTTTATCTGACATGTTGATTTGATCATGATTTTATTCATTCATACATGCTGATAAAGCCCTGAAGATATCGGCTTGAGTACTGTGATTATGATGGAGATCATACTAGTGGGACATCTGTAGTTTATAAGTATATCCTGGAATGTCCCTAGTCGTAGGTATATCGAGACGGGGCATTGATATACCAGAGTAGACTAGCGTATATGATACTAGACCCATGTGATGGACGATGGATGTTCCCACATTCATCGATATTTGACATCAAGATCGTATACGGGTGCTCAGTGGTGACTGGGTACACTGGACGGACTCACCGAGAACTCCTATATGGAATTATATCTATCGTCGGATAGCAGTTCTCAGGTGACACCGGTACAGGTTAGTCTGTAGACCCGAGATCGTCATAGAGTCTTGTGTGCTCTCCTACTGTACTTTGATTGCCACCCTACCACGGCTCTACTGAGTCGTGCAAACAGGTGGCCGTTGGGTACAGTCCCGAGACACAAGAAGGCGATGAGCGATAGGAAGGGTTTCGTCTCTCCCGGTGTTGGGAGTTGATGCTGTGCTGTGCTCGACTGGTTATATCAGTAAGTCCCTGGCCAGGGCTGCTGAAATTTACTGATAAGTGTTATCAGTAGTTTCTCGATCTGTTATAGACCATTCACCGGCACGACTTATTGAGTTATTGGGGTCGACGTTACCATCCCTAGACTCGATATGCAGCATATCTGATGAAGAGACTGGACTGTACGGTAGTGTTGCCGGTTGGCTCGACGGGAGTTGTAGCAGGTTCGCTTGTTTTCTTCTGATCGCTCAATACCCGGGTGGCCGTTACGTTTAGTTGATCGCTTGCGGCTTGGGGGTGCTTGATATGATCATCACCCAGTGCCGGCGTATTGACGAGTCTTAGAGTCCCACAAAGGAGTTACCTAGTCCAAGCGAAACGTTGTGGTGCGCGTATGTGATATGCGCATCGACCCGGTTAGAATGCGCGTATAGGATACCGTATATTAATCGAGCGGCTTGCTTTTGGTGGGGTCGTATGTGATATTACCGGATTGATAAATCAAGTGTTGATTTATCATTTAACCATTAGTTTCTCACTAGAAATCTTTTCTTGTGTTTGATGGATGTATGCATGCATATATGCTTTCTTTATAGATTCATGCACATATGGATGTGCATACACACATACATACATACATCATCCTTCATGGTTGCTTATACATTGAAAATGGTGGCATTATAAGACTCACACCATGTTTATATATATGGATAATTATTTCTATTTAAGTTAAAACAAAAGAAAAAGAGAAAAGATGAATGAATGGTTATATTCTACACTCTTCTTTTGACCTAACCAAAATCACCTACCAATTAACCATGATTTATCTTCCTCTTGTGTTTTAACTAAAATGAAATAAATATCCATATTATTTAACCATGGTTTGAGATGAGAAATGGAAAATATATATACATATATTTTTCTTTTTCTTATAAGGGTTAATCTTTATACTCTTGTTAAAAGAAAAGCCATCATCTTCTTCCTCCTTCTTCCTTTGCTCTCTAGTTTTCTATAGTGAGCAAGACACTCAACAAGATAGGTTTTTGAAGTGAGAAAAGCCACACAACATCATTCTACACAAGTCTAGCCCACTTGTTTAGAGTGTTAGCTTCATTTCCTCCACTTGATCTAGTGAAGTTGTTAGCTTGGACAAGGAGCTTCGGGTGGATCGTCGTGGACACTAGGAGACTTCAAGCGAACCCTCCTCCAACCCTCAAGTGGCCAAGGAGTCTAGCGTAGGGAGCTACAAAGGTTGTACTCTCAAAACCCTAGTCTTTGTCACTTGTTAAGTTATGAAACCCTAATTTTTCTAGGACAGATCCTTTGTATGCTTACTTAGCACCATAAAATTCTCATCTTTGGTACATGTGATACTTCTAAACCTTTTATAGGGTGCTAGGTAAACCTAACATTGGTATCAGAGCCGACCTAGAACATTAGGCGACACTTTTACGAAGTAAAAACTCCGATCGAACCAAAATACGACATTTCGGGACCCTCTCTGGACATTTTTCGAAATCTGTTGTTTTTCAGAATTAAATATACTTAAAAAATACAGTAGGAAAATCTAAGACAAACTATGAAAAACGAAGCAGTGAACAGTGAATCCTGCCGCGGAACCGCGGCAATAGCTTGCTTAGGTGATTCACTGCCGCGGAACAGTGAATCCAGCCGTACAGGTGATTCACTGCCTCGTTTTTACAGGGTTTTTCTTCTACCTGCTTGTGCACTTTTTTAGGTATGTTTAATTTGAATTTAGTACTGAATATTCTGGAGATGGTTTTGGACTCGACGATTCGATCTGAATTTTGATTTCGTGTCTTTTCTGGGTAAATTAGAAAGTATTGAAGTGTTCGAACGAGTATCATTTGCTCACTTTTCACGGGGTTTAAATATTTTGGAGATACGTGCAAGTTTTGTGGTGGACCCTCTAGAAGACAACAAACCTTAACTCGATTATGTGATCGTCTTGAATTGCCCTTTGAACCTTAGGGTTTGGGGCAGTACGGCGTGCCACATGTGAGGCGTTGGCTTGACCTTTCTACGGCTGGACCGCTACTACTGTGGCACACTCCGGGTTTTTGAACTTCGCTCAAGTGTTGAGCTTTAGGGAATCTTGGGTATTTGATTATTCGTTCGAAAACTTTAATACTGTCTATTTATCTGGAATGTGATACAATATGTGGAATTCATATAGTTTAGGCATGAAATACGAAGTATGTGATATTTCGCATTTATGATGTCTAAAGAGAATGTGGATTCCAAATATTGTAGTTTTACACTTTCTTTTCTGTGACCATAAGTGTAGTATGTTCGATATCGCCGGTTTCGTTGCTATACATCAACGACAATTGGGGTACGCGTACTTATTTACGTTGATGATATATGATATTATGTATTGCTGAGATATGATGTGCAGGATTGTCGCGATTGAATAGCCGGGGTTTTTTTTATGTGAGATGAGAGTTTTATATTTTCATTCATGTAAATTCAAATGTAATGTAATATTCTTTTATTTGGGGCACTTCCGGGTTGAGGTTGATACCACCAGTGTTGTATATTATTTACTTTTCCGCATTAGGATGGACCCAAGGAGGGGAGCACAGGTGACCGGGTTATGTGGTTCAGTGGGAGGCCATCTCGAGAAGTCGAGACCGGGTCTCCTAAACTCCAGAATTGGTAGGGTCGCTTGCCGCTCTCGTAGGGGTCCAGGGTGTGGGCTTGGCTATTCATCGCGACTGTGGAATCCGTATTTTCTATTATTGGCTAAATACTAAATACGGACGTCCTAGTATATCCCACATTATATGTATGTTTCTGCTGCCTGTGTTCTGTGATATCTGAGACGAATGACATATTATATATATGATATATAGTAGACGTTGCTTATGTTTTACACCCGCGCTAGTCCCGTCCCGGTATGCCGTTAGTTAAGTAACCTAACGGTGCATAACGGAACATTGCGGCCAATGCGGATGGCATAAGCGTACGTGTTATTTTCGTTTCTTTTCTGTGATTGGCTTAAGGACTTAAATGATGGGATTACATTAATGTGATTAATGTAAAGAAAATAAACCTAAAAAGATGTTGTAGAATCGGATTTGAAAACCACTCGGCTATTTATGAAAAAGCTACTTTTCAAAACTGCGGAGCTTAAGCCACTCCTTTTGAAAACCATTTGATTCTACAACGATATCAAGTTCAAAGCGTTAAAGATTTTCTTAAAAATCATCCGCAACCCTCCGTCATTTTAGGAAGTAGAGTACTTAGTATTCGTGCTACGTTTGTTGACCTTAGCCAAGGCGTAGTGTACGGTAGCTAAGTGATGTCTTCCTATAAATGCATATGATGCAGATTAATTAGGACGGGCATATGACTTTGTTGACCTTAGCCAAGGGTCATGTGAACGGGTCTAATTAATCAAGAAATGACGGGTTGAGCTTGACTAGTACTCGTGATTTTTTGACCTTAGCCAAGGTCACGAGTGCTAGGGGTAAAAACCACATCAGGAATTTCAATAGTTGAAATTGGCAATGAGATTGCATACCTTCCATGTGATGGTTGGATCCCGATCCCACTGTGGGCAATAGTTGCTCCTAGGAGAGTTTTACAGTTTACAATTAGCTAACTCATTAGGTATCTAGAAAGGTGTTAACGGGGCTCTGCCTCTGGGAAAACGAAGTTTACTTTAATGTAACGTTTCAAAATAATAAAATATTATTTTTGGGAATTTTTATAATTTAATATTATTTTAATGAATATTTTAATATTCTGGTATAATTAAATACAAATAAATGGGGGAAATTTTTGGAAAATTCTAAAATAGGGTATTTTATAGAATCAAGCCATTTTAAAGTTTTTAAGACTAGTTATATGCTAATTTAGTGTTAATCGCGATTAAAAATCGCTAATTGGATTTTTTAGCATTTTTGTGCAAAAATGTGCACATATCATTTTCCACACTTGTTACACTTGTGTTACATTTCTATTGCCATGGTTGTTCTTTTGGGTTCACTATTGGAGTGAGAAGGAAAAGAAAAAGGAAAAGAAAAGAAAGAGGAAAAGTCAAGGGGATATAATGATGGGGTAGGTATACTAGTGATGAGAGAGTGTGTGTGTGAATTATAATGAAAGAGAGGGGGGCTGCTGCCCAATTCAAAATCCCTCACCATTTCCATCATCCTCTTCATCTCCTCAAGCTCCCAACTCTCCTCAAATAATCCCTAGATCCATCTCCTAACAATCCCCAAAACCCTACACACCCTTCACAAATATTAATCCCCTCTTCAAGCTCTATACATGGGACCAAGAAAAATTCAGTTTTGGATGATCTTGGGGGGATTCATGGGTGCTTTATGAGGTAATTCCTTCACTAATTGGGTAGTTCTCCATTTACTTAAGTATTTATATGTGTTTAGATGTGATATTGTGGAGGTAGTGAACATTGGGAAACCCTAGTGAAGATTTGAGTGTTGGTTTGAATTGGGTGATTCCTAGTAGCTGTTAACTAAACTTAGATGGTGTTTAGTGACCTAGACCAAACCTTAGAAACCCCAAAACACGGATTTAGAAACCCGACATCGGATAAATGTGTGATCTGTGAAGGTGTTCTGGAATCTGGAGCAACTCGTGGGCACCAAAAATTAAATTGAGCTGACAGTGAGTCGTGCAGGCACCTAGGAAGCTACCACCAAGACCCGAGCCCCTAATTCAAACCTGTGGCCGCAGATTTAATCATTCTGGCCGCAATTTGCGGCCAGAGTAGGATGGATTGGGTTCATATTTGTTCCAGGGCTCATTTTGCACTCTCCTATATGTAGTTTTGGCTAATTGTCATCTGGGGAAAATCTGGGAGCGTTTTGGTGTGTTTTAGGCGATGTTTTCCGTATTTTTAAATGCACTTTCTTGATATTTGGATTTGTATTTGGTTGTCGGGTGTTCGTACATCGACAACAGGGGTTGTTTGTTGGATTTGCATGTTTGGGCCAGAGGTTCTAACCTGTGAGCACACTGTGCGCTGTATCGGTTTTCTGCATCGATTTTAATATGTATTGCGATTGGTTATTATTGTAGGTACCCTCGCATGGATTCCGAGGCGAAGAGGCGTGGTGTCATCGATTTCGGCGAGCGAAGACCAGGTGAGTAGATTTATATCTACGGGGAGAAGTCGGGTGGATGGCGTATAGCACCCCCGCAGTCCGTGGTGATGTATACGAATACGTATACACACATATATTTAGTATGTGTTGTTTGGAATTATTGATGGTAATAATGGTATTATTGGTGATAAGGATGTATTGGTTTAGTATAGTGCGAAACCCTAGAGTAGTGGTTGCACCCACACATACACGTACACATATACTTGCATGCATTCTTTCATTTATCTATGCGCATATAGAGGTGTGTATATCTACACATGGGTATGGGACTATGTGTTCATATACGGGATTGAGGATGATACATGGGATTGAAATGAGTCGATGAGATTTGATTGAGGCCGCGAGATTCGGCGATATGACAGAGTTCGTATTTGAGATGTGATATGATGGTAGTGATACCGGATATGTGATGAGGTGAATGGGATATTGACCCGTACCCAGCTATTGGGATGCCGTACGACGATTTACCGTACGAGCTTTATATTGATGTCAGATCCGCACTCAAGACTCGAGAATGTTATATGATATACTGTATCGTACGTGATACTATTGAGGCGAGATCACCGACTATATATATATAAATGTATATCGACTCGGATTTAGGTGGCTTCCATACTCCTCCCGATTGACTTGATTGTTGGGTTCGTAGTTCGCATAGTAGGCGTTAGACTAGACCCGAGTCATACCTATTTCAAAACTAACGAATCGGGGATATTTTAAAGATAGGCAAAAAGGGATTCTACTGATATTTTCAAGCGACGCATCTTTTCTTAAAACACCGTAGCACTTATTTTACCAAAAGCCCTAATTCGTCTTATTTCAAAAGGCAAGGTTGCATGATATATCTATTGAAGCAGGTTCTTTACTGTTGCGTTGATTATTCGATTCCGCATATTCATGCTATTTGCATTGCATCGCTTGTATTGTTGATATATTTCAGTCATGCTGCTAGGACACCAGCACCATTATCGATGATGCGTATGTTCCACGTACACTTGTTTGCCAGCTCACACACTTCATCATCGATAATTGCCATGTCACTACACTGTAGTACTGTTGCATTCAGTGTATGTTGCTTACATTTCTTTACATGTCGCATACATCATGCTTTCCGATTATACGCATTGAGATATGTTGTTTCCATGATATTTCTGGTTTTTGGGAACCATGGGTGTTTCAAAAGGAGAATATGTAATTTTTTTAAAACCCGGTTACCCTTGATATGATATTTCAGTGCGTCCACCATGTGTTTTCTCGGTGCTGAGAGCGACATGTGAAACCCGATTCGAGGAGGCGGATGAGGCCGATTGCGGGTATATGGTGGACCCGGTATGGTACCCCGGGGCGAGAACGGTTTCGCTGTGTAGTAGACGGTAAGCCTGGCAGAGGGACTACTACCTACCGGTGATTGGTTGGACCTGGCGGTTATTCGGAGGATACTGACCAGAGTCGATAGATGGATATGGGCGTACTGCCGGGGCCGAGGGCCGATACCGCAGACAGAGCCCGTGGGCCGATCCGGAATGACGGAGCCCGATATATGAGGATTTACGTGCCGATGCTGGGCACAGCTTTCATGATGTTTTCGAGTGTCGATGCTGGGCACTCCGGTTCCATGATTTTGACGTGTCACGAGGGACACAGATGGTTTATATCCTCATATTATTCCCATGCACATGCTTTATGATATTTACATGCATTATGGTTATTGTCATTGGGTGACGAGTGGACGGGATCCACGTACATGCAGATTTGATTACATTGATTATACCTCACATTTATGATATGCTATTACCTGAGGCACTAGAACGAGCACTTGGCACTACACTCATGTATAGAGATTACATTGCCAGTTTTGCGTGCTTCAGACTTATTCATATTGAGCTTTATTTATATCTGATCGTATTGACCTAGGATGGGGCATGCATTCGATCTCTGCTTGTAGATATTTTCTATTCACGAGTTGGCAACTCACCCTCGTTGTGCCACAGTTCTTGCAGGTTTTGCCGCACAGATTCCATAGCGGCATTTCTGGCACACTGCTTCCTTATGGGTGACTTGCTTGGGTAGGTGGGTTCTTTTGTATCAGAACCGCCATTGTACATGTATTATTCATTGTATCTAGAAATTCCATCAACCAAAACTTGTATTTTGTTTCAGACTTAGACAGCAGTGTTGTATTATTTCGACCTTAGAGTCGTGCTTGTAGTATTACGTTTTTCTGGCTGTTTTGAGTTTCTTTTTGGGTTTTGATCCTCGCCCTTTGGCGTTGTATATTATTATTATTGCTTGCGTGGTTGTGACCGTCGATTGACGAAGAGCTAGCTCCCGCTTGGGGATGCCTTTTATCATTTCATATATATTATTCTTGTTGTTCCCCGTTCGGGGCTAGTTTTTACAAAGGAAACTCTGCCGAAATTTTCAGGAAAGGTTACACATTTTAAAAATGCATATTCGGCTTAGTTATTTAAAAACTTTGATTTTCGAAACATGATTTCTTTACTTCTTAAAACCAGTTTTCCTTATTTACTCTTTAAATGGTTCTAGATTTCTGGGATTTTGGCTTACTTGGATCAGATGGGGTCCTATAGACTTCATATGGTTCAAGGGCCAGTCACGTGCTCTTTCGGGTCGTGACAAAGTTGATATCTGAGCGCTAGGTTGATCTTGGTTCGAGTCTAAGTTTGACTATGTGGAGCCTAGGGCGTTATATATATACGGAACTTAGGCTTGACCTTACGGAACTTAGACTTAGTCGAGGGGGTATTCTACCCGAACTTTCGTCGCAGAGGATGACCCTTGGTTGATGGAGTAGGTAGCTTGAGTAGAGGGACGTACCATACGTATGTTCCGCGGCATACTTACGACACGCCACTCCGCTTAAGAAACCTTAGGATGTACATTTCCTTGCACCGTATTATATTCATTCCTATGATCTATCCTCATCGATACTGGTTATGGTTTTGCTGCCGCGATTGCACGGGCAGAGTGAGCTACGGCTCGAGTTGCGTCAGCATGAGCTCATCGTGGACGAGGACTGACCAGGGCGTGATTCCAGAGACTTACGATTGCAAATTGAGGAGTCGTCTTATTGTGTTTTCGCGCCATGAGCATTGGATTGATCGCTTTTACGAGATTTCCGGATGTGCTGATCGGCACCAGAGGATTGAGTCATTGATAGAGGCCAGCCAGGATGTGATGACCGTTGATATTATCGCTTACCCAGGACGATTGAGGCACTGTTCAGCGCACGGACGAAGGAGCCAGTCTTTGCTGCTAATGATGAGATATCGCCCAGATGATTGGAGCTACTTCAGCATGAGCATATTCTTAGAGATATGATAGGGAGTCGCTAGTCACTGAGGATTAATGACTAGGACATGTGGTTTGTTCTCTTACCCCGATGCGAGGTCATCAGGTAGCTTGATTCCAGCTAGAGATGACTTCATGCAGATTCGTTGAGAGTCGATAGAGACGATCGAATGTCAGGGAACCATATTCCAAGTTTAAAGTATTCGGAAAGACGTGCAAGCAATTCTATGGACCCTCTAGAAGAATGAAACCCTAACTTGACATAATGACCGTGTGAAAGCCTTTGAACCTTAGGGTTTACGGCAGTTCCACGGCGCCATTAGTGAGGCTTGGGTTTGCCCTTCTACGGCTGGATCACTGATGCTGTGGCATGTACTCGATACTATTAAACTGTACCCAAGATGTTAATCTCTTAGGGGATTATGAGGTTCTGACATATCGATCGGATGGTTCGACATCATTCGGATACCTTGTGATGGGATACATTGCTTGGGAGACTGCAGATACGAGCATAGTAGTTAGAGCGCAGTCCTTATAGCCACGAGAAGATGAGTCCGAATCAGTCGACATTGGAGCCGAGTGGAGTAAAGAGTTCGCATGAGATTTCGACGAGATGACGTTCCACTCCGCTGACATCAGAGATGCGATACGCACGTTGAGGACGTGATCGGCTAGATAACTCCTACGGAGTGACGAAGATACCGAGTTCGTGATTTCGAGTCCGTTATAGAGACTTCGGAGGGACCATAGCCGATGACATTGCAGTGCGCAGATAGAGACGCGATGTCGAAATGGTCGATGATACAGACAAGCGGGACAAGAAGTTCGTGCGAGAGGCAGACGAGCTGTTACTACACTCCGTTAAGATTAAAGGTCGGATATGCATACAGAGGCGCAGGGATGCGACCAGCTTCCGAGGAGATGTTGTACTAAGGACGCAAATGTCCAGAGAGCGAGAAAAGATTATGCCAGAGTACCAGCCTCCGTACAGTTTGGCTTAGGCAAGATCAGAAGAGACCTTGAGTAGGATTCCTTCCAGTACACTGCTGCAATAAGATTTGAACCAGGAGCAGATGCGTGATGTGCATTCAGAGGACCCGAGGTCGGCGCCAGAGATGTGCTGCTTTACGAGCGGTCGTGAGGATTGACCGAGAGATGACCAGGGTAGTGCTAGGACGGAATCGTTCCTGTCAGCACACCTGACCGGGCCGATGAGCCGATGGATTGCGAGATTGGTAATCCAAAGGGAAGATAAGGAACCAGAGGCAGAGGACGCCAGCCGCGAGCATGAGGCAAGTAGATACCTTGCGCTGCTAGCATTGGATGTACCGGCACCTTCTCGAATCGAAGGAGGATATACCGACGGCGGTATTTGTGATTTATGATTTGTGATTTTGTGATTTGACTATCACGTATCCGTCACTTTGGATTTCGGTATTTTGGGCGATCTATTCGCATGATTTAGTCTTGATGACTGAGTTCCATGATATTTGATTTTGTGCACCATGGTTGCACTTACCGGGTATTCATATTTTGTGCGGAGTTATTATTCTTGAGGTATTGATTGTGATTTCATGCCTATTTTATGCCGGTGATTTGATCTACGCTTCCAGCGTAGTTTTCACGTACTTTTAGTGTTTTGATTTGATTCGTGCACGATGGATGCACCGATTTAGATTTTCACGCATGTTGGGCGCATGTTTTGAGATACGATTTTGGTGCACACCCGATGCACTAAATCTAGATTCTTCGTGCATGTCAGATGCACCGGATTTTGGCTGTCAGGTACACACGTTGCCTATGACAGATGCTTCGTGTACACCCGTTGCGCCTAAATCTGGTTTTGTGCACCTGTATGGCACATATATGGATTTTGATTTCCGTGTGCACCAGACGCAAAGGGTTGTGTTATGTGCATTTTTGGGATTTATTCCTTTTGGAGCAGTACATTTTTATGATATTAGATATTTGTTTTCCTACTGAGCAGGACTAGTCAGAGGACAGTACCTGGATATATTTTGCATGCATTGATAGTTCGAAGGGATTTCCAAAGAGCGAGCTATGGTCTCGATATATATATACCTACGTGTCCGATATGACACGAAACGTTTTAAAAATAACGAAACCCTTCTAAATTGTTTTCAAACGGCGGAACGTACCTATTAAACAAAGGATATATATATATATATACGTATATAGTTATTTTCTTATGAAAAACGTCCGCCACTGTGCAGTGTTACGCGCATTGCACAGCGACTTAAAAAGATTTGGCATGCATTTACATCAGCTATTCACATGTATAGATTGGATGTCTACATGTATAGTTCTGATCTATATCATATTGGTTTTGTATTGGATTTGACATTTATGTCTTTATCATGACTCCGATGATTGCGGGATGCTTGATGGAGTGTTGCTTTTGAGTTATCTGCTCAGTACTCGTGCGCATGCATTGCGCTATGATACGTTTTATGTATTGCTGATTTCGGAGCCCCGATGACTTGGAATTTGTATCGAAATGTTTTAGTATTTGGGGGTTTTAAATTTAAATTCGGGGACCGAATTTCTTTAAGGGGGTAGATTGTAACGTTTCAAAATAATAAAATATTATTTTTGGGAATTTTTATAATTTAATATTATTTTAATGAATATTTTAATATTCTGGTATAATTAAATACAAATAAATGGGGAAAATTTTTGGAAAATTCTAAATAGGGTATTTTATAGAATCATGCCATTTTAAAGTTTTTAAGACTAGTTATATGCTAATTTAGTGTTAATCGCGATTAAAAATCGCTAATTGGATTTTTTAGCATTTTTGTGCAAAAATGTGCACATATCATTTTCCACACTTGTTACACTTGTGTTACATTTCTATTGCCATGGTTGTTCTTTTGGGTTCACTATTGGAGTGAGAAGGAAAAGAAAAAGGAAAAGAAAAGAAAGAGGAAAAGTCAAGGGGACATAATGATGGGGTAGGTATACTAGTGATGAGAGAGAGTGTGTGTGAATTATAATGAGAGAGAGCTGCCCAATTCAAAATCCCTCACCATTTCCATCATCCTCTTCATCTCCTCAAGCTCCCAACCCTCCTCAAATAATCCCTAGATCCATCTCCTAACAATGCCCAAAACCCTACACACCCTTCACAAATATTAATCCCCTCTTCAAGCTCTATACATGGGACCAAGAAAAATTCAGTTTTTGATGATCTTGGGGGGATTCATGGGTGCTTTATAAGGTAATTCCTTCACTAATTGGGTAGTTTTCCATTTACTTAAGTATTTATATGTGTTTAGAAGTGATATTGTGGAGGTAGTGAACATTGGGAAACCCTAGTGAAGATTTGAGTGTTGGTTTGAATTGGGTGATTCTTAGTAGCTGTTAACTAAACTTAGATGGTGTTTAGTGACCTAGACCAAACCTTAGAAACCCCAAAACACGGATTTAGAAACCCGACATCGGATAAATGTGTGATCTGTGAAGGTGTTCTGGAATCTGGAGCAACCCGGTGGCACCAAAAATTAAATTAAGCTGACAGTGAGTCGTGCAGGCACCTAGGAAGCTACCACCAAGACCCGAGCCCCTAATTCAAACCTGTGGCCGCAGATTTAATCATTCTGGCCACAATTTGCGGCCAGAGTATGATGGATTGGGTACATATTTGTTCCAGGGCTCATTTTTCACTAAATTAGACCCCTCCTATATGCAGTTTTGGCTAATTGTCATCTGGGGAAAATCTGAGAGCGTTTTAGTGTGTTTTAGGCGATGTTTTCTGTATTTTTAAATGCACTTTCTTGATATTTGGATTTGTATTTGGTTGTCGGGTGTTCGTACATCGACAACAGGGGTTGTTTGTTGGATTTGCTTGTTTGGGCCATAGGTTCTAACCTGTGAGCACACTGTGCGCTGTATCGGTTTTCTGCATCGATTTTAATACGTATTGGGATTGGTTATTATTGTAGGTACCCTCGCATGGATTCCGAGGTGAAGAGGCGTGGCGTCATCGATTTCGGCGAGCGAAGACCAGGTGAGTAGATTTATATCTACGGGGAGAAATCTGGTGGAAGGCGTATAGCACCCCCGCAGTCCGTGGTGATGTATACGAATACGTATACACACATATATTTAGTATGTGTTGTTTGGAATTATTAATGGTAATAATGGTATTATTGGTGATAAGGATGTATTGGTTTAGTATAGTGCGAAACCCTAGAGTAGTGGTTGCACCCACACATACATGTACACATATACTTGCATGCATTCTTTCATTTATCTGTGCGCATATAGAGGTGTGTGTATCTACACATGGGTATGGGACTATGTTTTCATATACTGGATTGAGGATGATACATGGGATTGAGATGAGTCGATGAGATTTGATTGAGGCCGCGAGATTCGGCGATATGACAGAGTTCGTATTTGAGATGTGATATGATGTTAGTGATACCGGATATATGATGAGGTGAATGGGATATTGACCCGTACCCAGCTATTGGGATGCCGTATGACGATTTACCGTACGAGCTTTATATTGGTGTTAGATCCGCACTCATGACTCGAGGATGTTATATGATATACTGTATCGTACGTGATACTATTGAGCCGAGATCAACCACTATATATATATATATGTATATCGATTCAGATTTAGGTGGCTTCCATACCCCTCCCGATTGACTTGATTGTTGGGTTCGTAGTTCGCATAGTAGGCGTTAGACTAGACCCGAGTCATACCTATTTCAAAACTAACAAATCGGGGATATTTTAAAGATAGGCAAAAAGGGATTCTACGGATATTTTCAAGCGACGCATCTTTTCTGAAAACACCGTAGCACTTATTTTACCAAAAGCCCTGATTCGTCTTATTTCAAAAGGCAAGGTTGCATGATATATCTATTGAAGAAGGTTCTTTACTGTAGCATTGATTATTCGATTCCGCATATTCATGCTATTTGCATTGCATCTCTTGTATTGTTGATATATTTCAGTCATGCTGCTAGGACACCAGCACCATTATCGATGATGCGTATGTTCCACGTACACTTGTTTGCCGGCTCACACACTTCATCATCGATAATTGCCATGTCACTACACTGTAGTACTGTTGCATTCAGTGTATGTTGCTTACATTTCTTTACATGTCGTATACATCATGCTTTCCGATTATACGCATTGAGATATGTTGTTTCCATGATATTTCTGGTTTTTGGGAACCGTGGGTGTTTCAAAAGGAGAATATGTAATTGTTTTAAAACCCGGTTACCCTTGATATGATATTTCAGTGCGTCCACCATGTGTTTTCTCGGTGCTGAGAGTGACATGTGAAACCCGATTCGAGGAGGCGGATGAGGCCGATTGCGGGTACATGGTGGACCCGGTATGGTACCCCGGGGCGAGAACGGTTTCGCTGTGTAGTAGACGGTGAGCCTGGCAGAGCGATTACTACCTACCGGTGATTGGTTGGACCTGGCGGTTATCCGGAGGATACTGACCAGAGTCGATAGATGGATATAGGCGTACTGCCGAGGCCGAGGGCCGATACCGCAGACAGAGCCCGTGGGCCGATCCGGACTGACGGAGCCCGATATATGAGGATTTACGTGCCGATGCTGGGCACAGCTTTCATGATGTTTTCGAGTGTCGATGCTGGGCACTCCGGTTCCATGATTTTGACGTGTCGCGAGGGACACAGATGGTTTATATCCTCATATTATTCCCATGCACATGCTTTATGATATTTACATGCATTATGGTTATTGTCATTGGGTGACGAGTGGACGTGATCCACGTACATGCAGATTTGATTACATTGATTATACCTCACATTTATGATATGCTATTACCTGAGGCACTAGAACGAGCACTTGGCACTACACTCATGTATAGAGATTACATTGCCAGTTTAGCATGCTTCAGACTTATTCATATTGAGCTTTATTTATATCTGATCGTATTGACCTAGGATGGGTCATGCATTCGATCTCTGCTTATAGATATTTTCTATTCACGAGTTGGCAACTCACCCCCGTTGTGCCACAATTCTTGCAGGTTTTGCCGCACAGATTCCATAGCGGCATTTCCGGCACACTGCTTCCTTATGGGTGACTTGCTTGGGTAGGTGGGTTCTTTTGTATCAGAACCGCCATTGTACATGTATTATTCATTGTATCTAGAAATTCCATCAACCAAAACTTGTATTTTGTTTCAGACTTAGACAGCAGTGTTGTATTATTTCGACCTTAGAGTCGCGCTTGTAGTATTACGGTTTTCTGGCTGTTTTGAGTTTCTTTTTAGGTTTTGATTCTCGCCCTTTGGCGTTGTATATTACTATTATTGCTTGCGTGGTTGTGACCGTCGATTGACGAAGAGCTAGCTCCTGCTTGGGGATGCCTTTTATCATTTCATATATATTATTCTTGTTGTTCCCCGTTCGGGGCCAGTTTTTACAAAGGAAACTCTGCCGAAATTTTCAGGAAAGGTTACACATTTTAAAAATGCATATTCGGCTTAGTTATTTAAAAACTTTGATTTTCGAAACATGATTTCTTTACTTCTTAAAACCAGTTTTCCTTATTTACTCTTTAAATGGTTCTAGATTTCTGGGCTTTTGGCTTACTTGGATCAGATAGGGTCCTATAGACTTCATATGGTTCAAGGGACAGTCACGTGCTCTTTCGGGTCGTGACATTTAATTAGGTCCGTGCGAAAGCACGGGGAACCTCCATCAAGTACCGACACTGGCCTGGCTGAACGGTTAGCAAAGTTGTAGACTGTAATTAATCCTGGCTAGTTTTTCTTTTTAAGGTTTGAAAGAAAATCTCGATTAAAGCAGTGGGAAACATCGATTAGACAAGATAATAACCAATCTGATCTATGCAAGAGCTTTCCCTGAGTGTATTCTTTTCTCTCTCTTAATGGAAGATACCCATGACTGGACTCAAGCTTCTACTAGATAAAAATAAACTGAATGGGACCAATTATAAAGACTGGCTGAGGAATTTGAACATTGCCTTGACATATGATAAGGTATCATATGTCCTCACGGCTCCAGCCCCGCCCGTCCCAGGCCCAAAATCCTCAGTTGCGGATATTGAAGTCCGCAAGACATGGGATGCTGACTGTGCCACGACCAAATGCCTCGCGCTTGCATCGATGGACACTATACATCAAAAGCAGCACGAGAATATGGACATTCACGCCATATTGCTCCATACAAAGGAGTTGTATGGAGAGCAATCCCGCGTATTACGATACAAAACATCAAAGAAATTGTTTCAGATGCGAATGGCCCTCGGCACACCAGTAGGAGACCTTGTTCTGAAGATGATAGCTCTTATAGAAGAGCTTGAGGAACTTGGATGGACTATGGACAATGAACAATATACAGATATTATTCTGCAGTCCCTCCCCTCCACCTTTGCTCAATTCATAGTTAACTTCAACATGCATGGCATGGAGAAGGAGCTACCTGAATTCCTTAATATGTTAAGGAGTGCAAAGAGCACTATGAAGTCAGTAAAAACTCCCGTTATGACTGTTGGACAGTCTTCCTCTTCTCGCCCGAAAGCTAAGGCCAAGGGAAAGAAAAAGAAGAAGCCCACCAATCCTAAGGGTGGAGTTAAAAAGGTGAAGGGAAAGGAAAAGTCCAAACCTGGAGACTCGGGGAAAGGCGAATGTTTTCATTGCCACAAGACGGGACATTGGAAGCGCAACTGCATGGAGTATTTGAATCTCAAGAAGAAGCATGGGGATGCTTCTGCTTCAGGTGCGTTTGTGACAGAAAACTGTTTTTCAATAAACTCTGCTTCCTGGGTATTGGATACCGGTTCAGGTTCTCACATTTGCAATTCTATGCAGGGGTTGAGAAATAGCAAAGTTTTGAAGAAAGGTGACCATACTCTCCGCGTTGGAAATGGTTCCAATGTACATACAGTCGCAGTGGGAGAGTATCACTTAGGGTTGCCATCTGGATGTATTTTGGTTTTGAATCCATATTATTTTGTACCAAGTATGCTTTCTAATATAATATCCGTTTCTTTGTTAGACAATGAAGGATATAATTTTGTATTGCAGAATAATGTTATGAACATTCACCTGAATCAAATGTTGGTTGGGTATGGTACGCTTAATAACGGGATATATGTCCTAAATCAACACACAGTTTTCAGCATACAACACACTAATAAAAGAAAACTTTCAGAATTAAAAGAAGCTTTTCTTTGGCACTGTAGACTTGGTCATATTAATGAAACAAGGCTAAACAAGTTGCACAAAGATGGATATTTAAACTCTTTTGAATATAAATCTTATGCGACTTGCCAGTCTTGTATCAAGGGTAAAATGACCAAAACTCCGTTTACCGGACACGGAGAAAGAGCTACTGAGCTCCTAGTCCTCATACATAGTAATGTATGCGGGCCAATGTCTACACAGGCTAGAGGCAGTTTTTCATAATTCATTACATTCACTGACGATTTCTCAAGATTCGGTCACGTATTTTTATTAAAGCACAAGTCCGAAGCTTTCGAGAAATTCATTGAATATAAACAAGAAGTAGAAAAACAAACCGGCTTGAGTATCGAGATGCTTCGATCAGATCGAGGTGGTGAGTATCTCAATACAGAATTTGCAAACTTCCTAAAAGAGAATATGATTCTCTCTCATCTCACTCCTCCTTACACACCACAGCACAACGGTGTGTAAGAACGACGGAATAGGACCCTATTAGATATGGTCTGGTCCATGATGAGTGACGCTGAGTTACCCGTCTCGTTTTGGGGGCATGCATTGGAGACTGCAACGTTTCTACTAAACAGTGTTCCAACCAAAACCGTGTCTACCACACCATATGAGATATTGCATGGGAAGAGACCATCTCTTAAGAGAATTAAGATTTGGGGTTGCCCGGCCTATGTTAAAAAGCAGAATCCGGACAAACTCGAGACACGGTCAGTCATGTGTAACTTTGTGGGATATCCAAAGAATTCATATGGATATCTAT
Organism: Agapanthus africanus; assembly: GCA_030015575.1. Lineage (NCBI taxonomy): Eukaryota > Viridiplantae > Streptophyta > Magnoliopsida > Asparagales > Amaryllidaceae > Agapanthus > Agapanthus africanus. Next base: position 330,411,858 of record CM057345.1, on the reverse strand, counting down.
TCTACCACAAAGAGGAACAAAAGGTGTTTGTTTCTCAGCATGCCACATTCTTGGAAAAAGAGTTTTTCACAGATAAAGATGATGGCAAGGTGGTGGATCTTGAAGAGATTCTAGAAACACAAACTACAAATGACGATTTGGTTGAACCGGCTGTTGCAATAGAAACCGAGGAACCTCGGCCACTCCGTAGGTCTGGTAAGACTTCTCGCCCACCGGAGAGGTACTACGGTTTCCTCATTGATGGTGACGGAGAAGACTGCATCATGGATGATGATGATCCTACCAGCTTTCAGCAAGCTATCACGAGTGGAGACTCTGTGAAGTGGCTGGATGCCATGAGATCCGAAATGGAGTCTATGTACACCAACAAAGTATGGACTTTGGACGTTGTACCCCCTGGGGTAAAACCTGTTGGGTGCAAATGGATCTTTAAAAGAAAGATTGATGTAGATGGGCAGGTGGAGACCTATAAGGCAAGACTTGTGGCGAAGGGTTTTCGTCAAAGACCAGGTTTGGACTATGACGAGACTTTTTCTCCCGTAGCCATGCTTAAATCCATTCGAATCCTACTTGCTATTGCTGCTCACTACGACTATGAAATATGGCAGATGGACGTCAAAACCGTATTTCTAAATGGAAATTTAGAAGAATGCGTTTATATGGATCAGCCAGAGGGCTTCATTGACAGTGGGAGCAGCGGGAAAGCATGTAAATTGCTTAAATCCATATATGGGTTAAAGCAGGCATCACGGAGTTGGAACATCTGTTTCGATGATGTTATCAAAGAGTTTGATTTCATCAAAAATCCAGATGAACCTTGTGTTTATAAGAAGACTGTAGGAAGAGCTGTCACATTCCTCGTATTGTACGTGGACGACATTCTTCTGATAGGAAATGATATTCCTATGCTACAGTCGGTCAAATCTTTCTTATCACTAAGGTTCTCCATGAAGGAACTGGGTGATGCCACATACATTCTGGGCATAAGGATCTATAGGGATAGATCCAAAAGGTTATTGGGATTGTCCCAAACCAGGTACATTAACACCATCCTAAAAAGGTTTAGTATGGAAGACTCCAAGCGGGGTGCCTTACCCGCTTGCCATGGGGTCACTCTCTCCAAGGACTCTTGCCCAAAGACCGATGAAGAGAGAGCTCGCATGAGCGTTATACCCTATGCTTCGGCAGTAGGATCTATAATGTATGCGATGTTATGTACACGCCCAGATGTAGCTTATGCACTTAGTGTTGTAAGCAGGTATCAATCTAACCCAGGGGAGAATCACTGGACAGCTGTGAAGAACATTCTTAAGTACTTGCGAAGGACTAAAGAATTATTCTTGGTGTATGGTAATGGAGATCTCCAAATGGAGGCCTTTACCGATTCGAGCTTCCAGAGCGATAAGGACGACAGCAAATCTATCTCTGGGTTTGTATTTACCCTCAATGGCGGGGCGGTAAGTTGGAAGAGTTCCAAACAGGATACCGTTGCAGACTCTACGATGGAAGCTGAGTACATTGCTATGAATGATGCCGCCAAGGAAGCCGTCTGGATGAAGAAGTTCGTCTCGGAGCTAGGAGTAGTTCCAACCATTATTGATCCAATACCATTGTATTGTGATAATAATAGGGCTACGGCGTTAGCCAAGGAGCCCAGATCCCATCAGCGGTCCAGATACATCCTGAGGCGTTTTCATCTGATCCGGGAGATTGTAGATCGCCGCAAGATCGAGATTAGGAGAGTAGACAAAAAGAATAACGCCGCGGATCCATTCACGAAGGCCCTCCCTCAGCCGCAGCAAGAGCGACTTTTTGAGATGTTGGGTATGAGATACGCCAATAACTGGCCTTAGTGCAAGTGGGAGATTGTTGGATATATGTATGCCCTAGATGCCATTATATGATAGTGGATGTATTTGTACATGTATATATATTCAGTGTACATTCTTTCTCAACATGATAGTATGCTATCTGGTTCTTCTTTATCTGACATGTTGATTTGATCATGTTTTTATTCATTCATACATGCTGATAAAGCCCTGAGGATATCGGCTTGACTACTGTGATTATGATTGAGATCATACTAGTGGGACATCTGTAGTTTATAAGCATATCCTGGAATATCCTTAGTCGTAGGTATATCGAGACGGGGCATTGATATACCAGAGTAGACTAGCGTATATGATACTAGACCCATGTGATGGGCGATGGATGTTCCCACATTCATCGATGTTTGACATCGAGATCGTATACGGGTGCTCAGTGGTGACTGGGTACACTGGACGGACTCACCGAGAACTCCTATATGGAATTATACCTATCGTCGGATAGCAGTTCTCAGGTGACACCGGTACATGTTAGTCTGTATGTTAGTGTATATGCCCTAGAGGCCATTACTGTATCATACTAGTTTGTATATTACTTGATGGAAGCTTGGGATATTCACAGTTGTATATACAATCGAAATGGTAGTATGCTACTTGGTTTGTCTCTGCTTTAATATGTGCATGTGTTTCTTTTAGCATATCGCTGATATACATATTAGTAGAGCCCTTAGGATCTTTGCTTGATTACCAGCGTTGTGATGGCGCTCACACTCATGGGAGCTGGGTGATCTATAAGCACATCCTTATACCGGTCCCTAGTCGTTGGACTATCGAGACAGGGCATCGATACTCCGGAGTAGACTAGCGTATGCGCTTCTCATCCCAGCGTGGGAGACGGTCTGTCCCACAGCCATCAGTACGTCGTACTTGAGATAGTATGCGGGTGCTCGTTAGGTTACGAGTACACTGGACATGACTCGTCGGGAACTGTTGGTTGGTATTATACCTATCGTCAGTTATCAGTTCCCAGATGACATGAGTACAGCTTAGTCCGCTGACTTGACACTGTCACTTCTCCTCGAGTGTGTTCCCACTGCACTTTGATTACTACCCTACCATGGCTCAAAGGAGTCGTGCAAACAGGTAGTTTTTGGGTGCAGTCCCGAAGCACTTGGAGGCAGTGACGGTTAGACAGGATTCGTCTCTCCCGGTATTGGGGGTTGACATCGCGCTGTGTCCAGGAGAGCCATTACACGAGTAGTCCCTGGCCAGGGCAAGCGAGATATACTGGTAGGTTTCCAGTGTTATCTCAGGGTGTTCTGGGCTACACTCCGACACGACTTGTACCGCTATTAGGGGACTGACGTTCACCGCCCCCCTAGGCGCGCCATGCGATGTACTAGACGAACAGACCGGACTATACGGAGATTGTCACATACAGGCTCAGTAGGAGTTTGGATGGGGTTCACCTCGTCTGTCTTCTTATCGACATCTACCTCGGGACCATTACGTACAGCTGGTGCCGCTTGCGGTCTGTGGTTAAACCCACTGCCAGCGTAGTGTCGAGTCTTTAGAGTCCCACACAGAGAGCCATTCGCCTTTAGGCAAAATGAGTAGAGGTCGCATGGTTTTGCGACAGGGTTCGTTCACATTCGCGCACTTGTACACGTTTGCTGTCCGGACAGTTTATACTAGCGGGCTTTGGTTTAAGCCGGATCCTAGTATATGATTTGGGATTGGTTTTTCTCATTGTATTCGTGTTCCTCGGATCACGAATGCGGGTGCGTATGCACAGTTGCTTGAGATTGAGGGAGAGGACCTTGTTTAGGGTTAATGGCTATTGTCATTTTATTAACCCTAATGCTTATGTGTGTGTTATAGTTAATTGATAATTAGTTTGATAATTCTGCATGGTTATGGTTGTTGACCATTTGACCTCCTTGACTTGTTGACCTAGGTTGACACTTTGACCATCATCATTTCTTTTGGAAGATGCTTTTTGATTCTTGCAAATTGAATTGATAATGGTCATGTCATGATTAACCATGACAATTATCTAGCTAATTATTTAATTAAAATAATATACACATATTAGTGAGAATGGTTCATATTATTCTCATTCTATCATATCTTTTCTCTCTCTTTTTCTTCCTCTCCCTCAAGCTCTCTCCCTCTCATGTGTTGAGAAACACTTGAGCTTAAGAAAAACCCTCTCTTGATCATCTTTACTCTCATCTAGGGTTCAAGGACTAGCACTTCTTGCACCCCAGTTACTTCTAGCTTGGAGTTGAAGCCAAAGGTTGAGGCTTTCGGGTGGATCTTTCTTCGACGTGAGAAGACGACCAAGGTGACCTCCTTCCACCACTCCAAGGTGCAAGGAGAGAAGGATTTAAAGCCCAAGGTATAACCTTTCTAGCACTTAGCTAGTTACTAGTTAGCTTTAGCAAGTTTTTGTTTAGCAAAGATCCTTTTAGCTCTAGTCCATGTTGCCTAAGCTCATAAAAATCCGATTTTTATTCCGTTTTCCGCCTCCCCGCAAGCACCGGGATGGGCTACGTGGACTTACAGTGGTATCAGAGACTAACTAAACATAAACTAGCTAGGTAGTGAAGTGTGTCGAAGTTCGAAACGGAAAAATCGAAAAACTAAAATATCAAAACCCTAGTTTTCTGTTAAAATTTTTTCTGGTCAAAACAAAATTTGTTATACTCCAAAAATCATCTCAGGGTTTTGTGAAGAAAGCCACCAAAAATGATCCAAAGATTCGACGAAAGAGCCGCGGTTCCGCGGCAATAGCAAGCTATTGCCGCGCAACCGCGGCCATCTTGGCTCTTCTCTGGGTCGATTTTGGTGCAGTGTATTTCTGGCTTGGTTTTAGGATTTTTAAGATGGTTTATATGTGCCCAGATTTTCCAGAATAGAAATTTGTTTTTGGGGGCCTATAAATCCGTTTTTTTTCGAACTTCAATACACTTTGACTAAAAGGTTATATCTGTGATGTTTATATGTATTGAACGTCGGCTAATCGCTATATGTCGATTAGTCTGGGTTATACATATCTGTGATCCGTGATTGATGATGGTATGTGTATATGAATGGGTTGGATTGTCGCGGATGAATAGCCGGGGTGGATGTGAGATGAGTGTTGCTTTTTCTTTCATTCATTGTAATATGTAAATTGGTGTAATATTATTATTTGTTTGGCCGCACAACCGGGTCGGGGTTGTAGCCGTCATTGTATAATTCTTTTTACTGTTTTTGCTCCTAGGATAGACCCATGGAGGGGGTGCACAAACTACCGGGTATCTCGAAGTGCCGAGTGGCCTACTCACGGTGGTGAGGGAGGTTGCTTCACTTCGGGTACTTGGCGGGTAGTTTGCCGCACCCGTAGGGGTCTTGGGTGGGGTATTGGCTATTCACCGCGACCGTGTAATCCGCTTTTCGTTGCAGGCTCGAACGGATTGCGGATTCCTAGTATATCCAATGTATTCATCTATGATCTGTAATGTCTATCATTGCTATATATTTATATATGATAACTATTTAGGCGTTGCTTATGTTTTACAGCCGCGCTAGCCCAGCCCCCGCTCTGTCGTTAGTTAAGTAACCTAACGGGTGATGACGGGGCCCCGTGGCGAATGCGAATGGCATAAGCGTACGTCATATTTTGGTTGTTTTCTGCAATGGTAGGATTAAATGATGGGACGCATTAAAAGAACTAATGCAAGAAAATAAACCAAGTAAAAGTCGATTGGAACACTTTGAAAACCACTCGGTTCTTTTCAAAACTAAACTTTTAAATGCGGAGCTTGAACCACTACTTTTAAAAGCTATCTCGTTCCATCAATTATATCAAGTTCACTACGTTCACGGTTTCGCCAAAACCATCCGTAGCCCTCCATCATTTCAGTTAAATATTCGGTAGTATTCAAGCTATGTATTTTGACCTCACGCCAAGGCATAGTGATTGGTACCTGCCGGATATTTATCTGTTGCATAGATAGAATGCGTTGGTTTGAGACAGTCATACTGCCATTTTGGCCTACGTCAAGGGTAGGTACGGGTGGGTTCAAATTAACCAGGATAATGATGGGAAGAACTTGACACGTGACTTATGACATTTTGACCTCACACCAAGGTCATAAGAGCATGGGGCAAAAATCCACATTGGGAGTTTCATAAGTACTGAAACTTGCTAGCGCTACATACCATTTGGAGTGTGATAATTCTGGTAGGATTCCTTCGGTTTTATCACGCGATGATATTTGGATCCCGATCCTACTGTGAGTATATGCTACTCCTCGGGAAAACTCTCACTTAACGATCAATGCTATAAACTTAGTAGGTGTCTAGAAAGGTGTTAGCGGGGCTACGCCCACAGGGAAAAGAGGTTACTTAATTAAGGAACTTCGCGAAAGCGTTGGAAAACCTCCCTCGAAGTACCGACACTGGCCTGGCTGAACGGTTAAGCAAGTATTGTACGGTGAGATTGATCCTGACTAATCCTTTCTTTACGGTTTGAGAAGGGATTCGAGAGACGGTGGGAGCCATCCAGTTTAGACAAATTAAAAACCACTCTAAACTTGCAAGAGCATCATGCTAAAGTGTTTCTTTTCTCTCTCCTAATTGCAGCGACCATTCAACATGACCGGACTTAAGTTATTACTAGATAAAAACATATTGACAGGGCCAAACTACAAAGATTGGCTCAGGAATGTCAAGATGGCAATCACTTACGACAAGTTGGGGTATGTCCTTACCACCAAAGCTCCCCCTGTCCCAGGTCCCAAAACCAGTGTCGTAGATAGGGAAATCTACAAGACCTGGGAAATAGATTGCGCGAAGGCCAGATGCCTCGTACTTGCCTCGATGGACAACGAACATCATAGGAGGCACGAGAATATGGACCTAGAGTCCATATTTCTTCATACAAAAGAACTATATGGAGAGCAGTCTCGTATCGCAAGATACGAAGTGTCGAAGAAGTTATTTTCGGCAAGGTTGGCCGTCGGATCATCGGTAGCGGAACACGTGCTTAAGATGATTGGCTACATAGAGGAGCTCGCGGACCTTGGGACCACGTTGGAGAATGAACTCTATACTGATTTGATTCTCCTGTCCCTTCCTTCCACTTACGCCCAGTTTATTCTTAACTTCAACATGCAAGGAAAGGAGGTTGAACTTTCCGAGCTTCTGAACATGTTGAGGAGTGCTGAGGGCACCCTACAGAAGGGTAGGGAGACATCCACTTTTTTTGTAGGAGGATCTTCCTCTTCTAGGTCCAGGGCGAAAGCCAAGGGCAAGAAGAAGAAAGCCCCCGCCAAACCAAGAGGCGGTGCCAGTAAAGTGGATACGAAGGGAAAAGGAAAAGCAACAAAGGTAGCGGGAAAGCTGGTGGGGAAGGAAGAATGCTTCTATTGTCACAAAAGTGGTCACTGGAAACAGGATTGCAAGAATTGGAAGGCCAGAACACAGGATTTGAAGCGAGTTGCAGCTTCAGCTTCAGGTGTGTATGTTATTGAAAACTGTCTATCAATAAACTCTACATCCTGGGTATTGGATACCGGATCAGGATCTCATATCTGTAATTCTTTGCAGGCGTTGAGAAAGCGTAGAGTTTTGAAGGAAGGTGACATGACCCTCAGAGTTGCTAACGGTGCTAGCATGGATGCTGAGGCCGTGGGGAACTATCAACTGGGATTGTCTGATGGACATTTTTTGGTTTTGCGTAGTTGTTATTATGTACCAAATACAACCTGTAATATCATTTCTGTATCTTTATTATCTAAAGAAGGTTATGAATTTGCATTTGTAAGTAATGTAGTGAACATTCACCTTAATCAAGTTTTGATTGGGTCAGGTACATTGAACAACGGTATATACGTATTAAACCAGCGACAGATTTTCAATGTCCAGAATACACACAAAAGAAAGTCTCCAGAAATCGATAAAACTTTCTTATGGCATTGTAGACTGGGTCACATCAATGAGAGAAGGTTGACTAAGTTACACACAGAAGGATATTTGGATTCGTTCGAATATCAATCGTATGCAACTTGTCAATCCTGTCTCAAAGGAAAGATGATAAAGACTCCGTTCACTGGACACGGAGTAAGAGCGAGCGAGCTCTTGGGACTCATACACAGCGACGTGTGCGGTCCAATGTCTACACATGCACGAAGCAGTTATTCATACTTCATTACTTTTACGGATGATTTCTCAAGGTTCGGACATGTCTTCTTAATGAAGCATAAATCCGAAGCTTTTGATAAGTTCCAGGAATATAAGAATGAAGTAGAAAAACAAACAGGCAAAAGTATCAAGGCACTGAGATCTGATCGAGGTGGTGAATACTTGAGTGCCGAGTTCCTGGGTTACTTAAAAGAGAATGGAATTCTCTCTCAGCTTACTCCTCCATACACTCCGCAACATAACGGTGTATCGGAGAGACGGAACCGAACCCTATTGGATATGGTACGGTCCATGATGAGTAACGCTGAGTTGCCACGATCGTTCTGGGGATATGCGCTAGAAACAGCTGCATACCTTTTGAACCGTGTTCCCACTAAGACTGTGCCTACCACACCATATGAGTTATGGAGTGGGAAGAAATCCTATCTTCAATACTTGAAGATTTGGGGATGTCCAGCTTATGTCAAAAAGCAGCATGCGGACAAACTAAAGGCACGCTCAGTACAGTGCAAGTTTGTGGGATACCCAAAGAACTCCAGGGGGTATCTTTTCTATTACGCAGAGGAACAAAAAGTCCTTGTTTCTCGTAATGCCCATTTTCTGGAACATCAGTTCTTAGAAAAGGAAATAAGTAGGAGCGTAATAGAACTGGAAGAAATTCCAGAACCACAAGCTATTACTGAAAGCTTAGTAGAACCAGAGGGTTCGAAAGATCAGGACATTCCCACGCCACTCCGCAGGAGTAGTAGGCAGTCTCATCCGCCCGAGAGATACTACGGTTTTCTCATTGACGGGGATAGAGAGGATTGCATCATAGACTTTGATGAGCCTACTAGCTTCCAGCAAGCCATTCAGAGCATCGACTCGGTAAAATGGCTGGATGCAATGCGGACCGAAATGGAGTCCATGTACACCAACAAAGTATGGACGTTGGACATTGCTCCAGATGGGGTAAAACCCGTAGGATGCAAGTGGATCTTCAAAAGGAAGATTGGTGTAGATGGACAGGTTGAGACCTATAAAGCTAGACTGGTAGCAAAGGGTTTTCGTCAGCGACCTGGTTTGGACTATGACGAAACCTTTTCTCCAGTAGCTATGCTGAAATCCATTCGGATCCTTCTTACCATTGCTGCCTTCCACGATTATGAGATTTGGCAGATGGACGTAAAGACAGCTTTTCTAAATGGACATTTAGAGGAGTGTGTCTATATGGATCAGCCAGAGGGTTTTCATTCAGAGTGGGAGCAGCAGAAAGGTGTGCAAGTTGCTTAAGTCCATTTATGGACTAAAGCAGGCATCGCAGAGTTGGAACATCTGTTTTGATGAGACGGTCAAGGAATTTGGATTTATCAAAAATCCAGATGAACCATGCATCTATTGTATATTTGTAGCGAGAACTGTGGTATTCCTCGTTTTATACGTGGATGACATTCTCTTAATAGGAAATGACATTCCTATGCTACAATCTGTCAAGGGGTTCTTGTCACACAGGTTCTCCATGAAAGACCTGGGTGATGCCTCATACATTCTGGGTATCCGGATCTACCGTGACAGATCCAAGAGGATATTAGGACTTTCGCAGTCCAGGTACATCGACACCATACTAAAGAGATTCAGTATGGAAGATTCCAAGCGCGGTAATCTACCGGCTTGTCACGGGATCACCCTCTCCAAAGAGATGTCTCCCAAGACTGATTTGGAGAGGGATCGCATGTCTATTATACCCTACGCATCTGCGGTAGGCTCTATAATGTATGCGATGTTGTGTACCAAACCGGATGTGGCTTATGCACTGAGTGTGGTAAGCAGGTATCAGTCAAACCCTGGGGAGAAACATTGGATAGCAGTAAAGAACATTCTCAAGTACCTGAGAAGGACTAAGGAGATGTTCTTGGTGTATGGCGGAAAAGACCTGCAGATTGAGGCCTTTGCTGACTCCAGCTTCCAGAGTGACAAGGATGATTCCAAGTCCATGTCGGGTTTTGTCTTTACCCTCAATGGAGGGGCGGTGTGTTGGAAGAGCTCCAAACAGGAAACCGTTGCTGACTCGACTATGGAAGCGGAATACATCGCTGCATCTGATGCCGCAAAAGAAGCTGTCTGGATAAGGAAGTTCTTGAGAGAACTTCAAGTGGTTCCGTCCATTGTTGACCCAATACCTCTGTATTGCGACAACAACGGGGCTATAGCTTTAGCGAAGGAACCCAGGTCCCATCAGAAATCCAGACACATCTTAAGGCGGTATCACCTGATCAGGGAGATCGTAGATCGCCAGGAGATCGAGGTCCGGAGAGTTGCATCAGAGGATAACACTGCAGATCCATTCACCAAGGCCTTGCCCCAGACTCAGTTCGAGCGGCTGATCGAGATGATAGGTCTTCGATACGCCAGTACATGGCCTTAGTGCAAGTGGGAGATTGTTAGTGTATATGCCCTAGAGGCCATTACTGTATCATACTAGTTTGTATATTACTTGATGGAAGCTTGGGATATTCACAGTTGTATATACAATCTTGCTCGAAATGGTAGTATGCTACTTGGTTTGTCTCTGCTTTAATATGTGCATGTGTTTCTTTTAGCATATCGTTGATATACATATTAGTAGAGCCCTTAGGATCTTTGCTTGATTACCAGCGTTGTGATGGCGCTCACACTCATAGGAGCTGGGTGATCTATAAGCACATCCTTATACAGGTCCCTAGTCGTTGGACTATCGAGACAGGGCATCGATATTCCGGAGTAGACTAGCGTATGCGCTTCTCATCCCAGCGTGGGAGACGGTCTGTCCCACAGCCGTCAGTACGTCGTACTTGAGATAGTATGCGGGTGCTCGTTAGGTTACGAGTACACTGGACAGGACTCGTCGGGAACTGTTGGTTGGTATTAAACCTATCGTCAGTTATCAGTTCCCAGGTGACATGAGTACAGCTTTGTCCGCTGACTTGACACTGTCACTTCGCCTCGAGTGTGTTCCCACTGCACTTTGATTACTACCCTACCACGGCTCAAAGGAGTCGTGCAAACAGGTAGTTTTTGGGTGCAGTCCCGAAGCACTTGGAGGCAGTGACGGTTAGACAGGATTCGTCTCTCCCGGTATTGGGGGTTGACATCGCGCTGTGTCCAGGAGAGCCATTACACGAGTAGTCCCTGGCCAGGGCAAGCGAGATATACTGGTAGGTTTCCAGTGTTATCTCAGGGTGTTCTGGGCTACACTCCGACACGACTTGTACCGCTATTAGGGGACTGACGTTCACCGCCCCCTAGGCCCGCCATGCGATGTATCAGACGAACAGACCAGACTGTACGGAGATTGTCATATACAGGCTCAGTAGGAGTTCGGATGGGGTTCACCTCGTCAGTCTTCTTATCGACATCTACCTGGGGACCGTTACGTACAGCTGGTGCCGCTTGCGGTCTGTGGTTAAACCCACTGCCAGCGTAGTGTCGAGTCTTTAGAGTCCCACACAGAGAGCGATTCGCCTTTAGGCAAAATGAGTAGAGGTCGCATGGTTTTGCGACAGGGTTCGTTCACATTCGCGCACTTGTACAAGTTTGCTGTCCGGACAGTTTATACTAGCGGACTTTGGTTTAAGCTGGATCCTAGTATATGATTTGGGATTGGTTTTTCTCATTGTATTCGTGTTCCTCGGATCACGAATGCGGGTGCGTATGCACAGTTGCTTGAGATTGAGGGAGAGGACCTTGTTTAGGGTTAATGGCTATTGTCATTTTATTAACCCTAATGCTTATGTGTGTGTTATAGTTAATTGATAATTAGTTTGATAATTGTGCATGGTTATGGTTGTTGACCATTTGACCTCCTTGACTTTTTGACCTAGGTTGACACTTTGACCATCATCATTTCTTTTGGAAGATGCTTTTTGATCCTTGCAAATTGAAATGATAATGGTCATGTCATGATTAACTATGACAATTATCTAGCTAATTATTTAATTAAAATAATATACACATATTAGTGAGAATGGTTCATATTATTCTCATTCTATCATATCTTTTCTCTCTCTTGTTCTTCCTCTCCCTCAAGCTTTCTCCCTCTCATGTGTTGAGAAACACTTGAGCTTGAGAGAAACCCTCTCTTGATCATCTTTACTCTCATCTAGGGTTCAAGGACTAGCACTTCTTGCACCCTAGTTACTTCTAGCTTGGAGTTGAAGCCAAAGGTTGAGGCTTTCGGGTGGATCTTTCTTCGACGTGAGAAGACGACCAAGGTGACCTCCTTCCACCACTCTAAGGAGCAAGGAGAGAAGGACTTAAAGCCTAAGGTATAACCTTTCTAGCACTTAGCTAGTTACTAGTTAGCTTTAGGAAGTTTTTGTTTAGCAAAGATCCTTCTAGCTCTAATCTATGTTGCCTAAGCTCATAAAAATCCGATTTTTATTCCGTTTTCCGCCTCCCCGCAAGCACCGAGATGGGCAACGTGGACTTACGCTGTAGACCCGAGATCGTCATAGAGTCTTGTGTGCTCTCCTACTGTACTTTGATTGCCACCCTACCACGGCTCTACTGTGTCGTGCAAACAGGTGGCCGTTGGGTACAGTCCCGAGACACACGAAGGCGATGAGCGATAGGAGGGGTTTCGTCTCTCCCGGTATTGGGAGTTAATGCTGTGCTATGCTCCATTGGTTATATCAGTAAGTCCCTGGCCAGGGCTGCTGAGATTTACTGATAAGTGTTATCAGTAGTTTCTCGATCTGTTATAGACCATTCACCGGCATGACTTATTTGTTGGAGATAGTGCCCTCAGAGTCAATTATTAGGTCACAGGTACGTGATTGTAATGATTGATGGAGGACCTATCCCGGTAGGACAGTCTTACTCGAGATGATAGTATGCTATCTGGTTTACCTTTATCATCGTGTACTGTTTTAAGTGACCTGACACGTCGCTATTACACGTTGATAGAGCCCCTAGGATTCTTGCTTGACCACCAGCAGTATGAGGGCGATCATATAAGTGGGAGCTGGGGGTCTATAAGCATATCCTTAAAAGGTCCCTAGTCGTGAGAGTTTTGAGACAGGGCATCGATTCTCCTTTGTAGACTAGTGTATACAGTCGAGACCCCGACGAGGGGCGGTGGCCGGTCTCACAAGCCACTGGTGTCAGTTGGATCACCTAAGATGTATACAGGTGCTCATTGGGTTATGAGTACACCGGACAGGACTCGCCGGGAACCTGCTAGTTGGGATATACCAGACGTCAGATAGCAGTTCCCAAGTGACATGTGTACAGGTTAGTTCATCGACCTGGGATCGTCATTTGTCTCGTGTGAGTTCCCACTGTACTTTGATTACTACCCTACCAAGGCTCAAAGGAGTCGTGCAAACAGGTTTTAGTTGGGTACAGTCCCGAGCCACATGGAGGCAGTGAGCGGATCTGCAGGGGTTCGTCTCTCCCGGTATTGGGGGTGAGGTCGTGCTGTGTCTAGGAGAGCCAGAACATGAAAAGTCCTTGGCCAAGGAAGGAGATTTACTGGTAGGTATTCCAGTAGTATCTCAGGGTGTTCTGGGCTACACTCCGACACGACTTGTACCGCTTTTGGGGGTCTGACTTTTACCAACCCCCTAGGCCCGCCATGCGATACTCATAGACGAATGGACCGGACTGTACGGATATTGTCACTGACAGGCTCAGTAGGGTTGTCGGGCTAAGTTCGCTCACAGACGTCCCTTTTAGTCAGTACCTGGTAGCCCGTCACGTATTGGCTTATACCTCTGACGTGCTAGTGGTTAAATCCACAACCAAGGTGTTGACGGGTCTTTAGAGTCCCCCACTTTCAGTTACTCAGATTTCGGGCGAAAGGTTGTAGAGGCCGTATGGAGATATGGCAAGGTCCGACCAGATACGTGCGGTATTGCACGGATCGGGATCGGACAGTTTGTACTATAGGCCGTATGGATATATGGCAGGGTTCGATCAGATACGTGCGGTATTGCACGGATCAGGATCGAACGGATATTACTGGCCGGCTTTGGTATAAGCCGGATCCTAGTATAGTACAGTGTAGATTTTGTCTCATTGCATTTGTATTTCGGTCGGAATACAAATGCGGGTGTGTATGCACAGTATCGGGGTTTTCCTGTAATTTATTACGGGACCAGTTTTTGGAGTTGCCAGTTTGCTTTCCGTTACGGCCAATTTCCTTTGTTCCGTTCATTGGCCGAAGATTGGTGGAGGAGGGCTTATTTGCATTGTTGCAAATAAGCATTTGTGGAGGGGGTCTTTGCATATTATCATGTCATGATACTTGTCCCATCATTTGACTTCATAAACTCATGATTGCTTGACTTTGTATATCATCATGGTTGTTGATGATGAGGTTGGTGGTAGGTGGTTGAGTGTGGGTTTTGATTTGGTGATCATTTCCTTTTGCATGATAGTCTTCTCTCTCTCTCCCTTTGGTATTATTGGATGGCTCTCTCATTATCTTGCATATGACACTCTCATTCTCTCCTCTCTTTTATGTCATGGCCGGCCTTCCCCTTGGAAGGGCTGTCCAAGTTTTTTGAGGGTGGAAATCTTGTTCATTTCATGCTCCAAAAGCCTACAAGTTCCTCCACATAATCCTTGTATCATCCCTCCACCAAAAGGCACCTCCATGAACCCCAAATGAGACACAATCCTCTACTACACATTCTACAGCAAACCTTGGGCACGTCGAGTAGCCGGCTTCGTGCCCGAGTTGCCTCGGCATTGAGGTGGGAGCCCGTAAACAAAGTAGGCGATGTGGTGCACTTCCGGCAACGAGGAGGAGACGGGACATTCCGCAGGAGATCGGGACGATGACGAGAAGACCGGAGGACTTGGATCGTCGGTATATCTCTAACCCATCTTCTAGTTAGCTTAGACTTGTTAATGGTTACGATCCGGGTGTTTAGTGCGCGGTGGTGCCGGTTTGCTAAGTCCGCAAAAATTAAAGTTTTTCACCGCTTCCGCATTCCGGCGTCGGATTGACGGCCGGGGCGCCGCCGTGCACTTACAGTGGTATCAGAGCCTCGCCATTAACTTAGTCTAGCTTTGTGTAGTGTGTTTTTCTGTTCCGATCGATCGAAATGTTCAAAAACCCGTATTTGCCCACATCAGTTTTCTGTTGGAATTTTTTGGTGTCGAAAAATTTTTCAGGTTGTAAAATATTGATGTACTGGAAAATCTAAGAGCTCTGTAAAAATTCGACGAAGTAACTCCATAGTGGGAGCGCGGAACCGCCGCGAAAACCCCCTTCCCGCCGCCCTTCCGCCGCACACTGTGGAGATCACTTCACCAATTTTTTACAGAGGCCTTCTGGGCTTAAAATATGGGTTTTGGAATATTAAAATTGGGCCCAGGATTTCTGTGAGTGCTACAGTTTTGATTGGGGGCCCACTTGTTAATTTTTGATCGATCGGATATTTTAAACACATTTTTCACAGTATTTACATTATATCTGCGACCGTGAATGTCACTTGATCGGTAAATCCGGTCTAACTGCTATAGCCCGGTTAGACGGATTTGCGAACGTGACTTTCACGTTGATGTTTTGTTTTTGCTGTGATGTTGCGGATCGGTCGTGGGGGATAGCCTGGATGCAATGCTAGTACAGTTTTGTTGTATTATGTACATTTGATATTGCGGGGCGAGCGTCCGACATGTGGACTGCCGTCACTGCCTGTTTGTATTATTATTTTGGGGCACGACCTGGTTGCGGTCGATGTACCCGTTGTATGTATATTTTACTTTCTGTACTAGGATTGCCCCGCGGAGGGGTGCACGGATAGCCGGGTTCTGGAGGGTAACAAGCCCGCATCTCATGGCATTGTGACGGAGGGGGCTTCACTCTAGGATTGGTGGGCTATTCGCCGCACTCGTAGGGGGTACAGGTTGACCCAGGAGGGGTGCCCAAGTTACCGGATTCCGTGAAGTGCTGGGTGGTCCATTCACGGTGCTGAAGGGGGCTGCCTCGCTTCAGGTTTTGGCGGGTGACTTGCCGCGCCCGTAGGGGTCTAGGATTACATTGCACAGGCTATCCACACGACCAGGGGAACGTCGGGTTTCATCGGCTCTGTGAAACCCGGGGATCCCAGATATCTGAATTGTTTCTGTGATGCTGTTCATTCTCTGTGATGTTGCATTCTATTCACGCCTTGAGCGAATATAATATATTGGTATATATATTAGTAGATGTTGTATATGTTTTGCATCCGCGCTAGTCCAGTCCCCGCTCTGTCGTTAGTTAGCTAACCTAACGGGTAATGACGGGACCCAGTGGCGAATGCGGATGGCATATACGTACATCAGTATATTTTCGTTCTTTTTGGTGTGATCAATTGATGGGACTGCATTGATTCGGATCAATGCAAGTTAAAACAAACCTAATCTGATGTTGTTGGAACACTTTTCAAAAAGCTGTTATTGCAAGGACGTTTACTTTTGTTTTGCATCGTGGTATAAATTGGAATATCCTGCTCCTCAGTCGACGAGGCAAGGGCCGAGATCCCTTCACCGGGAGTGACCCCTTGGACAGAAGTTTGCGTCAGGGCATTAACTTCACTATAGCCGATTGCTTTTGCTTTGCATCGCGGTATTCATTTGGAATATCCTGCACCCCATTCTATGGGGAAAGAGCCGAGATCCCTTCACAGGGAGTGACCTCTTTAGCAACGGTTTTCGTCACTATATTTTTAAAAGCTATCCGTTCCTTCGACGATATCAAGTTCATTACATTAAAGGTTTTCGCCAGAAACCATTCGTAGCCCTCCGTCATTTCAGTTAAATATTCGGTAGTATTCAAGCTATGTATTTTGACCTCACGCCAAGGCATAGTGTTTGGTAGCTGCCGGTTATTTATCTGTTGCATAGATAGATGCGTTGGTTTGGGACAGTCGTACTACTATTTTGTCCTACGTCAAGGGTATGTACGGGTGGGTTCAAATTAACCTGGATAATGACGGGCAGAACTTGACATGTGACTTATGATATTTTGACCTCACGCCAAGGTCATAAGAGCATGGGGCAGAAATCACATCGGGAGTTTCAAAAGAACTGAAACTTGCCAGATATGCGCATACCTTCTGGAGTGTGATACCGTGAGCGGATTCCGTCACGTTATCATGCGATGATAGTTGGATCCCGATTCCCACTGATGAGTTAGTTTACTCCTCGGGTGACCCCGACTAATTCTTCTTTCAGGTTTGGAGGAGAATTTGAGGTACAGTGGGAGGATTCCAGATTAGATAAATTGGTGACCATTCTGATCTAGGTTAGAGTGCACGCTGAGTGTTTCTTTTCTCTCTCTCTTTGGCAGCGACCATTGACCCGACCCTAAGACTATGACTCAGTGACCAAGTTGACCGAACCTTCTTAAACACCGGCTTTTGGATTGTCAGAGTTGCAAACCTCATTGCCACTCCTACTTTTACCCTTTTCTCCAGGACACCCCGTTTTACTACGAACGTCCACTTCCATTGGACAAAACCATCGTATGGTTAGATACGAACTCGAAAGAATTTATTCGAGGATGGTTTCCGGTTCTGGAGAAAACGGATAGGATTATTCAGTTGTCTTTTCCTTTTACCCTCTCTCAGGTTACGAGTACTCCTTGGTTTAGGGGTAGTACACCTATTACGCAAATTGGATTGTCTTCTTCCAAATCTTAGGCTGGTGCCGACCGGTGGGGAATGAAGAAAACCAATTAGCATAACGATGGTGTGCAGAAGGTATTAAGTTAAGACAAAGCAAGGGATTAGTAAGAGGGCAAAGTAAATTGCAACAGATATTCACGACCAAACCAGGTATTTCGTTACCACTCCAACATCACATTTGTATTTCTCCAGGACACTCCGTATCACTACGAAGATCCACAGTTTATTTGGATACTCCATCGTATGGTTATATACGAACTCGAAAGGAACTTGTTCCAGTTCGGGGATGGATTCTGGTTCAGGAGAAATAGGCATAAGATTTATTCAGGTGTCTTTTATCTTCACCTTCTCTCGCATTGCGAGTGTTCCTAGGATTGGGACATTACACCCATTATGCTTATTGGATAGTCTTCTTCCAAACCATAGGCTGGTGCCGAACGGTAGGGAATGAAGAAAACCATTTGGCCTAAAAGGGGTGTACAGAAGGTAAAGACTAAAGACATATGAAGGGATTTGGAGAGGTGGCAAAGAATTATACGGTTACAATCGTGAATCTGGAAGAGGCATTACTAGGAATACCAGGATACCCCATCGAAACATTTCAATGTTTCAGTTTCACTGTGTACTGTTAATAGAAAACTGATTTCCCGATTAGATACTTACTCCAGGGTATGTATTTACCAGATACGATTCTCACATCTGTATGGTTTTACAGATGATGAGTGGGAGTAAGTTATTGGGAATTGGGTGATTATCCTCATTATATCGGGATTCGTTGTAATCGGTGATATTTGAGGAAATCACCTGGGCTGTTTGCCGGTTGGCAAATATTTGGTTTTGAATATCCGCTGTTATGCACCAATTTCAAATTGATATATCTGTACGTCTATTTTCATAGAGTGAGATATACCTTTTTTTGAAATTATGTCTACGACATTTACCTATATCAGTGGATGGTTAGGTAAGGAGCATTGAACAGCGGTGTAATTCTTCTTAACCATAAGTACAGTTTTCAACCTACGACACACAGTGAATGAGTTATCAGACTCAAGGGACTTGTACAGAGTATTGTATGTTGTCCAGGGTCCATCAGGACAGAGGGGTTGGTCCTCGCACTATATTCGGTTTACTTATGACTTCTCTAGTTTTTGGACAGGTGTTTCGTGGAAACACAGGGTCTGAATTTTGAGAAGTTATAGGTATTTGAATAGAGTAGAGAACCAGGTATAGCAAGTATCGGGATTCTTCAAAGTGATCGAAGATGTAGATACTTGTATATGGTATTCAGTTGATAGTAATGACTAAGAGATCTTGCTTCTCTTTCAGGTTACTCATAATTGGAAGCACTCCTAAGTTGAGTAACGCTGATCGGCCTCCTTCCATTTAGTTGACATGCGCTGGGGACAGCTGCATGATTTGAATCTGGTTCAATTAAATCAGTGCCTCTGTTTCTATATTGGATATAGAACAGTTCATATCTTAACGATGTTAAGGTACGGGGAGTTGTCCGGTTTATGATTAAAACCAGACACTGGATAACTCAAGGCACGTTTCAGTAATGGCTGTTTGTGGGTTGACCCAGGCTATGACGAGGGTTGACTTTCTACCATCTGGATGAACAATAGCGATATTGTTCTAGACTCGCCACAGTTTTATTAAAAATGGATTTTTTCAGAAAACAGTAGTGGGAGTATGGTAGAACTGGAAGTGATTCCAGAACCACAAACGATTACTGAAGATTTGATAAGGAACCTAAAGTTTCAATCTGGATTGACATTCCATTGGCCACTCCGCAGATAAGGTGGGTAACTTCAGGCACCCGAGAGGCACTACGGTAGCCTCAAGGACGGTGACAGGGAAGTTCTTGTTTACCCACAATTGCCATTGCTGTTGTTCCAGGTTACGAGACCCGGCGGGAGGATGAGTATAGCGTCGTTCTAAACCAGTTTTAGAAGTGTACGTCTATATGACTCTGCCAGAGGGTTGTCATAGTCAGTGGGAGCAGCGGAAGCATTGGTGGACAGGTTGCTTATGTCTATTTATAGACTAGAGCAGATGTAGCGGAGATAGATCATCTATTTCTGACGTGACAGTCATGGGTTTGACTTCATCAGAATAGGGGATGGATCTGTTGAGAAGGTAGTAGGGTGTGATATCCTGGTATTTGGATGATATACACAGAGTAGGAAAGGAAACTCCTACACTACGATCGGTTGTACTTTGGTCGTCACACAATTGTTTCTCCACATAGGAAATGGATTTTATATCAGACATACTGGTTACTAGATCTATGGTTTTAGATCTAGATTTGGGTGGTTTCCCAATCAGGGTACTTGACAGCATTCTAAGAGTATTTAGGATGGACGATTCCTGGCACGGTAGTGTACCTGCAGGTAATGGAGTCACCTTCTCCAAAGGTGTCTTACAGACTAAAGGGGAGAGGGACGGGCATGATTGGCAGATCACTTGCTCAGGCAATTGAGTCAATCGTGAGATGTCAAGTACCACACCAGATGTTGTTCTTGCACTAGATGCAATAAGTTGACATTAATCCAATCTTGGAGAAACAGTCGGAAGCAGTTTTAGAACATAAGTGGATGTTCTAGGGATATGATAACGACAGCCTCATTCGGGAAACAGTTATCATTCCAGGCTTCCAAGGTGACATGGACGACAAGGAGGTTGTCAGAGTTATAGTTTTCCTTCTGATGAGGGGCAGTATTTTGGACAGGTGGTCCAAGGCAATACTAAGGGTGGCATGGTGCAGGATACTGATTAAGTTCAGTTGACGATACAGTCTAAGAAGTTTGGATTTGGAGTTCATTTATGAGCTATGTCCCATCAGACATCCAGACACATTCTAAGACAGGTATTGCTCATTTCGGGAGATGGGTTTCTCCGCGAACTTGAGATATAGAGAGACATAGAAAGAAACAACAAAGCGGATCCACTCACCGAGGCTATTCTTCGAACGCAATAGTTTCGCAAACGAGCTTTGTGAGACTGACTAGTAGAGGAGTTGGGTGTTCGGTATCACACGGGCTGTGAGTATGCGACATCGCAATAATTAGCCTTGAGTGCAAGTGGGAGATTGTTGGAGATAGTGCCCTCAGAGTCAATCATTAGGTCACAGGTACGTGATTGTAATGATTGATGGAGGACCTATCCCGGTAGGACAGTCTTACTCGAGATGATAGTATGCTATCTGGTTTACCTTTATCATCGTGTACTGTTTTAAGTGACCTGACACGTCGCTATTACACGTTGATAGAGCCCATAGGATTCTTGCTTGACCACCAGCAGTATGAGGGCGATCATATAAGTGGGAGCTGGGGGTCTATAAGCATATCCTTAAAAGGTCCCTAGTCGTGAGAATTTCGAGACAGGGCATCGATTCTCCTTTGTAGACTAGTGTATACAGTCGAGACCCTGACGAGGGGCGGTGGCCGGTCTCACAAGCCACTGGTGTCAGTTGGATCACCTAAGATGTATACAGGTGCTCATTGGGTTATGAGTACACCGGACAGGACTCGCCGGGAACCTGCTAGTTGGGATATACCAGACGTCAGATAGCAGTTCCCAGGTGACATGTGTACAGGTTAGTTCATCGACCTGGGATCGTCATTTGTCTCGTGTGAGTTCCCACTGTACTTTGATTACTACCCTACCACGGCTCAAAGGAGTCGTGCAAACAGGTTTTAGTTGGGTACAGTCCCGAGCCACATGGAGGCAGTGAGCGGATCTGCAGGGGTTCGTCTCTCCCGGTATTGGGGGTGAGGTCGTGCTGTGTCTAGGAGAGCCAGAACATGAAAAGTCCTTGGCCAAGGAAGGAGATTTACTGATAGGTATTCCAGTAGTATCTCAGGGTGTTCTAGGCTACACTCCGACACGACTTGTACCGCTTTTGGGGGTCTGACTTTTACCAACCCCCTAGGCCCGCCATACGATACTCATAGACGAACGGACCAGACTGTACGGATATTGTCACTGACAGGCTCAGTAGGGTTGTCGGGCTAAGTTCGCTCACAGACGTCCCTTTTAGTCAGTACCTGGTAGCCCGTCACGTATTGGCTTATACCTCTGACGTGCTAGTGGTTAAATCCACAACCAAGGTGTTGACGAGTCTTTAGAGTCCCCCACTTTCAGTTACTCAGCTTTCGGGCGAAAGGTTGTAGAGGCCGTATGGAGATATGGCAAGGTCCGACCAGATACGTGCGGTATTGCACGGATCGGGATCGGACAGTTTGTACTATAGGCCGTATGGATATATGGCAGGGTTCGATCAGATACGTGCGGTATTGCACGGATCAGGATCGAACGGATATTACTGGCCGGCTTTGGTATAAGCCGGATCCTAGTATAGTACAGTGTAGATTTTGTCTCATTGCATTTGTATTTCGGTCGGAATACAAATGCGGGTGTGTATGCACAGTATCGGGGTTTTCCTGTAATTTATTACGGGACCAGTTTTTGGAGTTGCCGGTTTGCTTTCCGTTTCGGCCAATTTCCTTTGTTCCGTTCATTGGCCGAAGATTGGTGGAGGAGGGCTTATTTGCATTGTTGCAAATAAGCATTTGTGGAGGGGGTCTTTGCATATTATCATGTCATGATACTTGTCCCATCATTTGACTTCATAAACTCATGATTGCTTGACTTTGTATATCATCATGGTTGTTGATGATGAGGTTGGTGGTAGGTGGTTGAGTGTGGGTTTTGATTTGGTGATCATTTCCTTTTGCATGATAGTCTTCTCTCTCTCTCCCTTTGGTATTATTGGATGGCTCTCTCATTATCTTGCATATGACACTCTCATTCTCTCCTCTCTTTTATGTCATGGCCGGCCTTCCCCTTGGAAGGGCTGTCCAAGTTTTTTGAGGGTGGAAATCTTGTTCATTTCATGCTCCAAAAGCCTACAAGTTCCTCCACATAATCCTTGTATCATCCCTCCACCAAAAGGCACCTCCATGAACCCCAAATGAGACACAATCCTCTACTACACATTCTACAGCAAACCTTGGGCACGTCGAGTAGCCGGCTTCGTGCCCGAGTTGCCTCGGCATTGAGGTGGGAGCCCGTAAACAAAGTAGGCGATGTGGTGCACTTCCGGCAACGAGGAGGAGACGGGACATTCCGCAGGAGATCGGGACGATGACGAGAAGACCGGAGGACTTGGATCGTCGGTATATCTCTAACCCATCTTCTAGTTAGCTTAGACTTGTTAATGGTTACGATCCGGGTGTTTAGTGCGCGGTGGTGCCGGTTTGCTAAGTCCGCAAAAATTAAAGTTTTTCACCGCTTCCGCAATCCGGCGTCGGATTGACGGCCGGGGCGCCGCCGTGCACTTACATTATTGAGTTATTGGGGTCGACGTTACCATCCCTAGGCTCGATATGCAGCATATCTAACGAAGAGACCGGACTGTACGGTAGTGTTGCCAGTTGGCTCGACGGGAGTTGTAGCATGTTCGCTTGTTTTCTTCTGATCGCTCAATACCCGGGTGGCCGTTACGTTTAGCTGACCGCTTACGGCTTGGGGGTGCTTGATATGATCATCACCCACTGCCGGCGTATTGACGAGTCTTAGAGTCCCACAAAGGAGTTACCTAGTCCAGGCGAAACGTTGTGGTGCGCGTATGCGATATGCGCATCGACCCGGTTAGAATGCGCATATAGGATACCGTATATTTATCGGGCGGCTTGCTTTTGGTAGGGTCGTATGCGATATGACCGGATTGATAAATCAAGTGTTGATTTATCATTTAACCATTAGTTTCCACTAGAAATCTTTTCTTGTGTTTGATGGATGTATGCATGCATGTATGCTTTCTTTATAGATTCATGCACATATGGATGTGCATACACACATACATACATACATCATCCTTCATGGTTGCTTATACATTGAAAATGGTGGCATTATAAGACTCACACCATGTTTATATATATGGATAATTATTTCTATTTAAGTTAAAACAAAAGAAAAAGAGAAAAGATGAATGAATGGTTATATTCTACACTCTACTTTTGACCTAACCATATTCATCTACCAATTAACCATGATTTATCTTCCTCTTGTGTTTTAACTAAAATGAAATAAATATCCATATTATTTAACCATGGTTTGAGATGAGAAATGGAAAATATATGTACATATATTTTTCTTTTTCTCATAAGGGTTAATCTTTTTACTCTTGTTAAAAGAAAAGCCATCATCTTCTTCCTCCTTCTTCCTTTGCTCTCTAGTTTTCTATAGTGAGCAAGACACTCATCAAGATAGGTTTTTGAAGTGAGAAAAGCCACCACAACATCATTCTACACAAGTCTAGCCCACTTGTTTAGAGTGTTAGCTTCATTTCCTCCACTTGATTTAGTGAAGTTGTTAGCTTGGACAAGGAGCTTCGGGTGGATCGTCGTAGACACTAGGAGACTTCAAGCGAACTCTCCTCCAACCCTCAAGTGGCCAAGGAGTCTAGCGTAGGGAGCTACAAAGGTTGTACTCTCAAAACCCTAGTCTTTGTCACTTGTTAAGTTATGAAAGCCTAATTTTTCTAGGATAGATCCTTTGTATGCTTACTTAGCACCATAAAAATCTCATCTTTGGTACATGTGATGCTTCCAAACCTTTCATAGGGTGCTAGTTAAACCTAACAAAAACCCTGAGCCGAATTTTAGTGTATGTGGAATCATTTTTTGAATAGTTTAAAAATCGGCAGAAAGTTCAGTTGTTGGACTCGTTTTGTGATTTTTTCTCCGATCGAAATTCTAAATACTTTGCTAACTTGCTAGTTGTTGTTTAGCTAGGCTCTGATACCATTGTAAGTCTACGTTGCCCGTCCCGGTTCTTTCGGGGATGCGTAAACGGTAAAAAATGATTTTTTCGGTAAAAGTAACATGGACTTTAGAATAGGATCTTTGCTAAACAAAAACCTAGCAAACTAACTAGAAGTTTAACTACTATGTTAGAGGGTTATACCAAGGTCTTGAACTTCTTCTCTTCTTGCTCCTTGGAGTGGTTGGATCGGCTCCACCTCGTAGTCTCCTTGTTGTCGAAGAAGGATCCACCCGAAAGCTTCTACCATGAGCTCCTACCTCAACCGAGAGGAAACTAAAGTGCTTGGCTTGCTAGACCTTGTACTCTATAGTGAGTAGAGAAGAGTTTTGAGGGTTTTATCTCAATGGCTCATGCTTCTCAACACATGAGACATGAGAGCCTTGAGAGAGAGGAAGAGAGTGAGCTTTTGGATGAGAGAGAATGAGAATGATAGAATGAGCTTGACGTTTTACAACCATGCTCACAAAAGAGAAAATAATCATGATAATAATAATAATTAAGTATATGTGATCGTTTATATCAATGGCCATTATCATTTCATGCATTTAATGCATTTTGTAAAGAACAACAAGTAAAAAAAAGTCATAGCCATGAAATGATGATGGTCAACAAGTCCAAAATTGTCAACCGGTCAACAAAGTCAACAAGTCAACAAAAGTCAAATTTTCAACTCAACCATGGCACAATAATACTTAATTAATATTATTATTAATCATATTTCTTATTCTCATTAGGGTTTAGAAAAAGTCAACAGTCAACAACCCTAATGAGAATCCTCTGTCTCTACCTCAGTCAACTGTGCATACACACCCGCATCCGTGCTCCGAGGAACATGAATACAATGAGATAAAACCAATCCCATAACAAGTACTAGGATCTGGCTTAAACCAAAGCCCGCTAGTAATAACTGCCCGGACACCAAATGTGCACAAGTGCGCGGATGTGAAGGAACCCTGTCGCAAAACCATGCGACCTCTACTCTGTTTTGCCCAAAGGCGAATAGCTCTCTGTATGGGACTCTAAAGACTCGACACTACGCTGGTAGTGGGTTTAACCACAGGACGCAAGCGGTACTAGCTATACGTAACGGTCCCCAGGTAGATGCCGATAAGAAGACTGATGAGGTGAACCCATCCGAACTCCTACTGAGCCTGAATGTGCGTACAGTCTGGTCTGTTCGTCTGAGAATATCGCATGGCGGGCCTAGGGGGTGGTAAACGTCAGTCCCCTAATAGCGGTACAAGTCGTGTCGGATTGTAGCCCAGAACACCCTGAGACAACACTGGATAACCTACCAATACATCTCACTTGCCCTGGCCAGGGACGACTATGTGTAATGGCTCTCCTTGACACAGCGCGATATCAACCCCCAATACCGGGAGAGACGAATCCTGTCTAACCGTCACTGCCTCCAAGTGCTTTGGGACTGCACCCAACTGCTACCTGTTTGCACGACTCTTTTGAGCCATGGTAGGGTAGCAATTTAAGAATAGTGGGAACACACTCGAGGTGAAGTGACAGTGTCAAGTCAGCAGACTAAGCTGTACTCATGTCACCTTGAAACTGATAACTGATGATAGGTATAGTACCAACCAAGAGTTCCCGATGAGTCCTGTCCAGTGTACTCCTAACCTAACAAGCACCCGCATACTATCTCAAGTACGACGTACCGAGGGCTGTGGGACAGACCATCTCCCCTGCTGGGATGAGAAGCGCATATGCTAGTCTACTCCAGAGTATCAATGCCCCGTCTCGATAATCCCACGACTAGGGACCTGTATAAGGATGTGCTTATAGATTACCCAGCCCCTACTAGTGTGACTGCCATCACAACGCTGGTAATCAAGCAAAGATCCTAAGGGCTCCACTAATGTGTATAGGTGATATGCTAAAAGAAACACATGCACACATTAAAGTAGAAACAAACCAAGTAGCATACTACCATTTCGAGCACGATTGTGTATACAACTGTGAATATGTCAAGCTTCCATCAAGTAATATAAAAACTAGTATGATACAGTAATGGCCTCTAGGGCATATACACTAACACGCCTTGCCTAGATGGTACAAGATCTCACAATCGTAATCTTTCACCAGTTCTATCCATCTACGCTGCCTTACGTTCAGATCTCTCTGCTGAAAAATATACTTTAAGCTCTTATGATCTGTGAAAATTTGACACGACTCTCCATACAAGTAATGTCTCCAAATCTTCAATGCGAATATCACAGCAGCCATCTCTAGATAATGAGTGGGGTAGTTTTGTTCGTGCCTCTTCAACTGTCGAGAAGCATAAGCTACAACCCTGCCGTGCTGCATCAACACACAGCCTAAACCCACTCTAGAAGCATCACAATACAAAACAAAACCTCCTGACCCAGAAGGTAAAGATAATAAAGGCGCAGTCCTCAAGCGTGTCTTCAACTGCTGGAAACTCTGCTCACACGCATCTGTCTACTGAAATGGAACCTCCTTCCTAGTCAATCCGGTCAAAGGTGCAACGATCCGTGAAAAATCCTGCACGAAGCGTCGGTAATAACCTGCCAGACCTAAGAAACTCCGAACCTCTGTAACTGACACAGGTCTGGGCCAGTGCTGTACCGCTTCAATCTTCTTTGGGTCCACACATATACCCTCTCTCGTAACTATATGACCCAAGAACTCCACACTATCGAGCCAAAAAGCACACTTAGAGAATTTTGCAAACAGCCGATGCTCCTTCAAGGTCTATAACGTAATATGCCAATGCTGCTCGTGCTCCGTCCGACTCCGAGAATAAACAAGAATGTCATCTATGAACACTATAATAAACCGATCAATGAAGGGTCTAAAGATACAGTTCATCATATCCATAAAAGTTGCTGGAGCGTTGGTGAGTCCGAACGACATCACCAGAAATTCATAGTGCCCATATCTCGCACGAAACACCGTCTTTGGAATATCGTCCTTCCGAACCCTCAACTGGTGATACCCTGACTTCAAATCAATCTTCGAGAAATAACCAGCTCCCTGCAACCGATCGAACAAGTCATCTATACATGGTAGTGGATACTTGTTTCGCACAGTGACGCGATTTAGTTGTCGGTAGTCGATGCACAGTCTCATACTACCGTCCTTCTTCTTTACAAATAAGACAGGAGCTCCCCACAGTGATACACTGGGACGAACAAGCCCTCTATCTAACAACTCTTGCAACTGTCTTTTGAGTTCCTTTAATTCCGTCGGTGCCATCCGATAAGGTGGTATAGAAATAGGCCCCGCACCCGGAGTCAAGTCGATGCAAAATTCAATGTCATGATCGGGTGGCAATACTGGTAACTCAGCAGGAAACACCTCAGGAAATTCTTATGCGATCGGAACCTGGTCCAATGGAATCTCAGCAACCCCTAAGTCTTGAATGAATGCCAAGAACCCATGACAACCCTTCTTCAAGAGTCGCCCCGCACAAAGAGCAGAAATCATGTTGGCAGGAGTTAATTTACAATCCCCTTGCACAACAAACACCGGTTCACCTGGAAAACAAAATCTAACCGTCTTTCCCCGACAATCTACATAGGCATGACAGGCGGCTAACAAATCCATGCCAAGAAGTATATCAAAATCTAACATATCCAGGAGAATCAGATCAACTAGCGAATCTCTATCACCAATACGCACAGAACACGATCTGAATACGTGCCGAGCTATAAAAGAATCTCCCACCGGGATAATCACCACTAATGGTAACTCTAACAACGACGACTCTTTCCCCAAAGAAAGTGCAAATCGTGTAGATACATAAGAATATGTAGAACCGGGATCAAATAAAACATGTGCCTCTAACGAGCATACTGTAAGAGTACCTGTCACGACTGCATTTGATGCCTGGGCATCCTGTGGAGTCAGCGCAAATACTCATGCCTGGCCCCTCCCTGCATCCTATCGTCCTCTACCTCTATCTCCTCGACCTCTCTAAGAACCTCCTGGAAAGCCTCGACCTCGTGGTGCAACTGCCTAGCGTGTAGCACCAACTGGGGGAGGAAGTAAAGCTATCGGCGTAGAAGGTGGAAGGGGTAAAGCAGCCTCTGGAACAGCGGTCCCTCCCTGGGATCTACAATCCCGCGCAAAGTGTCCGGGAAGTCCACAACTAAAACATGTAGATGGAGGCCTCTGATCATCGAGATAAGAACTGAACATCTGGCTCTGGGTCCAACCTCGTTCGACACTGCGGCCTGGAGTATATCTGCCTCTACCTCTGCCAAACTGTCTAGTCATTGGCCCGATCGGTCTACTCCTCCTTGGCTCTGGAACAACCACTGACTCGCTCAAATGCTCCTCCACTCGTATCGCTGCGTCTATGGCCTGCGCATACGTATCAAAATGCTGGGAGCCTATAGCCAGATACAACTGCGTGTCCAGACTCCTTAGGAACCTCTTCACCCGAAGCTCCTCCGTAGGTACTAAGTATGGGGCATAGCGCGACAGTTGGTTGAATCGTAAATCATAATCTGCCACCGACATACTTGTCGTTTTCCACAACGCTTCAAAACTGCTAGCTCTAGCATCCCTCACACTCTGGGGAAGAAATCTGGCAAGAAAGACCATGGAAAACTCGGTCCACGACATCAGAGGAAGACTCGTGGCTCGCCCTCTCTCCATCGACTCACACCACTCTTGTGCAAGTCCCTCCAAACGAAAGCTAGTCAGCTCAACTGACTCGCATCAGAACATCGCAATGATCTGCCAATCCTCGCCATCCTCTCAAGAAAGGACTGAGGATCTTCTGCCACATCGGTCCCTGTAAATACCGGAGGTCTCAATCTCATAAACTCCGCAAGCAATACTTCTATCACCCTCGTATCTACCAATGCCACCGTCTGCGTAGGCTGTACCTCGGACTCTGCTACGGTCGGTGCCGAATCCTGTCTCAGTACTCGAGTGGCCTCAGCTAACTGTCCAACCACTCGCTGTAATCCCAACATACCCTCCTCAATCCTAGTCATAGATCTGGAGGAGGAGGATCAACATGCTCATGCACCGCCGGAACGTCCGGTGTACCAGTCGTCGTCACAGGCGGACTCGCCCTAGCTGCATCTCTGGCTGCGGCTTTCCTAGCCCGCGTAGACATAGCAACTGGAACAAGAAATGAGAGTTGATAAGGCTTATGAATAGGAACAATCAATAACAGAGAATTAATGGAAGGATAGATCAAGATATACATCCTAAGGTTAGTTAGGCTGAATACGATAACGTAAATATGCCGTGGAACATACGTACGGTACTGCATTCATCCTAATTCACATACTCCATCAAATCAAAGGTCATCCTAACTCACGGACTCACGTCAACCTATTTTAATTCCCTACTCAATTCCATAAGGTTATTCCTAAGCTTTGATACCAACATTGTCACGACGCAAGTTTGGATGTGACCGGCACTTAAATTGTACCATATCTAAAGATATGCACACAGTCCAAGTAATCCGAAAACCAAGATCAAGATCCTTTTTGCGGAATTCTTTATATAAAAATTTAGTTTTTAAGTAAAAATCGCATGTTATGAAGTTAAAATATTAAACAATTATAAGGTGTTAAGTTTGGTTGCATCCCTAGTTGGGATCAACAATATCAACAGTGGAAAATAAAATCTCAGTATATAGGACATCAACACGAATCTTAGACATAAAGAAAGAAACAACAATTTATAGAACTAAACGATCTCAACTGTCAATAATATACATATCATCTCTCATTCTAGTCAAAATACAGGTCTGATGGAGATTTCTAGATACAAGATACAATACCAAAAGAGAAGGTTACTACATATGTAACCCACCTATCAAAAGATGTAATAAAGCTGCAAAAGTAGATCTGCACCGCAGCTAACCGTCCACTCTACACCTGGAAGGAACTGTGGCACAACGGGGGTGAGTTGCCAACTCAGTGAATATAACTAACATATAACGGTTAATTATGTAAATATAACGATCGTACTAACTGAAATATGAACAAGTATAATTTATGATTATCGTTGGAAATCATGAATCTATAATATACGAATCTCATAATCAAAACTGAAATCTCATCATTTATTCCCAATCAAATTTCATTTCCCTGTGTCCATCATCGACACAAAACTTCCATTTCTCACAGGCATCATTCCTCGAATGATCCTAAAATCAACAATACCGGTCGTTATCATCTACATATACACCGTATTTTTACCACTATCTCCACTATCGAGTAACCTCGCTAGGCTCCCCCACCTCAATGCGGCTATCCTGCCCCTCGGTCTCGACCGGGTCCACCATGTATCCAACTGTATATCTCCCCCACTTAGTATGGATAACGTAAAATCCGCGACCGTATATCTCCCCCACTCAGTCCGGAATAAAACCAAATCATAAAATATCTCATGGTGGACATGACACATCAATCATAAAATCATTGGATTTATGTAATAGTATTCAAAACTCAAAACCATAAATCATCAATAATACATTTACCTCTTATATCAACATGAAATACGCAGATATTATCATGATATTAATGATGCAATTTACTACTATTATTGGTATGTAAGATACGATATGAATCATTTTAACAAGAATTGTGCTAAGTGTAGAAGTGACATAGTAATATCGACGAGGTGTGTGTAACATATAAGATGTGCACGTGGCATAACTCGTCGATAATTGTGTAGTGTTCTAGCAACTAAACAAGTATATGCGAATGATGAATGCATACGGTCAATTTGGCATAACAAAATAATGCATCAAGTTAAATAAAGCTACGGGCGTATTTCTTTACACAATTCCCTGGTAGACGTTTAGTCTACTCACCGGAAAACGTCGAATCTATTCAGGAATTGCCAATCCTTTCCCTTTTCTTGCTGCCTCCGAAAATCCCGTATTCGAATCTAACATCATAATTTAACTTGTATAAGGAAATGGCTACTCCGACAGGACGGAAACGAAAAACACCCGTTCCCACGTACTAGTTATATTGTATACGACTATATCGAGCTATTAAACACTTAACCTTACTGGATTTTAACCCTAACCTTCATCGTTACAGATTTTAAATCGCGACGCGTTTTAACTGTCTCGTATTTTGTGTTTTAAGATATCCTTTCCGATATACGCTTCCAGATTCTATCTGCAGTGAAACTAATTTATTTAAACAATACCAAAATGGCCAAAATGATCTACTGAAACCTACACAATCACTCAAAACACCCTAGCTACCCACAAATCCGGCGACGCCGGATTTCCCATGTTGGTCGCCGGCCCAAATCCGAGCCCTCTGGTTCGTGATCCTATGGTTTTCTCTAGGTGTTTCATACATCATTTTAGCACTGCTTTGTTAAGTTAATTATCTTCCAAACCATAGCAAATTTCAACAGAACTTATAATTAACTAAAATACGATATTATGGAACTTTGTTCAATTCAAATTAACTAAGTACAGAACCTAATTTCCTACAGTGATTAAGAAATTTTACCCACCAAAAAGTTGTCGGAATAACCCCTCCAAGATGCTAAGCCCTTTGTCCTAGCTTGATGGTGATGAAAACCTAGCTTCCTTCTTCTTCTTCTTCCTCTTGTTCTTTCTTTTTTTTTCTCTTTATTTTAGTTTTGTTTTCAGAAATTTTCAGATTTAATTTTTGTAATAGATTTGAATATATCCTATATATGAGAAAAGGGAATGGTGAGGTGGTATAAGGAGGTGTCAAGGGTTGAAGAGTGCCCATTTTGTAGGGTTCCTAGGCACCCTAATGAGGTCTCACAAGGCATCGATCATGCCAAATTAAAATTTTACGGTGCCGAGAAACCCTAGACTACGGATCGTCGGCTAGAATTCTAGGCGAAAAGTAAACTAGTTAACAATTAACTAAGGGAATACGGAAATACAACCTTTGTAGATCCGTTTGTCCACCTCCATAGCTCCGCAACGAAGTGCCTTCGCTGTCCAAGTGAACTCCCGGGCTCTAGCGTCGGCTTCGTCGGAGAATGGACGGGCTAGGTCGTCGACGACGTGCCGAAGATGATCTACGTCGAGGCATCGCTAGATCAAGCTCCACCTTCACATTGCCATGAAAACTTGTGAAGGAAACACACTCTACTACTTGGCAAGAGGTAGAGGATGAAGAAATAGGAAGTGGGTAGACTTTAGTTTTGGATTTCTCACTCAAATTCATCACTTGCCATTGATGGAGGCAAGCTTTCTTCACTTGAAGCAAGGAAGAAGAAGAAGAATTATTATGATAAGAATTATATATAATAAGAAAAGAAAAACCATCCTTATCATAATAGTAACCATGGTTTAATGTAGAGAATTGATCATGGTTAGTGAATGGTTAGGTTTCTACAAGATGACAAAATGGTTGCAATGGTCAAAGTATTCATGAAGCTTCATGAATGAAACAAAAATGCCACCATTTTATCATGCAATTTTTTCTTTTCCAAAAAGAAATAAACAAATGAATAAAATGAATAATCAAATAGAAAACCCTAACCATTCCATTAACCAAGGTTTAATTCTATACACTTAACAAAAAGGGCATGCATCATCAAACATGATACAAGCAAGTGCACAAATCATATCGCATATGAAATGTGCACACCCGAGTGAGAAAATCCATTTAAAGTGAAACGATACTAGTTAATGCAAAGTAATATATCAAATATATAATTATACATTAAATCATTAAATCAACACTTGATTTAACGATCCGGTCATGTCGCACATAACCGACTGGTATCATCAGTAACAACTTATCGAATCAACACTTGATCCGATAACCCGGCTATATCGCATATAACCGATCAATGTCACATCGCGAGAATCGAATACAATATCACATACCGTATTATTCTCGGTCCCGCACATATCTCATATGCGCTCCTATTTCGTTTCGCTTGAGCCAGGAAACCTCTGTGTAGGACTCTAAAGACTCGTCAATACGCCGGCAGCAGATGATGATCATATCAAACATCCACAAGCCGCAAGCGGTCTGCTAAACGTAACGACCACCCGGGTATTGAGCGATCTGAAGATCGACGAGCAAGCCCGCTCACACTCCAGTGAATCCAACCAGTAACACTACCGTACAGTCCGGTCTGATCGTCTGATCTGTCGCATATCTCGCATAGGGGTGGTAAACGTCAGACCCCAATAGCTCGATAAGTCGTGTCGATATGAGGTCTATAACAATTCGAGAAACTACTGGTAACACTTACCAGTAAATCTCAGCAACCCTGGCCAGGGATTTCCTGTTATAGCCAATCGAACACAGCGCAACATCAACCCCCTATACCGGGAGAGACGAATCCCCTCCTATCGCTCATTGCCTCCATGTGACTCGGGACTGTACCCAAAAACCACCGTTTTGCACGCCCTCTTGGACGTGGTAAGATGGAAATCAAAGCACAGTGGGAACCACACAAGACTCTATGACGATCTCGGGACAACAGACTACTCTGTACCAGTGTCACCAGAGAACCGCCATCTGACGTGAGGTATAATACCATCTGGGAGTTCTCGGCGAGTCCGTCCAGTGTACCCAGTCTCTACTGAGCACCCGTATATCATCTCTGATGTCAAACACCGATGGATATGGGATCATCCATCGCCCATCTGTATGGGTCGAGAAGGTATAAGCTAGTCTACTCTGGTATATCGATGCCCCGTCTCGATACACCCACGACTAGGGACTTTGAAGGATGTACTTATAGACTACCATGTCCCCACTAGTATGATCCGCATCATAGTCCAGGTAGTCAACTACAGATCCTAAGGGCTTTACCAACATGTAACAGAGAGACAATCAGTATACACGTTAAGGTAAAGTTCAACCAGATAGCACACTATCATGTCGAGCAAGAAAGTCCTCCCTATATACGTCCCAGCATCCACTACAATATACATCCTATGTACAGTAATGGCCTCTAGGGCATACATATAACTAACAATCTCCCACTTGCACTAGGGCCATCTGATAGCAGTGGTTGTAGTATCTCATACTCAACCATCCCATAAAAGTCTCTCTCTGGGAACAGGCCTTTGTGAGTGGATCCGCTGTGTTGTCCTCTGAGTCTACTCTCCAAACCTCGATCACCCTGGAGATCAACCATCTCCATGATCAAGTGATACTGCCTTAGAATATGTCTGGATCTCTGATGGGACCGGCGTTCCTTGGCATAAGCCACAACTCCATTGTCACACAATGGGAGGAACATAGTTCATCTCATGAACCAATATACACCCAGACTGTCTCTTTGGTAGCATCTTAAGTAGCGATGTATCCTGCCTTTATCGTCTAGTATGTCACGGTATCTAGCTTGGAACTCTTCCAACATACCGTCCCTTTACTGAGGGTAAAGACAATGCCTGTGACTGACACTCAGTCGTCTTTATCACCGTGGAACCCTTCCAGTGATTCTCCCCAGGATCGGTTAATACCGTCTCACTACAACTAGTGAGAATCCCAACATCCAATTAGATCTATCTCATAGATCCAAAACCCAGGATTTAGGAGGCATCACTTTGATCCTATATGGAGAATCATTGTGATAAGCGGAGATTGATCGAGCGTAGCATAGGAAACTCCTTTCCTATCAAGAGTATGTCATCCACGTACTCTACGAGGATCACCACCATACTCCCTACTACCTTTTTGTTTATACAAGGTTCATCTACCATTTTGATGATGTCAAACTGTTTGACTAATCCATCAAAACAGATGTTCCAACTCCGCGATGCCTGCTTTATCCTATAAAGCATCTTGCACACGTTTCCGCTGCTCCCACTGTCTACGAAGCCCTCTGGCTGTGTACTTATAGACGCTCTCTTCTAAATCATCATTTAGAAAAGCAGTCAAGACACCCAACCACCAGATATCGCAGTCATGGTATGTAGCCGTGGCAAGTAGGATCTGGATGGACTTAAGCATAGATCCTTAGAAAAAGTTTCATCATGATCCACACCTGGTCAATGATGCAAACCTTTAACAAGTCTAGCTTTGAAAGTCTCAACTTTTCCATTTACACCAAGTAATCTTCTCAAGATATACTTGCTCCTGATGGGGATTTAACCCTTCAGATATTGCAACCAAAGTCCATACTTTGTTGGTGTATAAGGATTCCATCTCAGATCACTAAGCATCCAGCCATTCTTACAGAGTCTTACTCCTGATGGCCAGCTCGAAGCTAGTTAGGTCATCATCTCATGATGCAATCCTCGCTCCCACTGTCATAGAGAAACCATGGTATCTCTCAGGTGGGTGAGGAACCCTACTAGATCGGCGGAGAGGCTGAGGTTCGTTGGTTACTAATGAATCCTTTGGTTCTTTCAAATCATCTGCTGTAGTTTGTATAGCTGGAACATTTCCAGTTCTACATAACAGATCTTGCCTTGAGCTTGTCCGGATTTTGCTTTTAGACATAGGTCGGACAACCCCAAATCTTAACTAGCTTAAGACATGGGCTCTTCCCTTTCCATATCAAATATGAAGTGGTAGGCAACTGATTTGATTTGAACCCTATTCAATAGGTATGCAGCTTCTCAAGTGCATAACTCCCTTAAGGAAATAGGTGACTCAGTAGTACTCATCATAGAGCACACCTTATCATATAGGGTGTGATTGCTCTGCCCCGATATACCATCGTGCTATGGTGTATGCGGAGGAGTAATGCTGAGAGAGAATCTCATTCTCCTTTAGAATAGTC
Organism: Agapanthus africanus; assembly: GCA_030015575.1. Classification (NCBI taxonomy): domain Eukaryota; kingdom Viridiplantae; phylum Streptophyta; class Magnoliopsida; order Asparagales; family Amaryllidaceae; genus Agapanthus; species Agapanthus africanus. The sequence continues at coordinate 330,375,668 of CM057345.1, read as the reverse complement.
CAGGAATTCCGTGTTCAAATATTCTCCTCCTTGATCACATCAAAGGACATAATACTTATACCCGTATTTTGGTTCTCTACTTCTAACTTATATTCTGTGAATATCTCAAAAGGTTCGGACTTGTGTTTCAACAGGAACATAGGTCTGAAACTCGAAAGATCATCAGAGAACGTAATGAAGTATAAAGAACCATTCCCGGCATTTGTAGACTGGGGACCTACATACATCAACATGTATCATCCCAAGAGTTCAATAACTCTTTCTCTATTTCCAGTAAACGGAGCTATGGTCATCTTATCTTTGTGACATGACTGGCGAGTTTCACAAGATGTAAGTTCAAACTAATTTAAATATGCAACTTTATGTAACTCTAGCCAGTCGGGTCGCATTGATCTGACCTAGTCTACAATACCTCAAGAAGGATTCGTTCATTTCTGAATTCTTCCTCTTGTGTGTGTTCCGTATACTAAGAACTGTAGTTTGATTTAGAACGTCAATGCTTTTAGATAACGTGCCTGAACCGATCAACTTTTGATATAGGAAATGTTCAAAACATTATCCAACAATACAAAATTTTATCGTTTCTTTACTAATAAAGAGACAGATATGATTTTGTATATCAGGTTCGGTATCTAATAACATTCATTCAGAATCAATGTATCGGTAATACAGGGTGACAGTGACCGACAGACTTGGCTGCAACTCTTGCCCCGTTTTCTGCCTCATGAAACTTATCACCCGTTCTCAGTTCTCTACCTTTCTGTAGCCCTATGTAACAGATTACATATCTGGGATCCTGATCTGGTATCACATACCCAGGACGTAGAGGATACGGAGAAACAGTTCTTTGTAATGAACACACCCGAAGATGATGCATCAGCATGCACTCTCTTCGTTTGGGCGGCACGGGAAATCTGGTATTCCCCAATTTCTTGCTCTGTCTTATAACAATTATAAGTTGGAGCGGGACCAACGTTCCCCAGCTCAGTATAACAAGCGGGTTCGGTCAATATTCCGTATTATTATCTTGATTAAGGCGTGATATGGTCGCTACCTGGAGAGAGAGAGAAGAAAACACTCAGCGTGCGCTCTTTCAAGAATAGATTGGTTATTATTTTATCTAATCAGGATGGCTCCCACTGCTTTTTATCAAATCTTCCTTCAAACCTTAAAAGGAAAGACTAGCCGGGATTAATTACACACTACAAGTTCGCCAATCTTTCAGCCAGGCCAGTGTCGGTACTTTGAGGGAGGTCCCCCGTGCTTTCGCACGAACCTAATTAATGTAAACCTCGTTTTCCCAGAGGCGTAACCCCGTTGACACCTTTCTAGACACCTACTTGATCGGCTAATTGTAATGTATAAAACTCTCCCAGGAGTAACTCTTACTCGCAGCGGGTATCGGGATCCAACTATCTCATAGAAGGTATGCAATCTCATTGCAAATTTCAACACTTGAAATTCCCGATAATATTTTGCCCCGAACGATCTACGACCTTGACAAGGTCAACAAACCATAGACCGCAAGTCAAGTTCAACCCGTCATTTCTTGATTGAATCAAACCCACCAGCACGACCCTTGACAAGGTCAACAAGGCCGCACGACTACCCTAACCTAATCTGCATCATATGCATAAGCAGATAAATACTGGTTAGCTACCGCACACTGCGCCTTGACAAGGTCAACAAACGCAGCACGAATACTAAACAGGATTTATCTGAAATGACGGAGGGCTACGACAGGTTTTTCTGAAAACCTATTGCGTAATGAACTTGATATCGTTGTAGGATCGAATGAATTTTGAAATGGAGTGCTTTTGAGGCTTTTCTAGTTTTGCTAAAGGAGTCACTCCTGGTGAAGGGATCGTCGGTCCTTTCCTCGTCGAATGAGGTGCGGGATATATCATATATATCACTGTGCAAAGCAAAAACACTTAAAAGCAATCAAAAGACAAACCGAGTGTGTAGCATCTGCCAGTTATTGCTAAAGGAGTCACTCCCGGTGAAGGGATCTCGGTCCTTTTCTTATCGAATAAGGTGCAGGATATATCATATATACCGCTGTGCAAAGCAAGAACTGTAGCTACCTGTTTTATTTTGAAATTCGATTCTACAACATCTTAGGTTTCTTTTATTTCATTAATCATATTAATGAAGTCCCATCATTTAAGTATCTAAACATCACAGATAAATACGACGTATACTTATGCCATCCGCATTCGCCTCGATGTCCCCTCGTGCACCGTTAGGTTAGGTACCTAACGGCAGAGCGGGGCAGGTCTAGCGCGGGTGTAAAACATAAGTAACATATATATAATATATCATATATACTATATACTGTATCTATCACAGAACATCACATGATCACATCACAGATATCGCAGCAGAAGAAACATATGAAATATTGGATATACTAGGACGTCCGTGTTTTCAATACGAGCCAGTATAAAACACGGATTCCACGGTCGTGATGAATAGCCAAACCCACACCCCTAGACCCCTACGAGAGCGGCAAGTAACCCTACCAATTCTAGAGTTAGGAGACCCGGACTCGACTCCTCGAGTTGGTCTCCCACTGGACTCCAGAACCCGGTTACTTGTGCTCCCCTCCTTGGGTCTATCCTAGTGCGGAAAAGTAAATAATATACAAACGGTGACAACTTCCGCAACCTGGAAGCGTCCCAATAAAAGAATATTACATACAAGTTTTTACATGAATGAAAAAGAAAAACACTCATCTCACATAAAAACCCCCGGCTATTCAAACACGACGATCCAATATAACATATCCAGCAACACATAACATCACATGTCATCAACGTAAGTAAATATGCGCATCCCAATTGTCGTTGACATATAGCAACGAAACCGGCGATATCACATATTACACTTACGGTCACAGAAAAAAAAAATGTAAAACTACAACAGTTGGAATCCGCAACCACCTCAGACATCACATGCCTGACCAAATGAATTACTTAGACATCGCATGCCTAACAATTATAAACCCCGCATTTTAGTCTCATTATCGAAAACACTTTTCAATACCAAGTCGGGCAATTCAACAGGATTCCCGACATCCTGATCGAATGCTCGTCGCAAACTTCAGTAGACGGCCGCACCCCCGATACTGTCGACGAAGTGCACCAAGGCGGAACACCGCTACCGCGAGCACCCTGACGGATGCTTTCGGCGACGGGGTTCTCCTACAGTCACTTGGTCGAGGCTATGGAGTGAGGCTGTCTATTAAGTTTACCCGGCGAGTATCCGCGTACACTACGTAATTGCGACGGACTTTTGATCACATCAAAATTCCGTGGCAACCGATCAAGTGAGACTAAACTGCTATGTTTATAACATTCATTCAGTTATCTCATAACTTCTTATGAATTCCAATTATTGTATCCCATTCCGGATAAATAGAAAATGCTAAACTTTTCGATCGAACAATCGAACACCCAAGTTTTCCCGATACAGATCAACACATGAAATAAGTCTAACAACATTCAGTTCGTGCCTCAGTACCGACGGTCCAGCCGTAGAAGGGTCAAGCCAACGCCTCACATGTGGCACGCCGTACTGCCCCAAACCCGAAGGTTCAAAGGGCAGTTCAAGACGGTCACATAATCGAGTTAAGGTTTGTTGTCTTCTAGAGGGTCCATCGCGTTACTTGCACTACTTAGAACGTCGTTAAACTACGGAAAAATCCAATACTTGGAAATTTCCCGACAGGGGAAAAATTGGGTATTTATATCCGGTCGAACTTTTTAACATATTCTAAAAATTATCCGGAAATACACAAAAGACGAAATTTGATAATCCGATCGAAATACCGAATCCCCAAAACAACTGCAGAAAATTCAACACTTGAATTAATATTAAAAATTCCCAGAAAATCCAGCATAATTTAATAAGAGTTACTGTGCAAATTTGTATGCCACAAAGGACAAAACAGCCGCGGATCCGCCGCATGAGCCAAGCTCGTGCCGCGGAACCGCGGCGCATTGAAGGAATTACGCACACGAATTTTACAGTTTCCCTTAGAATTGCCTGCTGATTTTTCTGCATATTTTTAATGTTGAAAAATCCCAGATTTTGAAAATTGGACAGAGAGCATGTTTGTGATCGGGTATCGGGTTCGTTCGGACTTCAAATCGCGTCTAGACTTCGCCTAAGGCTCTAGCTAGGCTCTGATACCACTGTAGGGTTCCTAGGCACCCTAATGAGGTCTCACAAGGCATCGATCATGCCAAATTAAAATTTTATGGTGCCGAGAAACCCTAGACTACGGATCGTCGGCTAGAATTCTAGGCGAAAAGTAAACTAGTTAACAATTAACTAAAGGAATACGGAAATACAACCTTTGTAGATCTGTTTGTCCACCTCCATAGCTCCGCAACGAAGTGCTTTCGCTGTCCAAGTGAACTCCCGGGCTCTAGCGTCGGCTTCGTCGGAGAATGGACGGGCTAGGTCGTCGACGACGTGCCGAAGATGATCTACGTCGAGGTATCGCTAGATCAAGCTCCACCTTCACATTGCCATGAAAACTTATGAAGAAAACACACTCTACTACTTGGCAAGAGGTAGAGGATGAAGAAATAGGAAGTGGGTAGACTTTAGTTTTGGATTTCTCACTCAAATTCATCACTTGCCATTGATGGAGGCAAGCTTTCTTCACTTGAAGCAAGGAAGAAGAAGAAGAATTATTATGATAAGAATTATATATAATAAGAAAAGAAAAACCATCCTTATCATAATAGTAACCATGGTTTAATGTAGAGAATTGATCATGGTTAGTGAATGGTTAGGTTTCTACAAGATGACAAAATGGTTGAAATGGTCAAAGTATTCATGAAGCTTCATGAATGAAACAAAAATGCCACCATTTTATCATGCAATTTTTTCTTTTCCAAAAAGAAATAAACAAATGAATAAAATGAATAATCAAATAGAAAACCCTAACCATTCCATTAACCAAGGTTTAATTCTATACACTTAACAAAAAGGGCATGCACCATCAAACATGATACAAGCAAGTGCACAAATCATATCGCATATGAAATGTGCACACCCGAGTGAGAAAATCCATTTAAAGTGAACCGATACTAGTTAATGCAAAGTAATATATCAAATATATAATTATACATTAAATTATTAAATCAACACTTGATTTAACGATCCGGTCATGTCGCACATAACCGACTGGTATCATCAGTAACAACTTATCGAATCAACACTTGATCCGATAACCCGGCTATATCGCATATAACCGATCAATGTTACATCGCGAGAATCGAATACAATATCACATACCGTATTATTCTCGGTCCCGCACATATCTCATATGCGCTCCTATTTCGTTTCGCTTGAGCCAGGAAACCTCTGTGTAGGACTCTAAAGACTCGTCAATACGCCGGCAGCAGATGATGATCATATCAAACATCCACAAGCCGCAAGCGGTCTGCTAAACGTAACGGCCACCCGGGTATTGAGCGATCTGAAGATCGACGAGCAAGCCCGCTCACACTCCAGTGAATCCAACCAGTAACACTACCGTACAGTCCGGTCTGATCGTCTGATCTGTCGCATATCTCGCCTAGGGGTGGTAAACGTCAGACCCCAATAGCTCGATAAGTCGTGTCGATATGAGGTCTATAACAATTCGAGAAACTACTGGTAACACTTACCAGTAAATCTCAGCAACCCTGGCCAGGGATTTCCTGTTATAGCCAATCGAACACAGCGCAACATCAACCCCCTATACCGGGAGAGACGAATCCCCTCCTATCGCTCATTGCCTCCATGTGACTCGGGACTGTACCCAAAAACCACCGTTTTGCACGCCCTCTTGGACGTGGTAAGATGGAAATCAAAGCACAGTGGGAACCACACAAGACTCTATGACGATCTCGGGTCAACAGACTACTCTGTACCAGTGTCACCAGAGAACTGCCATCTGACGTGAGGTATAATACCATCTGGGAGTTCTCGGCGAGTCCGTCCAGTGTACCCAGTCTCTACTGAGCACCCGTATATCATCTCTGATGTCAAACACCGATGGATATGGGATCATCCATCGCCCATCTGTATGGGTCGAGAAGGTATACGCTAGTCTACTCTGGTATATCGATGCCCCGTCTCGATACACCCACGACTAGGGACTTTGAAGGATGTACTTATGGACTACCATGTCCCCACTAGTATGATCCACATCATAGTCCAAGTAGTCAAGTACAAATCCTAAGGGCTTTACCAACATGTAACAGAGAGACGATCAGTATACACGTTAAGGTAAAGTTCAACCAGATAGCACACTATCATGTCGAGCAAGAAAGTCCTCCCTATATACGTCCCAGCATCCACTACAATATACATCCTATGTACAGTAATGGACTCTAGGACATACATATAACTAACACATTTCATGCAAGGAGGAGGTGTGAGATAAGTGTGTGCATGCAAGCATGAGGTGTGCTAGCCTTATCTTCATAATTTGTTTAAATTTGAAACTAAATTCTGAACTAAAATGATTTTCCATCCCATTTTCATTTACACCCTTAACAATTTTCCATTTGCACAATAATCCTAAACTTTACCTTAAAACCCCCCACAACTTAGTTTATTATAAAACACACACTTTATTAAAATGAAGTTAAAATAATCACTAAAACCCTTATAACTTAGTTATATTGCATACTAAAATTTTTATTTAAATTGTTTTACATAGAACATATGAAAATTGACTTATTTGTTTTTAACAACTTTGTGATTTATCATATTATTCATAAATTAATTAATTTTATTTATTTTTAAATTTTCAAAATGCTATATACTAGGACGTCCGTTTTTTATTTCGAGCCTATATAAAACACGGATTCCACGGTCGCGATGAATAGCCAAACCTACATCCCTAGACTCCTGCGAGAGCGGCAAGCAACACTGCCAATTCTAGGGTTAAGAGACCCGATCTCAACTCCTCGAGATGGCCTTCCACTGGACCCTAGAACCTGTTTACTTATGCTCCCCTCCTTGGGTCTATCCTAATGCGGAAAAGTAAATAATATACAATGGTGCCATCATCCTCAACCCGTAAGTGCCCCAATAAAAGAATATTATATACAAATGAATTTTACATGAATGAAAATTAAAACCCTCATCTCACATAAAACCCCGGGCTATTCAGAACACGACGATCCAATATAACATATCACAGCAACACATAATATCTTATATCATCAACGTAAGCAAGTATGCGTATCCCGATTGTCGTTGATGTATAGCAACGAAGCCGGAGATACACCACATACTAGGCTTACGGTCACAGAAAAGAAAGTGTAAAACTACAACATTTGGAATCCACAAATACTTTAGACATCTTAAATCCGAAATATCACATACTTCGCATTTCATGCCTAAATATATGAATTCCACTTATTGTATCACATTCCAGATAAATAGACAATGTTAAACTTTCCGATCGAATAAACAACATACATCAGTTTTCATGGATTTACGCATTGAAATATGGATTTCATGTGATTTATGGATTTGAGAACCGTGGGGGTGTTTCAAGAAATTATGTATTGTTTGGAAACCCGGTTTCTCTTGATATGGTATTTCAGTCCGTCCACCATGAGATTTCTCGGTACTGAGACTTGTGTTAGATACCCGATTCAAGGATCGGATAGGCACCGTCTGCGGGTACATGGTGAACCCGGTATGGTTCCTCGGGGCAAGAGATGATTTTCGTGGTACAGACGATGAGCCTGGCAGGCGGGCTAGTACCTACCGGTGATAGTATTTGGATTCGGCGGTTATCGTGGGGATACCGACCGGAGTTATGTACGGACATGACATCAGGGCCAGCCGTAGTGACGGTGCCTGACAGATGAGTATTTACGTGTCGATGCTGGACACGGTTTTCATGATGTTTTGAGTGTCGGTGTTAGACACTCAGGTTCAATGATTTGATGTGTCGTTGATAGATACACGAGGTAGATATCCTCATATATATATATATATATATATATATATATATATATATATATATATATATATATATATACAGACACAGGTATATGTTTTCATAATGTTTTCGGGTGTCGATGTTGGACACTCAGGTTCCATGAGACTTACAGGATATGAGGGCCGATTTGAGAATGCGGTGCCTTTAGTTTTGGGATTTAGATTGTCTTGATGGACACTGGTCCTGCCACGATGAGGATTCTATGAGGATGACATATTTTATCCCATACTCAGCATTTATTTGATATGCATTGCTTCATGTATTAGTAGTACCTGATAGAGTACCTTTCATGACTGTTGCATATACATATTGCCATTTATTGCTATCAGCTTGCATGTGATAGATTATCGTAGTACGTGCATACCTGAGATTACCTGCTTATGTTATTTATAATTCACGAGTTGGCAACTCACCCCCATTGTGCCACAGTGTTTTGCAGGGTTTACCCTCAGAGTAGTCGCGGCAGGGCTTCATATTATCTCTACTTTTGCGGATACCGCTACAGTTGGCTGTGAGGCCTTTTGCTATAGGTGGGTTTCACGGTTATCCATTTATGTACCTTGTATATCTTTTGTTGGATCTAGTACTCTCCATCTACCACCTGTAAGTCTACGCTAGCGCCCCGGCCGTCTACAGACGCCAAATGCGGAACAAAAACTTTTTATCTGGCGCTATCGTATACTTTCACCCGGATCTGCCATTATTGCTAAACTAACAAACTGTAAAGAGTGTAGAAAGGTTATACCAAACGATCCGAGTCCTTCGTTCTTTAACCATCATCCCACGCTCCGTTGCGGCTGCTTTGATCTCGTCGATCTCCGATCTGCTCGTCCAGGTGGCACCACGTCGACGATTCTTTAAACGGGCTCCCGCCTCTGACTCGAGGCAACTCGGTCGTCAAGTTTGCTAAAAGAGACGACCAAGAATGATGTAGAGAATGAGTAGATGACTTTGTCTCGCTTCGTCCAAAACGACGGACGAACGGTTAATGAAGTTGCCGTGGGAATCGGGTGATGGAATGAAATGAGCTGTGAAATTCCATACACCCCAAAATCTATCATATCTTTTGTAACCAAATGAAAACCTCAAGTGAGTGAGAGAGAGAGGAGGGGCCGGCCATTTATAGGTGGAGGGAGGTGAGTGTAGGAGAGGGGAGAGTAACCTTAAGAATAAATATCATGTGTGAACACAAGAAAATATCTCAAGTGTGAACATAGAATGTAAACACACCAAAAGCAACCAATATGGAACAAGTGAGTCATAAGTATTGTCACCACTTTCTAGAAACTTCTAGAACCTTCTAGAAGCATGACTCACCCTCATCCAAGAAAAGATAAATCCGTCTTTAACCGAATGTTAAAAGACGGCTGATAGAAAACTGGAAACTGGCAACTTCCAAAAGTGATCCTGAAACGACTTTCAGGATAACCCCGTAACTGTATAAATATACCTGCATTTGTATTACGACCGAATACAAATGCAACTGAGACAAAGATATTATATCTACTCAATATAATACTCGGATCCGGCTTAAACCAAAACCGACCAGAATCATCTGCCCGAAGAATAACACGTGTGTAAACGCACGTGCATTTTCCGAACCCTGCCATAAAACCATACGGCCTCTACAACGTTTCGCCCGAACTTGGGAAACTATCGGTGGGGGACTCTAATGACTCGTCAGTACCCTGGCAGTGGGTTTAACCACAAACTGTCAGCGGCACTAGCTATGCGTAACGGCTGCCCATGGACTGACCTCAAGGGAGGCCGATGAGCGAACTCATCCGGAAACCCTACTGAGCCTAACAGTGACAATGTATATACAGTCCGGTCCGTTCGTCTATGAGTATCGCATATCTGCCTAGGGGGCTAGTAACGTCAGACCCCCAAAAGCAGTATAAGTCGTGTCGGAGTGTAGCCCAATAACACCCTGATATACTACTGGAGTACCTACCAGTAAATCTCCTGCCATGGCCATGGACTATGTGTAATGGCTCTCCTAGACACAGCACGACCTCATCCCCAATACCGGGAGAGATGAATCCCCTGCCGATCCGCTCACGTGCCTCCATATGGCTCGGGACTGTACCCAAAACCTACCTGTTTGCACGACTCCTTTGAGCCGTGGTAGGGTAGAAATCAAAGAACAGTGGGAACTCACACGAGACAAATGACGACCTCAGGTCGATGAACTAACCTGTACACATGTCACCAGGGAACTGCTATCTGACGATAGATATAGTACTAACTAGCAGATTCCTGGCGAGTCCTGTCCGGTGTACTCATAACCCAATGAGCACCTGTATACATCTTAGGTGATCCAACTGACACCAGTGGCTTGTGAGACCGGCCACCGCCCCTCGTCGGGGTCTCGACTGTACATACTAGTCTACTCCGGAGTATCGATGCCCTGTCTCGAAACTCCCACGACTAGGGACCACAATTAAGGATATGCGTATAAACTACCCAACTCTCACGTATATGATCGCCATCATACAGTTGGTAGTAAAGCAAGATCCTAAGGGCTCTATCAAAGTGTAACATGTAATCAGTCACCTGAACATGTACACGACTGATAAAGGCAAACCATATAGCATACTATCATCTCGAGTAAGACTGTCCTACCGGTATAGGTCATCCGCCATCATTGCAATCACGTACCTGCGATCCAATAATTGACTATGAGGGCACTATCTCCAATAATCTCCCACTTGCACTCAAGGCTAATTATTGCAATGTCGACTACTCACAGCCCATGTGAAACCGAACATCCAACTCCTCTACTAATCAGTTTCACAAAGCCCGTTTGTAAAACTATTGTGTTCGAGAAATAGCCTCAGTGAGTGGATCCGCCTAGATGTTTCTTTCTATATCTCTCTTAATCTCAAGTTCGCGGAGAAAGCCATCTCCCGAATTGAGTAATACCTGTCCTAGAATATGTCTGGATATCTGATGGGACATAGTTCATAAATGAACTCCAAATCCAAACTTCTTAGACTGTATCGATCACTGAACCTAATCAGTATCCGGCACCATGCCTCCCACAGTATCCTCTTGGACCACCTGTCCATAATAATGTCCCTCTTCGTCAGAGGGAAAACTATAACTCTGACAATCACTCTGTCATCCATGTCACCTTTGAAGCCTGGAATGATGATCGTCTCCCGAAGGAGGCTGCCGTCATCAAATCCGTAGAACATGTACTTATGTTCTAAAACTGCTTCCTTATGTTTCTCCAGGATTGGATTAATACAAACTCATTGCATATAGTGCAAAAACAACATCTGGTGTGGTACTTGACATCTCATGATTGACTCAATTGCCTAAGCAAGTGATCTGCCAATCATGCACTTCCCTCTCCCCTTTAGTCTATACACACCTTTAGAGAGGGTGACTCCATCACCTGCAGGTACACCACCATGCTAGGAGTCAACTATTCTAAAAAACATTAGAATATCTGTCAAAGTACCCACATTGGGAAACTACCCAAATCTAGATCTAAAACCATAGATCCAGAAACCAGAATGTCAAATATTATATCCATATCCTGTCTGGAGAAACAACTGTGTGACGACCACAGTACAACCGATCGTAGTATAGGAATTTTACTTCCTACTCTGTGTATGTCATCCAGATACCATGACATCACATCCTACTACCTTCTTAACAGATCCATCCCCTATTTTGATGAAGTCAAACCCATGACTGTCACATCAAAATTAGATGATCTATCTCCGCTATAACTGCTCTAATCTATAAATAGACATAAGCTACTTGCCCACTATGCTTCCGCTGCTCCCACTGACTACGACAACCCTCCTACCGGGTCTCATAGCCTGGAACAACAGTAGTGTCAAGTCTGGGTAGATAAGAACATCCCTGTCACCGTCCTTGAGGCTACCGAAGTACCTCTCGGGTGTCTGAGGTTACCCACCATATCTGCGGAGTGGCTATTGGAATGTCAAACCTGATTGAATATATAGGTCCTATTAAATTTTCTGTAATCGTTCGCGGTTCTGGAATCACTTCCAGTTCTACCATACTCCCACTACTGTTTTCTGAAAAAGATCCATTTTACTAAAACTGTGGCGAGTCAAGAACAATATCACTATTGATCTTCCAAATGGTAGAATATCAACCCTTTTCTTAGCCAAGGTCAACCCACAAACAGCCATTACAGAAACGTGCCCTGAGTTATCCAGAGTCTGGTTTTAAGCATAAGCTGGACAACTCCCCGTACCTTAACATCTTTTAAGGTACGAACCATTCTATATCCAATATAGAAACTTTGGCACTAATTTAATTGGAACCAGATTCAAATCATGCAGCTGTCTCCAGTGCATATCAACTTAATGAAAAGAGGCTAATCAGCATTACTCAACTTAGGAATCCATCCAATTATGAGTAACCTGAAAGAGAAACAAGTTTCTCAAAACCATTACTATCATCTGAATACCAATCACAAGAATCTACATCTTCGATCTCTTTGAAGAATCCCGATACTTATGACACCTGGTTCTCTACTTTATTCTTATACCCACAACTTCTCAAAACTTAGACCTTGTATTTTTACAAAACACTCGTCTAAATACTAGAGAAGTTATAAGTAAACAGAACATAGTACGAGGACCTACCCCTTTGTCCTGATGGACACTTGGACAACATACAATACTCTGTATAAGTCCGCTGAGTTAAACAACTCAAAACCTGTGCGTCGTAGGTTGAAAACTGTACCCTGGCGATTTCCTCAAATATCACCAATTACAACGAATTCCGATATAATGAGGATAATCACCTAATTCCCAATAACTTACTCTTACTCATCATCTGTAAAACCATACAGATATGAGAACGAAACCTGGTAAATACATACCCTTGGAGTAAGTATCTAATCGGGAAAACAGTTTTCTTTTAACAATGCACTGAAACATGAAAATGTTTCGTAGGGGTATCCTGGTATTCATAGCAATGCCTCTTCCATAATCCAATTCATGACTTCAACCGTATATTTTATTGCCATCTCTCCAAATCCCTTTATTTGTCTTTAGTCGTTACCTTCTGTACACCATCGTTAGGCTAAATGGTTTTCTTCCTTCCCTACCGTTCGGCACCAGCATATGGTTTGGAAGAAGACTATCCAGTAAGCGTAATAGGTGTACCCTCCTAAACCAAGGAGTACTCGCATCTCGAGAGAAGGTGATGATAAAAGACAACTGAATAATACCTTATTCTTTTTAAAGATGAAATAGGAGTGGCGACGAAGTACGCGGTTTTGGTCGTGAATGATAACAGTCGCATTTTACTTTGCCCTCTTTCTAATCCCTTTATTTTGTCTTTACATATTACCTTCTGCACACCCTACTTAGGCTAAATGGTTTTTCTTCATTCCCTACCTTTCGGCACCTGCCTATGGTTTGGAATAAGACTATCCAATAAGCGTAATAGGTGTACTCTCCTAAGCCAAGGAGCTCTCGCAACCTGAGAGAAGGTGATAATAAAAGACAACTGAATAAACCAATTCTATTTCTCCTGAACCTGGATCCATCCTCGAAGAAGTCCCTTCGAGTTCGTATATAACCATACGATGGATCTATCCAATGGAAGTGGATGTCCGTAGTAATACGGGTGTTCTGAGAAATTCAAAGGGTTGAAGAAGGAGTGGCAATGACTTATGCAACATAGACAATCCAAAATCCAGTATTTCAAGAAGGTTCGGTCAACTTGGTCACTGAGTCATAGTCTAGGGTCGGTCAAAGGTAGCTGCCAAAGATAGAGAGAAAAGAAACACTCTGCATGCACTCTAACCTAGATCAGAATGGTTATCAATTTATCTAATCCGGAAACCTCCTACCGTCCTGTCAAATTCTCCTCCAAACCAGAAAGAAGAATCAATCGGGATCACCCGAAGAGTAAATCAACTCGTCAGTGGGAATTGGGATCCAACTCTCATCGCATGATAACGTGATGGAATGCATCCACGTTACTCATACTCCAGAAGGTATGCGCATACTTGGCAAGTTTCAGTTTCTTTAGAAACTCCCGATATGATTTTTTCCCCATGCTCTTATAACCTTGGCGTTAGGTCAAAATGTCATAAGTCACATGCCAACTTCTACCCATCACTATCTTGTTAATTTGAACCCACCCGCACATGCCCTTGGCGTTAGGTCAAAATAGCAGAACGGCTGTCCCAAACCAACTCATCTATCTATACAACAATTGAATACCCAGCAGCTACCAAACACTATGCCTTGGCGTTAGGTCAAAATACATAGCTTGAATACTACTGAATACCCAAAAGAAGTGACGGAGGGCTACGGCTGGTTTTTGGCGAAAAACCTTTAACGTAGTGAACTTGATATCGCTGAAGGAACCTGATAGCTTTTTAAAATATAGTGGCGAAAACCTGAGCTAAAGAGGTCACTCCCGGTGAAGGGATCTCGGCTCTTTCCTCGTAGAATGAGGTGCAGGATATTCCACTGAATACCGCGATGCAAAGCAACTTGTAATCGACTATAGTGAAGTTATTACCCTGACGCAAACTTCTGCCCAAGGGGTCAGTCCCGGTGAAGGGATATCGGCCCTTGCCCCGTCGAATGAGGTGCAGGATATTCCACTGAATACCGCTATGCATAACAAAAGGGAACGTCTTTGCAATAACACTTTTTAAATTTGTTCCAACAACTGAAAACAGGTTTGTTTTACTTTGCATTGATCAGAATCAACGCAGTCCCATCAATCAATCACACCATAAAAGAACGAAAATAAAATGTACGTATATGCCATCCGCATTCGTCACTGGGTCCCGTCATCACCCGTTAGGTTACTTAACTAACGACAGAGCGGGGACTGGACTAGCGCGGGTGTAAAACATATACAACATCTAATAGTATATAAACCAATATACAATAATCGCTCCAGGCGTGATAATATGCAATATTACAGAAAAGTAATAAGCATCACAGAACAATACAGATAATCTGGGATCCCCGGGTTTCATAGAGCCGCTGCTGAAACCCGACGTTCCCCTGTCGTGTGGATAGCCTGTGCAATGAAACCTAGACCCCTACGGGTGTGGCAAGTTACCCGCCAAAACCTGAAGCGAGGCAGCCCCCTACAACAAAGTGAATGGACCACCTAGCACTTCACGGAATCCGGTAATCTTGGGCACCCCTCCTTGGGTCAACCTGTACCCCCTACGAGTGCGGCGAATAGTCTGCCAATTCTAGAGTGAGGCCCCTCTGCCTCTCAATGCCATGAGATGCGCACCCGTTGCCCCCCAGAACCCGGCTATCCGTACACTCCGTCGCAGGGTAAAACCTAGTACAGTAATGAAAAATAGTACAACAGGTACATCGACCACAACCTGGTCGTGCCCTAAAAGAATATTATACAACAGGCAGTGACGGCAGTCCACATGTTGGACGCTCGCCCCGCAATATCAAATGTACAAATAAACTCAAACTGCACTACCATTGAACACTGCTATCCACCACGACAAATCCGCAATATCACAGCACAACACAGAACATCAACGCGAATGTCACGTTCGCAAACCCGTCTAAAAGAGCTATAGCAATCAGACCCGGTTTACCGATCAAATGACATTCCCGGTCGGAGATATAATGTAAGCACTGTAAACTAACATGTTTAAATTTCGATCGACTAAATATCAGAAAGTGGTCCCCACGAACAACTGGTGAACAGTAACAAAATCTGGGCCCAAAAGATATATACCAAAAACCACAAATTCCAGAGAAGAACCTACTGAGCAAATTTGGGGGCATGATGACACAGAATGGCCGCGGATCCGCGGCCAAACCATGGGTTTGGCCGCGTTTCCGCGGCAGTCTTATCGAATCATGATCCCAAATTTGGACGGTGTTCTAATAAAACCCTGCACAGTTTTCTGAGATATGTAGAATAATTTTAGGACATCATTTAAAATCTACAGAAACTGTGTATTTGAAATTTGCAGTTTTTGATTTCCGGTTCGATCGATGTTTTAAACGTGTTAGCATAAGTTAGTATAGCAAAATGGTGAGGCTCTGATACCACAGTAAGTCTACGCTAGCGCCCCGGCCGTCTACAGACGCCAAATGCGGAACAAAAACTTTTTATCTGGCGCTATCGTATACTTTCACCCGGATCTGCCATTATTGCTAAACTAACAAACTGTAAAGAGTGTAGAAAGGTTATACCGAACGATCCGAGTCCTTCGTTCTTTAACCATCATCCTACGCTCCGTTGCGGCTTCTTTGATCTCGTCGATTTCCGATCTGCTCGTCCAGGTGGCACCACGTCGACGATTCTTTAAACGGGCTCCCGCCTCTGACTTGAGGCAACTCGGTCGTCAAGTTTGCTAAAAGAGACGACCAAGAATGATGTAGAGAATGATTAGATGACTTTGTCTCGCTTCGTCCAAAACGATGGACGAACGGTTAATGAAGTTGCCGTGGGAATCGGGTGATGGAATGAAATGAGCTGTGAAATTCCATACACCCCAAAATCTATCATATCTTTTGTAACCAAATGAAAACCTCAAGCGAGTGAGAGTGAGAGGAGGGGCCGGCCATTTATAGGTGGAGGGAGGTGAGTGTAGGAGAGGGGAGAGTAACCTTAAGAATAAATATCATGTGTGAACACAAGAAAATATCTCATGTGTGAACATAGAATGTGAACACACCAAAAGCAACCAATAAGGAACAAGTGAGTCATAAGCATTGTCACCACTTTCTAGAAACTTCTAGAACCTTCTAGAAGCATGACTCACCCTCATCCAAGAAAAGATAAATCCGTCTTTAACCGAATGTTAAAAGACGGCTGATAGAAAACTGGAAACTGGCAACTTCCAAAAGTGATCCTGAAACGACTTTCAGGATAACCCCGTAACTGTATAAATATACCCGCATTTGTATTACGACCGAATACAAATGCAACTGAGACAAAGATATTATATCTACTCAATATAATACTCGGATCCGGCTTAAACCAAAACCGACCAGTATCATCTGCCCAAAGAATAACACGTGCGTAAACGCACGTGCATTTTCCGAACCCTGCCATAATACCATACGGCCTCTACAACGTTTCGCCCGAACTTGGGAAACTGTCGGTGGGGGACTCTAATGACTCGTCAGTACCCTGACAGTGGGTTTAACCACAAACCGTCAGCGGCACTAGCTATGCGTAACGGCTGCCCATGCACTGACCTCAAGGGAGGCCGATGAGCGAACTCATCCGGAAACCCTACTGAGCCTAACAGTGACAATGTATATACAGTCCGGTCCGTTCGTCTATGAGTATCGCATATCTGCCTAGGGGGCTAGTAACGTCAGACCCCTAAAAGCAGTATAAGTCGTGTCGGAGTGTAGCCCAATAACACCCTGAGATACTACTGGAGTACCTACCAGTAAATCTCCTGCCATGGCCATGGACTATGTGTAATGGCTCTCCTAGACACAGCACGACCTCACCCCCAATACCGGGAGAGACGAATCCCCTGCCGATCCGCTCACGTGCCTCCATATGGCTCGGGACTGTACCCAAAACCTACCTGTTTGCACGACTCCTTTGAGCCGTGGTAGGGTAGAAATCAAAGCACAGTGGGAACTCACACGAGACAAATGACGACCTCAGGTCGATGAACTAACCTGTACACATGTCACCAGGGAACTGCTATCTGACGATAGATATAGTACTAACTAGCAGATTCCCGGTGAGTCCTGTCCGGTGTACTCATAACCCAATGAGCACCTGTATACATCTTAGGTGATCCAACTGACATCAGTGGCTTGTAAGATCGTCCACCGCCCCTCGTCGGGGTCTCGACTGTACACACTAGTATACTCCGGAGTATCGATGCCCTGTCTCGAAACTCCCACGACTAGGGACCACAATTAAGGATATGCGTATAAGCTACCCAACTCTCACGTATATGATCGCCATCATACAGTTGGTAGTAAAGCAAGATCCTAAGGGCTCTATCAAAGTGTAACATGTAATCAGTCACCTGAACATGTACACGACTGATAAAGGCAAACCAGATAGCATACTATCATCTCGAGTAAGACTGTCCTACCGGTATAGGTCCTCCGCCATCATTGCAATCACGTACCTGCGATCCAATAATTGACTATGAGGGCACTATCTCCAACACCACCTTCATGTATTTGACTTAGAGACGAGTTGTGAGGATCGATGTTGCATTATTTTGTGACTCTGGATGTCTTTTATGCTGTTATCACTTTATATCGTCCATTTCTTCGCTACGGCGTCGTATATCTATTGTGGTGGTTGTTTCCGCCTTTGTGCGTCGATTTGCTCTCGTTTGGGGATGCTTTACTTATATTCTATGTTGTACCCATTTTCGGGGCTAGTTTTTACAAAGGAGGTGCTGCCGAAAATTTTAAGAAAGTAAATTTGGACATTAAAGAATTTTTACCTGAAATTCCCAAAAGTTTTTAACAACGATCTTATCACTTACTACTTTTGATGGTTTACCTTTGCTGGGTTTTCGGCTTACTTAGATTGCGTTACGCTTGTGGACGTTATGTGGTTTAAGGGCCGTCACGTGCCAAATTTCGGGTCGTGACAAAGTTGGTATCAGAGCGCTAGGTTTTACCTTTTGGAGCGTAGGTTGACCTTGGAATGATGGAGTAGGTACTTAAGCAGAGTGACGTAGCGTGTGTATGTCCGCAGCATACTTACGACATGGTACTCCGCCTAAAGTAACCTAAGTATTAATTGCTTGAAATTACTTTCATGATTATATATATCCTTCTGATTCGATTTCGGTGTTCATATCGGATCCTGTTTCTATTTCTAGCCATTATGCCGCCGAAGACTACGAGGGCACAGAGAGAGACGGCGAGAGCCGAGGTCAGAGTTGACTCGTTTGGAACGAGGAGTGACTAGGACGGTACGCTCGTTGTTCAGGAGCAGTTTGATCCGCCTTCGATAGATCGTATCGCTAAGCTTGAAGCAGATATGCAGGACTTGCGCCAGATGATAAGATCGTTGGTTGAGACCAGTCGAGCGCAGCGACAGGAGGATGCCACCCCTGTTACCCAGTTATTCCTTGCTATCAGCACACAGCATTGTGTCACGTATACAGCAGCAATAACATATGTTACCTTATCACCTTCACCTCAGGGAGAGTCGTCTTTTGCGCCTATTGTGGATCCGCGTCAGACTTTTGTTCAGAGAGGTCGTTGTCGCGGAGTGTTTGTTCTGAGAGTACAGGATGGAAGAGGAGGAGGACAGCCAGTTGCATGTAGAGGGCAGGCACGAGTGTTTTCTTCTACTCATCGGGACGCGCGGGCGTCCAATGCAGAGTTTTCAGGTAATCTTTTCGCCTGATCTTCTGATGCGCATGTTTTGTTTAATTCGGGATCTATGCACTCGTTTGTTCTACACACTTCGTGCCATGGTTGGGTGGAGAGTCAGGTATGCTAGATCAACCGTTTGTTGTGTTTACTCCTGTTAGCGATTCTTTTGTTACGCGACACGTGTTTCGGTCATGTGCCAATCGGATAGGAGATAGAGATTCGTCCGTCTATGTGATCCTTCTTGAGATGTTGGATTTGACGTTCTCCTGGGCACAGACTGGTTAGCTACGTGCTATGCGTCTGTGGACTGCCGCGAGAAAACGGTCAGGTTTTGTTTTCTCGGCGAGTCAGTTCTTGTTGTGGAGGGGGACCGTGGTGCCGCCCCTCACAGCTTGATTTCAGCCTTTTACGCTAGTCGGCTTTTGAGGAGAAGATGTCGAGGATTCTTGGCTTTAATTCATGATACCGGAGACACAGTGGATTCGTTGGACCGGGTTCCAATTGTGCGAGAGTTTCGGACGTTGTTCAAGATGAGTCGGCGGAGCTTAAGGAGCTTATGGATCAGCAGCAGAGTTGCTTGATGGGGGACTTGTATGTCTAAGTGTTTTGCTTTGGGGAGCTTATGTTCTGTTCGTCAAGGAGAAGGACGGCAGTTTGAGGTTGTGTATTGATTGATCGTCAATTATACCGAGTTACTGTGCGGATAGGTATCCTTTACCTCGCCTTGACGATTTGTTTGATCAGCTCCAGGATGCGGGACATTTTTCTAAGTTTGATTTGGGATCAAGTCATCATCAGTTGCGGGTTCGGAATGAGGACATTCCGACGACTGATTTTTGTGCGCGCTATGGGCTTTATGAGTTTTTGGTGGTGTCCTTGGACTCACCAATGTAAGTCCACGTTGCGACCCCCGGTTCTTACGGGGAGGCGGAAACGGTATAAAAATCAAATTATTAGCGCAAGGGGCAACATGGACTAAGCAAAGTCGGGATCTTTGACTAAACTAAAACTAGCATACTTAGCTAAAGAGAGTTAGCTACTCGGATGGAGATGGTTATACCTAAACTTGAACTCCTTCGTCTCCGAGCTCCGATGGTGGTCCGATGGCTCCTTCTCGTCGTCTCCGTACGCCGAAGATAGATCCACCTGAAAGCTCCAACCTTTAGCTCCTTCTTCGTTCTTTGAAGAAACTAGTTCACTTGGTTTGCTAAACCTAGTGAACTAGAATGAGTAGAGAAGATTTAGAATGGGATTTTATCTATGGTTCTTGATTCTCAACTCATGAGACAAGAGAACCATAGATCAAGAGAGGGAGCAAGAGGTTGAGGGTGAGAGCAAGAGGAGAGCTCAAGAACAAGAGAGAGAGTGAGCAAGAAAGAATGAGGCTCTCTTTTGTCTCTCACCCTCTCATAATCCAATGTAATCATAACTCATCATATCAATAAAAGTCTTATGTGATGGTTGAAGCAACAATAACCTTATCATGTCATGCACTCATTTTACTCAAATGAACAAGCAAGTAAAAGTCTTTGGCATGAAATGATAACCATGGTTATCATGATGGTCAACTAGTCAAGCCTAGTCAACCGGTCAACAAAGTCAACAAGTCAACAAAAGTCAACAAGTCAACAAAGTCAACAAAAGTCAACAACCAAGTCACCATAATACTTAATTAATATAATAGTTAATCGCATATCATATTCTCATTAGGGTTGAGCAAAAAGTCAACGGTCAACTGTCAACAACCCTAATGAGAATCCGCTGTCTGTGCCTCCCTGTCAACTGTGCATACACACCCGCATCCGCGTTCCGAGGAACACGAATGCAAACTGGATAAATCCAATCCCATAAGATACACTAGGATCTGGCTTAAACCAAAGCCCGCTAGTGTAAACTGTCCGGACACTGTACGTGCACAAGTGCACGGATGTGACCGAACCCTGTCGCAAAACCATGCGACCTGTCGCAATACCATGCGACCTCTACTCTTTTGCCTAAAGGCGAAAAGCTTTCTGTGTGGGACTCTAAAGACTCGACAATACGCTGGCAGTGGGTTTAACCACAGACCGCAAGCGGCACTAGCTGTGCGTAACGGTCCCCAGGTAATGCCGACAAGAAGACCGACGAGGCGAAACCCATCTGAACTCCGACTGAGCCTGAGTGTGACATTCTCCGTACAGTCCGGTCTGTTCGTCTGATACATCGCATGGCGGGCCTAGGGGGCGGTAAACGTCAGTCCCCCAATAGCGGTACAAGTCGTGCCGGAGCGAAGCCCAAAACACCCTGAGATAACACTGGAAACCTACCAGTATATCTCGTTTGCCCTGGCCAGGGACTACTCGTGTAATGGCTCTCCTAGACACAGCGCGATGTCAACCCCCAATACCGGGAGAGACGAATCCTGTCTAACCGTCACTGCCTCCAAGTGCTTCGGGACTGCACCCAACCACTACCTGTTTGCACGACTCCTTTGAGCCGTGGTAGGGTAGTGATCAGAGTACAGTGGGAACACACTCGAGGCGGAGTGACAGTGTCAAGTCAGCGGACTAAGCTGTACTCATGTCACCTGGGAACTGATAACTGACGATAAGTATAATACCAACTAGTCAGTTCCCGACGAGTCCTGTCCAGTGTACCCGTAACCTAACGAGCACCCGCATACTATCTCAAGTACGACGTACTGACGGCTGTGGGACAGACCGTCTCCCACACTGGGATGAGAAGCGCATGCGCTGGTCTACTCCGGAGTATCGATGCCCTGTCTCGATAGTCCTGCGACCAGGGACCTGCATAAGGATGTGCTTATAGATTACCCAGCGCCACTAGTGTGACGGCCATCACATCGCTGGTAATCAAGCAAAGATCCTAAGGGCTCTACTAATGTGTATAGGCGATATACAAAAATAAACACATGTACACATTGAAGTAGAAACAAACCAAGTAGCATACTACTATTTTGAGCAAGATTGTATATACAAGGTGAATATCCCAAGCATCCATTAAGTAATATACAAACTAGTATGATACAGTAATGTCCTCTAGGGCATATACACTAACAATCTCCCACTTGCACTAAGGCCATGTACTGGCGTATCGAAGACCTATCATCTCGATCAGCCGCTCGAACTGAGTCTGGGGCAGGGCCTTGGTGAATGGATCTGCAATGTTATCTTCTGAAGCGACTCTCCGAACCTCGATCTCCTGGCGATCTACGATCTCCCTGATCAGGTGATACCGTCTCAAGATGTGCCTGGATTTCTGATGGGACCTTGGTTCCTTCGCTAAAGCTATAGCCCCGTTGTTGTCACAATACAGAGGTATTGGATCAACAATGGACGGAACCACCAGAAGTTCTTTCAAGAACTTCCTCATCCAGACAGCTTCTTTTGCGGCATCAGATGCATCGATGTATTCCGCTTCCATCGTCGAGTCTGCAACGGTTTCTTGTTTGGAACTCTTCCAACACACCGCCCCTCCATTGAGGGTAAAGACAAAACCCGACATGGACTTGGAATCATCCTTGTCACTCTGGAAGCTGGAGTCAGCAAAGGCTTCGATCTTGAGGTCTTTTCCGCCATACACCAAGAACATCTCCTTAGTCCTTCTCAGGTACTTGAGAATGTTCTTTACCGCTATCCAGTGTTTCTTCCCAGGGTTTGACTGATACAGGCTTACCACACTCAGTGCATAAGCTACATCCGGTCTGGTACACAACATCGCATACATTATAGAGCCTACCGCAGAAGCGTAGGGTATAATAGACATGCGATCCCTCTCCAAATCAGTCTTGGGAGACATCTCTTTAGAGAGGGTGATCCCGTGACAAGCCGGTAGGTTACCGCGCTTGGAATCTTCCATACTGAATCTCTTCAGTATGGTGTCGATGTACCTGGACTGTGAAAGTCCTAATATCCTCTTGGATCTGTCACGGTAGATCCGGATACCCAGAATGTATGAGGCATCACCCAGGTCTTTCATGGAGAACCTGTGTGACAAGAACCCCTTGACAGATTGTAGCATAGGAATGTCATTTCCTATTAAGAGAATGTCATCCACGTATAAAACGAGGAATACTACAGTTCTCGCTACAAATCTACTATAGATGCATGGTTCATCTGGATTTTTGATAAAGCCAAATTCTTTGACCGTCTCATCAAAGCAGATGTTCCAACTCCGCGATGCCTGCTTTAGTCCATAGATGGACTTAAGCAACTTGCACACCTTTCCGCTGCTCCCACTCTGAATGAAACCCTCTGGTTGGTCCATATAGACACACTCCTCTAAATTTCCATTTAGAAAAGTGGTCTTTACGTCCATTTGCCAGATCTCATAATCGTGGAAGGCAGCAATGGCAAGAAGGATCCGAATGGATTTCAGCATGGCTACTGGAGAAAAAGTTTCGTCATAGTCCAAGCCAGGTCTTTGACGGGAACCCTTTGCTACCAGCCTAGCTTTATAGGTCTCAACCTGTCCATCTACACCAATCTTCCTTTTGAAGATCCACTTGCATCCTACGGGTTTTACCCCGTCTGGAGCAATGTCCAACGTCCATACCTTGTTGGTGTACATGGACTCCATTTCGGTCCGCATTGCATCCAGCCATTTCACTGAGTCAACGCTCTGAACGGCTTGCTGGAAGCTAGTAGGCTCATCATAATCTATGATGCAATCCTCTCTATCCCCGTCTATGAGAAAACCGCAGTATCTCTCGGGCGGATGAGACTGCCTACTACTCCTGCGGAGCGGCATAGGAATGTCCTGTTCTGTTGAACCCTCTGGTTCCACTAACCTTTCAGTAATAGTCTGTGGTTCTGGAATTTCTTCCAGTTCCACTGCGCTCCCACTATTTTCCTTTTCCAAGAACTGGTGTTCTAGGAAGTGGGCATTACGAGAAACAATGACTTTTTGTTCCTCTGCGTAGTAGAAAAGATACCCCCTGGTGTTCTTTGGGTATCCCACAAACTTGCACAGTACTGAGCGTGCCTCGAGTTTGTCCGCATGCTGCTTTTTGACAAAAGCTGGACATCCCCAGATCTTCAGATATTGAAGATAGGGTTTCTTCCCACTCCACATTTCATATGGGGTGGTAGGCACAGTCTTAGTCGGAACTCGGTTCAAAAGGTATGCAGCTGATTCTAGCGCATACCCCCAGAATGATCGCGGTAACTCAGCGTTACTCATCATGGACCGCACCATATCCAATAGGGTGCGGTTCCGTCTCTCCGATACACCGTTATGTTACGGGGTGTATGGAGGAGTAAGCTGAGAGAGAATTCCGTTCTCTTTTAAATAGTCCAGGAACTCGGCACTTAAGTATTCTCCACCTCGATCCGATCTTAGAATCTTAATACTTTTGCCGGTCTGTTTCTCTACTTCATTCTTATACTCCTGGAATTTTCCAAAGGCCTCGGACTTATGTTTCATTAAGAAGACATAACCGTACCTTGAGAAGTCATCCGTAAAAGTAATGAAGTAAGAATGTCCGCTTCGGGCATGTGTAGACATTGGACCGCATACGTCACTGTGTACGAGTCCCAAGAGCTCGCTCGCTCTTACTCCATGTCCAGTAAACGGAGTCTTTGTCATCTTTCCTTTGAGACAAGATTGACAAGTGGCATATGATTGATATTCGAACGCATTCAAATATCCTTCTGTATGTAACTTAGTCAACCTTCTCTCATTGATGTGACCCAATCTACAATGCCATAAGAAAGTCTGATTTATTTCTGGAGACTTTCTTTTGTGTGCATTCTGGACATTAAAAATCTGTGGTTGGTTTAACACGTATATACCATTACTCAATGTACCTGACCCAATCAAAACTTGATTAAGGTGAATGTTTACAACATTACTTACAAACGCAAATTCATAACCTTCTTTAGAAACTAAAGATACAGAAATGATATTACAAGTTGCGTTGGGTACAAAAAAGCAATTACGCAAAACCAAAACATGTCCATCTGACATTCCCAGGTGATAGTCCCCCACGGCTTTAGCATCCATGCTAGCTCCGTTTGCAACTCTGAGGGTCATGTCACCTGCCTTCAAAACCCTACGGTTTCTCAACGCCTGCAAAGAATTACAGATATGAGATCCTGATCCGGTATCCAATACCCAGGAAGTAGAGTTTATTGAAAGACAGTTTTCAATAACATACACACCTGAAGCTGAAGCTGCAACTTGCTTCAATTCCTGTGTTCTGGCCTTCCAGGCCCTGCAATCATTCTTCCAGTGTCCTTTCTTATGACAATAGAAGCATTCTTCCTTATCCACAAGCTTCCCCGCTATCTTTGTTGCTTTACCTTTTCCCTTCGTATCCACTTTACTAACACCGCCCCTTGGTTTGGCGAGGGCCTTCTTCTTCTTTCCCTTGGCTTTCGCCTTGGACCTAGAAGAAGATGATCCTCCTACAAACAAAGTGGATGTATCCCTACCTTTCTGTAGGGTGCCCTCTGCGCTCCTCAGCATGTTGAGGAGCTCTGAAAGTTCAACCTCTTTTTCTTGTAAGTTGAAGTTCGGTATAAACTGGGCGTAAGTGGAAGGAAGGGACTGGAGAACTATATCCGTATATAGCTCACTCTCCAATGTGATCCCTAGGTCAGCGAGCTCCTCAATGTAGCCGATCATCTTTAGCACGTGCTCGGCTACTGATGATCCGAGGGCCATTCTTGTCGAAAATAACTTTTTCGACGCTTCGTATCTTGCGATACGAGACTGCTCTCCATACAGTTCTTTTGTATGAAGCAATATGGACTCCATGTCCATATTCTCATGCCTCCTCTGATGTTCGTTGTCCATCGAGGCAAGCAGGAGGCACTTGGCCTTCGCGCTATCAATCTCCCAAGTCTTGCGGATTTCCTTATCCGCGACGCTGGAAGTTGGACCAGGGACAGGGGGAGCTTTGGTGGTAAGAAGATACCCCAGCTTGTCATAAGTGATTGCTATCTTGACATTCCTGAGCCAATCTTTGTAGTTTGGCCCTGTCAGTTTGTTTTTATCTAGGAGTAACTTAAGTCCAGTCATGTTGATTGGTCGCTGCAATTAGGAGAGAGAAGAAGAAACACTCAGCATGATGCTCTTGCAAGTTTAGAGTGGTTTTTAGTTTGTCTAAACAGGGTGGCTCCCACTGTTTCTCGAATCCCTCCTCAAACCATAAAGGAAGAATTAGTCAGGATCAATCCCACCGTACAATACTTGCTTAACCGTTCAGCCAGGCCAGTGTCGGTACTTCGGGGGAGGTTTTCCAACGCTTTCGCGAAGTTCCTTAATTAAAGAACCTCTTTTCCCTGGGGGCGTAGCCCCGCTAACACCTTTCTAGGCACCTACTAGGTTTATAGCATTGATCGTTAAGTGAGAAATTTCCCGAGGAGTAGCATATACTCACAGTAGGATTGGGATCCAAATATCATTGCGTGACGAAACTGAAGGAATCCTACCAGAATCATCACACTCCAAATGGTATGCAAATCTAGCAAGTTTCAGTACTTATGAAACTCCCGATGTGGATTTTTGCCCCATGCTCTTATGACCTTGGCGTGAGGTCAAAATGTCATAAGTCACATGTCAAGTTCGTCCCATCATTATCCAGGTTAATTTGAACCCACCCGTACATACCCTTGACGTAGGCCAAAATGGCAGTACGACTGTCTCAAACCAACGCATTCTATCTATGCAACAGATAAATATCCGGCAGCTACCAATCACTATGCCTTGGCGTGAGGTCAAAATACATAGCTTGAATACTACCGAATATTTAACTGAAATGATGGAGGGCTACGGATGGTTTTGGCAAAACCGTGAACGTAGTGAACTTGATTTAGTCGATGGAACGAGATAGCTTTTAAATGGAGCGGCTCAAACTCCGTATTTTAAAAGTTTGTTTTGAAAAGAACCGAGTGGTTTTTCGAAAGTGTTCCAACGACTTTAACTTGGTTTATTATCTTGCATTAGTTCTTTTAATGCGTGATATTCTTGCATTAGTTCTTTTAATGCGTCCCATCAATTAATCCTACCATTGCAGAAAACAACCAAAATATGACGTACGCTTATGCCATTCGCATTCGCCACTGGGCCCCGTCATTACCCGTTAGGTTACTTAACTAACGACAGAGCGGGGGCTGGGCTAGCGCGTCTGTAAAACATAAGCAACGCCTAAATAATATCATATATAGATATACTGCAATGATAAACATTTCAGATCACAGATGAATACATTGGATATACTAGGAATCTGTAATTTGTACGAGCCTGTAACAAAAGACAGATTACACGGTCGCGGTGAATAGCCAAAACCCCACCCAAGACCCCTACGGGTGCGGCAAACTACCCGCCAAGTACCCGAAGCGTAGCAACCTCCCTCATCTCCATGAGTAGGCCACTCGACACTTCGGCATACCCGGTAGTTTGTGCACCCCTCCATGGGTCTATCCTAGGAGCAAAAACAGTAAAAAGAAATTATACAATGACGGCTACAACCCCGACCCGGTTGTGCGGCCATACAAATAATTATTACATCAATTTACAAATTTACATGAATTGCAAGAAAAGAAAACTCTCGTCTCACAACCCCCGGCTATTCACCCGCGACAATCCAACATATTTATATACACATTCCAGCATCAAACACAGATCATGTATAACCCCGACCAATCGACTTATAGCGATTAGCCGACGTTCAATACATGCAAACATCACAGATATAACCATCATAGTCAAAGTGCAGTGAAGTTCGGAAAAAAATACGGAATTATAGGACCCCAAAAGGAAATTTCTTTTCTGGAAAATCTGGGCACATATAATATATTTCAAAAATCCCAAAACCAACACAGACACACACTGCACGAAAAACAATGCAGAGAAGACGACAAACCGCGGCGCTTCCGCGGCACATGCCTACCTCGTGCGGCGGAAGCGCGGCGGTTTGAACGAAACAGTGGACCGTTTTTCATGGGTGTTCACACAAAACCCTGAGCCGAATTTAGGAGTATAAAGTTTTTCATTTTGACCAGAAAAAATTTCAACAGAAACTCAGGTTTTGTAAAAGTTTGGTTTTTTTTTTGATTTTTCCGGTTCCGAACTTCGTTACACTTCACTACCAAGCTAGTTTAAGTTTAGTTAGGCTATGATACCACTGTAAGTCCACGTTGCGACCCCCGGTTCTTACGGGGAGGCGGAAACGGTATAAAAATCAAATTATTAGAGCAAGGGGCAACATGGACTAAGCAAAGTCGGGATCTTTGACTAACCTAAAACTAGCATACTTAGCTAAAGAGAGTTAGCTACTCGGATGGAGATGGTTATACCTAAACTTGAACTCCTTCGTCTCCGAGCTCCGATGGTGGTCCGATGGCTCCTTCTCGTCGTCTCCGTACGCCGAAGATAGATCCACCTGAAAGCTCCAACCTTTAGCTCCTTCTTCGTTCTTTGAAGAAACTAGTTCACTTGGTTTGCTAAACCTAGTGAACTAGAATGAGTAGAGAAGATTTAGAATGGGATTTTATCTATGGTTCTTGATTCTCAACTCATGAGACAAGAGAACCATAGATCAAGAGAGGGAGCAAGAGGTTGAGGGTGAGAGCAAGAGGAGAGCTCAAGAACAAGAGAGAGAGTGAGCAAGAAAGAATGAGGCTCTCTTTTGTCTCTCACCCTCTCATAATCCAATGTAATCATAACTCATCATATCAATAAAAGTCTTATGTGATGGTTGAAGCAACCATAACCTTATCATGTCATGCACTCATTTTACTCAAATGAACAAGCAAGTAAAAGTCTTTGGCATGAAATGATAACCATGGTTATCATGATGGTCAACTAGTCAAGCCTAGTCAACCGGTCAACAAAGTCAACAAGTCAACAAAAGTCAACAAGTCAACAAAGTCAACAAAAGTCAACAACCAAGTCACCATAATACTTAATTAATATAATAGTTAATCGCATATCATATTCTCATTAGGGTTGAGCAAAAAGACAACGGTCAACTGTCAACAACCCTAATGAGAATCCGCTGTCTGTGCCTCCCTGTCAACTGTGCATACACACCCGCATCCGCGTTCCGAGGAACACGAATGCAAACTGGATAAATCCAATCCCATAAGATACACTAGGATCTGGCTTAAACCAAAGCCCGCTAGTGTAAACTGTCCGGACACTGTACGTGCACAAGTGCACGGATGTGACCGAACCCTGTCGCAAAACCATGCGACCTGTCGCAATACCATGCGACCTCTACTCTTTTGCCTAAAGGCGAAAAGCTTTCTGTGTGGGACTCTAAAGACTCGACACTACGCTGGCAGTGGGTTTAACCACAGACCGCAAGCGGCACTAGCTGTGCGTAACGGTCCCCAGGTAATGCCGACAAGAAGACCGACGAGGCGAAACCCATCTGAACTCCTACTGAGCCTGAGTGTGACATTCTCCGTACAGTCCGGTCTGTTCGTCTGATACATCGCATGGCGGGCCTAGGGGGCGGTAAACGTCAGTCCCCCAATAGCGGTACAAGTCGTGCCGGAGCGAAGCCCAAAACACCTTGAGATAACACTGGAAACCTACCAGTATATCTCGTTTGCCCTGGCCAGGGACTACTCGTGTAATGGCTCTCCTAGACACAGCGCGATGTCAACCCCCAATACCGGGAGAGACGAATCCTGTCTAACCGTCACTGCCTCCAAGTGCTTCGGGACTGCACCCAACCACTACCTGTTTGCACGACTCCTTTGAGCCGTGGTAGGGTAGTGATCAGAGTACAGTGGGAACACACTCGAGGCGGAGTGACAGTGTCAAGTCAGCGGACTAAGCTGTACTCATGTCACCTGGGAACTGATAACTGACGATAGGTATAATACCAACTAGTCAGTTCCCGACGAGTCCTGTCCAGTGTACCCGTAACCTAACGAGCACCCGCATACTATCTCAAGTACGACGTACTGACGGCTGTGGGACAGACCGTCTCCCACACTGGGATGAGAAGCGCATGCGCTGGTCTACTCCGGAGTATCGATGCCCTGTCTCGATAGTCCTGCGACCAGGGACCTGCATAAGGATGTGCTTATAGATTACCCAGCCCCACTAGTGTGACGGCCATCACATCGCTGGTAATCAAGCAAAGATCCTAAGGATTCTACTAATGTGTATAGGCGATATACAAAAATAAACACATGTACACATTGAAGTAGAAACAAACCAAGTAGCATACTACTATTTTGAGCAAGATTGTATATACAAGGTGAATATCCCAAGCATCCATTAAGTAATATACAAACTAGTATGATACAGTAATGGCCTCTAGGGCATATACACTAACAACCAATGCCCTAGCAGCATTCGTGGATGTGATGAACCGGTTTTTTTTCAGGCCGTTCCTCGACCAGTTTATTGTTGTGTTATTGATAACATTCTGGTCTATTCCAAGAGTTGTGAGGAACATGAACAGCACTTGAGAATTGCTTTGCAGACATTGGGAGAGCACCAGTTGTTTGCTAAATTCTTGAAGTGTTCCTTCAGGCTTGATTGTGTTGACTTCCTAGGTCATGTGGTTATGGGAAACAGTATTCGTATGGACCCGAGGGAGATCGAGGCCGTACAGCTTTGGCCCAGACCTGTATCAATGACAGAGGTCCGCAGCTTTTTGGGTTTAGCCGGTTTTTACCGCCAATTCATGTAGGATTTCTTGAGTATCGCTGCACCGTTGACCGGGCTGACCAGAAAGGAAGGGAGTTCCTTTTCTTTAGACTGAGGCATGCGAGCTGAGTTTTTTGTGGTTGAAGACTTGGTTGACGACTGCACCAGTTCTATCTTTGCTTTCTGGATCGGATGACTTTGTTGTTTATTGTGATGTTTCGCGAGTGGGGCTCGATTGTGTACTGATGTAGCATGATAGAGTTATTGCTTGTGCTTCACGATAGTTGGAGGAAGTACGAGAAGTATTATCCTACTCATGATCTCGAGATGGCCGCGGTGGTCTTGCGTTGAAGATTTAGAGACACTACTTGTACGGAGGGTCGTGTCAGATTTTCACGGACCACCAGAGCTCAATTACATCTTCCTACAGCGGGATCTGAGTTGAGACAACACTGTTAGATGGAGCTTGTGAAGGATTATGATTGTGAGATCCTTTCTTGCCCATGGCAAGGCGATTGTAATAGCTGATGTTTTGAGTCGTAGGCCTGGGGGTAGCTTGTTCCAGTTGTGCGCAGTTCAGAGACAGTCTTCTGTAGATTTACAGTTCTTGTGCGATAGATGAGTGTAGTTTAATTTCACCTCTACTGGGGGACAGCTTGCTTATGTTCACGCCCGTCCACTTTTACTTAATCGTTTCGTGAGGCACAGCCCGCCGATGCTCGTTTGTCTGAGATTCTTGAGCATGTTCGGCAGGGTAAAGATTCGGAGTTCTTGATTAATGACCAGGGTGTGCTACGTTTCGGGACTCATTTATGTGTACCCGATACCGATGGGTAAAGACGCGAGGTCCTAGAGCAGGCAAATCAGTCAGCCTTCTGTGTTCACCCAAGTGCCATCAAGATGTAACGTGACTTTGGAGTAGTTACGTGTAGGCAGGGATGAAGAGTGAAGTCTCGGATTTCATTTTGAAGTGTTTGGCTTGTTAGCGAGCTAAGGTTGAGCATTTGAGACCGGCAGGAGAGTTGTGACTTATGACCATTCCAAAGTGGGAATGGGAGAAGATCTCCATGAATTTAGTTGTGGGTCTACCCAGATCTGGTCAGGGGTATGACTCCATTCGGGTGATTGTTGTCCGGTTATGCTCAGTATGCTCAGTTTGCTATGTTGTTCTTCGATAGTTTGTGTGTTTGCACGGAGTTCCTTCATGCGTTGTATCCAATAGAGGCACCCAGTTCGCTAGCCGTCTTTGGCAGAAGCTTCAGGAAGCCTTAGGTACCTGGTTGTGTTTTAGCACCGCTTTCCATCCGTACACCGATGGTCAGTCAGAGCGGACTATACAGACTCTGGAGGATATACTTGTGCGTACATACTAAATGTTTGTTGGCTGTGGGATCGTCACTTGCCATTGATAGAGTTCTCCTACGATAATGGTTATCAAGAGACATTTCAGATGGAAACATTTTAGGCCTTGTGTGGTAGGTTGTGTCGATCGCCAGTCTATTTTACCGACTACGCGAGAGCAGGATTTTTGGACCCCAGCTAGTCATGATACTTCGGAGATGATCCAGTTTGTTCAGGTCAGGATGAGAGTCGCCCAATGCAGGCAGAAGTCTTATGCCGACCGTAGTTGTCCCAGACTTGAGTTCGCAGTAGGAGATCATGTATTCCTAGGGATTTTTTTTTGATGAATGGCGTGTTGAGCTTTGGGAAGCTTAGTCCCAGATTGTATGTCCTTTTGAGATCCTTGAGTGAGTTGTACCATTGCATTTCGTTGAAACTTCCGCCCAGATTTCTGAGTATTCACCCCGTATTCCTTGTATCGATACTTCGCAAATACCTTCATGACCTTTCTCACATGATTCAGCACCAGACCATTTAACTAGAACATGATCTTTTCGTTCACCAGCGGCTGATAGTGATGGTGGATCGACAGGTGGAGAAATTTCGGTCAAGGATCTTGCCATCTGTAGAGGTTCTTTGGCGTAGCCCGTCTAGTAAGGAGATCACTTGGGAGGCTGCGAGCGAGATGTGGATGTTTTGCGCTCATCTCTTTGAAGGTATGAATAGTAAGAATTTTAAATTCGTGGACGAATTTCTTTAAGGGGGAAGATTCTAACGTTTTTGAAATCGTTTAGGTGAATTTTCCGATATTAGGTAAAATAAACTGTGTTTTTCCGTAAAACCTAGAAGTGTTCTTTTTTCAGTATAGACTTAATTGCACCTAGTTTAAATAGAAAATTGCTAGTTGCGGTATTTAGTAAGTCACATGAAAATTTTAGTTCACTTAAATATTTTTTCCTTAATTAAATATTATTATAATGTTTTAATTATGCACTTAATTAGTGGTAATTACAATTTTGATTGGGTTAACTATGTTAATGTGAATCTATGCTAATTTAATCACATGATTAAGCATTAAACCTTCTCTCCAAAATATCTATATATTTGTGTGAGTTAAAGAAAATTTTTAAAAGAATGATTAAGAGGTGGCATGGATGGGAGGTGCTTTAATGAGCATTAAGTGGTGTTTTAACTTAGAATTTTTCCACACACTTCCACACTTTCCCCATTCATTCCTTCATGGCCGAGCTCCCCCCTTGCTGCCCCACTATTTTCCTCACCCCATTTCCACTCTTTAAAGCTCAAATAAATCATCAAATAATCCCAGAAACTCAAATACAAATCCATACACATTATTCTTTAGCCCTAATCAAGCTTGGATCTTCATGAAAGTTATCATTTTGGAAGCTATCTTGGAATTCTTTTGCAAATTTAGAATCAAGTTTTGTGGTATAAAATCCTAACCGTAAACTTAGTTGTTGTTTCAATACATTAATCTAGCTTATTAGATGTTTAAATATGGCTTTAAATTGCATGTTTAGAAATTCAAGAAAAGGTTTTCAAGATCATGTTAGGGTTTTGATTGGTTGAAATGGTTAATGGAGAAGTGTAGACTTAGAAAACTTAACTTAGTTGTGAGAATAATATTTGTTATTTTTCCTAATTATCTAATTAAGCTTAAATGCAAACTAGCTTTTAGAAAATCTTATATGGGTGAGATAAAAATTCTAGTAAGGGTTTGTGTGGTTTAATCAAGCTATTATGTGATGATTGGGGCTACTAGTTTTGGTTAAACTTCTAGTTTTGAGCTTAAATGTTTAAAAAGTACTTACTAGGTTTTCGGTAAAATTAGGCGTGGGTTTCTAATGATGTTGCGATGTTATATATATTAGATTCCACGATATTTATTATGTTTTGAATGCGTGATCGGTACGATCAGGGTCTAGGCTTGGTGGTTGTGTCGTTTAGCATTCCTAGCTGAGGTTGTACCGATATCGTACACGTTTTGTGCACTAGGTGCACAGTGTGTATATCTTGTGGACGTTATCCTTGCGTTTCGTTGTCTTTGTGTCGGCGCAGGATATTTAGTCTTATGTGTAGTGGTTGTGAAATTTAGGATCGCGAGCAGGGACTTCGGACGCTGTGAAGAAAGGGAAGCATGTGGTCGGATTTACTTAGCTCGAGGTCATCGGTGAGTAGATTTAACAACGACAGGGGAATCGCCCACATGGCGTTATGCGTCTGGGCTGGATTATACGACATGATTATTAGTTACAAGTATTGCACATATAGAGATTGTGCATGAACTTCATTTCATATTATTACTTGTTGTGCTGGGACTTGTACCCATTGGACACTGCACTATTATTGACGGTTCATGTTGCACGAGCACTAATTGTATGCCACAAACTTCGTCGATAATTGCCATGACATGCACAACCCATATACATATGTGATATTATATGGTTAGGGACATTGAGACATGATCCTTATGTAGGTGCACGGCGGCGCCCCGGCCGTCAATCCGACGGCCAAATGCGGAAGCGGTGATAAACTTTAAATTTTACTTGAACTGGCAAACCGCCGCGCACTAATACCCGGATCGAACCACTAACTAGTCCTAGCTATCTACAAGAAAGGGAAGAGAGATATACCGACAGATCTGAGTCCTCCGGTCTTCTCGTCGTCGTCCCGATCTCCTGCGGAATGTGCCGTCTCCTCCTCGTCGCCGGAAGTGCACCACATCGCCTACTTCTTTTACGGGCTCCCACCTCAATGCCGAGGCAACTCGGGCACGAAGCTGGCTAGTCGACGTGCCCAAGATTTGCTGTAGAAAATAGTAGAACTAGTGTCTCATTTGGGGTTTATGGAGGTGCCATTTTGGTGGAGGAAATGAGGTATGAACTTTTGTGGAGGAACTTGGGGATTTTTCTAGCATCAAGAGAGCAAAAATCCCCACTACAAAAATGGGCAACCCACCCTCATGGTGGCCGGCCATCACCAGAGGAGAAGGAGAGTGAGAATGAGGGAGAGCCTCAAAAATAATGGGAGCCATTCTCATATCATCCAAGAGAGAGAGAGAGGAATGGTTATCATGAAAAGCAATGATCACAAAATCAAAGCCATACTCCAAAAACCCACCTACCACAACCATGATTGCTCACAAAGTCAAGCAATCATGAAAGAAGAAGTCAAGGTCAAAAGAATGGTGCACCATCATGATACAAGTATATGCAAAGACCCCCTCCACAAATGCTTATTTGCAACAATGCAAATAAGCCCTCCTCCACCAATCTTCGGCCAATGAACGATACAAAAGAAATCGGCCGAAACGGAAAGCAAACTGGCAACTCCAGAAAACTGGTCCCGTAATAAATTACAGGAAAACCCCGATACTGTGCATACACACCCGCATTTGTATTCCGACCGAAATACAAATGCAATGAGACAAAATCTATACTGTACTATACTAGGATCCGGCTTAAAACAAAGCCGGCCAGTAATATCTGTTCGATCCTGATCCGTGCAATACCGCACGTATCTGATCGAACCATGCCATATAACCATACGGCCTATAGTACAAGCTGTCCGATCCTGATCCGTGCAATACCGCACGTATATGATCGGACCTTGCCATATCTCCATACGGCCTCTACAACCTTTCGCCCGAAAGCTGAGTAACTGAATGTGGGGGACTCTAAAGACCCATCAACACCTTGGTTGTGGATTTTAACCACTAGCACGTTAGAGGTATAAGCCAATACATAACGGGCTACCAGGTATTGACCAAAAGGGACGTCTGTGAGCGAACTCAGCCTGACTCCCTACTGAGCCTGTCAGTGACAATATCCGTACAGTCCGGTCCGTTCGTCTATGAATATCGCATGGCGGGCCTAGGGGGTTGGTAAAAGTCAGACCCCCAAAAGCGGTACAAGTCGTGTCGGAGTGTAGCCCAGAACACCCTGAGATACTACTGGAAAACCTACCAGTAAATCTCCTTGCCTCGGCCGAGGGCTTCGTGTAATGGCTCTCCTAGACACAGAACGACCTCACCCCCAATACCGGGAGAGACGAACCCCTGAAGATACGCTCACTGCCTCCATATGGGTCGGGACTGTACCCAACTAAAACCTGTTTACACGACTCTTTTGAGCCGTGGTAGAGTAGTAATCAAAGTACAGTGGGAACTCACACGAGACAAATGACGATCCCCAGGTCGATGAACTAACCTGCACACATGTCACCAGGGAACTGCCATCTGACGTCTGGTATATGACCAACTAGCATGTTCCCGGCGAGTCCTGTCCGGTGTACTCATAACCCAATGAGCACCTGTATACATCTTAGGTGATCCAACTGACACCAGTGGCTTGTGAGACCGGCCACCGCCCCTCGTCGGGGTCTCGACTGTATACACTAGTCTACTCTGGAGTATCGATGCCCTGTCTCAAAACTCTCACGACTAGGGACCATTTAAGGATATGCTTATAGACCCCCAGCTCCCACTTATATGATCGCCCTCATACTGCTGGTGGTCAAGCAAGAATCCTAGGGGCTCTATCAACGTGTAATAGCAACTTGTCAGGTCACCTAAAACAGTACACGATGATAAAGGTAAACCAGATAGCATACTATCATCTCGAGTAAGATTGTCCTATCGGGATAGGTCCTCCCTCAATCATTACAATCACGTGCCTGTGACCCAATAATTGACTCTGAGGGCACTATCTCCAACACCTTAATTCCATCGTGTATAAGAAAGACAGCATACACATATACCTTGCTATGCCTATATGCTTACACCTATACATATGTGATATTGTATTGGTTAGGGACATTGAGACTTGATTCTTATTTCCATCGTGCATATGAGATATAACTAACACATATACATACGTGATATTGTATTGGTTAGGAACATTGAGACTTGATTCTTATTTCCATTGTGCATATGAAATATAGCTAACACGTATACATACATGATATTGTATTGGTTAGGAACAATTGAGACATTGATTTTATTCCATTGCACATATGAAAGGTAGCATACCTGTATACCTACATGCTTGCACGTAAGCCTTGCTATGCCTACATGTTATAGCTACACATATACCTATAGGGTATTACATCTTTAAAGACAGGTATAGACACATATCTTGCTGTAGCTACATGTACATCTTGCATACATACTTACATTTACACCCTTATACCATGCTATAGCTACACATATACCTATAGGGTATTACATCATTATTGACAGGTATATACACATATGAGATATAGCTACATGTACATCATGCATACATACTTACATGTACACCCACATACCTTGCTACAGCTACATGTACATCATGCAAACATACTTACATGTATACCCACATATCTTTCTATAGTTACATGTACACCTCATATGATACTGCACTTGATTTTCGGAGGAATTAGGAACCGCATGATATATTTTAAAACTGGATTCATTTAAAAGAGCGGTTTCCCCTTAATATGCTTATATTGCTGTTTTATGTTGCATACATCAGTTTTCATGGATTTACGCATTGAGATATGGATTTCATGTGATTTATGGATTTAAGAACCGTGGGGGTATTCCAAGAAATTATGTATTGTTTGAAAACCCGGTTTCTCTTGATATGATATTTCAGTGCGCCCACCATGAGATTTCTCGGTTCTGAGGCTTGTGTTAGATACCCGATTCTAGGAGAGGATAGGCACCGTCTGCGGGTACATGGTGGACCCGGTATGGTTCCCCGGGGCAAGAGGTAATTTTCGTGGTATAGACGATGAGCCTGGCAGGCGGGCTGGTACCTACCGGTGATAGTATTTGGATTCGGCGGTTATCATGGGGATACCAACCGGAGTTATGTACGGACATGACATCAGGGCCAATCGTGGTGATGGCGCCTGACAGATGAGTATTTACGTGTCAATGCTGGACACGATTTTCATGATGTTTCGAGTGTCGGTGTTGGACACTCAGGTTCCATGATTTGATGTGTCGTTGATAGACACACGAGGTAGATAACCTCATATATACATATATATACACACAGGTATATGTTTTCATGATGTTTTCGGGTGTCGATGTTGGACACTCAGGTTCCATGAGACTTACAGGATATGAGGGCCGATTTGAGAATGCGGTGCCTTTGGTTTTAGGATTTAGATTGTCTTGATGGACATTGGTCCTGCCACGATGAGGATTCCATGAGGATGACATATTTTATCCCATACTCAGCATTTATTTGATATGCATTGCTTCATGTATTAGTAGTACCTGATAGAGTACCTTTCATGACTGTTGCATATACATATTGCCATTTATTGCTATCAGCTTGCATGTGATAGATTATCGCAGTACGTGCATATCTGCGATTACCTGCTTATGTTATTTACAATTCACGAGTTGGCAACTCACCCCCGTTGTGCCACAGTATTTTGCAGGGTTGACCCTCAGAGTAGTCGCGGCAGGGCTTCATATTATCTCTACTTTTGCGGATACCGCTACAGTTGGCTGTGAGGCTTTTTGCTATAGGTGGGTTTCACGGTTATCCGTTTATGTACCATGTATATCTTTTGTTGGATCTAGTACTCTCCATCTACTACCTTCATGTATTTGACTTAGAGATGAGTTGTGAGGATTGATGTTGTAAGTCTACGGTAGCGCCTCGACCGTCAATCCGAGGCCAAAATGAGGAAACAAAAACTTTTTCTAAACTTCAAGCTGGTGCTATCGCAGACTTTATTCCCGGATCGAACCATTAACCTATAACTAGCAATCTAGAAGAAGTTAGGAAAGGTTATACCGATTGATCCGTGTCCTTTGGTCTTTGGCCACCATCCCAAGCTCCTCGCGGCATCTCCAATCCCGGATCTCCTCGTCGGAAGGGCACCACATTAAGAAGTATTTTTATGGGCTCCCGCTTCATCTAAAGCAACTCGGACACGAAGTTTTCTAGCCGACATGTCCAAGGTAATGTAGAGAATGTGTGTGATAACTTTTCCTCAAGCATCCATTGATTCTCAACATATGAGAGTGTGTGGATGGAGGTTGAAGATGATGCCATTAGTGGAGATAATGATCTCAAGAAAAGAGGAGGAAGAAGGAGAGCTCTCTTTTGTGTTCTTGTTGCAATGATAAAGTGAGAGTGAGATAAAGAATAATACAAGAGCTAACCTCATCATATGGCTGCCCTCTCTCTTTCCTCTTATCATATCAACACTTAAATCAATCACTAAACATGACATGGCTCAAAGAATAAGACCATGAGTCACCACCCTTGTCCATGTCTTATTTAATGCAGCTCATCATGAATTAAGCTCACAATTTCCACCAAAGTAAACATTAATCCAAATGTTTAGTCCAACAAAATGATACGGCAACATCTAAAGTAAACTCGTGACGGATCACAAGGATACCCCTCACCTGTATATACATACCTGCATCCGTATTCCGACTGAACGCGAATGCGATGAGACTAAAGTAATCCAATAAATCTAATACTAGGATTCGGATTAAACCAAAGCCCACTAGTATGATCCGTCCAATCATGATGCGTGCATGACTGCACGTATATAATCGAACCCTGCCATATATCATACGGTCTCTACAACGTTTCGCCCGAAACTTTAGAAACTGTCTGTGGCGGACTCTAAAGACTCGTCAATAGTTTGGCTGTGGATTTAACTGTAGGGTTACTAGGCACTGTCACAAGGGTCTATAAGACATCAACCATGCCCGATTTAAAATTAGATGTGCCGAACAAGCCTAACCAAGATCTTAGACTAGAGATTAGGCGAAACAAAGAACAAGTAAACAACTTTACTTCTAAGAGTTTGGGATTAGAACCTTTGTAGTCCGTTCCTTCACTTCTAAAGCTCCGTGTTGAGGTCCCTTCGTTTCGATCATCGAGTGCCCAGACTCTAGAGAGGCTCCATGAAGAGAAAGATGTAATCTTGCTTCCGATCTTCAATAACAAAGATGATCTACCTTGAAGAAACTCAAACCCAAGCTCTTGCTTTGCTAATCAAGTATTAGCAAAGAAAACACCCTAATCTAAGTGGCAAGAATAGATGAGGATGATGAAGTAGGAATTTAGCTCTCATTTGTTTTCTTTATCGCACTCATTTTCATCACTTCATAAAAAGCTAGAAAGCTTTTTCAAGAGAGAAGAAGGAAGAAGAAGAACTAAAACCATTTGTGATGAATAATGAAATCATTAGTTATGGTTACCAATCAACCCTTGGTTAAGAAACAAAAGACTTAACCATTGTAGAGAATAAACCATGGTAAAGGGTTTGGGTTGGGTTATGTAAATATCTTCAAAATATGAAAACAAAATATCTTTGCTTAAAACAAAAAATAAAGCTTCTAGAAACTTCATGAAAGTGCTTACCCAAATCAAACCCTAATCATGTTTAATCTTCATAAAACATGTTGCATTAGTAATCATAACTTGTTACAATATTATATATCACATATACAATATTTATTGTAACAAAATAAAATAATACAATTAACATAAATCGCATATATATCAATGTATTACCCGAGTGAGAAAAAGAATCTTTAAGTGAGCTTATATTAGTTAATGTAATTTAATATATCAAATATATAATTATACATTAAATTATCGAATCAACACTTGATCCGATAATCCGGCTATTTCACAAGTAACGGACTAATATAATATGTATCAGTTCATCGAATCAACACTTGATCCGAAGACCCGGCTATATCACATATACCGGCCGATATCAAATATCACGAGAATATAATATGGTATCACATACACGTATTGTTCTCAGTCCCGCACACATCACATATGTGCTCCTACTCTGTTTTGCATGAGCCAGGAAACCTCTGTGTAAGACTCTAAAGAATCGTCAATACGCCGTCGGTAGGTGATGATCATATCAAACAACCACAAGCAGCAAGCGGTCATCTAAACGTAAAAGCCACCCAGGTATTGAGCAATCAGAAGATCAATAAGAAAGCCTGTACATTCTCCCGTGAATCCAACCAGTAACACTCCCATACAGTCCGGTCTCTACGTCTTATATGTCGCATATCTTGCTTAGGGGTGGTAAACGTCAAACCCCAGTAGCTTGATAAGTCATGTCGATATGAGGTCCATAACAGTTCGAGAAACCACTGATAACACTTACCAGTAAATCTCAGCAACCCTGACCAGGGATTTCCAGTTATAGCCAATCGAACACAGCGCAACATCAACTCCGTATACCAGGAGAGACGAAACCCCTCCTATCGCTCATTGCCTCCATGTGATTCGGGACTGTGCCCAAAAGCCACCGTTTTGCATGCCTTGTTGGACGTGGTATGATGGAAATCAAAGCACAGTGGGAATCACACAAGACTCTATGACGATCTCGGGTCTACAGACTAACATGTACTAGTGTCACCAGAGAACTGCCATCTGACGTGAGGTATAATACCATCTGGGAGTTCTCGGCGAGTCCGTCCAGTGTACCCAGTCTCCACTGAGCACCCGTATACCTTCTCTGATGTTAAACACCAATGGATATGGGATCATCCATCGCCCATCATATGGGTCAAGAAGCGCATACGCTAGTCTACTCTGGAGTATCGATGCCCTGTCTCGGTACTCTCACGACTAGGAACATTTGAAGGATGTACTTGGAGACTACACTATCCCCGCTAGTATGATCTGCATCGTAGTCCTGGTATTCAAGTACTCATCCTAAGGGCTTTATCAACATATGACATAGAGACAATCAGAGTACATGTTAAGATAAAGAGTAACCAGATAGCATACAATCATGTCGAGCAAGAAAGTCCTCCCTTTATATGTCCAAGCGTCCACTACAATATACAACGTATGTACAGTAATGGCCTCTAGGGCATACATATAACTAACAATCTCCCACTTGCACTAGGGCCATCTATTGTAGTATCACATACCCAA
Source organism: Agapanthus africanus (assembly GCA_030015575.1). Classification (NCBI taxonomy): domain Eukaryota; kingdom Viridiplantae; phylum Streptophyta; class Magnoliopsida; order Asparagales; family Amaryllidaceae; genus Agapanthus; species Agapanthus africanus. The sequence goes on along the minus strand of CM057345.1, from coordinate 330,333,396 downwards.
CAATCAGCTGTGGTTGAAGTATCTCATACTCAACCATCCCATAAAAGTCTCTTCTGGAAAATAGGCCATTGTGAGTGGATCCGCGCTGTTGTCCTCTGTGTCTACTCTCCTAACCTCGATCTCCCTGAAGATCAACTATCTCTAAGATCAGGCGATACTGCCTAAGAATATGTCTGGATCTCTGATGGGACGGGGGTTCCTAGGTATAAGCCACAACTCCATGTCACACAATGGCAGGAACGAAGTTCATCTCATGAACTTATATATATATCCAGACTGCATCTTTGGTAGCATCCTTGGTAACGATATATCTTGCCTTTAATCGTCTAGTATGTCACGGTATCTAGCTTGGAACTCTTCCAACATACCGTCCCTCCACTGAAGGTAAAGACAATGCCTGCGACTAACATTCAGTCGTCCTTATCACCCTGGAACCTTTCCAGTGATTCTCCCCAGGATCGATTGATACCATCTCACTACAACTAGTGAGAATCCTAACATCCAATTAGATCTATCTCATAGATCTATAACTTAGGATTTAGGAGGTATCATCTTGATCCTATATAGAGAATCTTTGTGATAAGAGGAGATTGACCGAGCGTAGCATAGGAAACTACATCCCTATCAAGAGTATGTCATCCATGTATTATACGAGGATCACCGCCATACTCCCTACTACCTTTTTGTATATACTTGGTTCATCTACCATTTTGATGAAGTCAAACTCTTTGACTATCACATCAAAACAGACGTTCCAACTCCTCGATGCTTGATTTATCCCATAAAACATCATGCTCACGTTTCCGCTGCTCCCACTGTCTACGAAGCCCTCTGGCTGTCTACTTATAGACGCTCTCTTCGAAATCATTATTTAGAAAAGCAGTCACGACACCTAACCGCCAGATATCGTAGTCATGGTATGTAGCGGTGGCAAGTAGGATCTGGATGGACTTAAGCATAGCTTTGAAAGTCTCAACTTTTCCATGTATACCAAGTAATCTTCTCAAGATATACTTTCTCCTGATGGGGATTTAACCCTTCAGATAAAGCAACCAAAGTCCATACTTTGTTAGTGTATAAGGATTCCATCTGAGATCGCTAAGCATCCAGCCATTCTCACAAAGTCCCAACTCCTGATGGCCTGCTCGAAACTAGTTGGGTCATAATCTCATGATGCAATCCTCGCTCCAACTGTCATAGAGAAACCGAAGTATCTCTCAGGTGGATGAGGAATCCTACTAGATCGGCGGAGAGGCTGAGGTTCGTTGGGATCTATTGAATCCTCCGGTTCTACCAAATCATCAGCTGTAGTTTGTATAGCTAGAACTCCTTCCAGTTCTACCTCATAACCATTAATTTCTTCACAAGAAATTCCCTTTCACAAAGGTGGCATGCTGAGAGACAAAAACACCTTTTGTTCCCCAGTTTCGTAGAAAATATTCCCTTGCGAATGCTTGGGATATCAAACAAACTTCCACAGAACTGACCTTGCCTCGAGCTTGTCCGGATTTTGCTTTTGACATAGGCCGGACAGCCCCAAATCTTAACATCTTTAAGAGATGGGCTATTTCCATACAATATCACATATGGAGTGGTAGGCATATGATTTGGTTGGAACCCTATTCAATAGGTATGCAACTTCTTAAGTGCATAACTGCAAAAGAAAATAGGCTACTCAGTAGTACTCATCATAGAGCACACCATATCACATAGGGTGTGATTGCTCCGCCTCGATACACCGACGTGCCGTGGTGTATTCGGAGGAGTAATGCTGAGAGAGAATCTCATTCTCCTTTAGAATAGTCCAAGAATTCCGTGCTCAAGTATTCTCCTCCTTGATCACATCAAAGGACATAATACTTATACCCAGTTTTTGGTTCTCTACTTCTAACTTATATTCATTGAATTTCTCAAAAGATCCAGACTTGTGTTTCAACCGGAACATATGTCTGAATCTTGAGAGATCATCAGAGAATGTAATGAGGTACAAAGAACCGGTCCTGGCATATGTAGATAGGGGACTTTCATACATCAGCATGTATCAATCCCAAGAGTTCACTAACTCTTTCTCTGTTTCTAATAAACGGAGCTGTGGTCATCTTATCTTTGTGACATGACTGGCAAGTTTTATAAGATGTAAATCCAAACTAATTTAAATATGCATCTTTATGTAACTTCAGCTAGTCGGATCACATTGATATGACCTAGTCTACAATGCCTTAAGAAGGATTCGTTCATTACTGAACTCCTCTTCTTGTGTGTGTTCTGTATGTTAAGAACTGTGATTTGATTTAGAACGTCTATGCTTTTAGATAACGTGTCTGAACCGATCAACTCTTGATATAGGAAATCTTCAAAATATTATCCAAATACAAAATTATATCCTTCTTTACTAATAAAGAGACTGATATGATGTAGTATATCAGGTTCGGTATCTAATAACATTCGTTCAGAATCAATGTATTCTGATAATACAGGGTGATAACTGCCAACAGACTTGGCTGCAACACTTGCATCATTTCCAACTCTTGAAACTTATCACCCATTCTCAGTTCTCTACCTTTCTGTAGCCCATGTAACAGATTACATCTGCGGGATCCTGATCCGGTATCTCATACCCAAGACGTAAAGGATACTGAGAAACAGTTCTCGGTAATGAACACACCTGAAGATGATGCATCAGCATGCACTTTTTTCGTTTGGGCGGCACGGGAATTCTAGTAATCCCCTATTTCCTGCTCTGTCTTATAACAATTATAAGTTGGAGCGGGACCAACGTTCCCTAGCGCAGTATAACAAGCGGGTTCGGTCAATACATCCATATTATTATCTTGATTTAAGGCGTGACATGGTCGCTACCTGGAGAGAGATAGAAGAAAACACTCAGCGTATGCTCTCGCAAGATTAGATTGGTTATTTATATATCTAATCAGGATGTCTCCCACTGTTTTAGTCAAATCTTCCTTCAAACCTTAAAGGAAAGACTAGCCGGAATTAATTACACCCTACAAGTTCGCCAATCTTTCAGCCAGGCCAGTGCCGGTACTTTGAGGGTGGTTCCCCGTGCTTTCGCATGGACCTAATGAAAATAAACCTCATTTTCCCAGAGGTATAACCCCGTTGACACCTTTCTAGACACCTACTTGATTGGCTAATTTTAATGTGTAAAACTCTCCCAGGAGTAACTCTTACTCGCAGCGGGTATCGGGATCCAACTATCACATAGAAGGTATGCAATCTCATTGCAAATTTCAACACTTGAAATTCCCGATAATATTTTACCCCTAGCAACTTCTGACCTTGGCTAAGGTCAACAAATCATAAGCGCTAGCCAAGTTCAACCCGTCATTTCTCGATTGAATTAAACCCACCCGCATGACCCTTGGCTAAGGTCAACAAAGTCGCACGACTATCCTAACTCAGTCGCATCATATGCTTATACAGATAAGCACTAATTAGCTACCGCACACTACGCCTTGGCTAAGGTCAACAAACGTAGCATGAATACTAAGTAGTACTTATCTGAAATGACGGAGGGCTACGACAGGTTTTAAAAAAAACCCTTTGTGTAATGAACTTGATATCGTTGTAGAATCGAGTGATTTTAAATGGAATGTTTTTGAAGCCTTTTCTAGTTTTGCTAAAGAGGTCACTCCCGGTGAAGGGATCTCGGCTCTTTCCTCATCGAATAAGGTGCATGATATTTCACAAATATCACTATGGAAAGTAAAAACTATAAAAACAATCAAAAGACAAACTGAGTTTGTAGCATCTGCTAGTTTCGCTAAAGAAGTCACTCCTGGTGAATAGATCTCGGCTCTTTCCTTATCGAATAAGGTGCTGGATATTCTACAAGGAATAGCTCTATGCAAAGCAAGAACTAGAGCTACCAGTTTTTAAACAAGTTTCTACAACAACTTTAGGTTTCTTTTATTTCATTAATCTCATTAATGAAGTCCCATTTTATTATGCTTCACAAGCATCACATTTGAAATGAAATCAGCAATATAACATATATCTCATATATATAATATAAACATTCATCTCAGGCAGTAATATGATCTCATCACAGAACATTGCAGCAGAAGATAACATATGAAATATTGGATATACTAGGACGTACGTGTTTTATATCGAGCCTGCATAAAACACGGATTCCACGGTCACAATGAATAGCCAAACCCACATCTAGACCCCTACGAGAGCGGAAAGCAACACTGCCAATTCTGGGGTTAGGAGACCCGGTCTCGACTCCTCGAGATGGTCTCCCACTGGACCCTAGAACCCGGTTACTTGTGCTCCCCGCCTTGGATCTACCTAATGCGAAAAAGTAAATAATATACAATGGTGACATCATTCTCAGCCCGGAAGTGCCCTAATAAAAGAATATTACATACAAATGAATTTTACATGAATGAAAAAGAAAAGCTCTTATCTCACATAAAAACCCCGGCTATTCAAACCACGACGATCCAATATAACATATCACAGCAACACATAATATCTCATATCATCAACGTAAGCAAGTATGCGTATCCCGATTGTCGTTGATGTATAGCAACGAAGCCGGCGATACACCACATATTACGCTTACGGTCGCAGAAAAAAAAGTGTAAAACTACAACAGTTGGAATCCGCAACTTCCTTAGATATCTCATGCCTAACCAAATGAATTCCTTAGATATCGCATGCCTAACAATTATAAACCCCGCATTTTAGTCTCGATCTCGAAAACACTTTTCAATATCTAGTCGGGCAATTCAACAAGATTCCCGACATCCTGATCGAATGCTCGTCACAAACTTTAGTAGACGGCCGCACCCCCGGATGCCGTCGACGAAGTGCACTAAGGCGGAACACCGCTGCCGTGAGCACCCGAACGGATGCTTTTGGCGACGGGGTTCTCCTACAGTCACTTGGTCGAGGCTATGGGGCGTGGCTATCTATTAAGTTTACCCGGCGAGTATCCGCGTACGCTACGTGATTGCGACGGACTTTTGATCACATCAAAATCCCGTGGCAACCGATCAAATGAGACTAAACTGATAGATTTATAACATTCAAATTAGTTATCTCATAACTACTTATGGATTCCAAATATTGTTTCACATTCCAGATAAATAGACATTGTTAAACTTTCCGATCGAATAAACAAACACCCAAGATTTCCCAAATAGCTCAACACTTGAGCGGAGTTCAAAAAGTATCCATCACATGCCACAGTACCAACGGTCCAGCCGTAGAAGGGTCAAACCAACGCCTCACTTGTGACAACGCCGTACTGCCCCAAACCCTAAGGTTTAGAGGTGGTTCAGACGGTCACATAATCGAGTTAAGGTTTGTGTTCTTCTAGAGGGTCCACCGCGTTACTTGCACGACTTAGAACGTTCTTTAATTAAGGAAAAATCCAACACATGGAAATTTTCTGGCACGGGAAAAAGTGAGTTATTGATATCCGTTCGAACTTTTTAACAAGTTCTAAATTACCCGGAAAAACATAAATGAAATTAAATTATCCGATCGAATCAACGAATACAAAATATTTCCAGAAAACTCAACACTTGAGTAATATTAAAAATTCCCAGAAGCATGTAGAGATACCTATGGATGTTACTGTAGAAAAATGAGTCCCTAATATCCACTTACGGTCGCGGAACCGCCGCGCAATGCATGGTATTGCCGCGGTTCCGCGGCGCATTAATGGAATTAGGTGGTCGTATTTTACAGTTATCCTTAGAATTCCTTGCTTAATTTTCTGAGTATTTTTAATACAGAAAAAAATAAACATTTTAAAAAATTTCTAGAGAGGGGGTCTAATTCGACGTTTCAGGGTTCGATCGGACTTTAAACTTCGTCTAGACAACGCCTAAAGCTCTAGCTTGGCTCTGATACCACTGTAGGGTTACTAGGCACTGTCACAAGGGTCTATAAGACATCAACCATGCCCGATTTAAAATTAAGACGTGCCGAACAACCCTAACCAAGATCTTAGACTAGAGATTAGGCGAAACAAAGAACAAGTAAACAACTTTACTTCTAAGAGTTTGGGATTACAACCTATGTAGTCCGTTCCTTCAGTTCTAAAGTTCCGTGTTGAGGTCCCTTCGCTGCGATCATCGAGTGTCCGGACTCTAGAGAGGCTCCATGAAGAGAAAGATGCAATCTTTCTTCTGATCTTCAATAACAAAGATGATCTACCTTGAAGAAACTCAAACCCAAGCTCTTGCTTTGCTAATCATGTATTAGCAAAGCAAACACACTAATCTAAGTGGCAAGAATAGATGAGGATGATGAAGTAGGAATTTATCTCTCATTTTTTTTTATCTCACTCATTTTCATCACTTCATAAAAAGCTAGAAAGCTTTTTCAAGAGAGAAGAAGGAAGAAGAAGAACTAAAACCATTTGTGATGAATAATGAAATCATTAGTTATGGTTAGCAATCAACCCTTGGTTAAGAAACAAAAGACTTAACCATTGTAGAGAATAAACCATGGTAAAGGGTTTGGGTTGGGTTAAGTAAATACCTTCAAAATATCAAAACAAAATATCTTTGCTTAAAACAAAACATAAAGCTTCAATAAGCTTCATGAAAGTGCTAACCTAAATCAAACCCTAATCATGTTTAATCTCCTCAAAACATGTTGCGTTAGTAATCATAACTTGTTACAATATTATATATCACATATATAATATTTATTGTAACAAAATAAAATAATACAATTAACATATATCGCATATATATCAATGTATTACCCGAGTGAGAAAAAGAATCTTTAAGTGAGCTTATATTAGTTAATGTAATTTAATATATCAAATATATAATTATACATTAAATTATCGAATCAACACTTGATCCGATAATCCGGCTATTTCATAAATAATCGACAAATATAATCTGTATCAGTTCCTCGAATCAACACTTGATCCGATGACCCGGCTATATCATATATACCCGGTTGATATCACATATCACGAGAATCTAATACGGTATCTCATACACGTATTGTTCTCGGTCCCGCACACATCACAAATGTGCTCCTACTCCTTTTTGCCGGAGCCAGGAAACCATTGTGTGAGACTCTAAAGAATAGTCAATACGCCGGCAGTAGGTGATGATCATATCAAACACCCACAAGCTGCAAGCAGTCAACTAAACGTAACAGCCACCCAGGTATTGAGTAATCAGAAGATCAACAAGCAAGCCTGTACATTCTCCCGTGAATCCAACCAGTAACACTCCTGTACAGTCCGGTCTCTTCGTCTGATAAGTCGCATATCTCGCCTAGGGGTGGTAAATGTCAGACCCCAGTAGCTTGATAAGTCGTGTCGATATAAGGTCCATAACAGTTCGAGAAACTACTAGTAGCACTTACCAGTAAATCTCAGCAAACCTGGCCAGGGATTTCCAGTTATAGCCAATCGAACACAGCGCAACATCAACTCCCTATACCGGGAGAGACGAAATCCCTCCTATCGCTCATTGCCACCATTTGATTCGGGACTGTACCCAAAAGCCACCGTTTTGCATGCCCTCTTAGACGTGGTATGATGTAAATCAAAGCACGGTGGGAATCACACAAGACTCTATGACGATCTTGGGTCTACAGACTAACATGTACTAGTGTCACCAGAGAACTGCCATCTGACGCGAGGTATAATACTATCTGGCAGTTCTCGGTGAGTCCGTCCAGTGTACCCAGTCTCCACTGAGCACCCGTATACCTTCTCTGATGCCAAACGCAAATGGATATGGGATCATCCATCGCCCATCATATGGGTCAAGAAGCGCATACGCTAGTCTACTCTGGAGTATCGATACCCTGCCTCGGTACTCCCACGACTAGGAACATTTAAAGGATGTACTTGGTGACCACACTGTCCCCACTAGTATGATCTGCATCATAGTCCTGGTAGTCAAGTACTTATCTTAAGGGCTTTATCAACATGTGACATAGAGACAATCAGAGTACATGTTAAGATAAAGAGTAACCAGATAGCATATTATCATGTCGAGCAAGAAAGTCCTCCCTATATATGTCCAAGCATCCACTACAATATACAACGTATGTACAGTAATGGCCTCTAGGGCATACATATAACTAACATTAACCACTAGCACGTCAGTGGTACTAGCTGTACGTAACGGGCTACCAGGTATTGACCAAAAGGGAGGTCGATGAGCGAACTCATCCTGACACCCTACCGAGCCTGTCAATGACAATACCCGTACAGTCCGGTCCGTTCATCTATGAGTATCGCATGTCGGGCCTAGGGGGTTGGTTAAAGTTAGACCCCCAAAAGCGGTACAAGTCGTGTCAGAGTGTAGCCCAGAACACCCTGAGATACTACTGGAATACCTACCTGTAAATCTCCTGCCTTGGCCAAGGACTTCGTGTAATGGCTCTCCTAGACACAGCGCGATCTCACCCCCAATACCGGGAGAGACGAAACCCCTGCCGATCCGCTCACTGCCTCCATGTGGCTCAGGACTGTACCCAACTAAAGCCTGTTTGCACGACTCCTTGGAGCCGTGGTAGGGTAGTAATCAAAGCACAGTGGAAACTCACACGAGACAAATAATGATCTCAGGTTGATAAACTAACCTGTACACATGTCACACTGCTATCTGACGTCAGGTATAATACCAACTAGCATGTTCCCGGCGAGTCCTGTCCGATGTACTCATAACCCAATGAGCACCTGTATACATCTTAGGTGAACCAACTGACAGCAATGGCTTATGAGACCAGCCACCGCCCCTCGTCAGGGTCTCGACTGTATATACTAGTCTACTCCGGAGTATCGATGCCCTATCTCGAAAACTCCCACGACTAGGGACACTTTAAGGATGTGCTTATAGACCCCAGCTCCCACATATATGATCGCCATCATACAGCTGGCCGTCAAGCAAGAATCTTATGGGCTCTATCAACGTGCAATAGTGACCTGTAATGTCGCCTAAAGCATGTACACAATGATAAAGATAAACCAGATAGTATACTCACTACTATAAATAAGGGTTGCCCCTACGGATATATACGTAGGGGCGAAAAAATACCCCATAGGTGCAAAAGCCGCAGGTGCAAAGGCCGCAGGTGCAAGTTGAGGCCCTGAACTTGCCCCTACGGGCAATTTCTTGCCCCTACGGATTACTGTGTAGGTCCAATTGCCCCTACGGACTAAGCCGTAGGGTACAAAAATTTATATTATTTACGGTTTTTTTAATATATTAAGTGTACCTACGGATATGTCTGTAGGTCCAAGTTATACCCCCTATGGATATATACGTAGGTACTTATCCGTAGGGGTAAAATATCAGGAATCCTGACATTTTGCCCCTACGGATAGCTCCGTAGGGGAGAGGCAGTGGCCCCTACGGATATGTCCGTAGGGGCACTCCCAACCCCCTGGTACTGAGATCAGGGGGAAATATCAGTTACTGCTTGCCCCTACGGATATCTCCGTAGGGGCAACATGTGTACCTACGGATTAATCCGTAGGTACATATTATCTCTATTTTTTTTTAAATGGGCTGCCTGATTTTTTCCTGCCCTGTGCACAATAATATATATAACAATAGAATATAAAATTAATCATCACACAACATATATCACAGTATCATAATCACATCTCACGCATATAATATACAAAAGAAATCCAAAAACTGAATATGATATAAATATAAACCAATATCGATATCGTTTCAAAATGTAGTACAATGTGTATCATATAAATAAATACATGTTTCAAAAAATAAGAACCAAAAAGCTACCCCAGTTCGGTCCAGCTCCACCTCTGAATAACGATAGAATAATGCGCGCCTGCTCCTCGGTCAATAAACTCTGCAATTCGGCGCGAGCGGGAGTCTGAGCGGCCTGTGGAGCTGGCGATGTGGTCTGCGCAGCCGCCGTCGAGGTAGTCGCTTATGGAGCCACGGCTGCGGGAGTCTGAGTAGGCGGTGAAGCTACAGGAGCTGTCTGCGGAAGCGCAGCCGATGTAGTGGCTTGCGGAGCCGCAGCCAAAGGAGATGCATGTGGAGGCTCGGCCGATGTACCCTGTCGCATCTGGACCTAACGTGTGTAATAAGCGTGTAAGAACTGTGTATTATTCGAATTCGTATCATTATTAAGTTATTTCGAAACCCCGTTTGGATATCTAGTTTGTTGTTTATTTTAATTACATCTGTATGTATGATTAATCAAACTTAAGTCTAAAACCAAATAAGCTTAAGCTACGTACTAATTATGGATATGTTGATATCTATATAGTATGACATGATATTTTACTATAAAGCAGTATACATACCAGCATCTCCTTCAACTCCTGAACGGTGGCCCTCAAGCTCTCCAGTTCCTGATGGACACGTCGGTCACCGGAGACGGAGGAAGTAACCACCGGGGTGGAGTCCAACCTCATATGGGCCCTGCTAGGGCCCAGTCCCCGGCCTCTCTCCCAACCTCCCTGGTGCCCTCCGTGTGCGGCGTCCAGAACTGGGGTCAGCAGCCTCGGATCGCTCTGTCCGGTAAAATCGATCCCCGAGGCCTGGGCCTGCTCAACCACCCGCTCCTACACCCACATTAAGCAGTAAAGTATAAGTATAAGATTTAAACTTGAACCTTCCAAAACTAAAATTTCAAATTTGGGTAGAAAAAATATTAACACTTACGCAGTACTCCAGGGTAGCGACGTCGGGATATCGAACCTCGCCCGTGGCGGGATCTGTCGAGGTGCCGTGGACGGCAAGATATGCGGACAGCACGCTCGGTGTACCACCTGACGCCACGGTCCGAGATGTCTGCAATATTAGAAAGTAACTCTTAATATTAGAAATATTAGAAAATAACTCTTAATATTGCAGAATATCACAAACGTCGGTCTATTGTAATTTACCGATAACTCCATGGCTCGAGTAATGTTCCTTAAGCCACCTGTGTAAGTGGGGCGACCCCTCTTCGCCGACTTCCTGTTCTCTGTATTCTGAGCGGCCTGTTTCTGCACAACGCATTAACATTTAGTTTTCTAATTAAGAAACACAAAGAAATAAATTATATCATAAATAATGAATTACATTTAAAATACATACCTGTTTGCGTTGGGAGTCGAAATAAGCGAACAATAGAGGCCATGTCTCTACGTCGACTCTCGCAAACGCCGGAGTAGATAGGAGGGCCGCTCTCTCTGCCTCGGGGGTCGCCATCCACAGGGAGTAGCAGTCGGCCTTCAACTCATTCCTGTTGTATCGGATCTTGGCCTGCATGTTCTTCATCAGGCCATTGTACAGAGCATGAAGGTCGAGCACCCTCCCCGGGTGATCAGGGTCGGCTACAGGCTGAAAATCGTAATCCAACTGAAAATACAAAAATCATTGTTATTAGATTGCAAGTGTTAATAATAAATATATTGGATAGATCAAATGAAAATATATATTAATACATACCCGAGCCTGATCAAAGAAGAGGGCGAATGAGCGCTGGTGCTGCTCGCCCCACTCAACGTGAAGTGGATAGTTCTTCACGAGCCGGCTCTCGTCCCCCAAATACCGGCCGAACCTCTCGGCATGAGGACCGGTATAGCGATAGTCAAGGGTAAAAAAAAGGGGGAATGTTGCCTCCCCCTAGCTCTGTCAGGCCTCAGCCTATGGGACTGATTAGGGCCTCGAGTTCCCCTCTAGGGATGGGGAGGCCCTGCGTCTGCACGAAATATCAAGACAATCAATAATAAGACGAAGTTGTATTAAGAAATCAAGGTTAAACGAAAATTCAAGTGTGATATATACCTCCGGTGACTATCGCACGAGCCTGGGCCCGGGCAGCAGCACGAGCGGGACGATAGTTCCTCCGGTGAGGAACAACCGGGGTCCCGGATGCGGACGCATCCCCTCCAACTAGAAAATAAACATCGACGCTAAATTTCCATGAAGTTCATATTTATTCTATAGAGCATATGTAAAATGAGTAAATATTTTAAATTTATTCATACTAACCTGCAGACGATGCGGAGGGTATGGAAGCGGCAGGAGTGGCCCCTGCGGAAGGTGTGGACGCACCACCTATAATTAGACAATTAAAAATAGATTATATAAGTAATTGCAAAAAGAATGTGTAGATCAATAATACAACGTTCTAAATCAATATGCATGCACTATAGGATATATAAACATACCCGCAGGTGCGGTGGTGTCACCACCTACAGCTAGACAATAATAAAAATTGCTAAGTAAGAGCAAAAGGAATGTGTGTATTTATGATATAGCATTATAAATCAATATACATACACTATATGATATATAAACATACCTGGAGGAGCGGGGGTGGCCTCTGTCCCAGATGTGGACGCATCACCAACAACTAGACAATCAAACATTGACAATATAAGTAATTTTGACATAAACGGGCATGAATATCTGTAATATTACATTCAAAATGGATATGCGTGCAGTATACCTGGAGATGTGGCAAAATCCACACGGAAGGAGGCATCCGAAGGGGTCTCCGATCTGGGTGCAAGAGCGGCCCTCTGAAGCACCCTACGGAGCTCTCCGGGCGGCAGAACTGCTCTGCCTCTGCCTCTGCCTCTGCCGCGGCTGGAGCTCCTGCCTCTGCCGCGGCTGGAGCTCCTGCCGCTCCTCGCTGCTCCCGACATCGTCATCAAATCTAGATAAACGGTTCATGGACGCATTAGACAATCATTAAAAGTATTGACTATATATGTATAGAGCGTAAAATGTGAAGTAATAATATAACATTACTGATAACCTTTTTCGTTTCGTGGGCGCATCATACATATCTACTTGGAAAGGTACCGACGCAATATCTCGAAACGGATGAAAACACAAGTGAATGAAGGCGTTTGCTTTATACATTCTTAACTTGTCCACACGGGACAAATCTATGGGTTACCATACGATTGAATTTTCTCGTCGCGTAGACTATACGCCGGTTGTTAGTATCGAGTTATACTGTCCGATATTTAACAACCTTCGTATAGTTCTAGGTCACGACGAGCATCGCACGTATGTTAACCGATAGACGGGAACTAAGTGGCGCTTTTAGTTTCATATATGAGTATCGATGGGAATATGAAGGTTTCATATTATCATCGAGTATCATATATTGGTTTTAACCCGAACATCTCGAATCGCTCTCTAATTATGCGTTTGTTGTGTATTCTTGTTGTATGTGTGTGTTCCGGCTGTCGGGGGTAGGCTTCTATCCCATTAAGAATGTATAGAGCAAACGCCCATCACTTGTGCTTTCAACCGTTTCGAGTAAATTTCGGCAGCACCTCCCCGCTGTTCTCCGAGTACACTGTAATAGAATAGATAATCATTTCAAAGCTGTGAAACAACGTTGAAATGAACATCTAATCTATCTTTGTACACGGAGAACCAGCAGAAAGGTACCGACGAAATATCTCGAAACGGATGAAAACACAACTGAATGAAGGCGTTTGCTTTATACATTCTTAACTTGTCCACACGGGACAAATCTATGGGTTACCATACGACTGAATTTTCTCGTCGCGTAGACTATACGACGGTTGTTAGTATCGAGCTATATTGTCCAATATTTAACAACCTTCGTATAGTTCTAGGTCACGACGAGCATCGCACGTATGTTAACCGATAGACGGGGACTAAATGGCGCTTTTAGTTTCATATATTAGTATCGATGGGAATATGAAGGTTTCATATTATCATCGAGTATCATATATTGGTTTCATATTATTTATAGTTTACTTTATTTTATTTAATATTTATAATTAAATATATTGATAAATAATATTTGCAACAGAGAATCAAATTACCGAAATGCCCCATTTCATCTCCAAAGCTATTTATTTCCCCCAAAACCCCTCCAAAATCCCAAAAGAACCTTATCTATCTATATCAAAAAATTGAAGCAGCAAGCAGTGTCATTTCCTTCTCTTCTCCCAAAACCCAGCTCGCCTTCAATCTCTCCAACTCATCCTAACCCCAACCCAGCCCCAGCCGAACCCCAACCCAACACCAAACCCTAACCCGGCCTAACCCTAACCCCAACCCAGCCCCAGCCGAACCCCAACCCTAACACCAAACCCCAACCGAACCCTAACCCTAACCCTAACCCTAACCCCAACACCAGTCGTCGAACCCCAACCGCCGATCGAACCCGTACCCTAACCCTAATCCTAACCCTAACCACAACCGATACCTAATCCTAACCCTCATCGATCGCTACCCTAACATCATTATAATAATGTTTAACTAATTACCTGTAGGCGACGACGGACACGCAATCGGCGACGATGAGGGCGGTGGCGACAACGAGAACGGAGCACGGTGGCGACCACGAGATCACTGCACAGGCGTGGCGACGACGATTCGGCTTGGATTCGGCGACGACGAGATCACTGCAGCGCGGCGGCGGCGACGATCTCGATTTGGGAAAATTTGGTTTCGCGCGAGAATAAGAAAAAGAAATAATCAGCGTAGGGATCGATCTCTTAAATCCCTATTTATATGCCCCTACGGATATACCCGTAGGTGCTTGGTTTGCGGCTCCATAGGGGCAAACAACACTTTAAGATTTAATAAATTTTAAATAAATATTGAAGGACCGTAGGGGCAACCGTTTTGCCCTACGGATTAATCCGTAGGGCCAAACTTTAACTGCCCCTACGGATGTTATTATCCGTAGGGGCAACCCCTTATTTTACTAGTGACTATCATCTTGAGTAAGACCGTCCTACCGGTATAGGTCCTCCCTCAATCATTGCGATCATATGCCTGCGATCCAATAATTGACTTTGAGGGCACTATATCCAACAATCTCCCACTTGCACTCAAGGCTAATTATTGCGATGCCGCATACTCACAGCCCGTGTGATACCGAACACCCAACTCCTCTACTAATCAGTTTCACAAAGCCCGTTTGCGAAACTATTGCATTCGACGAATAGCCTCAGTGAGTGGATCTGCCCTAATATTTCTTTCTATGTCTCTCTTTATCTCAAGTTCGCGGAGAAAGCCATCTCCCGGAATGAGCAATACCTGTCTTAGAATATGTTTGGATATCTGATAGGACCTAGTTAATAAATGAACTCCAAATCCAAACTTCTTAGACTGTATCGTCAACTGAATTTAATCATTATCCTGCGTCATGCCTCCCTCAGTGTTCGCTTAGATCTCCTGTCCAAAACACTGCCCCTCGTTAGAGGAAAAACTATAACTCTGACAGTCACTCTGTCATCCAGGTCACCTTGGAAGCCAGGAATGATAACCGTCTCCTAAAAGAGCCTATTGTTATCATATCCCTAGAACATCCACTTATGTTCTAAAACTGCTTCTGAACGTTTCTCCAAGATAGAATTAATATCAACTTCTTGCATCTAGTGCAAAAACAATATCTGGTGTGGTACTTGACATCTTATGATTAACTCAATTGCCTAAGCAAGTGATCTGCCAATCATGCACATCCCTCTCCCCTTTAGTCTGTAAGACAACTTTAGAGAGGGTGACTCCATCACCTGCAGCTACACTACCGTGCCAAGAGTCGTCCATTCTAAAACACCTTTAGAATGCTGTCTAAGTACCCAGATTGGGAAACTAGCCAAATCTAGATCTAGAACTATAGATCTAGTAACCAGAATGTCTGATATTATATCTATATCTTATGTGGAGAAACGACTGTGTGACAACCAAAGTATAACCGATCGTAGTGTAGGAATTTCACTTCGTACTATGTGTATGTCATCCATATACCAGAACATCACACCCTACTACCTTCTTAACAGATCCATCTCATATTCTGATGAAGTCAAACCTGTAGGGTTTCCTCAGTGCCTCGTATAGGGTTTGGAAGCATCACACATGCCACAACTTTAATTTTAAGAGGTGCTAAGCAAACTTAACTAGGAATCGAACTAGAATAATTGGGTAACAATTAATAGTATCACATATAAAAGATTATCTAACACTAAGTGGAGAGACTACAACCTTTGTAGACCTCCTAGGGCAACTTCTTGGATCTCCTAAGGTTTGGAACGGCTCCCTTGAACGATTCCAAGTCCACGATAATCCACCCGAAGTCCTTTGCTCAAAGCTTGGTTCTTCACTTGATCTATGAAATCTTTGAAGCAAACACCCCACACAAAGTAGCTAGAGATGTGTAGGATGATGAAGTGGTTTAGGTTCTCACTTAAAACCCTTTCTTTCTTTTAACCTCACTCAATTTTAGAACTCAAGAGAGAGCTAGAGAGAGGAAGATGAAGATGGCAATATTTTCTTTTGGATGAATAATGATCTCATAATAATAATGAGAGAGAGTGAGATAAATATCATAAAACAAACCATGGTTAATAATAATATCTTGATATTTTGTGATGAGTTAAAGAGCAAAAGAAATTAACCCAGGTAAAGTCAAAGATCAACCATGGAAGTGTGTAGAAACAATGAGTCATTTGTGAAGAAATGAGTCATTAATTTAATTTCCTTTATCCTTAACATAAATAAAAAATATCCAGATATATAAATATGAACCATGTGAGTCTTATATTGCCATCTATATTGTATCATCAACCATGATACAAATGCATGTATGTATATGTATATGCACATCAACATGTACATATACATGCATGCATCCATCTAAAGAAAAGGGTTTAAATAAATGAGATAAAAGTCAATATTAAATCAACACTTGATTTAATAAACCGGTCATATCTCATACGACCCGACTAATATAAAACGCCCGATTAAAATACGGTATCACATACACGTATTTAATCAAGCTCCCGCACATATCTCATATGCACACCACATCGTTTCGCCTGAACCAGGAAATTTCTGTGTGGGACTCTAAGACTCATCAATACGCCAGCAGTAGGTGATGATCATATCAAACACCTACAAGCCGCAAGCAGTCAGCTAAATGTAACGGCCATCCGGGTATTGAGCGATCAGAAGAAGAACAAGCGAACCTGTCAAAACTCCCGTCAATCCAACTGGCAACACTTACCGTTCAGTTCGGTCTCTTCGTCAGATATGCTGCATATTGAGTCTAGGGATGGAATCGTCGACCCTAATAACTCAATAAGTCATGCCGGTATATGGTCTATAACAGATCGAGAAACTACTGATAACCCTTATCAGTAATATCTCAGCAGCCCTGGCCAGGGACTTCCTGTTATAGCCAATCGTGCACACGCAACATCAACCGCCAATACCGGGCTAGACGAAACCCCTCCTATCGCTCAATGCCTCCATGTGCCTCAGGACAGTACCTAAAATCCACCTGTTTGTATGACTCAGTAGAGCCGTAGTAGGGTGGAGATCAAGATACAGTGGGAGGACACACAAGAATCTATGGAGATCTCGGGTCTACAGACTAACCTGTACCAGTGTCACCTGAGAACTGCTATCCGACGTATAATATAATACCACATAGGTGTTCTCGGTGAGTCCGTTCAGTGTACCCAGACTCACTGAGCACCCGTATACAATCTTTGGTGTCAACACACTAGATAGATATGGGATCATCTGTAACATTTTAAAAATAATTAAATAAATAAAATCGTTTAAGTGAATTTTATGATTTTCGGTAAAGTAAAACGTATTTTTCGTAAAACTAAACCGTAATTATTTTTCAATATAAATTTAAAAATACCTATTTTAATTATGTAATTACTAGTAAATGGTGTTTATTTAGCCACTTATAAATTTTTAGTTTAATTAAATATTTTTCCTAAATTAATTATTTTAAATATTAACATAAGCTTTATTTATACTCTAAATTAGTGTAAATTTCAAATTTGATTGGTTTTAGTTTGCAAAAATGAACCATTGCATATTAGAATTTAGTGTGTATCATGCAAAATTTATTTGCAAATTTTTCCATGATTCTAGAATTTTCTTGAGTTGTTTTAGAAAAGAAATAAAAGAAAATTAAATAAAAGGTTGAAAAGACATTAGTATGTGTAGTTAATGGGTGAAACTTCTACACAATTCTTCACTCTTTCTTTCTCTCCCATTTCCTCCCATCCTTGGCCGGCCACTTCCCCATGGCAGCCCCCCCATTTTAGCCCCTTGATTTTGTTACAAAATCCATCAAAAATTCATAAAAAATTCAATAAAAAATCCACAAAATCCTTATAAATTCCTACCCTCTATTCTTTGCTCATCTTTACATGGATTTTGGAGATGGAAAGCATTCATTTTGGAGGCTTATTTTCATGTTAGGATTTCATTTTGTGGAGGTATAAATCTTCTTCTTTTGATTTATTGTTATTAGATGTTTCATTTATGCATAATTAGATTTAATAAATTAATTCTATTTACAAGTTTTAAAATTCAAGTTAGGGTTTGTAAAATAAAGTTATGGTTTTATTAATTCATTAGGGTTATAATAACTAGTTTAACACTTTTAGAAATGGAAAATCATGCATGGTTGATATATTGTAAATTGTTATCCAAAATTGTTTAAATTAAACCATTTTTTTTTGCAAACTAGATTTCTATATATTATATATATTGGTGAGATAAATTCCAATTAATATTTGTACCATTAGATTGTTGTTTTAATGAGGATATTGACATGTTTAAGGAATGAAAAACTTAATTTAGTTACTAGTTTCTATTGATAATTGAAAAATAGTGATAAAACATGCTATTTTGTTAACTAGATTTTAGAAATTCTTAAATAAATAAGATTTAAAATATAATTTATGGTTTCATTATATCATTATCATCATGAATTATAGTTTAATACATTAATTCATGCAAAATCAAGTTTTGTTGTGAAATTGTGGAATTTTGCTTGTAAGATGTTGAAAATTGATAAAAGTTGCAAACTAGGAATTTTGTTTTAATACAAATTAGTGTGAGAAAAATACGGTAATGGTTTCTATAATCTAGTTAGGTTATTTAATGAATAATATGACCATTAGTTTCATTTAAACCTTAAGTTTTGAAGTAAAACGGTAAATTGGCATTTTCGGGTTTTACGAAATCGGACGGTTTGATCGATTTTTAGGGTTTCGATGAATTAAATCATATTTTATATTATCAGTAATGAGTTTTAAAACTATGTGTTATTTGATGATGTTTATCTCGATCAATCGGAGTTTGTACGCCGATATTGAGCGATATTTGGTTCTTTTGCGTGAACGGGACATAGGTTTTAACCTATGCGCGTTCCGTGCGTCGTTTTGAATTTTGTCCGTGATTCAGTTTACGATACTATATATGTTTGCGTATAGGTAACCCTCACGTGGACTGCGGGCGATGAAGAAGAGGATGGCGACACCGTCTTCGGCAGACAAGGACCAGGTGAGTAGATGTATATCTACGGGGGGAAGTCGGGTGGATGGCGTTTAGCACCCCCGCAAACGTAGAATAGGAATAAGTACTTATTGTCATTAGGAAACCAGACGTGACCTTAGAATTTCGGTGAGTAGGACCCTATTAGTGACCTTAGGTTGGACTAGATTGATTTAGAAAGACCTTACCCGAGGATGAATATCTTGGAGAAAATTCGTAGGTTTCAGGTAGATACACACACGCACACACTGAGACTCGACGTGGTGTATACGTGTATGTATATATATATGTATAGGACTAGGTGTAGGTATATATATATATACACACAATACATATATGTGATACAAGGATGTGATATGATACACGGGAATGAAACAGTATAACTGGGCTTGATGCCGTGATTCTTGGCTACGGTCGTGTTATGATGTTAGCGGATCATTAGGAAATGAGTTAATGAATATGTATACATAGATAATAAAGGCTGGTGATGATATTGAGGTACATGGGACTTTAAAACAGCACCCGGACCGTAACATGTGATTGAAATTCTGATATGATATATGTGTGACTTGATTACGACATTATACAGGTGTGACTTGATTTCGATATCATTTATGCGTGACTTGATTACGACATCATATAGGTGTGACTTGATTACGATATGATATAAGTGTGACTTAATCACAATTTGATACATATGACATGATATTTCTGAGGATAAATTAACGATGTATATTTATGCTGGCAATGATATATGATTGATGTACACGAGTACAGTATAGTACCTTGATCATGACGTGTGTTGATGATGATATTATACGAATGATGAGACACGTAGGTGATACTTGAACCGTACCCCGATATTGGGATGCCGTATGATGGATTTTACCGTACGAGGCATAGATGTGATGATTGATCCGCACTCTTGATTCGAGGAAGTCGTACTACGTACGTGACGCTATTGAGGCTGGATCGCCGACTATTAGAGATATGGACTCAGACTTTAGATGTACTCTTATTTCTTATCGACTAGTTTCTTAGGTTTAGTTCCTTAGGAGGTTAGATGGACACTAGTTTAGGCTCGAGTCATATAGTTGTAGTTACGTGTATATCAAATGAGTGGTTATACACATCTCTATTTACTTTCAGACCGTAATCATCATGGTGCATGTTCATACATATGTTTCTATAATCAAATTAAAACTTTGCCTGTTAGGACACCGGCACCATTACCGATGATGCGCATCTTCCACGCACACTTATTTGCCGGCTCACACACATCATCTTCGTTAATTGCTATGTCACGTACACTTTAGATCATATTATCATCTATTGATACAATCAGCTAACAGGTAGATCGATATAATATTGTGATTACCTCTGGTGTTAGTATAGACATGACATTTCTTACTTAGACGTTTCATGCATTCACATTTTCGTGTTATCATGCAGTGTTATGGGCATATGCCGACACTTATCATATACTTACTCATGATTTTGGGATTTTGGTTTTCTATGAGATTTCTGGATTTTGGGGAAAACCGCAAGAATATATAAAAACTTCTCTCTCTCTCTCTCTCCTCCTCTCTTTTCAAAACATACGATGCGGTTTTCTCGTAATGTATGTGTCGTCCACCATGAGATTTCATGTTTTCTGTTGGATTTCGAGACCCGATTCGAGGAGTGGATGAACCGTCTCGGGTACATGGTGGGACCGGTATGGTACCCCGGGGCAGGAAGATCGAGTTGTAGACGATGAGCCTGGCAGGGGAGGACTACCTACCGGTGATGTCTGGCGCGGCGGATATCCGGAGGATACCGACCGTTGTCGTGAGATTTAATGATATGGGCCGATTCGGACTGACGGAGCCCGAGATATTGAGACTATGAGACACTGAGATTATGAGGTATTGAGACTTGAGATTTACATGTTTTGTGTCGATGCTTGACACAGATTTCCATGGATTTCATCGTTGATATTTCAGATTTCTATACACATTTTACCATGATAAAAGCTAAAAATTTCTTATACAGATATATCTAGATTTCAGGATTGGTTATTTTACATTCATGGTGCATGCATACTCATTCTCAAGACATAGTACTACATGAGGCACTGACCAAGAGCACGGAGCATTTGCACTTACACGTAGCTTATTATTCTGTCTTTACTTGATGACTAGTAGTATATTAGTATATTATTATGACCTAGGATAGCGTCGTGCATTCGATTTCTTTTCGTAGATGTCTTCTACTCACGAGTTGGCAACTCACCCCCGTTGTGCCAAATTTTATTACAGGTTCGAGGTACAGGTTTTCCTGGCAGCTTGCTGGCACATCTTTTCATTCAGGGTGAATTGCACGGTAGGTTGGTTCACTTGTATCTGGACCGCCATTGTACTTTTATTACTTCATTTGTATCTAGAAGGCTCCATCAACTAAACTTGTATTACTTGATAGTTTACTGGACTAGTGATTTATTTCGACCTTAGAGTCGCGCTTGTATTATTATGATATCTGGTGGATTTGTTTTCTTTTGAGATTTTTAGCCTCGCCCTTTGGCGTTGTATACTATTGTGCATTGGTGTGCTTGTTTCCGCCTGTTGGCGTAGAGCTAGCTCCCGCTTGGGGATGCCTTTTTATTATTTATATGTATTTATACTTGTTTGTACCCGTTTGGGGCCAGTTTTTATAAAGGAGACTCTGGCGAAATTTTTGAGAAAATTTGATCTTGTTTTAAAACCTGTTTTTCTATAAGTTTTCCTTTACTTCTTCTTCGTTTATGGTTTAGATTTCTGAGCTTCGGCTTACTTAGGTTACGTTGCGCCTCTAGACGCTTCGTAATCTAAGTGCCGGTCACGTTCCGTACTTTCGGATCGTGACAAAGCTGGTATCAGAGCGCTAGGTTTAACCTTGTATATGTCTAGGTGACCCTTGGTTGATGGAGTAGACGACTTAGGTAGAGTAACGTACCGTGGGTATGGTCCGCGACATACTTACGATACGCTACTCTGCTTAAGGAGCCTTAGAATGTACATTTCTTTGCATTGCATTTCATTCATTCCTTTGATCTATCTTCGTCGATATCGGATGGTGGTTTCTGTTACCACGGGCACACTGGCAGAGGGAGCTACGGCTCGAGTGCGATAACCATTAGGGTATCGTTTATTCTTGAGGATTGGAGCATTGTTTAGCGTGCGGACGAAGGGTATTCACATGCCGTCCAGACGAAGTTAAAGGATTCGAACGATTGTCAGAAAACCCATTTTCCCAAGTTTAAGGTATTCGGAAGAACATGCAGGTATTTCTATGGACCCTCTAGAAGAATGAAACCCTAACTCGACATAATGACCACGAGAACGCCCTTGAACCTTAGGGTTTACGGCAGTTCCACGGTGCCCTTAGTGAGGCTTGGGTTTGCCCTTCTACGGCTGGACCATCGATGCTGGGGTATATACTGGATATTTTTAAACTATACTTGATTATTGAGCTCTCGGGGAATTATGGGATTTTGATGGATCAATCGAAAAGTTTAATGTAGTCCGGATATCAGGTGAAGGGATAGATTATGTGGGAGACTCTAGATATGAGTATTGCCGTTGGTAGCGCAGTCATCACACCTATGAAGAGACGAGTTCGAAGCAGTCAACACCAGAGGAAAGGGGGAAAGAGGCGCACATTGACGATAGTGTTTACGATTGTGATTTGGTGATTTGAATTTCATACTTTCGTTGATTGGATTTTGGTATTTTGAGGACTTTGTTCTACGATTGGTATTTCTTATGTGTACCTTCATTACATTCTATTTGTGTTTCATATATCAGTTGTATTGATGTTGTTTAGTACATACCCAGTACACTCGATTTGGTTTTATATATTTTGATATTTTGATTTGATTTCGTGCATATGGGTTACACATGATTTTGACATATGCTTCGACCTAGTTTCCATCCATTTTCGTACTGTGATTTCGATTTTGATATTCGGTGTATGTTTTCGTGCACCATGTGCACCTGATTGAGACTCTTGCGCACACTTGGCGCACTTAATGCGATTTTTTGCAAACCAGATGCACTAAATCGGGGTTTTGTGCAGATTAGATGCACCTGATATTGAGTCGTGCACGCCCGTTGCACTTGACAGATGTTTTGGTGCACACCTGTTGCACTTAGTTTTGTTTTTGTGGGTATTCGTGGTATATGTATTTGGTTTCGATTTCAGTGCGCACCGGACGCACATGATATTTTTATGATGTGATTGGGATTGATTTCAGTTTGAGCAGTATGTTTTTACAATCATTACTATTTGATTTAGTAACCAGGCGGGATGTGTATGTTAAATAAAAGATATATATATATATATATATATATATATATATAGCTATTTTTTAAAAATAAGCGTCCGCTACTTATGCCGTGACACGTGCATCACACGGCGATTTTCAAGAGGGGTTTTTGTATGCTTCTTTATTAATATGTTTAGGCAATTTTACTACGATGCGCACTATATATATAAGTTAAAGTTTTAATATATATTACATTGGTTTTCGTATTGGGTTTTGATATTTTATCTTCACCATAACTCCGATGATTGCGTTATGCTTGACGGAGTTGATTTTAGTTATGTATTGATGATTTCGGAGCCCCGACGATTTGAGTGTTTTGCTAACTGTTTTAGTATTTGGAGGGGGAGTTTTAATTTAAATTCGGGGACCGAATTTTTTTAAGGGGGGAAGATTGTAACATTTTAAAAATAATTAAATAAATAATTAAATAAATAAAATCGTTTAAGTGAATTTTATGATTTCCGGTAAAGTAAAACGTATTTTTCGTAAAACTAAACCGTAATTATTTTTCACTATAAATTTAAAAATACCTATTTTAATTATGTAATTACTAGTAAATGGTGTTTATTTAGCCGCTTAAAATTTTTTAGTTTAATTAAATATTTTTCCTAAATTAATTATTTTAAATATTAACATAAGCTTTATTTATACACTAAATTAGTGTAAATTACAAATTTGAATGGGTTTAATTTGTAAAAATGAACCATTGCATATTAGAATTTAGTGTGTCTCATGCAAAATTTATTTGAAATTTTTTCCATGATTCTAGAATTTTCTTGAGTTGTTTTAGAAAAGAAATAAAAGAAAATTAAATAAAAGGTTGAAAAGACATTAGTATGTGTAGTTAATGGGTGAAACTTCTACACAATTCTTCACTCTTTCTTTCTCTCCCATTTTCTCCCACCCTTGGCCGGCCACTTCCCCATGGCAGCCCCCCCATTTTAGCCCCTTGATTTTGTTACAAAATCCATCAAAAATTCATAAAAAATTCAATAAAAAATCCACAAAATCCTAATAAATTCCTACCCTCTATTCTTTGCTCATCTTTACATGGATTTTGGAGATGGAAAGTATTCATTTTGGAGGCTTGTTTTCATGTTAGGATTTCATGTTGTGGAGGTATAAATCTTCTTCTTTTGATTTATTGTTATTAGATGTTTCATTTATGCATAATTTGATTTAATAAATTAATTCTATTTACAAGTTTTAAAATTCAAGTTAGGGTTTGTAAAATAAAGTTATGGTTTTATTAATTCATTAGGGTTATAATAACTAGTTTAACACTTTTAGAAATGGAAAATCATGCATGGTTGATATATTGTAAATTGTTATCCAAAATTGTTTAAATTAAACCATTTTTTTTGCAAACTAGATTTCTATATATTATATATATTGGTGAGATAAATTCCAATTAATATTTGTACCATTAGATTGTTGTTTTAATGAGGATATTGACATGTTTAAGGAATGAAAAACTTAATTTAGTTACTAGTTTCTATTGATAATTGAAAAATAGTGATAAAACATGCTATTTTGTTAACTAGATTTTAGAAATTCTTAAATAAATGAGATTTAAAATATAATTTATGGTTTCATTATATCATTATCATCATGAGTTGTAGTTTAATACATTAATTCATGCAAAATCAAGTTTTGTTGTGAAATTGTGGAATTTTGCCAGTAAGATGTTGAAAATTGATAAAAGTTGCAAACTAGGAATTTTGTTTTAATACAAAGTAGTGTGAGAAAAATACGGTAATGGTTTCTATAATCTAGTTAGGTTATTTAATGAATAATATGACCATTAGTTTCATTTAAAGCTCATGTTTTGAAGTAAAACGGTAAATTGGCATTTTCGGGTTTTACGAAATCGGACGGTTTGATCGATTTTTAGGGTTTCGATGAATTAAATCATGTTTTATATTATCAGTAATGAGTTTTAAAACTATGAGTTATTTGTTGATGTTTATCTCGATCAATCGGAGTTTGTACGCCGATATCGAGCGATATTTGGTTCTTTTGCGTGAACGGGACATAGGTTTTAACCTATGCGCGTTCCGTGCGTCGTTTTGAATTTTGTCCGTGATTCAGTTTACGATACTATATATGTTTGCATATAGGTACCCCTCACGTAGACTGCGGGCGATGAAGAAGAGGATGGCGACACCGTCTTCGGCAGACAAGGACCAGGTGAGTAGATGTATATCTACGGAGGGAAGTCGGGTGGATGGCGTTTAGCACCCCCGCAAACGTAGAATAGGAATAAGTACTTATTGTCATTAGGAAGCCAGACGTGACCTTAGAATTTCGGTGAGTAGGACCCTAGTAGTGACCTTAGGTTGGACTAAATTGATTTAGAAAGACCTTACCTGAGGATGAATATCTTGGAGGAGATTCGTAGGTTTCAGGTAGATACACACACGCACACACTGAGACTCGACATGGTGTATACGTGTATGTATATATATATGTATAGGACTAGGTGTAGGTATATATATATACACAATACGTATATGTGATACAAGGATGTGATATGATACACGGGAATGAAACAGTATAACTGGGCTTGATGCCGTGATTCTTGGCTACGGTCGTGTTATGATGTTAGCGGATCATTAGGAAATGAGTTAATGAATATGTATACATAGATAATAAAGGGTGGTGATGATATTGAGGTACATGGGACTTTAAAACAGCACCCGGACCGTAACATGTGATTGAAATTCTGATATGATATATGTGTGACTTGATTACGACATTATACAGGTGTGACTTGATTTCGATATCATTTATGCGTGACTTGATTACAACATCATATAGGTGTGACTTGATTACGATATGATATAAGTGTGACTTAATCACAATTTGATACATATGACATGATATTTCTGAGGATAAATTAACGATGTATATTTATGCTGGCAATGATATATGATTGATGTACACGAGTACAGTATAGTACCTTGATCATGACATGTGTTGATGATGATATTATACAAATGATGAGACACGTAGGTGATACTTGAACCGTACCCCGATATTGGGATGCCGTACGATGGATTTTACCGTACGAGGCATAGATGTGATGATTGATCCGCACTCTTGATTCGAAAAAGTCGTACTACGTACGTGACGCTATTGAGGCTGGATCGCCGACTATTAGAGATATGGACTCAAACTTTAGATGTACTCTTATTTCTTATCGACTAGTTTCTTAGGTTTAGTTCCTTAGGAGGTTAGATGGACACTAGTTTAGGCTCGAATCATATAGTTGTAGTTACGTGTATATCAAATGAGTGGTTATACACATCTGTCTTTACTTTCAGACCGTAATCATCATGGTGCATGTTCATACATATGTTTCTATAATCAAATTAAAACTTTGCCTGTTAGGACACCAACACCATTACCGATGATGCGCATCTTCCACGCACACTTATTTGCCGGCTCACACACATCATCATCGGTAATTGCTATGTCACGTACACTTTAGATCATATTATCATCTATTGATACAATCAGCTAACAGCTAGATCGATATAATATTGTGATTACTCTCTGGTGTTAGTATAGACATGGAATTTATTACTTAGACATTTCATGCATTCACATTTTCGTGTTATCATGCAGTGTTATGGGCATATGCCGACACTTATCATATACTTACTCATGATTTTGGGATTTTGGTTTTCTATGAGATTTCTGGATTTTGGGGAAAACCGCAAGAATATATAAAAACTTCTCTCTCTCTCTCTCCTACTCTCTTTTTAAAACGTAAGATGCGGTTTTCTCGTGATGTATGTGTCGTCCACCATGAGATTTCATGTTTTCTTGTCACGACCCGAAATTGGTACGTGACGGCCCTAATACTACGCAACGTCTACAGGCGTAACGTAGTAAAAGAAAGCCAAAACCCAGAAATCTAAACTATTAAAAGACAAGAAAGGATAAGAAACATTGTTTAAACCTTAAAAAAAAATCTCAAGTATAAATTCTTTAAGTCCAATTTTCTTTCTTGAAAATTTCGGCAGCACCTCCTTTATAAAAACCAACCCCAAAAATGGGTACAACATAAATATAAAGTAAAGCATCCCCAACGGGAGCAAATCCACGCCCAAAGGCGGAAAACAACCACCACAACAAATATACGACGCCGTAGTGAAGAAATAGAAGACGATAGAAAGGAAACTGTATAAAAGACAACAAATCCAACATAATATACAACATCGGCCTCACCAAGTCTCTAAGTCAATATGAAAATAGTAGATGGAGAGTACAGGGATACAACGAATATACAACACAACGAATAACCACAAAACCCACCTAAGCAAACTGCACACTGTAAGCTGATGCGGTATCCGTAGCAAAAGATAATAAGATGTGTTATAATAGCCTGCCTCTGACTATCCTGAGGAACACCTGCAAACACTGTGGCACAACGGGGGTGAGTTGCCAACTCGTGAATAGTAAATAACATATGCAGGTAATCGCAAGTATGCACGTAAAGCATGAATCTAAGATATACAATTAACAGTAATAACATGTCATGTGAATGCAGAATAATGGAAAGTACACTAGCAGGTACAACCAATATATATAAAGCAATAATGATATGACAACAGTATGCGATAATCAAGCGACAGGGATATGAGAATGTAAATGTGCAACAATCATGAAAGGTACACTAACAGGTACTACTAGTACATGAAGCAATGCACAACAGATAAGGTAAGGTATGGTGTGAAGTATGTCATTTCCACGGAATCCTGATATCGTGGTAGGATCACAATCCAGCAAGACAATTTAAATACCAATTCCTCGAATCAGCACCCAAATTGGCTCTCATATTATCTAAGTATCACATCTCCTCAATTGCACAATATCAAGTATATCTCATATATCCCGAATGTACAACCTCAAGTATATCTCACATATATCGAATGTACAATCATCAGGTATATCTCGTATATATGGAATGTACAAAATCAAGTGGATCTCACATATCTCGTATGTACAATATCAAGTATATCTCACATATCTCGAATGTACAACAGCAAGTAGATCTCATATATCTCGAATGTACAATATCAAGTAGATCTCACATATCTATCCATTATCCAATCTCAAATGAATCTCTTATATCCCGAATCAAATCTCCAGAAAAATTCTAACATCCTAAATATAATGACAAAAATAAATATGATGAGGTCAATACACATATATTAGCGTCCCATTCCGCTAATATTGGTGTAAGGGTATATATAACAGCGGCTCAATCCCCTGTTATATATACAAAAGAGTAATTAGAAATATCATGAAACCAATGTGCCAAATATCGACACAGAAATACTGATCTATCAGTTGCTGTCACCACGACTGGCCCCCTGATAGGTACGTATCATACGCTATCCCGAAAGCTCGATTGCCTAGCTCTGACCCTCGCCTCTCGACGTATCTATACGTACATGACTCCCAACGGTATCCCCACGATCCCCGCCGAGTCATTGGTACTGTCACCGGTAGGTACTCGCCCGCCTCCAGGCTCAATCGGCAAAGTCCATCGATCTTCTTGCCGAGGGGAACCATACCGGGCCCCACCATGTACCCTCATACGGCATCCACACCTCGTATATAATCAGAACCGATAAATCTCATGGTGGCTGCGCAAATATCATATCAAGGAAACCGGGTTTTTCAATTAATGCATAATTTCATGAACTCCCGCAGTTCCTAAATCCAGAAAACAACATGTAAAATCCAAATAACAATGCGCAAATCCAGGAATAAATATGTGCGATATATCTGAAATGCGAGCATATAAAGGAAAATATGTAGCTGAAACCAGATGTATGCGAAATCAATATGGTACAGCTAAGTATAGGTGTCTACCTATAAACAAATGATGTAGTATACCCCCCTGAGTATAAGTAAAATATGTAGGGTACCCCCCGGGTATAAGTAACATATATGCAAAGTATACCTGTAGTTGTATCGTAAAGTGTGTATGCACCTATCACTAATGGTACGATACACTATAGGTATACAGATAACTAGCATGTAAGTATGTCAGAACATATGTGTAAGAATGTAGGTATACAGGTATGCTATAAGTCAATGCGTAAAGAAATATGAATCAAAGTCTCAATGTCCCTAACCAAGCAATATCATATTTATAAGTGGGTTGTGCGTGACATGGCAATTATTGACGGTGTGTGTAGCATACAATCAGTGCTCGTGCAACATGAATCGTCAATAATATGTGCAGTGTCCTAAGGATACTAGTCCAAGCACAAAAATATCTAAGTAATAGGGTAAATGCGCAATTCTAAATATGACATAGAATATGCGACAGAAATAACATCTCTAGCCCAGACGCATAATGCCATGCGGGCGATTCCCCTGTAGATGTTAAATCTACTCACCAACGCTCCAAGATAGGTGAAGCCTACCTCCTGTTTTCCCCTTGTCGTAGCGTCCGAAGTCCCCACTTGCGAACCTAAAATTTCACAAACACATCACATAAGCATATATTCTTCATCGACGAAAATACATGGAAATGCAAGAATAACGCCCTGAAAATTGTACTGCGTACATAGCGCATCTATCGCGCACGACATCGGCCAAAAACCCTAATTGGGGTCGCTAAACTACGAAACACCTAGTCTAGATTCTGATCGTCCCGATCGCGCCTTCAAAACACAATAATAAACGTGGACTCAAAATAAATAACGTCGCAACGTCAAAAGAAACCCACGCCTAAAAGTTACCGAAATCTAGTAAGCAGCCTACCGCAATATTTCGCACTAGTTTCAAGCTAACGCATATCTAGCAATTATAAACACCTTAAAATAGCTTAATTAAGCTATAAAAACCATTTCTATATTTTTAACACTTGCTAAATAAATTTTAGCAAAAACCTAGT
This sequence comes from Agapanthus africanus, assembly GCA_030015575.1. Classification (NCBI taxonomy): domain Eukaryota; kingdom Viridiplantae; phylum Streptophyta; class Magnoliopsida; order Asparagales; family Amaryllidaceae; genus Agapanthus; species Agapanthus africanus. The sequence continues at coordinate 330,302,831 of CM057345.1, read as the reverse complement.
AAGCAAAATTGCATAATTAAATAAAGTGTTCATTAGCAAAAATTAACATTTTCTACTAGGTTAATCTTCTCCAAAACACAAATTAACACTTCAATAATATAATAAACACATAAATCAAGTTTTACCCTAACTAGATTATCATAAAAATCAAGTCTTGAATTTCAAACATGAAATTAAAAGCTTAAATAAACAATTAATATGCTAATTAAGAATTTACAAACAAAAAATAGGATTAGGGTTAGGGTTTTATACCTCCAAAAAAGATCAAAACCAAGAAACCAAACTCATCATCTTTTCATCCAAAATGATGTTTTGAATGAAGATCCAAGCTAGCTTTTGTGAAGAAGAAAGAAGGAAAATGAATATATTTGAGTTTTTGTGATTTTATTTGGATTTTTCATGATTTATTTGATGCAAAATGAGTTGAAAATGGGTGGAAATGATTGAGGGCAGCAAGGGGAAGGGAAGGGCCGGCCAAGGGGAGAATGGGGGGATTTTTGGTGAAGTGTGTGGAATTTTCTAGCAAAAGAAAACAATTAATGCACATTTAATGCAAAAATGCCACATTTTATTCATTTTCTTTTCTTTTTTAATTCAAAACCTTTTGCACTAAAAAAATATCTAGATATTTAAAAAGAAGGTTCTAAAAATAATTGTAGTGATGATTTCCAAGAATTTTCATTTAGAAAAATTTTCCCGATTTACGCGCATATTTTACCGGCTAAAATAATATTTTATTTGGGAAAAATTCTATCTGAACCAAAATCTCCCAAATACCCCTAAAGTTCACGCACAAGCTTTATTTTAGCTAAAAAAAAGTGCCGGTAAGGTTATACGGACGTTTGATCGAAATCGGGTTAAAACGGGAAAAACCGATAATTTTGCCCTAAAACGGGAAAATTCGCAAAACGATTCCTGAAACTTTACAATCTCCCCCCCCCTTATAACAATTCGTCCCCGAATTAAAATTTTTTACTAAGCGTACCTTCAAAGAGAGGATTACTAAACTCTCATATCTCGTTCGCAGCCTCCCAAGTGACTACCTCACTATACGGCTACGTCCAAGAAAAACCCTTCACAGATGGCAAAACCCTTGACCGAATTTTCTCCACCCGCCTAGCCATTAACACAATTGGCTGCTGGTGAACGAAAGATCGCATCCAAACTAAATGGTCTGGTGCTGAATTATGTGAGAAAGGTCATGAAGGTAATTGCAAAGTATCGACACAAGAAATACGTGGTGAATACTCAATAATCTGGGCGGAAATGCCAAATTAAAGGCAACGGAACTAACTCAATTTAAGGATCTCGAAAGGACCTACAATTCTGGGTAAGCTTCCCAAAACTCAACACGTCCTTCATCGTAAAAATCCGTAGGAATACATGATCTCCTACAGCGAACTCGAGCCTGCGATCACCATGGTCGGCATAAGACCTCTGTCCGCACAAGACTGTCATCATCCTCACCTGAAACAGCTGGATCATTTCCGAAGTCTCTAGACAAGCTGGGGTCCAAAAATCCTACTACGCAGAGTCAGAAAAATAGACTGGAGATCGACACCACCTAACAAACAAAACTTAAAGGTTGCCAATTGGAATGTCTCCTGATAACTGCTATCGAAGGAGAATCCGAACAATGGCAAGTGACGATCCCAACTGCCGAAAACAATTAATACGTACGCACAAGCATATCCTCCAGAGTCGGTGTAGCCCGCTCTCACAAAATCATCATCCTACGGATGGAAAAACGGAGCTAAAGCTCAACCAGTACGCAAGGCTTCCTGAAGCTCCTGCCCAAGACGGCAAGCGAACAGGGTGCCTTCATTGGATACGACCCTCGAAGGAACTCCATGCAACGCACAAACTTAACAAAGAACAACTGAGCAGACTGAGAAAAACCGGACAATAAGCATCCGAATGGAGTCACACCATGACTAAACCTGGGTAGACACCATAACGAATTTCATGGAGATCTGCTCCCATTCCCACTTCGGAACAGTTAAAGATTGCAACTCTCCAGCCGATCTCAGATGCTCAACCCAAAACACACAACAAGACAAACACCTTGAAACGAAATCTGAAATTTCTCTTTACATTCCTGCCCACCATAACTATCTCACAAGTCACATCAATGTCGGTGGAACTTGAATGAATACAGAGAATTGACAGATGTGCCAGCTTTAGGATTTCACGTCTCTACCCGATAATATCAGGTACACAAATGCATTCCTAACTTAGCACACCATTGTCACAAATCAAGGACTCCGAATCATTACCCAGCCGAGTATGCTCAAGTATCTCTGACGAACGAGCATCGGCAGGCAGTATCTCGCGAAAGCGATTAAAGAAAAGTGGTCGGGTGCGGACATGAGCAAGCTGTCCCTTCTGTAAAGACGAACATAAGCTGTACTCAACGATCGCATAAGAACTGTAAATCTGCAGAAGACTATCACAACAATCAAAATCCGCTGCAGGAAGATTGTATTAAGCAATGGTAGTCCGTAAGAATCTGACATGACTCTCGAACAAATAGTGTCTCCAAATCCCCAACGCAAAACCACCGCGGCCATCTCCAGATCATGAGTGGGATATCCTGCTCGTACTTCCTCCAAATGTAAGGAAGCCAAAGCGATAACTCTATAGTGTCACCTCAGTACACACTCGAGCCCCACTCAAGAAACATTACAGTTAAACAACAGGGTCGCCCGAACCAAAAGCAAAGAAGAACTGATGCAGTTGTTAACCAAATCTTCAACTGCCGAAAACTCTGCACCCATGCCTCAGTCCAAAGAAAAGAAACCTCCCTTCTGGTCCATTCAGTCGACGGTGCAGCACTACTCTAGCGATCCTGCATGAAATGGCGGTAAGAACCTGCTGAGCCCAAAAATCTGCGGATCTCCGTCCTGCACACAAGTCTGGGCCTAAGCTGTACGGCCACGATCTTCCTCGGAACCACATACGAAACCGTCTCCCGTGACTACGAGACCTAGGAGTCAACATAAACAAGCCTAAAGAAACACTCCAAGAATCTAGCAGCTTCTGGTGCTCTCCCAGTATCTGCATAAAAAATCCTCAAGTGTTGCTCCTGTTCCTCAAGACACATTAATTAGACCAGAATGTCGTAAATAACACAATAATAACTGGTCAAGGAACGGTCTGAAGAAATCCGGTTCATCACATCTACTAATGCTGTTAGGGCATCAGTGAATCCAATGACTCACCCAAACACACAAAGCCCGTAGTACGTACAAGGCAGTCTTCGGAATTCCATCACTCCGAACCCGCAACAATGATGACCTGATCCCAACCACTTAGAAAAAGTCTCGCACTTAGGAGCCTATCGAAGAAATCGTCAATGCGAGGTAAATGATACCTATCCGCACCGTAAGCCGGTTCAATTGACGATCTATCAATACACATCCTCAACTGCCGTCCTTCTCCTTGACGAACAGAAATAGGAGCTCCTCCAGGCGAAACACTCAGACGCATAAACCCCCCAACAAACAACTCTTCCGCTGATCCTTAAGTTCCCTAAGCTTCGCTGGCTCATCTTGAACAACGTCGGAAAACTCTCGCACGATAAGAACCCGGTCCAACAAACCCACTATGGCTCCGGTATCACGAATGAACGCAAAGAATCCTCGACATCCTCTCCTCAAAAGCCGACTAGCGAAAAAGGATGAATTCGAGCTGTGAGAGGCGACACCACTGCCCCCCTGCACAACAAGAACTGACTTGCCGGGCAAACAAACTTGACTGTTTCCTCGCGGTAGTCCACAGACGCCTAGCACGTAACTAACCAGTCCGTGCCTAGGAGAACGTCAAATCCAACATCTCTAGAAGGATCAAGTGACGGATGAATCTCCTAACCGATTGTCATACGACTGAAATACGTGTCGCGCAACAAAAGAATCGCTGACAGAAGTTAACACAACAAACGGCTGATCTAGCTAACACGAATCCCCTCGTCCCAAACCTCTGCTATTCCCGCAACGGTCACGAAAGCTGTCTCGACGACTAAGCCTCTGTCTCAGAGCTGATACCCCGGTACGAGTCCTCCACGGTTCCGGAACTCCTGAAGTCTCTGGTATACGTGTCTCGTCAACTAGGGCTGCATCACTGGTGCTATGTAAGTGACGGAAAGCTGTGTACTGATCGCAAGGAACAACTGGGTAACAGGGGTGACAACCTCCTGTCGCTGCGCTCGAATGGTCTCCACCAAAGAACTCAACGTCTGGCACATGTCCTGCATCTCTGCCATAAGCCTAGCGATACTATCTGTCAAAGGAGGATCCGTCTGCACCTGTGCAACGAGCGTGCCATCCTGGTCAGTCCTCGCTCTCCCCGAGTCAATACTGACCTCGGCCCTCGCTGCACCTCACTGAGTCCCCATAGTCGTCGTCGGCAAAGGCGATAAATAGGAATAGGATTCGATATGAACACGGAAATCGAATCACAAGGATATGAATCATCAAGGAAGGAATTTCAAGTAAATGTACTTAGGTCACTTTAGACGGAGTACTGCATCGTGAGTATGCTGCAGACATACACACACTACGTTACTCTGCTTAAGCTACCTACTCCATCATATCAAGGTCATCCTACACTCTGTAAGGTAAAAACCTAGCGCTTTGATACCAACTTTGTCACGACCCGAAATTGGCACGTGACGGCCCTAATACTACGCAACGTCTACAGGCGTAACGTAGTAAAAGAAAGCCAAAACCCAGAAATCTAAACCATTAAAAGACAAGAAAGAATAAGAAAAATTGTTTAAACCTTAAAAAAAATCTCAAGTATAAATTCTTTAAGTCCAATTTTCTTTCTTGAAAATTTCGGCAGCACCTCCTTTATAAAAACCAACCCCAAAAATGGGTACAACATAAATATAAAGTAAAGCATCCCCAACGGGAGCAAATCCACGCCCAAAGGAGGAAAACAACCACCACAACAAATATACGACGCCGTAGCGAAGAAATAAAAGACGATAGAAAGGAAACTGTATAAAAGACAACAAATCCAACATAATATACAACATCGGCCTCACCAAGTCTCTAAGTCAATATGAAAATAGTAGATGGAGAGTACAGGGATACAACGAATATACAACACAACGAATAACCACAAAACCCACCTAAGCAAACTGCACACTGTGAGCTGATGCGGTATCCGTAGCAAAAGATGATAAGATGTGTGATAATAGCCTGCCTCTGACTATCCTGAGGAACACCTGCAAACACTGTGGCACAACGGGGGTGAGTTGCCAACTCGTGAATAGTAAATAACATATGCAGGTAATCGCAAGTATGCACGTAAAGCATGAATTTAAGATATACAATTAACAGTAATAACATGTCATGTGAATGCAGAATAATAGAAAGTACACTAGCAGGTACAACCAATATATATAAAGCAATAATGATATGACAACAGTATGCGATAATCATGCGACAGGGATATGAGAATGTAAATGTGCAACAATCATGAAAGGTACACTAACAGGTACTACTAGTACATGAAGCAATGCACAACAGATAAGGTGAGGTATGGTGTGAAGTATGTCATTTCCACGGAATCCTGACATCGTGGTAGGATCACAATCCAGCAAGACAATTTAAATACCAATTTCTCGAATCAGCCCCCAAATTGGCTCTCATATTATCTAAGTATCACATCTCCTCAATTGCACAATATCAAGTATATCTCATATATCCCGAATGTACAACCTCAAGTATATCTCACATATATCGAATGTACAATCATCAGGTATATCTCGTATATATGGAATGTACAAAATTAAGTGGATCTCACATATCTCGTATGTACAATATCAAGTATATCTCACATATCTCGAATGTACAACAGCAAGTAGATCTCATATATCTCGAATGTACAATATCAAGTAGATCTCACATATCTATCCAGTATCCAATCTCAAATGAATCTCTTATATCTCGAATCAAATCTCCAGCAAAATTCTAACATCCTAAATATAATGACAAAAATAAATATGATGAGGTCAATACACATATATTAGCGTCCCATTCCACTAATATTGGTGTAAGGGTATATATAACAGCGGCTCAATCCCCTGTTATATATACAAAAGAGTAATTAGAAATATCATGAAACTAATGTGCCAAACATCGACACAGAAATACTGATCTATCAGGTGCTGTTACCACGACTGGCCCCCTGATAGGTACGTATCATACGCTATCCCGAAAGCTCGAGTGCCTAGCTCTGACCCTCGCCTCTCGACGTATCTATACGTACATGACTCCCAACGGTATCCCCACGATCCCCGCCGAGTCATTGGTACTGTCACCGGTAGGTACTCGCCCGCCTCCAGGCTCAATCGGCAAAGTCCATCGATCTTCTTGCCGAGGGGAACCATACCGGGCCCCACCATGTACCCTCATACGGTATCCACACCTCGTATATAATCAGAACCGATAAATCTCATGGTGGCTGCGCAAATATCATATCAAGGAAACCGGGTTTTTCAATTAATGCATAATTTCATGAACTCCCGCGGTTCCTAAATCCAGAAAACAACATGTAAAATCCAAATAACAATGCGCAAATTCAGGAATAAATATGTGCGATATATCTGAAATGCGAGCATATAAAGGAAAATATGTAGCTGAAACCAGATGTATGCGAAATCAATATGGTACAGCTAAGTATAGGTGTCTACCTATAAACAAATGATGTAGTATACCCCCCTGAGTATAAGTAAAATATGTAGGGTACCCCCCGGGTATAAGTAACATATATGCAAAGTATACCTGTAGTTGTATCGTAAAGTGTGTATGCACCTATCACTAATGGTACGATACACTATAGGTATACAGATAACTAGCATGTAAGTATGTCAGAACATATGTGTAAGCATGTAGGTATACAGGTATGCTATAAGTCAATGCGTAAAGAAATATGAATCAAAGTCTCAATGTCCCTAACCAAGCAATATCATATCTATAAGTGGGTTGTGCGTGACATGGAAATTATTGACGGTGTGTGTAGCATACAATCAGTGCTCGTGCAACATGAATCGTCAATAATATGTGCAGTGTCCTAAGGATACTAGTCCAAGCACAACAATATCTAAGTAATAGGGTAAATGCGCAATTCTAAATATGACATAGAATATGCGACAGAAATAACATCTCTAGCCCAGACGCATAACGCCATGCGGGCGATTCCCCTGTAGATATTAAATCTACTCACCAACGCTCCAAGCTAGGTGAAGCCTATCACCTGTTTTCCCCTTGTCGTAGCATCCGAAGTACCCGCTTGCGAACCTAAAATTTCACAAACACATCACATAAGCATATATTCTACATCGACGAAAATACATGGAAATGCAAGAATAACGCCCTGAAAATTGTACTGCGCACATAGCGCATCTATCGCGCACGACATCGGCCAAAATCCCTAATTGGGGTCGCTAAACTATGAAACACCTAGTCTAGATTCTGATCGTCCCGATCGCGCCTTCAAAACACAATAATAAACGTGGACTCAAAATAAATAACGTCGCAACGTCAAAAGAAACCCACGCCTAAAAGTTACCGAAATCTAGTAAGCAGCCTACCGCAATATTTCGCACTAGTTTCAAGCTAACGCATATCTAGCAATTATAAACACCTTAAAATAGCTTAACTAAGCTATAAAAACCATTTCTATATTTTTAACACTTGCTAAATAAATTTTAGCAAAAACCTAGTGAGCAGAATTGCATAATTAAACAAAGTGTTCATTAGTAAAAATTAACATTTTCTACTTGGTTAATCTTCTCCAAAACACAAATTAACACTTCAATAATATAATAAACACATAAATCAAGTTTTACCCTAACTAGATTATCATAAAAATCAAGTCTTGAATTTCAAACATGAAATTAAAAGCTTAAATAAATAATTAATATGCTAATTAAGAATTTAGAAACAACAAATAGGATTAGGGTTAGGGTTTTATACCTCCAAAAAAGATCAAAACCAAGAAACCAAACTCATAATCTTTTCATCCAAAATGATGTTTTGAATGAAGATCCAAACTAGCTTTTGTGAAGAAGAAAGAAGGAAAATGAATATATTTTAGTTTTTGTGATTTTATTTGGATTTTTCATGATTTATTTGATGCAAAATGAGTTCAAAATGGGTGGAAATGATTGAGGGCAGCAAGGGGAAGGGAAGGGCCGGCCAAGGGGAGAATGGGGGGATTTTTGGTGAAGTGTGTGGAATTTTCTAGCAAAAGAAAACAATTAATGCACATTTAATGCAAAAATGCCACATTTTATTCATTTTCTTTTCATTTTTAATTCAAAACTTTTGCACTAAAAAAATTTCTAGATATTTAAAAAGAAGGTTCTAAAAATAATTATTGTGTTGATTTCCAAGAATTTTCATTTAGAAAAATTTTCCCGATTTACGCGCATATTTTACCGGCTAAAATAATATTTTATTTGGGAAAAATTCTATCTGAACCAAAACCTCCCAAATACCCCTAAAGTTCGCGCACAAGCTTTATTTTAGCTAAAAAAAGTGCCGGTAAGGTTATACGGACGTTTGATCGAAATCGGGTTAAAACGGGAAAAACCAACAATTTTGGCCGAAAACGGGAAAATTCGCAAAACGATTTCTGAAACGTTACATTTTTGTTGGATTTCGAGACCCGATTTGAGGAGTGGATGAACTGTCTCGGGTACATAGTGGGCCCGGTATGGTACCCCGGGGTAAGAAGATCGAGTTGTAGACGATGAGCCTGGCAGGGGAGGACTACCTACCGGTGATGTCTGGCGCGGCGGATATCCGGAGGATACCGACCGTTGTCATGAGATTTGATGATATGGGCCGATCCGGACTGACGGAGCCCGAGATATGGAGACTATGAGACATTGAGATTATGAGGTATTGAGACTTGAGATTTACATATTTTGTGTCGACACTTGACACGGATTTCCATGGATTTCATCGTTGATATTTCAGATTTCTATACACATTTTACCATGATAAAAGCTAAAAATTTCTTATACAGATATATCTAGATTTCAGGATTGGTTATTTTACATTCATGGTGCATGCATACTCATTCTCAAGACATAGTACTATATGAGGCACTGACCAAGAGCACGGAGCATTTGCACTTACACGTAGCTTATTATCCTGTCTTTACTTGATGACTAGTAGTATATTAGTATACTATTATGACCTAGGATAGCGTCGTGTATTCGATTTATTTTCGTAGATGTCCTCTACTCACGAGTTGGCAACTCACCCCCGTTGTGCCAAATTTTATTACAGGTTCGAGGTACTGGTTTTCCTGGCAGCTTGCTGGCACATCTTTTCATTCAGGGTGAATTGCATGGTAGGTTGGTTCACTTGTATCTGGACCGCCATTGTACTTTTATTACTTCATTTGTATCTAGAAAGCTCCATCAACCAAACTTGTATTACTTGATAGTTTACTGGACCAGTGATTTATTTCGACCTTAGAGTCGCGCTTGTATTATTATGATATCTGGTGGATTTGTTTTCTTTTGAGATTTTTAGCCTCGCCCTTTGGCGTTGTATACTATTGTGCATTGGTGTGGTTGTTTCCGCCTGTTAGCGTAGAGCTAGCTCCCGCTTGTGGATGCCTTTTTATTGTTTATATGTATTTATACTTGTTTGTACCCGTTTGGGGCCAGTTTTTACAAAGGAGACTCTGCCGAAATTTTTGAGAAAATTTGATCTTGTTTTTAAACCTGTTTTTCTATAAGTTTTCCTTTACTTCTTCTTCTTTTATGGCTTAGATTTCTGGGCTTCGGCTTACTTAGGTTACGTTGCGCCTCTAGATGCTTCATAATCTAAGTGCAGGTCACGTTCCGTACTTTCGGGTCGTGTCATCATCCATCGCCCATCACATGGTACAAGAATGTTATACGTTAGTCTACATTAGAATATCGATGTCCTGTCTCGATATACCTACGACTAGGAACATTTCAAGGATATGCTTATAAACTACAGGTGTCCCACTAGTTTGATCCACATCATAATCCCAGTAGTCAAGCCAATATCCTTAGGGCTTACCAACATGTACCAAATGAGTAAAAACATGATCAAATGAACATATGATAAAGAGAAACCAGATAGCATACTATCATGTCGAGCAAGACCGTCCTCTGAATATATATATATATATATATATATATATATATATATATATATATATATATAGACACACACACACACACACATACACACACACATCAGTACATACAATATCATATAATGGCCTCTAGGGCATACATATATCCAACAATCTCCCACTTGCACTAAGGCCAATTATTGGCGTATCTCATACCTAACATCTCAAAAAGTCGCTCATGCTACGGCTGAGGGAGGGCCTTGGTGAATGGATCCGCAGTGTTATCCTTTGTATCTACTCTCTTGATCTCAATCTCGTGGCGATCAACTATCTCCCGGATCAGATGATATCGCCTCAGGATGTGTCTGAACTTCTGATGGGACCTGGGCTCTTTGGCCAACGCCATAGCCCCATTATTGTCACAATACAAAGGTATTGGATCAATAATGGTTGGAACTACTCCTAGCTCCGAGATGAACTTCCTTATCCAAACGGCTTCGTTGGCAGCATAATTTGCAGCAATGTACTCAGCTTCCATCGTTGAGTCTGCAACGGCATCCTGTTTGGAACTCTTCCAACTCATCGTCCCTCCATTGAGGGTAAATGCAAACCCTGAGATAGACTTGCTGTCATCCTTGTCACTCTGGAAGCTCGAATCGGTAAAGGCCTCTATTTAGAGATCCCCGTTACCATACACCAAGAATAATTCTTTAGTCCTTCGCAAGTACTTAAGAATGTTCTTCACAGCAGTCCAGTGATTCTTGTTGGAGATAGTGCCCTCATAGTCAATTATTGGATCGCAGGTACGTGATTGCAATGATTGCGGAGGACCTATCCCGGTAGAACAGTCTTACTCGAGATGATAGTATGCTATCTGGTTTGCCTTTATCAGTCGTGTACATGTTCAGGTGACTGATTGCATGTTACACTTTGATAGAGCCCTTAGGATCTTGCTTTACTACCAACAGTATGATGGCGATCATATACGTGAGAGTTGGGTAGTTTATATGCATATCCTTAATTGTGGTCCCTAGTCGTGGGAGTTTCGAGACAGGGCATCGATACTCCGGAGTAGACTAGTGTATACAGTCGAGACCCCGATGAGGGGCGGTGGCCGGTCTCACAAGCCACTGGTGTCAGTTGGATCACCTAAGATGTATACAGGTGCTCATTGGGTTATGAGTACACCGGACAGGACTCGCCGGGAATCTGCTAGTTAGTACTATACCTATCGTCAGATAGCAGTTCCCTGGTGACATGTGTACAGGTTATTTCAACGACCTGAGGTCGTCATTTGTCTCGTATGAGTTCCCACTGTGCTTTGATTTCTACCCTACCACGGCTCAAAGGAGTCGTGCAAACAGGTAGCTTTTGGGTACAGTCCCGAGCCATATGGAGGCACGTGAGCGGATCGGCAGGGGATTCGTCTCTCCCGGTATTGGGGGCGAGGTCGTGCTGTGTCTAGGAGAGCCATTACACAAAGTCCATGGCCATGGCAGGAGATTTACTGGTAGGTACTCCAGTAGTATCTCAGGGTGTTATTGGGCTACACTCCGACACGACTTATACTGCTATTGGGGGTCTGGCGTTACTAGCCCCTAGGCGGATATGCGATACTCATTGACGAACGGACCGGACTGTATATACATTGTCACTGTTAGGTTCAGTAGGGTTTCTGGATGAGTTCGCTCATCGGCCACCCTTGAGTTTGCTCATCAGCCTCCCTTGAGGTCAGTCCATGGGCAGCCGTTACGCATAGCTAGTGCCGCTGACGGTTTGTGGTTAAACCCACTGCCAGGGTACTGACGAGTCATTAGAGTCCCCCACAGACAGTTTCCCAAGTTCGGGCGAAAGGTTGTAGAGGCCGTATGGTTTTATGGCAGGGTTCGGAAAATGCACGTGCGTTTACGCACGTGTTATTTTTCGGGCAGATGATACTGGTCGGCTTTGGTTTAAGCCGGATCCGAGTATTATATTGAGTAGGTATAATATCTTTGTCTCAGTTGCATTTGTATTCGGTCGTAATACAAATGCGGGTATATTTATACAGTTTCGGGGTTGTCCTGAAATTCGTTTCAGGATCACTTTTAGAAGTTGCCAGTTTCCAGTTTTCTATCAGCCGTCTTTTAACATTCGGTTAAAGACGGATTTATCTTTTCTTGGATGAGAGTGAGTCATGCTTCTAGGAGGTTCTAGAAGGTTCTAGATTTGGTGAGGTGTCTTGTGACTCATGCTTTGATTTCAACCATTTTTTGTTAAGCTTAAGATATTATTTTGTGTTCACATTATGATATTTACTTATGGTTACCCCCCTTCTCCTACGGTCACCTCCCTCTTTGCTATAAGTGGCCGGCCCCCTCACTCTCTCTCTCACTTGATGTTTTTTCATGGTTGTAAAAGATATGATAGTATTTGGGGTGCATGGAATTTTATAGTTCATTTCATTCCATCACCCAATTCCCTCGGCAACTTCATTAACCGTCCGTCCATAGCTTTGGACGGAACGAGACAAAGTCATTCACTCATTCTCTACATCATTCTTGGTCGTCTCTTCTAGCAAACTTGACGACCGAGTTGCCTCGAGTCAGAGGCGGGAGCCCGTTTAAAGAATCAGTGATGTGGTGCCACCTGGACGAGCAGATCAGAGATCGACGAGATCGGAGCAGACGCAACGGAGCGTGGGATGATGGTTAATGAACGAAGGACTCGGATCGTTCGGTATAACCTTTCTACACTCTTTACAGTTTGTTAGTTTAGCAATAATGGCAGATCCGGGTTAAAGTATACGATAGCGCCAGTTAAAAAGTTTTTGTTCCGCATTTGGCGTCTGTAGACGGCCGGGGCGCTAGCGTAGACTTACAGTGGTATCAGAGCCTCACCATTTTGCTATACTAACTTGTGCTAACGCGTTTAAAACATCGATCGAACCGGAAATCAAAAATCACATTTTTTCACCTTAACAGTTTCTGTTGATTTTAAACGGTGTCCTAAAAATATTTCACACATCTCAGAACACTGTGCAGGAGTTTCTAAGAACCACGACCAAATTTGGGCACGTGTCTCCACCAAACAGCCGCGGAAACGCGGCCAAACCCATGGTTTGGCCGCGCATCCGCGGCCACGTGGTGAGTACATGCTCCTAAATTTGGTCAGTGGGTTCTTCTCTGGAATTTGTGATTTTTGGTAAATATCGTTTTGGCCCAGGTTTTGTTACTGTTCACCAGTAAGCAGTGGGGCCCACTTTTTGATATTTGGTCGATCGAAATTTAAACACGTTAGTTTACAGTGCTTACATTATATCTCCGACCGGGAATGTCATTTGATCGGTAAACCGCGTCCAATTGCTATAGTTCTTTTAGATGGGTTTGCGAACGTGACATTCGCGTTGATGTTCTGTGTTGTGCTGTGATGTTGCGGATTTGTCGTGGTGGATAGCAGTGTGCAATGGTAGTACAGTTTCAGTTTATTTGTACATTTGATATTGCGGGGCGAGCGTCCAACTTGTGGACTGCCGTCACTGCCTGTTGTATAATATTCTTTTGGGGCACGACCAGGTTGCGGTCGATGTACCTGTTGTACTATTTTTCATTTCTGTACTAGGTTTTACCCCGCGACGGAGTGCACGGATAGCCGGGTTCTGGAGGGCAACGGGTCCGCATCTCATGGCTTTGAGAGGCAGAGGGGTCCCACTCTAGAATTGGCAGACTATTCGCCGCACTCGTAGGGGGTACAGGTTGACCCAAGGAGGGGTGCCCAAGATTACCGGATTCCGTGAAGTGCCGGGTGTTCCATTCACTATGCTGTGGGGACTACCTCGCTTCAGGTTTTGGCGGGTAACTTGCCGCACCCGTAGGGGTCTAGGTTTCATTGCACAGGCTATCCACACGACAGGGGAACGTCGGGTTTCAGCAGCGGCTCTGTGAAACCCGGGGATCCCAGATTATCTGTATTGTTCTGTGATGCTTATCACTTTTCTGTAATGTTGCATATTATCACGCCTGGAGCGATTATGTATATTGGTTTATATACTATTAGATGTTGTATATGTTTTACACCCGCGCTAGTCCAGTCCCCGCTCTGTCGTTAGTTAAGTAACCTAACGGGTGATGACGGGACCCAGTGACGAATGCGGATGGCATATACGTACATTTTATTTTCGTTCTTTTCTGGTGTGATTGATTGATGGGACTGCGTTGATTCTGATCAATGCAAAGTTAAACAAACCTGTTTTCAGTTGTTGGAACAAATTTAAAAAGGTGTTATTGCAAAGACGTTTTCTTTTGTTTTGCATAGCGGTATTCAGTGGAATATCCTGCACCTCATTCGACGGGGCAAGGGCCGATATCCCTTCACCGGGACTGACCCCTTGGGCAGAAGTTTGCGTCAGGGTAATAACTTCACTATAGTCGATTACAAGTTGCTTTGCATCGCGGTATTCAGTGGAATATCCTGCACCTCATTCCACGAGGAAAGAGCCGAGATCCCTTTACCGGGAGTGACCTCTTTAGCAAAAGGTTTTCGCCACTATATTTTAAAAAGCTATCAGGTTCCTTCAGCGATATCAAGTTCACTACGCTAAAGGTTTTTCGCCAAAAACCAGCCGTAGCCCTCCGTCACTTCTTTTGAGTATTCAGTAGTATTCAAGCTATGTATTTTAGCCAAAGTTAAGGCATAGTGTTTGGTAGCTGCTGGGTATTCAATTGTTGCATAGATAGATGAGTTAGTTTGGGACAGTCGTTCTGCCGATTGGCCAAAGTCAGGGGCATGTGCGGGTGGGTTCAAATTGACAAGATAGTGATGGGTAGAACTTGGCATGTGACTTATGACATTTTGACCAAAGCCAAGGTTATAAGAGCATGGGGCAAAAAAAAATTAGATCGGGAGTTTCTAAAGAAACTGAAACTTGCCAAGTATGCGCATACCTTCTGGAGTATGAGTAACGTGGATGCATTCCATCACGTTATCATGCATGAGAGTTGGATCCCGATTCCCACTGATGAGTTGGTTTACTCTTCGGGTGATCCCGATTGATTCTTCTATAGGTTTGGAGGAGAATTTGACAGGACAGTGGGAGGTTTCCGGATTAGATAAAGTTATGACCATTCTGATCTAGGTTAGAGTGCACGCAGAGTGTTTCTTTTCTCTCTCTCTCTTTGGCAGCGACCTTTGACCGACCCTAGACTATGACTCAGTGACCAGGTTGGCCGAACCTTCTTAAAATACTGGCTTTTGGATTGTCTATGTTGCATAAGTCATTGCCACTCCTTCTTTTACCCTTTGAAATTCTCAGAACACCCGTATTACTACGGACATCCACTTCCATTGGATAGATCCATCGTATGGTTATATACGAACCCGAAGGGACTTCTTTGAGGATGGATCAAGGTTCAGGAGAAATAGAATTGGTTTATTCAGTTGTCTTTTATTATCACCTTCTCTCAGGTTGCGAGGGCTCCTTGGTTTAGGAGAGTACACCTATTACGCATATTGGATAGTCTTCTTCCAAACCATAGGCAGGTGCCGAAAGGTAGGGAATGAAGAAAACCAATTAGCCTAAGCAGGGTGTGCAGAAGGTAATATGTAAAGACAAAATAAAGGGATTAGAAATAGGGCAAAGTAAATTGCGACCGATATCATTCACGACCAAAACCGCGTACTTCATCGCCACTCCCATTTCACCTTTAAAGGAATAAGGTATTATTCAGTTGTCTTTTATCATCACCTTCTCTCGAGATGCGAGTGCTCCTTGGTTTAGGAGGGTACACCTATTATGCTTACTGGACAGTCTTCTTCCAAACCATAGGCTGGTGCCGAACGGTAGGGAAGGAAGAAAACCATTTAGCCTAACGATGGTGTACAGAAGGTAACGACTAAAGACAAATAAAGGGATTTGGAGAGATGGCAATAAAATATACGGTTGAAGTCATGAATTGGATTATGGAAGAGGCATTGCTATGAATACCAGGATACCCCTACGAAACATTTTCATGTTTCAGTGCATTGTTAAAGAAAAACTGTTTTCCCGATTAGACACTTACTCCAAGGGTATGTATTTACCAGGTTTCATTCTCATATCTGTATGGTTTTACAGATGATGAGTAGGAGTAAGTTATTGGGAATTAGGTGATTATCCTCATTATATCGGAATTCGTTGTAATTGGTGATATTTGAGGAAATCGCTAGGGTACAGTTTTCAACCTACGACGCACAAGTTTTTGAGTTGTATAACTCAGAGGACTTATACAGAGTATTGTATGTTGTCCAGTGTCCATCAGGACAAAGGGGGTAGGTCCTCGTACTATGTTCTGTTTACTTATAACTTCTCTAGTATTTAGACAAGTGTTTCGTAGAAATACAAGATCTAAGTTTTGAGAAGTTGTGGGTATAAGAATAAAGTAGAGAACCAGGTATCACAAGTATCGGGATTCTTCAAAGAGATCGAAGATGTAGATTCTTGTGATTGGTATTCAAATGATAGTGATGGTTTTGAGAAACGTGTTTCTTTTTCAGGTTACTCATAATTGGATAGATTCCTAAGTTGAGTAATGCTGATTAGCCTCTTTCCATTAAGATGATATGCACTGGAGACAGGTGCATGATTTGAATATGGTTCCAATTAAATAAGTGCCAAAGTTTCTATATTGGATATAGAATAGTTCGTACCTTAAAAGATGTTAAGGTACGGGGAGTTGTCCAGCTTATGCTTAAAACCAGACTCTAGATAACTCAGGGCACGTTTCTGTAATGGCTGTTTGTGGGTTGACCCTGGCTATGTCGAGGGTTGATATTCTACCATTTAGAAGATCAATAGTGATATTGTTCTTGACTCGCCACAGTTTTAGTAAAATGGATTTTTTCAGAAAACAGTAGTGGGAGTATGGTAGAACTGGAAGTGATTCCAGAACCGCGATCGATTACGGAAAATTTAATAGGACCTATATATTCAATCAGGTTTGACATTCCAATAGCCACTCCGCAGATATGGTGGGTAACCTCAGACACCCGAGAGGTACTTCGGTAGCCTCAAGGACGGTGACAGGGAGGTTCTTATCTACCCAGACTTGACACTACTGTTGTTCCAGGTTATGAGACCCGGTAGGAGGGTTGTCGTATTCAGTGGGAGCAGTGGGAGCAGCGGAAACATGGTGGGCAAGTAACTTATGTCTATTTATAGACTTGAGCAGTTATAGCGGAGATAGATCATCTAATTTTGATGTGACACTCATGGGTTTGACTTCAATCAGAATAGGGGATGGATCTGTTAAGAAGGTAGTAGGGTGTGATGTCATGGTATTTGGATGACATACACAGAGTAGGAAGTAAAATTCCTATACTACGATCGGTTGTACTGTGATCGTCATACAGTTGTTTCTCCAGACAGGATATGGATATAATATTTGACATTCTGGTTTCTGGATCTATGGTTTTAGATCTGGATTTGGGTAGTTTCCCAATGTGGGTACTTTGACAGATATTCTAATGGTTTTTAGAATAGTTGACTCCTAGCATGGTGGTGTACCAGCAGGTGATGGGGTCACCCTCTCTAAAGGTGTCATATAGACTAAAGGGGAGAGGGATGTGCATGATTGACAGATCACTTGCTTAGGCAATTGAGTCAATCATGAGATGTCAAGTACCACACCAGATGTTGTTTTTGCACTAGATGCAATAAGTTTGTATTAATCCAATCCTGGAGAGACATAAGGAAGCAGTTTTAGAACATAAGTGGTTGTTCTACGGATTTGATGACGGCAGCCTCCTTCGAGAGACGATCATCATTCCAGGCTTCAAAGGTGACATGGATGACAGAGTGATTGTCAGAGTTATAGTTTTCCCTCTGACCAAGAGGGACAGTATTATGGACAGGTGGTCCAAGAGGATACTGTGGGTGGCATGGTGCCGGATACTGATTAGGTTCAGTGATCGATACAGTCTAAGAGGTTTGGATTTGGAGTTCATTTATGAACTAGGTCCCATCAGATATCCAGACATATTCTAAGACGGGTATTACTCGATTCGGGAGATGGCTTTCTCCGCGAACTTGAGACAAAGAGAGATAAAGAAAGATACTTCTAGGCGGATCCACTCACTGAGGCTATTTCTCGAACACAATAGTTTTACAAACAGGCTTTGTGAAACTGATTAGTAGAGGAGTTGGATGTTCGGTTTCACACGGGCTGTGAGTAGTCGACATCGCAATAATTAGCCTTGAGTGCAAGTGGGAGATTGTTGGAGATAGTGCCCTCATAGTCAATTATTGGATCGCAGGTACGTGATTGCAATGATTGCGGAGGACCTATCCCGGTAGAACAGTCTTACTCGAGATGATAGTATACTATCTGGTTTGCCTTTATCAGTCGTGTACATGTTCAGGTGACTGAATGCATGTTACACTTTGATAGAGCCCTTAGGATCTTGCTTTACTACCAACAGTATGATGGCGATCATATACGTGAGAGTTGGGTAGTTTATATGCATATCCTTAATTATGGTCCCTAGTCGTGGGAGTTTCGAGACAGGGCATCGATACTCCGGAGTAGACTAGTGTATACAGTCGAGACCCCGACGAGGGGCGGTGGCCGGTCTCACAAGCCACTGGTGTCAGTTGGATCACCTAAGATGTATACAGGTGCTCATTGGGTTATGAGTACACCGGACAGGACTCTCCGGGAATCTGCTAGTTAGTACTATACCTATCGTCAGATAGCAGTTCCCTGGTGACATGTGTACAGGTTAGTTCATCGACCTGAGGTCGTCATTTGTCTCGTGTGAGTTCCCACTGTGCTTTGATTTCTACCCTACCACGGCTCAAAGGAGTCGTGCAAACAGGTAGCTTTTGGGTACAGTCCCGAGCCATATGGAGGCACGTGAGCGGATCGGCAGGGGATCCGTCTCTCCCGGTATTGGGGGCGAGGTCGTGCTGTGTCTAGGAGAGCCATTACACAAAGTCCATGGCCATGGCAGGAGAATTACTGGTAGGTACTCCAGTAGTATCTCAGGGTGTTATTGGGCTACACTCCGACACGACTTATACTGCTATTGGGGGTCCGGCATTACTAGCCCCCTAGGCGGATATGCGATACTCATTGACGAACGGACCGGACTGTATATACATTGTCACTGTTAGGCTCAGTTGGGTTTCTGGATGAGTTCGCTCATCGGCCACCCTTGAGTTTGCTCATCAGCCTCCTTTGAGGTCAGTCCATGGGCAGCCGTTACGCATAGCTAGTGCCGCTGACGGTTTGTGGTTAAACCCACTCCCAGGGTACTGACGAGTCATTAGAGTCCCCCACACACAGTTTCCCAAGTTCGGGCGAAAGGTTGTAGAGGCCGTATGGTTTTATGGCAGGGTTCGGAAAATGCACGTGTGTTTACGCACGTGTTATTTTTCGGGCAGATGATACTGGTCGGCTTTGGTTTAAGCCGGATCCGAGTATTATATTGAGTAGGTATAATATCTTTGTCTCAGTTGCATTTGTATTCGGTCGTAATAAAATGCGGGTATATTTATACAGTTTCGGGGTTGTCCTGAAATTCGTTTCAGGATCACTTTTGGAAGTTGCCAGTTTCCAGTTTTCTATCAGCCGTCTTTTAACATTCGGTTAAAGACGGATTTATCTTTTCTTGGATGAGAGTGAGTCATGCTTCTAGAAGGTTCTAGAAGGTTCTAGATTTGGTGAGGTGTCTTGTGACTCATGCTTTGATTTCAACCATTTTTTGTTAAGCTTAAGATATTATTTTGTGTTCACATTATGATATTTACTTATGGTTACCCCCCTTCTCCTACGGTCACCTCCCTCTTTGCTATAAGAGGCCGGCCCCCTCACTCTCTCTCTCACTTGATGTTTTTTCATGGTTGTAAAAGATATGATAGTATTTGGGGTGCATGGAATTTTACAGTTCATTTCATTCCATCACCCAATTCCCTCGGCAACTTCATTAACCGTCCGTCCATAGCTTTGGACGGAACGAGACAAAGTCATTCACTCATTCTCTACATCATTCTTGGTCGTCTCTTCTAGCAAACTTGACGACCGAGTTGCCTCGAGTCAGAGGCGGGAGCCCGTTTAAAGAATCAGTGATGTGGTGCCACCTGGACGAGCAGATCAGAGATCGACGAGATCGGAGCAGCCGCAACGGAGCGTGGGATGATGGTTAAAGAACGAAGGACTCGGATCGTTCGGTATAACCTTTCTACACTCTTTACAGTTTGTTAGTTTAGCAATAATGGCAGATCCGGGTTAAAGTATACGATAGCGCCAGTTAAAAAGTTTTTGTTCCGCATTTGGCGTCTGTAGACGGCCGGGGCGCTAGCGTAGACTTACAATTCTCCCCTGGGTTTGACTGATACCTGCTTACTACACTGAGTGCGTAAGCTACATTAGAGTGTGTACACAACATCGCATACATTATCGATCCTACGGCCGAAGCATAGGGAATAATACTCATGCGAGCTCTGTTTTTATCAGACTTTGGGCAATCGTCCTTAGAGAGAGTGACTCCGTGGCAAGCGGGTAAGGCACCCCGCTTAGAGTCTTCCATACTAAACCTCTTTAGGATGGTGTTGATGTACTTGGTTTTGGAAAATCCCAATAACCGTTTGGATCTATCCCTATAGATCCATATGCCCAATATGTACATGGCAGCACCAAGGCCTTCATGGAGAACCTTTGTGATAAGAATGATTTGACCGACTGTAGCATAGGAATATCATTTCCTATCAGAAGTATGTCATCCACGTACAATACGAGGAATGCGACAGTTCTCCCTACAGTCTTTTTATAAACACAAGGTTCATCTGGATTTTTGATGAAATCAAACTCTTTGATAATATCATCAAAACAGATGTTCCAACTCCGTGGTTCCTGCTTCAATCCATAAATGGATTTAAGCAACTTACATGCTTTTCCGCTGCTCCCACTGTCAATGAAGCCCTCTGGCTGATCCATATAAACGCATTCATCTAAATCACCATTTAGAAATGCAGTTTTAACATCCATCTGCCAGATTTCATAGTCGTAGTGAGCAGCAATAGCAAGTAGGATCCGAATGGTTTTAAGCATAGCTACTGGAGAGAAAGTCTCGTCATAGTCCAAACCTGGTCTTTGACGAAAACCTTTCGCTACCAACCTTGCCTTATAGGTCTCTACCTGTCCATCTACTCAGATTTTTCTTTTAAAGATCCATTTGCAGCCTACAGGTTTTATCCCGGAGGGTACATCATCCAAAGTCCATACTTTGTTAGTGTACATGGACTTCATTTCAGATCTCATGGCATCCAGCCATTTCACAGAGTCACCACTCGTGATAGCTTGATGAAAACTGGCAGGATCATCATCATCCATGATGCAATTTTCTCTGTCACCATCAATGAGAAAACCGTAGTATCTCTCCGGTGGGCGAGAAGTCCTACCAGATCTACGGAGTGGCTGAGGTTCATTAGATTCTGTTACAACATCAGTTTCAGCCAAGTCGTCATTTGTAACTTCTGTTTCTAGAATCTCTTCTAGATCTACCACATTGCCATCAGTATCATTCGGAAAAATCTCATTTTCTAAAAATGTGGCATACTGAGAAACAAACACCTTTTGTTCCTCCTTGTGGTAGAAAAGATACCTAAACGAATGTTTTGGATATCCCACAAATATACATTTGATCGATCGTGTCTCTAGTTTGTCTGGATTCTGCTTTTTGACAAAAGCCGGACAACCCCAAATCTTAACTCTTTTAAGAGATGGTCTCTTCTCATGCCATATCTCATATGGAGTGGTAGACACGGTCTTGGTTGGAACTTTGTTTAACAGAAAAGTCCAGTTTCCAATGCATGCCCCTAAAAGGAGAGGGGTAACTCAGAATCACTCATTATGGATCGTACCATATCTAGTAGGGTACGATTCCGTCGCTCTGACACACCATTGTGCTGTGGTGTATAAAGGGGAGTGAGCTGAGAGAGAATCCCATTCTATTTTAAGAAGTCCAAGAATTCAGTACTTAAGTACTCTCCACCTCGATCTGATCGAAGTATCTTGATTCTCATTCCTGTTTGGTTTTTATCTTCAAGTTTGTACTCATTGAATTTCTCGAAAGATTCAGATTTATATTTTATCAAAAACACATGACGAAATCTTGAGAAATCATCAGTAAAAGTTACGAAGTAGGAAAAACCGCCTCTTGCAAGTGTAGACATTGGCCCACATACATCACTATGTATGAGGCCTAGGAGCTCAGTAGCTCTTTCTCCGTGTCCAGTAAACGGAGTTTTGGTCATTTTACCTTTGATACAAGACTGGCAAGTTGCATAAGATTTATACTCAAAAGAATTTAAATACCCATCTTTATGAAGCTTATTTAGTCTTGTTTCATTAATATGACCAAGTCTACAATGCCAAAGCAAAGCTTCATTTATATCTGAAAATTTTATTTTACTTATGTGTTGAATGTTGAAAACAGTGTGTTGATTAAGGACGTATATCCCGTTATTAAGTGTACCACAACCAATCAACTTTTGATTAAGTCTAATGTTCATAACATTGCGTTGCACAGCAAAATGATATCCTTCATTGTCTAACAAAGAAACGGATATAATATTACAAAGCATACTTGGCACAAAATAACATGGGTTCAAAACCAATATACAACCCGATGGCAACCCTAGGTGATACTCTCCCACTGAAACTGCATTTACATTGGAACCATTTCCAACTTGGAGAGTATGATCGCCTGTCTTCAAAACTCTGCTATTTCTCAACGCCTGCACAGAATTGCAAATATGAGAACCCGAACCGGTATCCAATACCCAGGAAGCAGAGTTAATAGAAAAATAGTTTTCAATCACGAACACACCTGAAGCTGAAGCATCACCATGCTTCTTCTTGAGTTCAAGGTACTCAGTATAGTTCCGCTTCCAGTGTCCCGTCATCTTGCAGTGGAAACATTCTCCTTTTCCTGATTCCCCAACCTTGGACTTGTCTTTCCCCATAACCTTTTTGACTCCTCCCTTTGGTTTGGTAGGTTTTTTCTTCATCTTTCCTTTGGCCTTAGCCTTCGGGCGAGAGGAGGAAAAAGTCCCAGGACCCAAAACGGGAGTCTTCACTGACTTCAGTGTGCTCTCTGCACTCCTTAACATATTAAGGAGTTCAGGGAGTTCCTTCTCCATGTTGTGCATGTTGAAGTTAACTATGAACTGAGCAAAGGTGGAGGGGAGAGATTGCAGAATAATATCTATATATTGCTCATTGACCATTGTCCACCCAAAGTCCTCAAGCTCTTCTATGTGAGCTATCATCTTCAGAACGTGGTCTCCTACTGCTGTGCCAGTGGCCATTCGCATCTGAAACAGCTTTCTAGATGCTTCGTATCGTAATACGCGAGATTGCTCTCCATACAACTCTTTTGTATGGAGGAATATGGATTGTACGTCCATATTCTCGTGCTGCTTCTGATGTGTGTTATCCATCGATGCAAGCGCGAGGCATTTGGCCGTGGAACAGTTAGCGTCCCATGTCTTGTGGATTTCCTTATCCGCAACTGAAGATTTAGGACTTAGGCTGGATGGGGTTGGAGCGGTGAGGACATATGATATCTTATCATAAGTTAAGGCAATGTTTAGATTCCTCAGCCAATTTTTATAATTGGTCCCATTCAGTTTATTTTTATCTAATAGAAGCTTGAGACCTGCATTTGAATCTTCTGTTAAGAGAGAGAAAAGATACACTCAGCGAAAAGCTCTTGCAAAGATTAGATTAGTTATTATCTTTTCTAATCGATGTCTCCCACTGTTTTTATCAAATTTTCTTTAAAAACTTTTAAAAAGAAAACTAGCCGGGATTAATTACATTCTACAACTTCACTAACCGTTCAGCCAGGCCGGTGCTGGTACTTGAGGGAGGTTCCCCGTGCTTTCGTACGGACCTAATTAAAATAAACCTCGTCTTCCCAGAGGCGTAGCCCCGTTGGACACCTTTCTTGGCACCTACTGAGTTAGCTAATTGTAAAGTGCAAAATTCTCACGGGAGCAGCTTTTGCTCGCAGTGGGATCAGGATCCTACTATCATATAGAAGGTATACAATCTCATTGTAAATTTCAACTCTTGAAATTCCCGATATTATTTTTTACCCCTAGTACTCATGACCTTAACTATAGTCAACATATCATAAGTACTAGTCAAGTTCTTTCCGTCATTTCGTGATTAACTAGACCCATCCATATGACCCTTAACTAAAGTCAACATAATCATATGAATGTCCTAACTAATCTGCATCATATGCAGTGTAAGAAGACATCACTCAGCTACCGTACACTGCGACTTAACTAAAGTCAAAATACGCAATACGAATACTAAGTACTCTACTTCCTAAAATGACGGAGGGCTGCGGATAGTTTTTAAGAAAAATTTTAACGCTTTGAACTTGATATCGTTGTAGAATCCAATGGGTTTAAAAAGACTGGCTTAAGCTCCACATTTTTTGAAACATGCTTTTTCATAAAAGGCCGAGTGTGTTTCAAATCCGATTCTACAACATCCTTTTAGGTTCATTTATCTTTACATAAATCGCATTAATGTAGTCCCATCATTTAAATCCTAAGCCATCACAGAAAGAAACGAAAATAAAACGTACTCATATACTACTCGCATTCGCCACAGTGTCCTGATATGCACCGTTAGGTTACTTAACTAACGGCATACCAGGACGGGGCTAGCGCGGGTGCAAAACGTAAGCAACATCTATTATATATCATATATATAATATTGCATTCATCTCATATATAAATTAAATGATCACATCAAATAAGCAGCAGAAGCACATTTAATATAGGATATCTAGGAGGACCGTATTTTGTATTTAGCCAGCAATAGAAAATACGGATTCCATGGTCGCGATGAATAGCCAAGCCCACACCCTTAGACCCCTGCGAGAGCGGCAAGTGACCCTACCAATTCTGGAGTTTAGGAGACCCGGTCTCGACTCCTCGAGATGGCCTCCCACTGAACCCTAGAACCCGTTCACTTGTGCCCTCCTCCTTGGGTCTATCCTAATGCGGAAAAGTAAATAATATACAACACTGGTGACATCAACCTCAACCCGGAAGTGTCCCAAATAAAAGAATATTACATACAATTTAATTTTACATGAATGAAAAGAAATCTCTCATCTCACATAAAAGCCCCGGCTATTCATTCACGACAATCCTGCACATCAAAACTCAGCAACACATAATATCATATATCATCAACTTAAGTAAGTATGCGTACCCCGATTGTCATTGATGTATAGCAATGAAACCGGCGATACACCACATACTAGACTTACGGTAACAGAGAAATAAAATGAAAAACTACAAAAATTAGAATCGTAACTGCCTTTAGATAAGACAAACCCGGAATATCACATATACAAGATTTCATGCCTAACAATGTAAAGCCCGCATTTAGGTCTCACCCATGAAAACACCTTTTCAAAATAAGCCGGATAATTCAACAATATTTCCAATTATTTCCGAGACCGAACTGCTAGATTTACACGCAACAAACAAATTTGTAGATTCCAATTATTGTATCACATACTAATAAACTAGGCGCAGTTAAAACATTCGATCGAATGATTAAACACCCAAAGACTTCTCAGAAAGCTCAACACTTGAGCAGTTTTAAAAATTACCAGAAACTGCACAAAGTACATACGGCCTGCTCAAGAAAGTACAGCCCCACCTGCACCAAAGGCGCCGCGGAACCGCCGCGGAATGTCCATTCCTGCCGCGGTTCCACGGTCCTTTAGTAGAGATAGGGGTTCGTATTTCTTGTGGGCCCATAAAATACCCTGCTGAATTTTTTAAGTATTTTTAATGTTAAAAAATCCACGTTTTTGAAAAATTTCCAGAGAGCACCCCCCGGGCGTCGTATTTCGTTCGTTCGAGGTTTTTAACGTCGTTTAGGTTACTCCAAAGCTCTAGCTTAGCTTTGATACCACTATAGGGTTTCCTTAGTGCCTCGTATAGGGTTTGGAAGCATCACACATGCCACAACATTAATTTTAAGAGGTGCTAAGCGAACATAACTAGGAATCGAACTAGAATAATTGAGTAACAATTAATAGTATCACATATAAAAGATTATCTAACACTAAGTGGAGAGACTACAGCCTTTGTAGACCTCCTAGGGAAACTCCCTGGATCTCCTAAGGTTTGGAACGGCTCGCTTGAACGCTTCCAAGTCCACGACGATCCACCCGAAGTCCTTTGCTCAAAGCTTGTTGCTTCACTTGATCTATGAAATCCTTGAAGCAAACACCCCATAAAAAGTAGCTAGAGATGTATAGAATGATGAAGTGGTTTAGGTTCTCACTTAAAACCCTTTCTTTCTTTCTTTTACCCTCACTCAATTTTAGAACTCAAGAGAGAGCTAAAGGGAGGAAGATGAAGATGGCAATATTTTCTTTTGGATGAATAATGATCTCATAATAATAATGAGAGAGAGAGAGAGAGATAAATATCATAAAACAAACCATGGTTAATAATAATATCTAGATATTTTATGATGAGTTAAAGAGCAAAGGAAATTAACCAAGGTTAAGTCAAAGGTCAACCATGGAAGTGTGTAGAAACAATGAGTCATTTGTGAAGAAATGAGTCATTAATTTAATTTCCTTTATCTTTAACTTAAAACAAAAATATCCATATATATAAATATGAACCATGTGAGTCTTATATTTCCATTTATGTTGTATCGTCAACCATGATACAAATGCATGTATGTATGTGTGTATGCACATCAACATGTACATATACATGCATGCATCCATCTAAAGAAAATGGTTTAAATAAATGAGATAAAAGTCAATATTAAATCAACACTTGATTTAATAAACCGGTCATATATCATATGACCCGACTAATATAAAACGCCCGATTAAAATATGGTATCACATACACGTATTTAATCAAGCTCCCGCACATATCTCATATGCACACCATATCGTTTCGCCTGAGCCAGGAAACTTCTGTATGGGACTCTAAAACTCGTCAATACGCCAGTAGTAGAAGATGATCATATCAAACACTTATAAGCCACAAGCGGTCAGCTAAACGTAACGGCCACCCGGGTATTGAGCGATCAGAAGAAGAACAAGCAAACCTGTCAAAACTCCCGTCAATCCAACTGGCAACACTTACCGTACAGTCCGGTCTCTTCGTCAGATATGCTGCATATTGAGTCTAGGGATGGAATTGTCGACCCTAATAATTCAATAAGTCATGCCAGTATATGGTCTATAACCGATCGAGAAACTACTGATAACACTTATTAGTAATATCTCAGCAGCCCTTGCCTGGGACTTCCTGTTATAGCCAATCGTGCACAGCGCAACATCAACCCCCAATACCGGGAAAGACGAAACCCCTCCTATCGCTCATTGCCTCCATGTGCCTCGGGACTGTACCCAAGATCCACCTGTTTGTACGACTCAGTAGAGCCGTAGTAGGGTGGAGATCAAGATACAGTGGGAGGACATACAAGACTCTATGGCGATCTCGGGTCTACAGACTAACCTGTACCAGTGTCACCTGAGAACTGCTATCCGACGTATGATATAATACCACATAGGAGTTCTCGGTGAGTCCGTTCAGTGTACCCAGTCTCACTGAGCACCCGTATACAATCTTTGGTGTCAGCACACCACATGGATATGAGATCATCCATCGCCCATCACATGGAACAAGAATGGTATATGCTAGTCTAGACTGGAATATCGATGCCCTGTCTCGATATACCTACGACTAGGAACATTTCAAGGATATGCTTATAAACTACAGGTGTCCCACTACTATGATCCACATCATAATCCTAGTAATCAAGCCAATATCCTTAGGGCTTTACCAACATGTACCAAATGAGTAAAAACATGATCAAGTGAACATATGATAAAGAGAAACGAGATAGCATACTATCATGTCGAGCAAGACTGTCCTCTGAATATATATATATATATATATATATATTTATTTATACACATCAATATATACAATATCATATAATGGCCTCTAGGGCATACATATATCCAACAAAACTTATGACTGTCACATTAGAAATAGATGATATATCTCCGTTATATCTGCTTTAGTCTATAAATAGACATAAGCTACTTGTCCACTATGCTTCCGCTGCTCCCACTGACTATGAAAACCCTCTGGCAGAGCCATATACACGTACACTTTTAAAGCTAGTTTGGAACGACGCTATATTCATCCTCCTGCCGGGTTTCATAGTCTGGAACAACAGCAGTGTCAAGTCTGGGTAAACAAGAACCTCGCTGTCACCGTCCTTGAGCATACCGGAGTACCTCCTGGGTGCTTGAGATTACCCTACATATATGCGGAGTGGCTAATGGAATGTCAAAACTGACTGAATCTTTAGGTTCTTATCAAATTTCCAGTAATCATTTGTGCTTCTGGAATCACTTCCAGTTCTACCATACTCCCACTACTGTTTTCTGAAAAAAATCCATTTTACTAAAACTGTGGCGAGTCAAGAACAATATCACTATTGATCTTCCAGATGGTAGAAAGTCAACCCAAGTCATAGCCCGGGTCAACCCAAAAACAGCCATTACAGAAACGCGGCTTGAGTTATCCAGAGTCTGGTTTTAAGCATAAGCCGGACAACTCCCCATACCTTAACATTGTTAAGATATGAACTATTCTATATCCTAATACAGAAATAGAGACACTGATTTAATTGGAACCAGATTCAAATCATGCAGCTGTCTCCAGTAAATGTCAACTAAATGAAGAGAGGCCGATCAACATTACTCAACTTAGGAATACTTCCAGATATGAGTAACCTGAAAGAAAAGCAAGTTCTCATAATCATTGCTATCAACTGAATACCATACACAAGTATCTACATCTTCGATCACCTTGAATAATTCTGATACTTGCAATACCTGGTTCTCTACTTTATTCATATACCTATAACTTCTCAAAACTTGGATCTTGTATTTCTACGAAACACATGTCTAAGAACAAGAGAAGTCATAAGTAAACAGAATATAGTACGAGTACCAACCCCTCTGTCCTAATGGACACTGGACAACATACAATACTCTGTATAAGTCCCCTGAGTCTAATAACTCATTCCCTGTGTGTCGTAGGTTGAAAACTGTACTTATGGTTAAGAAGAAATTGTTGGAGATAGTGCCCTCAGAGTCAATTATTAGGTCACAGGTACGTGATTGTAATGAGTGAGGGAGGACCTATCCCGGTAGGACAGTCTTACTCGAGATGATAGTATGCTATCTGGTTTACCTTTATCATCGTGTACTGTTTTAGGTGACCTGACACGTCGCTATTACACGTTGATAGAGCCTCTAGGATTCTTGCTTGACCACCAGCAGTATGAGGGCGATCATATAAGTGGGAGCTGGGGGTCTACAAGCATATCCTTAAAAGGTCCCTAGTCGTGGGAGTTTCGAGACCGGGCATCGATACTCCATTAGTAGACTAGTGTATACAGTCGAGACCCCGACGAGGGGCGGTGGCCGGTCTCACAAGCCACTGGTGTCAGTTGGATCACCTAAGATGTATACAGATGCTCATTGGGTTATGAGTACACCGGACAGGACTCGCCGGGAACATGCTAGTTGGTCATATACCAGACGTCAGATGGCAGTTCCCTGGTGACATGTGTGCAGGTTAGTTCATCGACCTGGGGATCGTCATTTGTCTCGTGTGAGTTCCCACTGTACTTTGATTACTACCCTACCACGGCTCAAAGGAGTCGTGCAAACAGGTTTTAGTTGGGTACAGTCCCGAGCCACATGGAGGCAGTGAGCGTATCTTCAGGGGTTCGTCTCTCCCGGTATTGGGGGTGAGGTCGTGCTGTGTCTAGGAGAGCCATTACACAAAGTCCTTGGCCAAGGCAAGGAGATTTACTGGTAGGTATTCCAGTAGTATCTCAGGGTGTTCTGGGCTACACTCCGACACGACTTGTACCGCTTTTGGGGGTCTGACATTTACCAACCCCCTAGGCCCGCCATGCGATGCTCATAGACGAACGGACCGGACTGCACGGATATTGTCACTGACAGGCTCAGTAGGGTTGTCGGGCTGAGTTCGCTCACAGACGTCCCTTTTAGTCAGTACCTGGTAGCCCGTCACGTATTGGCTTATACCTCTGACGTGCTAGTGGTTAAATCCACAACCAAGGTGTTGACGAGTCTTTAGAGTCCCCCACATTCAGTTACTCAGCTTTCGGGCGAAAGGTTGTAGAGGCCGTATGGAGATATGGCAAGGTCCGATCAGATACGTGCGGTATTGCACGGATCAGGATCGGACAGTTTGTACTATAGGCCGTATGGTTATATGGCAGGGTTCGATCAGATACGTGCGGTATTGCACGCATCAGGATCGAACAGATATTACTAGCCGGTTTTGGTATAAGCCGGATCCTAGTATAGTACAGTGTAGATTTTGTCTCTTTGCATTTGTATTTCGGTCGAAATACAGATGCGGGTGTGTATGCACAGTATCGGGGTTTTCCTGTAATTTATTACGGGACCAGTTTTCTGGAGTTGCCAGTTTGCTTTTCGTTTCGGCCAATTTCCATTGTTCCGTTCATTGGCCGAAGATTGGTGGACGAGGGTTTATTTGCATTGTTGCAAATAGGCATTTGTGGAGGGGGTCTTTGCTTTTTGTAGCATCATGATAGTCTTCATGATGGTGCACCATCCATTGACTTGCTTGACTTTCCTTTTCATGATAGCTTGACTTTGGTGTCATCATGCATGAGATGATGGTTGTGTAGGTGTGTGGGTTTGTGACCTTATCTTTATTATATCATTTTCCTACACCCACTTGAATAAGGTATGGGCCGGCCACTGCTTTTTGAGTATGGGTGAGTGTTTATTTTGTGAGTGGGGATTAATTTATATATGATTGCATAAGAGACAAAGGAGTGTGCTGGTTTCTTTTGAGATGAATGTCTTGATAAATTAATGGACATTAATTTATTCCATAGCACATAATGTGGGTGCAGGGGCTGTTTTTCCAGAGGGAGAGAGAGCCTAAAACATTGAATGGCCGAGCTCATTTTTACATGCTCCATTTCTTCCAGCAAGCTTCCCTGGATTTTTCCCTTTGCACAAATTCCCCCATCATCATCATGGCAACTCCTTCAACCCCAATAGAGACACAAGTTCTACTACACATTCTACAGCATATCTTGGGCACGTCGAGTAGCCGGCTTCGTGCCCGAGTTGCCTCGGCATTGAGGTGGGAGCCCGTAAAAGAAGTAGGCGATGTGGTGCACTTCCGGCGACGAGGAGGAGACGGGACATTCCGCAAGAGATCGGGACGACGACGAGAAGACCGGAGGACTTGGATCGTCGGTATATCTCTAACCCATCTTCTAGTTAGCTTAGACTTGTTAATGGTTCGATCCGGGTGTTTGGTGCGCGGTGGTGCCGGTTTGCTAAGTCCGCAAAATTTAAGTTATTCACCGTTTCCGCATTCCGGCGTCGGATTGACGGCCGGGGCGCCGCCGTGCACTTACAGTGGTATCAGAGCCTCGCCATTAACTTAGTCTAGCTTTGTGTAATGTGTTTGCATTTCCGATCGATCAAAAAGTTCCAAAACCCGTATTGCCTTCGCATCAGTTTCTGTGGAAATTTTTTGGAGTCTAAAAATTTTTCAGGTGGTCTCAGAATGATGTGCAGGAAGTTATTAGAACACTGGAAAAATTTGGTCACACAATTCCTCCGTACGACCGCGGAAGGGCGGCCAAAACCCCCTTCTGGCCGCGCTTCCGCCGCAGGAGTATGGGCTCGTGTGGAAAATTTTTTGCAGTGGGCTCATGGGCTGTAATTAGGGGTTTTGGAATATTAAAGTTGGGCCAATTGTTTCTGTGAGTGCTACAGTTTTCTTTGGGGCCCACTTGTTAATTGTTTGATCAATCGGAAAATTTTAAACACATTTTTCACAGTATTTACATTATATCTGCGACCGTGAATGTCACTCGATCGGTAAATCCGGTCTAACTGCTATAGCCCGGTTAGACGGATTTGCGAACGTGACTTTCACGTTGACGTTCTATGTATTTGCTGTGATGTTGCGGATCGGTCGTGGGGGATAGCCTGGATGCAATGCTAGTACAGTTTTGTTGTAATATGTACATTTGATATTGCGGGGCGAGCGTCCGACATGTGGACTGCCGTCACTGCCTGTTTGTATTATTATTTTGGGGCACGGCTAGGTTGCGGTCGATGTACCCGTTGTATGTATATTTTACTTTCTGTACTAGGATTACCCCGCGGAGGGGTGCACGGATAGCCGGGTTCTAGGGGGCAACAAGCCCGCATCTCATGGCATTGAGACGGAGGGGGCTTCACTCTGGAATTGGCGGGCTATTCGCCGCACTCGTAGGGGGTACAGGTTGACCCAGGAGGGGTGCCCAAGTTGCCGGATTACGTGAAGTGCTGGGTGGTCCATTCACAGTACTGAAGGGGGCTGCCTCGCTTCAGGTTTTGGCGGGTGACTTGCCGCGCCCGTAGGGGTCTAGGATTTCATTGCGCAGGCTATCCACACGACCAGGGGAACGTCGGGTTTCAGTAGTGGCTCTATGAAACCCGGGGATCCCAGATATCTGTATTGTTTCTGTGATGCTGTTCATTCTCTGTGATGTTGCATTTTATTCACGCCTTGAGCGAATATAATATATTGGTATATATATTAGTAGATGTTGTATATGTTTTATATCCGCGCTAGTCCAGTCCCCGCTCTGTCGTTAGTTAGCTAACCTAACGGGTAATGACGGGACCCAGTGGCGAATGCGGATGGCATATACGTACATCAGTATATTTTCGTTCTTTTTGGTGTGATCAATTGATGGGAATGCATTGATTCGGATCATGCAAGTTAAAACAAACCTAATCTGATGTTGTTGGAATACTTTCCAAAAAGCTGTTATTGCAAGGACGTTTACTTTTGTTTTGCATCGTGGTATTCATTAGAATATCCTGCTCCTCAGTCGACGAGGCAAGGGCCGAGATCCCTTCACCGGGAGTGACCCCTTAGACAGAAGTTTGCGTCAGGGCATTAACTTCACTATAGCCGATTACTTTTGCTTTGCACCGTGGTATTCATTTGGAATATCCTGCACCCCATTCTACGGGAAAAGAGCCGAGATCCCTTCACCGGGAGTGACCTCTTTAGCAACGGTTTTCGTCACTATATTTTCAAAAGGCTATCCGTTCCTTCAACGATATCAAGTTCATTACGTTAAAGGTTTTCGCCAGAAACCATTCGTAGCCCTCCATCATTTCAGTTAAATATTTGGTAGTATTCAAGCTATGTATTTTGGCCTCACGCCAAGGCATAGTGTTTGGTAGCTGCCGGGTATTTATCTGTTGCATAGATAGATGCGTTGGTTTGGGACAGTCGTACTACTATTTTGGCCTACGTCAAGGGTATGTACGGGTGGATTCAAATTAACCTGGATAATGATGGGCAGAACTTGACATGTGACTTATGATATTTTGACCTCACGCCAAGGTCATAAGAGCATGGGGCAGAAATCACATCGGGAGTTTCAAAAGAACTGAAACTTGCCAGATATGCGCATACCTTCTGGAGTGTGATACCGTGAGCGGATTCCGTCACGTTATCATGCGATGATAGTTGGATCCCGATTCCCACTGATGAGTTAGTTTACTCCTCGGGTAACCCCGACTAATTCTTCTTTCAGGTTTGGAGGAGAATTTGAGGTACAGTGGGAGGATTCCAGATTAGATAAATTGGTAACCATTCTGATCTAGGTTAGAGTGCACGCTGAGTGTTTCTTTTCTCTCTCTCTTTGGCAGCGACCATTGACCCGACCCTAAGACTATGACTCAGTGACCAAGTTGACCGAACCTTCTTAAACACTGGCTTTTGGATTGTTAGAGTTGCGAACCTCATTGCCACTCCTACTTTTACCCTTTTCTCCAGGACACCCCGTATTACTACGAACGTCCACTTCCATTGGACAAAACCATCGTATGGTTAGATACGAACTCGAAAGAATTTATTCGAGGATGGTTTCCGGTTCTGGAGAAAACGGATAGGATTATTCAGTTGTCTTTTCCTTTTACCCTCTCTCAGGTTACGAGTACTCCTTGGTTTAGGGGTAGTACACCTATTACGCAAATTGGATTGTCTTCTTCCAAACCTTAGGCTGGTGCCGACCGGTAGGGAATGAAGAAAACCAATTAGCATAACGATGGTGTGCAGAAGGTATTAAGTTCAGACAAAGCAAGGGATTAGTAAGAGGGCAAAGTAAATTGCGACAGATATTCACGACCAAACCAAATATTTCGTTACCACTCCCACGTCACCTTTGTATTTCTCCAGGACACTCCGTATCATTACGAAGATCCACAGTTTATTTGGATACTCCATCGTATGGTTATATACGAACTCGAATGGAACTGGTTCCAGTTCGGGGATGGATTCTGGTTCAGGAGAAATAGGAATAAGGTTTATTCGGGTGTCTTTTATCTTCACCTTCTCTCGCATTGCGAGTGTTCCTAGGATTAGGACAGTACACCCATTATGCTTATTGGATAGTCTTCTTCCAAACCATAGGCTGGTGCCGAACGGTAGGGAAGGAAGAAAACCATTTGGCCTAAAGGGGTGTGCAGAAGGTAATGACTAAAGACATATGAAGGGATGTGGAGAGATGGCAATGAATTATACGGTTGTAGTTGTGAATCTGGATAATGGAAGAGGCATTACTATGAATACCTGGATACCCCACGAAACATTTCAATGTTTCAGTTTCACTGTGTACAGTTAAAGGAAAACTGATTTCCCGATTAGATACTTACTCCAGGGTATGTATTTACCAGGTACGATTCTCACATCTGTATGGTTTTACAGATGATGAGTGGGAGTAAGTTATTGGGAATTGGGTGATCATCCTCATTATATCGGGATTCGTTGTAATCGGTGATATTTGAGGAAATCACCTGGGCTGTTTGCCAGTCGGCAAATATTTGGTTTTGAATATCCGCAGTTATGCACCAATTTCAAATTGATATATCTGTACGTCTATTTTCATAGAGTGAGATATACCTTTTGATATTATGTCGATGACATTTACCTATATCAGTGGATGGTTAGGTAAGGAGTATTAAACAGCGGTGTAATTCTTCTTAACCATAAGTACAGTTTTCAACCTACGACACACAGTGAATGAGTTATCAGACTCAAGGGACTTGTACAGAGTATTGTATGTTGTCCAGGGTCCATCAGGACAGAGGGGTTGGTCCTCGTACTATATTCGGTTTACTTATGACTTCTCTAGTTTTTAGACAGGTGTTTCGTGGAAACACAGGGTCCGAATTTTGAGAAGTTATAGGTATTTGAATAGAGTAGAGAACCAGGTATAGCAAGTATCGGGATTCTTCAAAGAGATCGAAGATGTAGATACTTGTGTATTGTATTCAGTTGATAGTGATGATAAAGAGATCTTGCTTCTTTTTCAGGTTACTCATAATTGGAAGCATTCCTAAGTTGAGTAACGCTGATCGGCCTCCTTCCATTTAGTTGACATGCGCTGGAGACAGCTGCATGATTTGAATCTGGTTCAATTGAATCAGTGCCTCTGGTCCTATATGGGATATAGAACAGTTCGTATCTTAACGATGTTAAGGTACGGGGAGTTGTCCGGTTTATGATTAAAACCAGACACGGGACAACTCAAGGCACGTTTCTGTAATGGCTGTTTGTGGGTTGACCCAGGCTTTGACGAGGGTTGACTTTCTACCATCTGGATGAACAATAGCAATATTGTTCTAGACTCGCCACCGTTTTAATAAAAATGGATTTTTTCAGAAAACAGTAGTGGGAGTATGGTAGAACTGGAAGTGATTCCAGAACCACAAACGATTACTGAAGATTTGATAAGGAACCTAAAGATTCAATCTGGATTGACATTCCACTGGCCACTCCGCAGATAAGGTGGGTAACTTCAGGCACCCGAGAGGTACTCCGGTAGCCTCAAGGACGGTGACAGGGAAGTTCTTGTTTACCCACAATTACCATTGCTGTTGTTCCAGGCTGCGAGACCAGGCGGGAGGATGAGTATAGCGTCGTTCTAAACTAGTTTTAGAAGTGTACGTCTATATGACTCTGTCAGAGGGTTGTCGTAGTCGGTGGGAGCAGCGGAAGCATTGGTGGACAGGTAGCTTATGTCTATTTATAGACTAAAGCAGATGTAGCGGAGATAGATCATCTATTTCTGACGTGACAGTCATGGGTTTGACTTCATCAGAATAGGGGATGGATCTATTGAGAAGGTAGTAGGGTGTGATATCCTGGTATTTGGATGATATACACAGAGTAGGAAAAGAAACTCCTACACTACGATCGGTTGTACTTTGGTCGTCACACAGTTGTTTCTCCATAAAGGAAATGGATTTTATATCTGACATACTGGTTACTGGATCTATGGTTTTAGATCTAGATTTGGGTGGTTTCCCAATCAGGGTACTTGACAGCATTCTAAGAGTATTTAGGATGGACGACTCCTGGCACGGTAGTGTACCTGCAGGTAATGGAGTCACCCTCTCCAAAGGTGTCTTACAGGCTAAAGGGGAGAGGGACGTGCATGATTGGCAGATCACTTGCTCAGGCAATTGAGTCAATCGTGAGATGTCAAGTACCACACCAGATGTTGTTCTTGCACTAGATGCAATAAGTTGACATTAATCCAATCCTGGAGAAACGGTTGGAAGCAGTTTTAGAACATAAGTAGATGTTCTAGGGATATGATAACGACAGCCTCATTCAGGAGACAGTTATCATTCCAGGCTTCCAAGGTGACATGGACGACAAGGAGGTTGTCAGAGTTATAGTTTTCCTTCTGATGAGGGGCAGTATTTTGGACAGGTTGTCCAAGGCAATACTGAGGGAGGCATGGCGCGCAGGATACTGATTAAGTTCAGTTGACGATACAGTCTAAGAAGTTTGGATTTGGAGTTCATTTATGAGCTATGTCCCATCAGACATCCAGACACATTCTAAGACAGGTATTGCCCTTTTCGGGAGATGGGTTTCTCCACGAACTTGAGATATAGAGAGACATAGAAAGGAACAACCAAGCGGATCCACTCACTGAGGCTATTCCTCGAACACAATAGTTTCGCAAACGAGCTTTGTGAGACTGACTAGTAGAGGAGTTGGATGTTCGGTATCACACGGGCTGTGAGTATGCGACATCGCAATAATTAGCCTTGAGTGCAAGTGGGAGATTGTTGGAGATAGTGCCCTCAGAGTCAATTATTAGGTCACAGGTACGTGATTGTAATGATTGAGGGAGGACCTATCCTGGTAGGACAGTCTTACTCGAGATGATAGTATGCTATCTGGTTTACCTTTATCATCGTGTACTGTTTTAGGTGACCTGACACGTCGCTATTACACGTTGATAGAGCCCCTAGGATTCTTGCTTGACCACCAGCAGTATGAGGGCGATCATATAAGTGGGAGCTGGGGGTCTACAAGCATATCCTTAAAAGGTCCCTAGTCGTGGGAGTTTCGAGACCGGGCATCGATACTCCATTAGTAGACTAGTGTATACAGTCGAGACCCCGACGAGGGGCGGTGGCCGGTCTCACAAGCCACTGGTGTCAGTTGGATCACCTAAGATTTATACAGATGCTCATTGGGTTATGAGTACACCGGACAGGACTCGCCGGGAACATGCTAGTTGGTCATATACCAGACGTCAGATGGCAGTTCCCTGGTGACATGTGTGCAGGTTAGTTCATCGACCTGGGGATCGTTATTTGTCTCGTGTGAGTTCCCACTGTACTTTGATTACTACCCTACCACGGCTCAAAGGAGTCGTGCAAACAGGTTTTAGTTGGGTACAGTCCTGAGCCACATGGAGGCAGTGAGCGTATCTTCAGGGGTTCGTCTCTCCCGGTATTGGGGGTGAGGTCGTGCTGTGTCTAGGAGAGCCATTACACAAAGTCCTTGGCCAAGGCAAGGAGATTTACTGGTAGGTATTCCAGTAGTATCTCAGGGTGTTCTGGGCTACACTCCGACACGACTTGTACCGCTTTTGGGGGTCTGACTTTTACCAATCCCCTAGGCCCGCCATGCGATGCTCATAGACGAACGGACCGGACTGCCCGGATATTGTCACTGACAGGCTCAGTAGGGTTGTCGGGCTGAGTTCGCTCACAGACGTCCCTTTTAGTCAGTACCTGGTAGCCCGTCACGTATTGGCTTATACCTCTGACGTGCTAGTGGTTAAATCCACAACCAAGGTGTTGACGAGTCTTTAGAGTCCCCCACATTCAGTTACTCAGCTTTCGGGCGAAAGGTTGTAGAGGCCGTATGGAGATATGGCAAGGTCCGATCAGATACGTGCGGTATTGCACGGATCAGGATCGGACAGTTTGTACTATAGGCCGTATGGTTATATGGCAGGGTTCGATCAGATACGTGCGGTATTGCACGCATCAGGATCGAACAGATATTACTAGCCGGTTTTGGTATAAGCCGGATCCTAGTATAGTACAGTGTAGATTTTGTCTCTTTGCATTTGTATTTCGGTCGAAATACAGATGCGGGTGTGTATGCACAGTATCAGGGTTTTCCTGTAATTTATTACGGGGCCAGTTTTCTGGAGTTGCCAGTTTGCTTTTCGTTTCGGCCAATTTCCATTGTTCCGTTCATTGGCCGAAGATTGGTGGAGGAGGGTTTATTTGCATTGTTGCAAATAGGCATTTGTGGAGGGGGTCTTTGCTTTTTGTAGCATCATGATAGTCTTCATGATGGTGCACCATCCATTGACTTGCTTGACTTTTCTTTTCATGATAGCTTGACTTTGGTGTCATCATGCATGAGATGATGGTTGTGTAGGTGTGTGGGTTTGTGACCTTATCTTTATTATATCATTTTCCTACACCCACTTGAATAAGGTATGGGCCGGCCACTGCTTTTTGAGTATGGGTGAGTGTTTATTTTGTGAGTGGGGATTAATTTATATATGATTGCATAAGAGACAAAGGAGTGTGCTGGTTTCTTTTGAGATGAATGTCTTGATAAATTAATGGACATTAATTTATTCCATAGCACATAATGTGGGTGCAGGGGCTGTTTTTCCAGAGGGAGAGAGAGCCTAAAACATTGAATGGCCGAGCTCATTTTTACATGCTCCATTTCTTCCAGCAAGCTTCCCTGGATTTTTCCCTTTGCACAAATTCCCCCATCATCATCATGGCAACTCCTTCAACCCCAATAGAGACACAAGTTCTACTGCACATTCTACAGCATATCTTGGGCACGTCGAGTAGCCGGCTTCGTGCCCGAGTTGCCTCGGCATTGAGGTGGGAGCCCGTAAAAGAAGTAGGCGATGTGGTGCACTTCCGGCGACGAGGAGGAGACGGGACATTCCGCAAGAGATCGTGACGACGACGAGAAGACCGGAGGACTTGGATCGTCGGTATATCTCTAACCCATCTTCTAGTTAGCTTAGACTTGTTAATGGTTCGATCCGGGTGTTTGGTGCACGGTGGTGCCGGTTTGCTAAGTCCGCAAAATTTAAGTTATTCACCGTTTCCGCATTCCGGCGTCGGATTGACGGCCGGGGCGCCGCCGTACACTTACAGAATTACACCACTGTTTAATGCTCCTTACCTAACCATCCACTGATATAAGTAAATGTCATAAACATAATTTCAAAATTTTATATCTCACTTTATAAAAATAAACGTACAGATATATCAATTTGAAATTGGTGCATAACAACGGATATTCAAAACCAAATATTTGCCGTCCGGCAAACAACCCAGGCGATTTCCTCAAATATCACCAATTACAACGAATCCCGATATAATGAAGATGATCACCCAATTCCCAATAACTTACTCCCACTCATCATCTGTAACGCCATACAGATGTGAGAATCAAACCTGGTAAATACATACTCTGGAGCAAGGACTAATTAGGAAATCAGTTTTCTTTTAACAATACATAGTGAAACTGAAACATGTAAATATTTCGAAGGGGTATCTGGGTATTCTTAGTAATGCCTCTACCATTATCAGATTCACAACTGTAACCGTATATTTCTTTGCCATCTCTCCAAATCCCTTTATATATCTTTAGTCATTACCTTCTATACACCCCTTTAGGCTAAATGGTTTTCTTCCCTCCCTATCGTTCGGCACCAGCCTATGGTTTGGAAGAAGACTATCCAATATGCATAATGGGTGTACTCTCCTAATCCTAGGAGTACTCGTAACTTGAGAGAAGTGAATATAAAAGACAACTGAATAAAACCTTATTCTTATTTCTTCAGAAGCAGAATCCATCCCTGAACTGGAATAAGTTCCTTCGAGTTCGTATATAACCATACGATGGAGTATCCTAATAACTGTTGATCTTCGTAGTGATACGGAGTGTCCTGGAGAAATACAAAGGTAAAGTAGGAGTGACGATGAAATACTTGGTTTGGTCATGAATAATAGTCACAGTTTATTCTGCCCACTTTCTAATCCCTTTATTTGTCTTAACTTATTACCTTCTGTACACCATTGTTAGGCTAATTGGTTTTTTTTCATTCCCTACCGTTCGGCACCTGCCTATGGTTTGGAAGAAGACTATCCAATTAGCATAATAGGTGTACCGTCCAAATCCAAGGAGCACTCGCAGTCTGAGAGAAGGTAAAAAGAAAAGACAACTGAATAGTCCTATTCATTTTCTCCAGAACCAGAATCCATCCTCGAATCTGGAACAAGTTCCTTCGAGTTCGTATATAACCATACGATAGATTTATCCAATGGAAGTGGTCATTCGTAATAATACGGGGTGTTCTGGAAAAAAGGGTAAAGGTAGGAGTGGCAATGAGGTATGCAACTCAGACAATCCAAAAGCCAGTGTTTTAAGAAGGTTCGGTTAACTTGGTCACTGAGTCCTAGTCAAGGGTCGGGTCATGGTCATAGCCAAAGGGAGAGAGAAAAGAAACACTCTGCGTGCACTCTAATCTAGATCAGAATGGTTACCAATTTATCTTATCAGGAAACCTCCCACTGTAACCTCAAATTCTCCTCCAAACCTGAAAGAAGAATTAGTCGGGATCACCCGAGGAGTAAACTAACTCATCAGTGGGAATCGGGATCCAACTATCATCGCATGATAATGTGATGGAATCCACTCACGTTATCACACTCCAGAAGGTATACACATGCCTGGCAAGTTTCAGTTTCTTTAGAATCTCCCGATGTGATTTTTACCCTATGCTCTTATGACCTTGGCGAAGGTCAACAAATCATAAGTCATATGTCAAGTTCTACCCGTCATTGTCCATGTTAATTTGAACCCACCCGTACAAGCCTTTGACGAAGGTCAACAAGGCTATACGAATGACCCAAACCAACGCATCTATCTATACAGCAGAAAAGTAACAAATAGCTACCATACACTATGCCATGACGAAGGCCAACAAAAATAGCATGAATACTAAGAGCTACCTGTCTGAAATGACGGAGGGCTACGAATGGTTTTTGGCGAAAAACCTTTAACGTAATGAACTTGATATCGTTGAAGGAACCGGATAGCTTTTTTGTAAAAATGTAGTGGCAAAAACCTTTGCTAAAGAGGTCACTCCCGGTGAAGGGATCTCGGCTCTTTCCCCATAGAATGAGGTGCAGGATATTCCAACTGAATACCGCGATGCAAAGCAAAAAGTAATCGACTATAGTGAAGTTATTACCCTGATGCAAACTTCTGCCCAAGGGGTCACTTCCGGTGAAGGGATTTCGGCCCTTGCCTCGTCGACTGAGGTGCTGGATATTCATAATTGAATACCACTGTGCAAAGCAAAAGAGAACGTCCTTGCAATAACAGCTTTTTGAAAAATGTTCCAACAACATCAGAATAGGTTTGTTTAGCTTGCATTGATCCTAATCAATGCAGTCCCATCAATTAATCACATCACAAAAGAACGAAAATATGATGTACGTATATGCCATCCGCATTCGCCACTGGATCCCGTCATCACCCGTTAGGTTACTTAACTAACGACAGAGCAGGGACTGGACTAGCACGGGTGTAAAACATATACAACATCTACTAGTATATATATCAATATATAATAATCGCTCGAGGCGTGATAAAATGCAACATCACAGAAATGTAATAAGCATCACAGAACAATACAGATAATCTGGGATCCCCGGGTTTCATAGAGCCGCTACTGAAACCCGACGTTCCCCTGGTCCTGTGGATAGCCTGTGCAATGAAATCCTAGACCCCTACGGGTGCGGCAAGTTACCCGCCAAAACCTGAAGCGAGGCAGCCCCCTTCAACAACGTGAATGGACCACCCAGCACTTCACGGAATCCGGTAACTTGATCACCCCTCCTTGGGTCAACCTATACCCCATACGAGTGCGGCGAATAGCCCGCCAATTCTAGAGTAAAGCCCCCTCCGTCTCAAAGCCCTCTAGAACCCGGCTATCCGTGCACCCCACCGCAGGGTAATCCTAGTACAGAAAGTAAAATATATACAATGGGTACGTCGACCTCAGCCCGGTCGTGCCCCAAAAGAATAATATACAAACAGGCTGTGATGGCAGTCCACATGTTGGACGCTCGCTCCGCAATATCAAATGTACAAATACAACCAAACTGTACTACCATTGCGTCCAGGCTATCCACCACGACAAATCCGCAACATCACAGCACAACACAGAACATCAACATGAATTTCACATTCGTAAATCCGTCTAAAAGAACTATATCAATTAGGCAAGATTATCCGCTCGAATAACATTCACGGTCACAGATATAAAGTAAGCACTGTGAACTAACATATTTAAAATTTTCGATCGACAAAATTTCCCGAAGTGGGCCCCAAGCACAAATCCAGCACTCAAAATAATCTGGGCCAAAAGTAAAAATACCAGAAACCCCAATTCCAAGTCAGAGACCACAGTAGAAAAATTGGTGCACTGAAGCTACAGTAGTGTGGCGGAACCGCGACCAAAACGTGGGTAATGCCGCGGTTCCGCGGCGCTATGGTGGAGTCACACTTCTAAATTTCTACAGTGGTCCTAGAAAAGCCTGCTTGATTTTTTGACGTACCCAAAATAATTTTTAGACCACAAAAAAATGCGACGGAAACTTCATGAAATAGAATCGCGGTTTCGGAAATTTCATTCAATCGATATTTTAAACACGTTAGAGCAAGATAGTAAAGGTTAATGGTGTGGCTCTGATACCATGTAAGTTTACGGTAGCGCCCCGGCCGTCGATCCGAGACCAAAATGCGGAAACGAAAACTTTTTCTAAACTTGAAACCGGCGCTATCGCAGACTTTAATCCCGGATCGAACCATTAACCTATAACTAGCAAACTAGAGAAGGGTTAGAAAAGGCTATACCGATTGATCCGTGTCCTTCAGTCTTTGGCCACCATCCCAAGCTCCTCGCGGTATCTCCGATCTCCGGTCCCCTCGTCGGAAGGGCACCACATCAAGAAGTCTTTTTACGGTCTCCTGCTTCATCCGAAACAACTCGGACACGAAGTTTGCTAGCCGACGTGTCCAAGGTGATGTAGAGAATGTGTGTGATAACTTTGTCTCAAGTATCCATTGATTCTCAACACATGAGAGTGTATGGATGGAGGTTGAAGAAGATACCATTAGTGGAGATAGTGAGCTCAAGAAAGGAGGAGGAAGAAGGAGAGCTTTCTTTTGTGTTCTTGTTGCAATGACAAAGTGAGCGTGAGATCAAGAATAATACAAGAGCTAACCTCATCATATGGCTGCCTCTCTCTTTCCTCTTGTCATATCAACACTTAAATCAATCACTAAACATGACATGGCTCAAAGAATAAGACCATGAGTCACCACCCTTGTCCATGTCATATTTAATGCACCTCATCATGAATTAAGCTCACAATTTCCACCAAAGAAAACATTAATCCTAATGTTTAGTCCAACAAAATGATACGGCAACATCTAAAGTAAACTCGTGACGGATCATAAGGATACCCCTCACCTGTATATACATACCTGCATCCGTATTCCGACTGAACGTGAATGCGATGAGACTAAAGTAATCCAACAAATCTAATACTAGGATCCGGCTTAAACCAAAGCCCACTAGTATGATCCGTCCGATCATGATGCGTGCATGACTGCACGTATATGATCGAACCCTGCCATATATCATACGGCCTCTTTAACGTTTCGCCCGAAACTTGAGAAACTGTCTGTGGGGGACTCTAAAGACTCGTCAATATTTTGGCTGTGGATTTAACCACTAGCACGTCAGTGGTACTAGCTGTACGTAACGGGCTACCAGGTATTGACCAAAAGGGAGGTCGATGAGCGAACTCATCCTGACACCCTACTGAGCCTGTCGGTGACAAAATCCGTACAGTGTGGTCCGTTCGTCTATGAGTATCGCATGTCGGGCCTAGGGGGTTGGTAAAAGTCAGACCCCCAAAAGCGGTACAAGTCGTGTCGGAGTGTAGCCCAGAACACCCTGAGATACTACTGGAATACCTAGCAGTAAATCTCCTGCCTTGGCCAAGGACTTCGTGTATTGGCTCTCCTAGACACAGCGCGATCTCACCCCCAATACCCGGAGAGACGAAACCTCTACCGATCCGCTGACTGCCTCCATGTGGCTCGGGATTGTACCCAACTAAAATCTGTTTGCATGACTCCTTTGAGCCTTGGTAGGGTAGTAATCAAAGCACAGTGGG
Source organism: Agapanthus africanus (assembly GCA_030015575.1). NCBI lineage: Eukaryota > Viridiplantae > Streptophyta > Magnoliopsida > Asparagales > Amaryllidaceae > Agapanthus > Agapanthus africanus. The sequence continues at coordinate 330,257,939 of CM057345.1, read as the reverse complement.
AACTCACACGAGACAAATGACGATCTCAGGTCGATGAACTAATCTGTACACATGCCACAAGGGAACTACTATCTGACGTCAGGTATAATACCAACTAGCATGTTCCCGGCGAGTCCTGTCCGGTGTACTCATAACCCAATGAGCACCTGTATACATCTTAGGTGAACCAACTGACACCAATGGCTTGTAAAACCCGCCACCGCCCCTCGTCAGGGTCTCGACTGTATACACTAGTCTACTATGGAGTATCGATGCCCTGTCTTGAAAACTCCCACGACTAGGGACACTTTAAGGTTTTGCTTATAGACCCCAGCTCCCACGTATATGATCGCCATCATACTGCTGGCCGTCAAGCAAGAATCTTATGGGCTCTATCAACGTGCAATAGTGACCTGTAATGTCACCTAAAGCATGTACACGATGATAAAGATAAACCAGATAGCATACTATCATCTTGAGTAAGACTGTCCTACCGGTATAGGTCCTCCCTCAATCAATGCAATCACGTGCCTGCGATCCAATAATTGACTTTGAGGGCACTAAATCCAACAGATGTTGTATTATTTTGTGACTCTGGATGTCTTTTATGTTGTTGTCACTTTATATCGTCCATTTCTTCGCTACGGCGTCGTATATCTGTTGTGGTGGTTGTTTCTGCCTTTGGGCGTGGATTTGTTCCTGTTTGGGGGTGCTTTACTTCTATTCTATGTTTGTTGGATATAGTGCCCTCAGAGTCAATTATTGGATCGCAGGCACGTGATTGCAATGATTGAGGGAGGACCTATACCGGTAGGACAGTCTTACTCGAGAGGTTTGTATACTATCAGGTTTGTCTTCATCATCGTGTACTTGCTTTAGGTGACATTGTTGTTCACTTGATAGAGAATAGTATGCTACCATGGTTTGTCTTTATCATCGTGTACTGCTTTAGGTGACCTTACAGGTCACTATTACATATTGATAGAGCCCTTAGGATTCTTGCTTGACTACCAGCAGTATGATGGCGATCATATACGTGGGAGCTGGGGTCTATAAGTACATCCTTAAAAGCTCCCTAATCGTGGGAGTTTCGAGACGGGGAATCAATACTCCATTAGTAGACTAGTGTATACAGTCGAGACCCCGACGAGGGGCGGTTGCCGGTCTCACAAGCCATTGGTGTCAGTTGGATCACCTAAGATGTATACAGATGCTCATTGGGTTATGAGTACACCGGACAGGACTCGCCGGGAACATGCTAGTTGGTATTATACCTGACGTCAGATAGCAGTTCCCTGGTGACATGTGTACAGGATAGTTCATTGACCTGAGATCGTCATTTGTCTCGTGTGAGTTTCCACCGTGCTTTGATTACTACCCTACCACGGCTCAAAGGAGTCATGCAAACAGATTTTAGTTGGGTACAGTCCCGAGCCACATGGAGGCAGTGAGCGGATCGGCAGGGGTTTCGTCTGTCCCGGTATTGGGGGTGAGACCGCGCTGTGTCTAGGAGAGCCATTACACGAAGTCCTTGGCCAAAGTAGGAGATTTACTGGTAGGTATTTGTAGGGTTCCTAGGCACCCTAATGAGGTCACACAAGGCATCGAACATGCCATATTAAAATTTTAACGGTGCCGAGAGACCCGAATACGGATCGTTTGCTAGAATTCTAGGCGAAACTAAAAGCTAGTTAACAGTTAACTACTAGGATACGGAAATTACAACCTTTGTAGATCCGGATATCCACCTCCACGGCTCCGCACCGAAGTCTTCTCGCTGTCCATCTTGAAGCTTGGACTCTCGTGACGGCTTCATCGGAGAAACGTGCGGAATAGGTCGTCGGCTTCGTGTCAAAGACGATCTACGTCGAGGTTGCACAAACTCAAGCTCCGACTTCACAAACTTGTGAAACTTGTGAAGTAAACACCCAAAACAACTTGGCAAGAGGTAGAGGGTGAAGAAATAGGAGGTGGGTTCACTTTAGAATTGGATTTATCTCACTAGATCTCAAGTTGCCATTTTTGTAGCAAGCTTGAAGAAAAAGAAGAAGATGAGCTCAAGAAAAGATTATGATAAGTCTTATGATAAAATAAATTTTAAATCAAATACTTATCATAACTTGAACTAGGGTTAAGTGTAGAGAATTAACCATGGTCACTTGGATGGGTTAGGGTTAAGCATGAAGATAAGGATGGTTAGCAAAGTCAAAGCTTCATGAAGCTTCAACTTAAAACAAAAAGAGCCACCATTCTCATCATAATCCATTTCAAATAAATAAACAAACAAATAAATAAATAAATGAATATACAAAACCCTAATTATCAAATTAACCATGGATTAATTCTATACACTTAACTAAATGATCAAGTATCATCAAACATGATACAAAGTAGTGCACTAAAGCATATCACATATACAATGTGCATCAAGTGAGAAAAATCCGTTTAAAGTGAACCAATACTAGTTAATGCAATGCAATATATCAAATATATAATTATGCATTAAATCATTAAATCAACATTTGATTCAATGATCCGGTCATGTCGCACATAACCGACTAGAATCTAATGTATCGATTTATCGAATCAATGATTCGATAACTAGGTCATATCGAATATAACCATTCGAAACATATATCGCGAGAATGAAATGCGGTATCACATACACGCATTATTCTCGGTCCTGCACATATCTCATATGCGCTCCTATTTCGTTTCGCTTGAGCCAGGAAACCTCTGTGTAGGACTCTAAAGACTCGTCAATACGCCGGTAGCAAATGATGATCATATCAAGCACCCACAAGCCGCAAGCGGTCTGCTAAACGTAACGGACACCCGGGTATTGAGCGATCAGAAGATCGACAAGATAGCCCGCTCACACTCCTGCGAATCCGACCAGTAACACTTACCATACAGTCCAGTCTCTTCGTCTGATACGTCGCATATCAAGTCTAGGGGTGGTATACGTCAGACCCCAATAACCCGATAAGTCGTGCCGATGTGAGGCTCGTAACGGGTCGAGAAACTAATGGTAACACTTACCAGTAAATCTCTGATCAGCCCTGGCCAGGGACTTCCCTGCTACGGCCAATCGAGCACAGCGCAACATCAACTCCCAATACCGGGAGAGACGAAACCCCTCCTATCGCTCATTGCCTCCATGTGACTCGGGACTGTACCCAAAGACCACCGTTTTGCACGCCCTCATGGACGTGGTAAGGTGGAGATCAAAGCACAGTGGGAATCACACAAGACTCTATGACGATCTCGGGTCTACAGACTAACCTGTACAAGTGTCACCTGAGAACTGCTATCTGACGTGAGGTATAATACCATCTGGGAGTTCTCGGCGAGTCCGTCCAGTGTACCCAGTCTCCACTGAGCACCCGTATACCATCTCTGATGTCAAACACCAATGGATATGGGATCATCCATCGCCCATCACATGGGTCGAGAAGCGTATACGCTAGTCTACTCTGGTATATCGATGCCCCATCTCGATACACCTACGACTAGGGACCTTGAAGGATGTACTTATGGACTACCATGTCCCCACTAGTATGATCTGCATCATAGTCTAGATAGTCAAGTACAAATCCTAAGGGCTTTACCAACATGTAACTATAAGACAGTATAAAGAGACTAGTGTACATGTTAAGATAAATAGCAACCAGATAGCATACTATCATGTCGAGCAAGAAAGTCATCTCTATATATGTCCAAGCATCCAATATAATATACATAATCTGTACAATACTGGCCTCTAGGGCATACATACAACTAACAATCTCCCACTTGCACTAGGGCCAGCTGCTGTAGTATCTCATACCGAGCATCCCGAAGAGTCTCTCAAACTGTATCTGGGGAATGGCCTTCGTGAGTGGATCCGCCGTGTTGTTCTTCGTGTCAACCCTCCTGACCTCGATCTCCCGGCGATCAACTATCTCCCGGATCTGGTGATACCGCCTCAGAATATGCCTGGACCGCTGATGGGACCTGGGTTCCTTGGCCAAAGCCACCGCTCCATTGTTATCGCAATACAAAGGTATTGGATGCTCAATGGATGGAACCACTCCAAGTTCAGAAATAAACTTCTTGATCCAGACAGCTTCTTTAGCAGCATCGTTGGCAGCGATGTATTCAGCCTCCATCGTCGAGTCTGCCACGGTTTCCTGCTTGGAACTCTTCCAGCTAACCGCCCCTCCGTAAAGGGTAAAGACAAAGCCCGACTGCGACTTAGAGTCGTCCTTATCACTCTGGAAGCTCGAATCGGTAAAGGACTCTACTTGGAGTTCTCCATTACCATACACCAAGAACATATCTCTAGTCCTTCGCAAGTACTTGAGAATGCTCTTCACAGCTGTCCAGTGACTCTCTCCAGGATCAGCTTGATACCTGCTCACTACACTTAGTGAGTATGCTACATCGGGTCTGGTACATAGCATCGCATACATGATAGAGCCTACTGCCGAAGCATAGGGTATCCCTTGTATGCGAGCTCTCTCCAAATCAGTCTTGGGAGACATCTCTTTGGAGAGAGTGACTCCAGAGATCGTGGGCATGTTCCCACGCTTGGACTCTTCCATACTAAACCTCTTTAGTATGGTGTCAATGTACCTGGATTGGGACAATCCCAAAATCCGTTTGGATCTATCTCTATAGATCCTGATTCCCAATATGCAGGAGGCATCACCAAGATCTTTCATTGAGAATCTTTGTGATAAGAAGAGCTTGACCGATTGCAGCATAGGAATATCATTTCCTATCAAGAGTATGTCGTCCACGTACAATACGAGGAAGACAACCTTACTCTCTGCCACCTTCTTGTAAATACAAGGTTCATCTGGATTTTTGACGAAATCAAACTCTTTGATAACGACGTCAAAGCAGATGTTCCAACTCCGCGATGCTTGCTTTAATCCATAAATGGATTTAAGCAGCTTGCACACCTTCCCGCTGCTCCCACTGTCTACGAAGCCCTCTGGCTGAGTCATGTACACGCACTCTTCTAAATCACCATTTAGAAAGGCGGTCTTAACATCCATTTGCCAGATTTCGTAGTCATGAAAAGCAGCAATGGCAAGCATGATTCGGATGGATTTAAGCATAGCCACTGGAGAAAAGGTCTCGTCATAGTCCACACCTGGTCTTTGACGAAAACCCTTTGCTACAAGTCTAGCTTTGAAAGTCTCCACTTTCCCATCTATACCAAGTTTCTTCTTGAAGATCCACTTGCTCCCAATGGGTTTTACCCCTTCAGGAGCAACTTCTAAAGTCCATACTTTGTTGGTGTACATGGAATCCATCTCGGACCGCATAGCATCCAGCCATTTCACTGAGTCCCCACTAGTGATGGCCTGCTCGAAGCTAGTTGGGTCATCATCCCCCATGATGCAATCCTCACTGCCACCATCAATGAGAAAACCGTAGTATCTCTCAGGTTGCCGAGGAACCCTACTAGATCGGCGGAGAGGCTGGGGTTCATCGGGAACTACGGAATCCTCTGGTTCAACCAAATCTTCTGTTGTAGTCTGTATTGCTGGAACCTCTTCCAGTTCTACCTCAATGCCACTTATCTGTTTCATAAGAAAACTTTTTTCTAAGAATGTGGCATGTCGAGAAACAAACACTTTTTGTTCCTCGGAGTGGTAGAAGATATACCCTCGCGAATGTTTGGGATATCCAACAAACTTACATAGAACAGACCTTGCCTCGAGCTTGTCCGGATTTTGTGTTTTAACATAGGCCGGACAACCCCATATCTGAATAAAATTAAGACATGGTCTCTTGCCATTCCATATCTCATATGGAGTGGTAGGCACTGATTTGGTCGGAACTCTATTCAGTAGGTATGCAGCAGTCTCCAGTGCATATCCCCAGAAGGAAATAGGTAACTCAGCTGTACTCATCATAGAGCGCACCATATCTAATAGGGTGCGGTTCCTCCGTTCTGATACACCGTTGTGCTGTGGTGTATATGGAGTAGTCAGCTGAGAGAGAATCCCATTCTCTTTTAGGAAGCCCAGGAATTCATTGCTTAAGTATTCTCCTCCTCGATCAGATCGAAGGATTTTAATACTTTTTCCGGTTTGGTTCTCAACTTCTTGTTTATATTCCCTAAATTTCTCAAAAGCTTCTGATTTGTGTTTCATCAGGAACACATATCCGAATCTAGAGAGATCGTCAGTGAATGTAATGAAGTACGAAGAACCATCCCTGGCATGTGTAGACATGGGACCGCATACATCACTATGTATCAGTCCTAAGAGTTCGGTAACTCTTTTTCCGTGTCCCGTAAATGGAGTCTTGGTCATCTTGCCTTTGAGACATGACTGGCAAGTGTCATAGGATGAAAATTCAAACGGATTTAAATATCCATCCTTATACAACTTAGCTAGTCGTGTCGCATTGATGTGACCCAGTCTACAATGCCACAAGAAGGATTCGTTGAGTTCAGAAATCTTCCTCTTGTGTGTGTTTGTTATGCTCAGAACTGTTGATTGATTTAGAACATAAATGCCATTGCACAACGTGCCTGATCCAACCAACTTTTGGTTACGGAGAATGTTCATAACATTGTCCTGTAATACAAAATTATATCCCTCTTTACTTAATAAAGAAACCGATATAATGTTGCATATCAGGTTCGGCATGTAATAGCATTCGTTCAGAACCAATGTATTACCAGTTGGTAATACAAGGTGATATTCCCCGACAGTCTTAGCTGCAACAATTGCACCATTTCCGACTCAAATGTCTTTATCACCTTCTCCAAGTTCTCTACCTTTCCTAAGCCCATGTAACTGATTACATATATGGGATCCTGACCCGGTATCCAATACCCAGGACGTAGAGCAAATGGAGAAACAGTTCTCAGTAACGAACACACCCGAAGAAAATGCATCATCATGTACTTTCTTCATTCGGGTGGTATGGGAATCCTGGTATTCCCCTATATCCTGTTCAGTCCTATAACTCTTATAGGAAAGAACGGAACCAACGTTCCCCAGCACAGTATAACATGCGGGTTCGGTCAATACATCCATTTTATTATCTTTATTAAGGCATGAAATGGTCGCTACCTGGAGAGAGAGAGAAGAAAACACTTTAGCGTAAGCTCGTGCAAGATCAGATTGGTTATTATCTTATCTAATCAGGATGGCTCCCACTGCTTTTTATCAAATCTTCCTCCAAACCCTAAAAGGAAAGACTAGCCGGGATTAATTACACACTACAAGTTCGCCAATCTTTCAGCCAGGCCAGTGTCGGTACTTTGAGGGAGGTCCCCCATGCTTTCGCACGAACCTAATTGCTGTAAACCTCGTTTTCCCAGAGGCGTAACCTCGTTAACACCTTTCTAGACACCTACTTGATCGGCTAATTGTAATGTGTAAAACTCTCCCAGGAGTAACTCTTACTCGCAGCGGGTATCGGGATCCAACTATCTCATAGAAGGTATGCAATCTCATTGCAAATTTCAACACTTGAAATTCCCGATAATATTTTGCCCCTAGCGTCCTATGACCTTGACGGAGGCCAAACAACCCATAGTCCGCTAGTCAAGTTCAACCCGTCATTTCCTGATTGAATTAAACCCACCCGCACGACCCTTGACGGAGGCCAAACAACGCCGTACGAATACCCTAATCCAATCGCATCATATGCTAGCAGATAAGCACTAGTTAGCTACCGTACACTGGGCCTTGACGGAGGCCAAACTACCGCAGCACGAATACTAACTAATACTTATCTGAAATGACGGAGGGCTACGCAGGTTTTTCATAAAAACCATGAGCGTAATGAACTTGATATCGTTGTAGAATCAAATGATGTTTTGAAATGGAGTGATTTTGAGGCTTTTCTAGTTTTGCTAAAGGAGTCACTCCCGGTGAAGGGATCTCGGTCCTTTCCTCGTCGAATGAGGTGCGGGATATATCATATATATCGCTGTGCAAAGCAAAAACCCAAAAGCAGTCAAAAGCAAACCGAATGTGTAGCATCTGCCAGTTATTGCTAAAGGAGTCACTCCCGGTGAAGGGCTCTCGGTCCTTTCCTCATCGAATAAGGTGCGGGGTATATCATATATACCGCTGTGCAAAGCAAGAACTGTAGCTACCTTTTTAATTTAAAATCTGATTCTACAACATCTTAGGTTTCTTTCCTTTCATTAATCACATTAATGAAGTCCCATCATTTAAATACCTAAACATCACAGATAGATATGACGTACACTTATGCCATCCGCATTCGCCTCGATGTCCCCTCGTGCACCGTTAGGTTAGGTAACTAACGACAGAGCAGGGCAGGGCTAGCGCGGGTGTAAAACATAAGTAACGTCTATATAATATATCATATATACTATATACTATATCCATCACAGAAACATCACATGATCTCATCACAGATATCGCAGCAGAATAAACATATGAAATATTGGATATACTAGGACGTCCGTGTTTTCAATACGAGCCAGTATAAAACACGGATTCCACGGTCGTGATGAATAGCCAATCCCACACCCCTAGACCCCTACGAGAGCGGCAAGCAACCCTGCCAATTCTAGGGTTAGGAGACCCGGACTCGACTCCTCGAGTTGGTCTCCCACTGGACCCCAGAACCCGGTTACTTGTGCTCCCCTCCTTGGGTCTATCCTAATGCGGAAAAGTAAATAATATACAAAGGGTGACAACTTCCGCTACCTGGAAGCGCCCCAAATGAAAGAATATTACATACAAGTTTTTACATGAATGAAAATGAAAAACACTCATCTCACATAAAAACCCCCGGCTATTCAAACACGACGATCCAATATAACATATCCAGCAACACATAACATCACATGTCATCAACGTAAGTAAGTATGCATACCCCAATTGTCGTTGACGTATAGCAACGAAACCGGCGATATGAACATACTACACTTACGGTCACAGAAAAGAAAGTGTAAAACTACAACAATTGGAATCCGCAACTACTTTAGACATCACATGCCTAACAGTTATAAATCCCGCATTTTAGTCTTATTATCGAAAACTCTTTTCAATATCGTATGGGACTAAACTGCTAGATTTATAACATTCATCCAGTTATCTCATAACTGTTTGTGAATTCCAATTATTGTATCCAATTCCGGATAAATAGAATATATCAAACTTTCCGATCGAACATTCGAACACCCAAGTTTTCCCGACACCGATCAACACATGAAATAGGTTCAAAGACATTCACTTCATACCTCAGTACCAACGGTCCAGCCGTAGAAGGGTCAAGCCAACGCCTCACATGTGGCACGCCGTACTGCCCCAAACCCGAAGGTTCAAAGGGCAGTTCAAGACGGTCAAATAATCGAGTTAAGGTTTGTTGTCTTCTAGAGGGACCATCGCGTTACTTGCACTACTTCGAACGTCTTTTAACCACAGAAAAATCCAACACTTGGAATTTTTCGGCAGGGGAAAAGTTGGGTATTTGTATCCGGTCAAACTTTTTAACATATTCTACAGTTATCTGGAAAAACACTTGGACAAAGTTTGATATTCCGATCGAATCGTCGATTCCCAATATTACCACAGAGCACTCAACCCTTAAATCATTTTAAAAATACCCAGAAGACTCACCAGAATTTATCAGGAATTACTGTGGAATTAAATAGGGCTGACGTCACCTTTTAAGCGCGGAACCGCCGCAGAAGCCATACTTCTGCCGCGGTTCCGCGGCTGAAGGAACTGTTCATCTGAAAATTTTTATATCGTAATTCTTGTATTTCCTTGGTGAATTTTTTAGGCATTTTTAATATGAAAAAATCCCAGATTTATGAAAATGTCCAGAGAGCTCTAAAGTATTTGGGTTTCGGGTTCGTTCGGACTTCAAACTCCGTCTAGACTTCGCCTACGGCTCTAGCTAGGCTCTGATACCACTGTAGGGTTCCTAGGCATCCTAATGAGGTCACACAAGGCATCGAACATGCCATATTAAAATTTTAACGGTGCCGAGAGACCCGACTACGGATCGTTTGCTAGAATTCTAGGCGAAACTAAAAGCTAGTTAACAGTTAACTACTAGGATACGGAAATTACAACCTTTGTAGATCCGGATATCCACCTCCACGGCTCCGCACCGAAGTCTTCTCGCTGTCCATCTTGAAGCTTGGACTCTCGTGACGGCTTCATCGGAGAAACGTGCGGAATAGGTCGTCGGCTTCGTGTCAAAGACGATCTACGTCGAGGTTGCACAAACTCAAGCTCCGACTTCAGAAACTTGTAAAACTTGTGAAGCAAACACCCAAAACAACTTGGCAAGAGGTAGAGGGTGAAGAAATAGGAGGTGGGTTCACTTTAGAATTGGATTTATCTCACTAGATCTCAAGTTGCCATTTTTGTAGCAAGCTTGAAGAAGAAGAAGAAGATGAGCTCAAGAAAAGATTATGATAAGTCTTATGATAAAATAAATTTTAAATCAAATACTTATCATAACTTGAACTAGGGTTAAGTGTAGAGAATTAACCATGGTCACTTGGATGGGTTAGGGTTAAGCATGAAGATAAGGATGGTTAGCAAAGTCAAAGCTTCATGAAGCTTCAACTTAAAACAAAAAGAGCCACCATTCTCATCATAATCCATTTCAAATAAATAAATAAACAAATAAATAAATAAATGAATATACAAAACCCTAATTATCAAATTAACCATGGATTAATTCTATACACTTAACTAAATGATCAAGTATCATCAAACATGATACAAAGTAGTGCACTAAAGCATATCACATATACAATGTGCATCAAGTGAGAAAAATCCGTTTAAAGGGAACCAATACTAGTTAATGCAATGCAATATATCAAATATATAATTATGCATTAAATCATTAAATCAACATTTGATTCAATGATCCGGTCATGTCGCACATAACCGACTAGAATCTAATGTATCGATTTATCGAATCAATGATTCGATAACTAGGTCATATCGAATATAACCATTCGAAACATATATCGCGAGAATGAAATGCGGTATCACATACACGCATTATTCTCGGTCCTGCACATATCTCATATGCGCTCCTATTTCGTTTCGCTTGAGCCAGGAAACCTCTGTGTAGGACTCTAAAGACTCGTCAATACGCCGGTAGCAAATGATGATCATATCAAGCACCCACAAGCCGCAAGCGGTTTGCTAAACGTAACGGCCACCCGGGTATTGAGCGATCAGAAGATCGACGAGCTAGCCCGCTCACACTCCTGCGAATCCGACCAGTAACACTTACCATACAGTCCAGTCTCTTCGTCTGATACGTCGCATATCAAGTCTAGGGGTGGTATACGTCAGACCCCAATAACCCGATAAGTCGTGCCAATGTGAGGCTCGTAACGGGTCGAGAAACTACTGGTAACACTTACCAGTAAATCTCTGATCAGCCCTGGCCAGGGACTTCCCTGCTACGGCCAATCGAGCACAGCGCAACATCAACTCCCAATACCGGGAGAGACGAAACCCCTCCTATCGCTCATTGCCTCCATGTGACTCGGGACTGTACCCAAAGACCACCGTTTTGCACGCCCTCATGGACGTGGTAAGGTGGAGATCAAAGCACAGTGGGAATCACACAAGACTCTATGACGATCTCGGGTCTACAGACTAACCTGTACAAGTGTCACCTGAGAACTGCCATCTGACGTGAGGTATAATACCATCTGGGAGTTCTCGGCGAGTCCGTCCAGTGTACCCAGTCTCCACTGAGCACCCGTATACCATCTCTGATGTCAAACACCAATGGATATGGGATCATCCATCGCCCATCACATGGGTCTAGAAGCGTATACGCTAGTCTACTCTGGTATATCGATGCCCCGTCTCGATACACCTACGACTAGGGACCTTGAAGGATGTACTTATGGACTACCATGTCCCCACTAGTATGATCTGCATCATAGTCTAGGTAGTCAAGTACAAATCCTAAGGGCTTTACCAACATGTAACTATAAGACAGTATAAAGAGACTAGTGTACATGTTAAGATAAATAGCAACCAGATAGCATACTATCATGTCGAGCAAGAAAGTCATCTCTATATATGTCCAAGCATCCAATATAATATACATAATCTGTACAATACTGGCCTCTAGGGCATACATACAACTAACAGTATTCCAGTAGTATCTCATGGTGTTCTGGGCTACACTCCGACACGACTTGTACCGCTTTTGGGGGGTCTGACTTTTACCAACCCCCTAGGCCCGCCATACGATGCCCATAGACGAACGGACCGGACTGTACGTATATTGTCACTGACAGGCACAGTAGGGTGTCAGGATGAGTTCGCTCATCGACCTCCCTTTTGGTCAATACCTGGTAGCCCGTTACGTACGGTTAATACCTCTGACGTGCTAGTGGTTAAATCCACAGCCAAAGTATTGATGAGTCTTTAGAGTCCCCCACAGACAGTTTCTCAAGTTTCGGGCGAAACGTTGTAGAGACCGTATGATATATTGTAGGGTCCGATCATATACGTGCGGTAGTGCACGGATCATGATCGGGCGGATCATACTAGTATGCTTTGGTTTAAGCCGGATCCTAGTATTAGATTGGTTGGATTACTTTAGTCTCATCGCATTCGCATTCAGTCAGAATTCGGGTGCAGGTATGTATATACAGGTGAGGGGTATCCTTGTGATCCGTCACGAGTTTACTTTAGATGTTGCCGTATCCTTTTAATGTTGCAAACATTTGGATTAATGTTTGTAAATGGAAATTGTCAGCTATATGTCATGATAAGGAGCATTTATTGTGACACATGCACAAGTGGTGACTCATGGTCTCTTTCTTTGTGCATGTGTCACATAATGTGATGGATTTGTGTTGAAATGATAGGGACAGAGAGAAAGGCAACCATATGGCTGTATTTTTGCTCTTGTATTTTTTTTTATCTCATACTCTCTATTTTTATCATATCATTCCAACACAAGAAAAGAAGAGAAAGCTTCTCCTCCTTCTTCCTCCTCTAGCTCAAAATCTCCATTAATGGCAACACCTCTAACCTCCATCCAAATCAATGGATGCAAGAGACAAAGTGATCACAAACATTCTCTACATCACCTTGGACACGTCGGCTAGCACACTTCATGCCCGAGTTGCTTCGGATGAAGCGGGAGCCCGTAAAAAGAATCGATTATGTGGTGCCCTTTCCGACGAGGAGATCGAGACTGGAATTGCCGCGGGAAGCTTAGGATGGTGGCCAAAGACCAAAGGACACGGATGGATCGGTATAGCTTTCCAACCCTCTCTTTAGATAGCTAGTTGTAGGTTAATGGTTCGATCCGGGTTTTAAGCATACGATAGCGCTAGTTTCAACTTTTGAAAAAGTTTTTTTTCCTCATTTTGGCCTCGGACAGACGGCCGGGGCGCTACCGTAGACTTACATGGTATCAGAGCCACGCCATTAACCTTTACTAGCTTGCTCTAACATATTTAAAACATCGATCGAACGAATTTTCTAAAAACTGCATTTCCAAGTCACAGTTTCTGTCGAATTTTTCCTGTGGTCAAAAAATTATTTAGTATGCTGCAGAAAAACAAGCAGGGTTTTTTAAGAGAACTGAGAAAATTTTGTGAGCTGAACCCACTGTAGCGCCACAGAACCGCGGCCGTACCGACGCGTCAGACACGGTTCCACCGCAGTCCTGCAGCAAAACTTCACCAAATTTTCTGAGGTGGTCTCTGACTCGGAAATGGGGTTTCTGGTAATTTTATTTTTGGCCCAGATTATTTTGAGTACTGGGTATTGTACTTGGGGCCCACTTCGGGAAATTTTGTCGATCGAAAATTTTAAACATGTTAGTTCACAGTATTTACATTATATCTGCGACCGTGACTGTTATTTGATCGGTAAATCTTGTCTAATCGCTATAGCCCCTTTAGACGGATTTGCGAACGTAACAATCACGTTGATGTTCTGTGTTGTGCTGTGATGTTGCGGATTTGTCGTGGTGGATAGCCTGGATGCATTGGTAGTACAGTTTGGTTATATTTGTACATTTGATATTACGGGGCGAGCATCCGACATGTGGACTGCCGTCATTGCCTGTTTGTATATTATTCTTTTAGGGCACGACCGGGCTGAGGTCGATGTACCCGTTGTATATATTTTTACTTTCTGTATTAGGATTACCCCGCGGAGGGGTGCACGGATAGCCGGGTTCTAGAGGGCAACAGGCCCGCATCTCATGGCTTTGAGACGGAGGGGGCTTCACTCTAGAATTGGCAGGCTATTCGCCGCACTCGTAGGGGGTACAGGTTGACCCAAGGAAGGGTGCTCAAGTTACCGGATTCCGTGAAGTGATGGGTGGTCCATTCACGTTGTTGAAGGGGGCATGCCTCGCTTCAGGTTTTGGCGGGTAACTTGCCGCGCCCGTAGGGGTCTAGGATTTCATTGCACAGGCTATCCACACGACCAGGGGAACGTCGGGTTTCAGTAGCGGCTCTACGAAACCCGGGGATCCCAGATTATCTTTATTGTTGTGTGATGCTTATTACATTTTTGTGATGTTGCATTTTATCACGCCATGAGGAAATATTATATATTAATATATGTACTAGTAGATGTTGTATATGTTTTACACCCGCGCTAGTCCAGTCCCCGCTCTGTCGTTAGTTAAGTAACCTAACGGGTGATGACGGGACCCAGTGGCGAATGCGGATGGCATATACATACATCATATTTTCGTTCTTTTGTGGTGTGATTAATTGATGGGACTGCATTGATTCGGATCAATGCAAGCTAAACAAACCTGTTTGATGTTGTTGGAACATTTTTCAAAAAAGGCTGTTATTGCAAGGACGTTTTCTTTTGTTTTGCACAGTGGTATTCGGTTATGAATATCCAGCACCTCAGTCGACGAAGCAAGGGCTAAGATCCCTTCACCGAGAGTGACCCCTTGGACAGAAGTTTGCGTCAGGGTAATAACTTCACTATAGCCGATTACTTTTTGCTTTGCATCGCGGTATTCAGTTGGAATATCCTGCACCTCATTCTACGGGGAAAGAGCCGAGATCCCTTCACCGGGAGTGACCTCTTTAGCAAAGGTTTTCGCCACTATATTTTTATAAAAAGCTATCCGGTTCCTTCAAGGATATCAAGTTCATTACGTTAAAAGGTTTTTCGCCAAAAACCTGCCATAGCCCTCAATCATTTCAGATTGGTATTGCTTAGTATTCGTGCTACGTTTGTCGTGCATTGCCGGGGTGTAGTGTTCGGTAGCTCTGTAATGGTTTTCTGTCGCATGGATATGTGGATTGGTTAGGACAGTCGTACGGTTATGTTGGCATTGTCAAGGACTCGTACGGGTGGGTTAAACGCAATCAAAATAATGACGGGTTGAACTTGAGTAGGACTCTTTGATATGTTGGCATTGTCAATGTCACTTGGGTCCTAGGGGTAAAAACATACATCGGGAGTTTCTAAAGAAACTGAAACTTGCCAGGCATGCGCATACCTTCTGGAGTGTGATAATGTGAATGGATTCCATTACATTATCATGCGATGATAGTTGGATCCCGATTCCCACTGATGAGTTGGTTTACTCCTCGGGTGATCATGGCTAATTCTTCTCTCAGGTTTGGAAGAGAATTTGAGGTTATAGTGGGTGGTATCCTGATTAGATAAATTGGTAACCATTCTGATCTAGGTTAGAGTGCACGCAGAGTGTTTCTTTTCTCTCTCTCTTTGGCAGCGACTATGACCCGACCCTTGACTATAACTCTGTGACCAAGTTAACCGAACTTTCTTAAAACACTGGCTTTTGGATTGTCAGAGTAGCATACCTCATTGCCACTCCTACTTTTACCTTTTTCTCCAGAACAACCCGTATTACTACGAACATCCACTTCTATTGGATAAAACCATCTTATGGTTATATACGAACTCGAAGGAACTTGTTCCAGATTCTAGGATGGTTTCCGGTTCTGGAGAAAATGAATAGGACTATTCAGTTGTCTTTTCCTTTTACCTTCTCTCAGGTAGCGAGTGTTCCTTGGATTAGGACGGTACACCTATTACGCTTATTGGATAGTCTTCTTCCAAACCATAGGAAGGTGCTAAATGGTGGGGAATGAAGAAAACCAATTAGCCTAACGATGGTGTACAGAAGGTATTAAGTAAAGACAAATAAAGGGATTAGAAAGAGGGCAAAGTAAACCGCGACTGCTATTCACGACCAAACCATGTATTTCATCGCCACTCCTACTTCACCTTTGTATTTCTCCGGAACACCCCGTATCACTACGAAGATCTATAGTTTATGTTAGTTATATCTATGCCCTAGAGGCCATTACAATACATAGGATGTATATTGTAGTGGATGCTTGGACATATATAGGGAGGACTTTCTTGCTCGATATGATAGTATGCTATCTGGTTGCCCTTTACCTTAACGTGTACACCGATTGTCTCTCTGTTACATGTTGGTAAAGCCCTTAGGATATGTACTTGACTACCTGGACTATGATGCGGATCATACTAGTGGGGACATGGTAGTCCATAAGTACATCCTTCATGGTCCCTAGTCGTGGGTGTATCGAGACGGGGCATCGATATACCAGAGTAGACTAGCGTATACCTTCTCGACCCATACAGATGGGCGATGGATGATCCCATATCCATTGGTGTTTGACATCAGAGATGATATACGGGTACTCAGTGGAGACTGGGTACACTGGACAGACTCGCCGAGAACTCCCAGACGGTATTATACCTTACGTCAGATGGCAGTTCTCTGGGGACACTGGTACAGGTTAGTCTGTAGACCCGAGTTAGTCATAGAGTCTTGTGTGATTCCCACTGTGCTTTGATTTCCACCTTACCACGTCCAAGAGGGCGTGCAAAACGGTGGTTTTTGGCTACAGTCCCGAATCACATGGAGGCAATGAGCGATAGGAGGGGATTCGTCTCTCCCGGTATAGGGAGTTGATGTTGTACTGTGTTCGATTGGCTATAACTGGAAATCCCTGGCCAGGGTTGCTGAGATTTACTGGTAAGTGTTACCGGTAGTTTCTCGAACTGTTACAGACCTCATATCGACACGACTTATTGAGCTATTGGGGTCTGACGTTTACCACCCCTAGGCAAGATATGCGACATATCAGACGAACAGACCGGACTGTACGGTAAGTGTTACTGGGTGGATTCACAGGAGTGTGAGCGGGCTTGCTCGTCGATCTTCTGATCGCTCAATACCCGGGTGGCCGTTACGTTTAGCAGACCGCTTGCGGCTTGTGGGTGTTTGATATGATCATCACCTGCTGCCGGCGTATTGACGAGTCTTTAGAGTCCTACACAGAGGTTTCCTGGCTCAACGAAATAGGAGCGCATATGAGATATGTGCGGGACCGAGAATAATACCAGTATGTGATATTGTATTCTATTCTCGCGATATGTATCATGGGACGGTTATATGTGATATAGCCGGGTTACCGAATCAAATCTTGATTCGATACATTGATACACATGATATTAGTCGGTTATATGCAGTATGACCGGATCATTAAATCAAGTGTTGATTTAATGATTTAATGTATAATTATATATTTGATATATTACTATGCATTAACTAGTATTGGTTCACTCAAGATTGATTTTCTCACTTGAAATGCACAAGTTGTATATGTGATATATTTTTGTGCACTTGTTTGTATCATGTTTGATGATACATGCAAACTTGGGTTTGTGTTTACTTTAAACCATGTTTAAGTGAATGCTTAGGGTTTTATTATCTTCTCTTGATTATTTATTTTATTTATTCTTTATAGCAAGAAAAGAAATGGTTGCTTCTTTTGGATATACTTTGAAGCTTCATGAAGCTTTGAAAAGTTCAACCATTTTTGTTTCTTTTGCTTAACCTAACCATTCACCTAACCCTAGTTTATTCTCTACACTTAACCATGGTTGCATTAAGATAACCATCACTAGTTTTTCTATTATTGATAATTCTTTTTCCATTCTTCTTCTTCATCTTCTTCATGAAGAGAAAAAGAAAAACCTTTGCTTGAAATTTCTAAGTGATGATTCCAAGTGAGAAATCCAAATCAAAAGTGAACCCACTTCCTATTTCTTCATCCTCTACCACTTGCCATGTAGTATAGGGTGTTTTCTTCACAAGTTTCATGACTTGGTGAAGGTGGAGCTTGATCTTGAGTTGCCTCGACGTAGATCATCTTCGGCATCGAAGTCGACGACCTAGCCCGATCATTTCTCCGACGAAACCCCCGCGAGAGTCTAGGATCCGATGATCTCAGCGAAGGGAAATCGTCACGGAGCTATGGAGGTGGAGGACCGGATCTATAAAGGTTGTATTTTCATTCACTTTAGAGTAAAGCAGTTTACTAGCTTGCATGTTTCGCCTAAACTCTAGTTAACGATCGCATTAAGGTTTCTCGGCATCGGAATTTTTTGAATTTGGCATGGTTGATGCTTTGTGGAACCTCATTAGTGTGCCTAAAAACCCTACAGTGGTATCAGAGCCTAGCTAGAGCTTTAGGCGAAGTGTAGATGAGGTTAGAAGTCCGATCGAACCCGTAAACCCCGACAAAACCCTTCTCTGTACATTTTTCAAAACAGTGGATTTTTGTGAATTAAAAATTCTCAGAAAAACAAGCAGGAAAAACTAAGAATTACTGTGAAGTACGGTCCACTAAGTCAATAATTTGACCGCGGAACCGCGGCGAAACCATGGGTTTGGCGGCGGTTCCGCGGCCAAAATTTGGACTTAGTCCCTGAAATTTCATATATTTATTCTTAGGTCCTTTCTTGGCAATTTTTTATAGGAATTTTTTAATTCCACTCAAGTGTTGAGTTTTCTATGGTTTTATTGGGGACTCGTTAATTTGATCGGATAATTTAACTTCGTTTATGTTTTTCCGGATATTTTAGAAACTGTTGAAAAGTTTGGCCGGATATAAATACCCACTTTTTCCCTTGTCGGGAAATTTCCAAGTGTTGGATTTTTCCGTAGTTTAAGAATGCTCTAAGTAGTGCAAGTAACTCGATGGACCTTCTAGAAGACAACAAACCTTAACTCGATTATGTGACCGTCTTAAACTGCCCTTTGAACCTTAGGGTTTAGGGCAGTACGGCGTGCCACATGTGAGGCGTTGGCTTGACCCTTCTACGGCTGGACCGTTGGTACTGAGGCATGAAGTGAATGTTTTTAAACTTATTTCATGTGTTGAGCTGTTTCGGGAATACTTGGGTGTTTGAATGTTCGATCGGAAAGTTTAACATTTTCTATTTATCTGGAATGTGATACAATATTTGGAATCCACATGTAGTTATGAGATAACTGATTTGGATGTTATAAACATAGAAGTTTAGTCTCACTTGATCGGTTGCCACGGAATTTTGATGTGATCAAAAGTCCGTCGCAATCACGTAGAGTACGCGGATACTCGCCGGGTAAACTTAATAGACAGCTACACCCCACAGCCCCGACCAAGTGACTGTAGGAGAACCCCATCGCCGAAAGCATCCGTTCGGGTGCTCACGGCAGCGGTGTTCCGCCTTGGTGCACTTCGTCGACGGTATCGGGGGTGCGGCCGTCTACTAAAGTTTGCGACGAGCATTCGATCAGAATGTCGGGAATCTTGTTGAATTGCCCGACTTGATATTGAAAAGAGTTTTCGATAATGAGACTAAAATGCGGGGTTTATAAATGTTGGGCATGTGATGTCTAAGGAATTCTTTTGATTAGGCATGCGATGTCTAAAGAGTTTGCGGATTCCAACTGTTGAAGTTTTACACTTTCTTTTCTGTGACCGTAAGTGTAATATGTGATATCGCCGGTTTCGTTGCTATA
This sequence comes from Agapanthus africanus, assembly GCA_030015575.1. Lineage (NCBI taxonomy): Eukaryota > Viridiplantae > Streptophyta > Magnoliopsida > Asparagales > Amaryllidaceae > Agapanthus > Agapanthus africanus. The sequence continues at coordinate 330,238,124 of CM057345.1, read as the reverse complement.
TGTCAACGACACTTAGGATGTGCATATTTACTTACGTTGATGACATGTGGTGTTATGTGTTGCTGGATATGTTATATTGGATCGTCGTGTTTGAATAGCCGGGTTTTTTTTATGTGAGATGAGTGTTTTTCATTTTTCATTCATGTAAAAACTTGTATGTAATATTCTTTTATTGGGGCACTTCCAGGTTGCGGAAGTTGTCACCTTTTGTATATTATTTACTTTTCCGCACTAGGATAAACCCAAGAAGGAGGGCACAAGTAACCGGGTTCTGGAGTCCAGTGGGAGACCAACTCGAGGAGTCGAGTCCGGGTCTCCTAACTCTAGAATTGGTAGGGTTGCTTGCCGCTCTCGTAGGGGTCTAGGGGTGTGGGTTTGGCTATTCATCGCGACCATGGAATCCGTATTTTATACTGGCTCGTATTGGAAACACGGACGTCCTAGTTACCGCGTGTTTCATATGTTTCTTCTGCTGCGATATCTGTGATGTGATCCTTTGATGTTCTGTGATAGATACAGTATATAGTATATATGATATATTATATAGAAGTTACTTATGTTTTACACCCGCGCTAACCCTGCCCCGCTTTGCCGTTAGTTACCTAACCTAACGGTGCACGAGGGGACATCGAGGCGAATGCGGATGGCATAAGTGTACGTCGTATTTATCTGTGATGTTTAGGTACTTTAATGATGGGACTTCATTAACATGACTAATGAAAGTAAAAAAAACCTAAAGATGTTGTATAATCAAATTTCAAAAATAAAACAAGTAGCTACAGTTCTTGCTTTGCACAGCGGTATATATGGTATATCCTGCACCTTATTCGATGAGGAAAGGGCCGACGATCCCTTCACCGGGAGTGACCCCTTTAGCAATAACTGGAAGATGCTACACACTCGGTTTGTCTTTTGATTGCTTCTATAGTTTCTGCTTTTCACAGTGATATATATGATATATCCCGCACCTCATTCGACGAGGAAAGGGCCGACGATCCCTTCATCGGGAGTGACCCCTTTAGCAAAACTAGAAAAGCCTAAAAAACACTCCATTTCAAAATTCATTCGATCCTACAACGATATCAAATTCATTACGCAATAGGTTTTTAGAAAAACCTGTCGTAACCTTCCGTCATTTCAGATAAGTCCTACTTAGTATTCATGCTACGTTTGTTGACCTCCGTCAAGGCGTAGTGTGCGGTAGCTAACTAGTATTTATCTGCTTATGCATATGATGCAGATTGGGTTAGGGTAGTCGTACGGCCTTGTTGACCTCCGTCAAGGGTCGTGCGGGTGGGTTTGATTCAATCAAGAAATGACGGGTTGAACTTGACTAGTAGCCTATGGTTTGTTGACCTCCGTCAAGGTCATAGGGTGCTAGGGGCAAAAATTATCGAGAATTTCAAGTGTTGAAATTTGCAATGAGATTGCATACTTTCTATGAGATAGTTGGATCCCGATACCCGCTGCGAGTAAGAGTTACTCCTGGGAGAGTTTTACACATTACAATTACCGATCGAGTAGGTGTCTAGAAAGGTGTCAACGAGGTTATGCCTCTGGGAAAACGAGGTTTACATTAATTAGGTTCGTGCGAAAGCACGGGGGACCTCCCTCAAAGTACCGATACTGGTCTAGCTGAAAGATTGGCGAACTTATAGTGTGTAATTAATCCCGGCTAGTCTTTCCTTTTAGGGTTTGAAGGAAGATTTGATAAAAACTGTGGGAGCCATCCTGATTAGATAAAATAATAACCAATCTGATCTTGCAAGAGCGCACGCTGAGTGTTTTCTTCTCTCTCTCTCCATGTAGCGATCATATCACGCCTTAATCAAGATAATAATACGGATATTTGATAGAACCCGCTTGTTATACTGAGCTGCGGAACGTTGGTCCCGCTCCAACTTATAATTGTTATAAGACTGAGCAGGAAATTGGGGAATACCAGATTTCCCGTGCCGCCCTAACGAAGAAAGTGCATATGATGCATCTCCTTCAGGTGTGTTAGTTATAAAGAACCGTTTCTCTTTATCCTCTACGTCCTCGATATATGATACCGGATCAGGATCCCAGATATGTAATCTGTTACATAGGGCTACAGAAAGGTAGAGAACTGAGAACGGGTGATAAGTTTCATGAGACAGAAAACGGTGCAAGTGTTGCAGCCAAGTCTGTTGGTCACTGTCACCCTGTATTCCAAATACATTGATTCTGAACGAATGTTATTAGATACCGAACCTGATATACAAAATCATATCAGTCTCTTTATTAGTAAAGAAATGATAAAATTTTGTATTGTTGGATAATGTTTTGAACATTTCCTATATCAAAAATTGATCGGTTCAGGCACGTTATCTAAAAGCATTCATGTTCTAAATCAAACTACAGTTCTTAGTATACAGAACACACACAAGAGGAAGAGTTCAGAAATGAACGAATCCTTCTTGAGGCATTGTAGACTAGGTCATATCAATGCGACCCGACTGGCTGAAGTTACATTTAGATGCATATTTAAATTAGCTTGAATTTACATCTTGTGAAACTTGCCGGTCATGTCACAAAGATACGATGACCATAGCTCTGTTTACTGGAAACAGAGAAAGAGTTAGTGAACTCTTGGGATGATACATGTTGATGTATGTAGGTCCCCTGTCTACACATGCCAAGACCGGTTCTTTGTATTTCATTACATTCTCTGATAATCTCTCAAGATTCCGACATATGTTCATGTTGAAACACAAGTCCGAACCTTTTGAGATATTCACAGAATATAAGTTAGAAGTAGAGAACCAAAACGGGTATAAGTATTATGTCCTTTGATGTGATCAAGGAGGAGAATACTTGAGCACGGAATTCTTGGACTTTTCTAAAGGAGAATGATATTCTTTCTCAGCATTACTCCTTCGTATACACCATAGCACGATAGTATATCGGGGCGGAGCAATCACACCCTATATGATAAGGTGTGCTCTATGATGAGTACTACTGAGTTACCTATTTCCTTTTGGGAGTTATGCACTTGAGAAGCTGCATACCTATTGAAAAGGGTTCAAATCAAATCAGTTGCCTACCACTTCATATGTGATATGGAAAGGGAAGAGCCCATATCTTAAGATGGTTAAGATTTGGGGTTGTCCAGCCTATGTCTAAAAGAAAAATCCGGACAAGCTCGAGGCCAGGCCTGTTATGTAGAACTGGAACGGTTCCAGCTATACAAACTACAGCAGATGATTTTGATTTGGTAGAACCAAAGGATTCAGTAGATTCCAACGAACCTCAGCCTCTCCGCCGATCTAGTAGGGTTCCTCACCCACCTAAGAGATACTTCGGTTTCTCTATGACAGTGGGAGCGAGGAATGCGTCATGAAATGATGACCCAACTAGTTTCGAGCAGGCCATCAAGAGTGGGGACTCTGTAAGAATGGCTGGATGCTTAGCGATCTGAGATGGAATCCATGTACACCAACAAAGTATGGACTTTGGTTGCTATATCTGAAGGGTTAAATCCCCATCAGGGGCAAGTATATCTTGAGAAGATTACTTGGTGTAAATGGAAAAGTTGAGACTTTCAAAGCTAGACTTGTTAAAGGTTTTCGTCATCGACCAGGCGTAGATAATGATGAAACCTTTTCCAGTGGTTATGCTTAAGTCCATCCGGATCCTACTTGCCACGGCTACATACCATGACTACGATATCTGGCGGTTGGGTGTCATGACTGCTTTTCTAAAATGATGTTTTAGAAGAGAGCGTGTGTAAGTACACAGCCAGAGGGCTTCGTAGACAGTGGGAGCAGCGGAAACGTGAGCAAGATGTTTTATGTTATAAAGCAGGCATCGCGGAGTTGGAACATCTGTTTTGATGTGTTAGTCAAAGAGTTTGACATCATCAAAATGGTAGATGAACCTTATATATACAAAAAGGTAGTAGAGACTATGGTAATGATCCTCGTAGAGTACGTGGATGACATACTCTTGATAGGGAAAGTGTTTCCTATGCTACGCTCGGTCAATCTCCGCTTATCACAATGATTCTCCATATAGGATCAAAGTGATACCTACAAAATCCTGGGTTTTGGATCTATGAGATAGATCTAATTGGATGTTAGGATACTCACTAGTTGTAGTGAGATGGTATCAATCGATCCTGGGGAGAATCACTGGAAGGGTTCCAGGGTGATAAAGACGACTGAATGTCAGTCACATGCATTGTCTTTACCCTCAGTAAAGGGACGGTATGTTGGAAGAGTTCCAAGCTAGATACCGTGGCATACTAGACGATAAAGGCTGGATACATCGCTACATAAGATGCTACCAAAGAGGAAGTCTGGGTGTATATTAGTTCATGAGATGAACTTCGTTCCTACCATTATGAGACAATGGAGTTGTGGCTTATGCCTAGGAACGCCCGTCCCATCAGTGATCCAGACATATTCTGAGGCAGTGTCACCTGATCATGGAGATGGTTGATCTCCAAGGGATCGAGGTTAGGAGAACAGACTCAGAGGACAACACGGCGGATCCACTCACAAAGGCCTTTCCCCAGAGAGAGACTATTATGGGATGGTTGAGTATGGGATACTACAACCACTGCTTCAGATGGCCCTAGTGCAAGTGGGAGATTGTTAGTTATATGTATGCCCTAGAGGCCATTACTATACATAGGATGTATATTGTGGTGGATACTTGGACATATATAGGGAGGACTTTCTTGCTCGACATGATAGTATGCTATCTGGTTGACCTTTACCTTAACGTGTACACCGATTGTCTCTCTGTTACATGTTGGTAAAGCCCTTAGGATGTGTACTTGACTAGCTGGACTATGATGCGGATCATACTAGTGGGGACATGGTAGTCCATAAGTACATCCTTCAAGGTCCCTAGTCGTGGGTGTATCGAGACGGGGCATCGATATACCAGAGTAGACTAGCGTATACCTTCTCGACCCATATAGATGGGCGATGGATGATCCCATATCCATTGGTGTTTGACATCAGAGATGATATACGGGTGCTCAGTGGAGACTGGGTACACTGGATGGACTCGCCGAGAACTCCCAGATGGTATTATACCTTACGTCAGATGGCAGTTCTCTGGTGACACTGGTACAGGTTAGTCTGTAGACCCGAGATCGTCATACAGTCTTGTGTGATTCCCACTGTGCTTTGATTTCCACCTTACCATGTCCAAGAGGGCGTGCAAAATGGTGGTTTTTGGGTACAGTCCCGAATCACATGGAGGCAATGAGCGATAGGAGGGGATTCGTCTCTCCCGGTATAGGGAGTTGATGTTGCACTGTGTTCGATTGGCTATAACCGGAAATCCCTGGACAGGGTTGCTGAGATTTACTGGTAAGTGTTACCAGTAGTTTCTCGAACTGTTATAGACCTCATACCGACACGACTTATCGAGCTATTGGGTACTGACGTTTACCACCCCTAGGCAAGATATGCGACATATCAGACGAACAGACCGGACTGTACGGTAAGTGTTACTGGGTGGATTCACAGGAGTGTGAGCGGGCTTGTTCGTCGATCTTCTGATCGCTCAATACCCGGGTGGCCGTTACGTTTAGCAGACCGCTTGCGGCTTGTGGGGTTTGATATGATCATCACCTGCTGCCGGCGTATTGACGAGTCTTTAGAGTCCTACACAGAGGTTTCCTGGCTCAAGCGAAACGAAATAAGAGCGCATATGAGATATGTGCGGGACCGAGAATAATACCAGTATGTAATACTGTATTCTATTCTCGCGATATGTATCATGGGACGGTTATATGTGATATAGCCGGGTTACCGAATCAAATGTTGATTCGATACATTGATACACTTGATATTTGTCGGTTATATGCAGTATGACCGGATCATTAAATCAAGTGTTGATTTAATGATTTAATTTATAATTATATATTTGATATATTACTTTTCATTAACTAGTATTGGTTCACTCAAAATTGATTTTCTCACTTGAAATGCACAAGTTGTATATGTGATATATTTTTGTGCACTTGTTTGTATCATGTTTGATGATACATGCAAACTTGGGTTTGTGTTTACTTTAAACCATGTTTAAGTGAATGGTTAGGGTTTTATTATCTTCTCTTGATTATTTATTTTATTTATTCTTTATAGCAAGAAAAGAAATGGTTGCTTCTTTTGGATTTACTTTGAAGCTTCATGAAGCTTTGAAAAGTTCAACCATTTTTGTTTCTTTTGCTTAAGCTAACCATTCACCTAACCCTAGTTTATTCTCTACACTTAACCATGGTTGCATTATGATAAGCATCACTAGTTTTTCTATTATTGATAATTCTTTTTCCATTCTTCTTCTTCATCTTCTTCATGAAGAGAAAAAGAAAAACTTTTGCTTGAAATTTCTAAGTGATGATTCCAAGTGAGAAATCCAAATCAAAAGTGAACCCACTTCCTATTTCTTCATCCTCTATCACTTGCCATGTAGTATAGGGTGTTTTCTTCACAAGTTTCATGACTTGGTGAAGGTGGAGCATGATCTTGAGTTGCCTCGACGTAGATCATCTTCGGCATCGAAGTCGACGACCTAGCCCGATCATTTCTCCGACGAACCACCGTGAGAGTCTAGGATCCGATGATCACAGCGAAGGGACATCGTCACAGAGCTATGGAGGTGGAGGACCAGATCTACAAAGGTTGTATTTCCGTTCACTTTAGAGTAAAGCAGTTTACTAGCTTGCATGTTTCGCCTAAACTCTAGTTAACGATCGCATTAGGGTTTTTCGGCATCGGAATTTTTTGAATTTGGCATGGTTGATGCCTTGTGGAACCTCATTAGTGTGCCTAGGAACCTTAAAGTTTATTGGATACTCCATCGTATGGTTATATACGAACTTGAAGGGACTTGTTCCAGTTCGGGGATGGATTCTGGTTCAGGAGAAATAGGAATAAGGTTTATTCAGTTGTCTTTTATCTTTACCTTCTCTCGCATTGCGAGTGCTCCTAGGATTAGGAAAGTACACCTATTACTCTTATTGGAAAGTCTTCTTCCAAACCTTAGGCTGGTGCCGAACGGTAGGGAAGGAAGAAAACCATTTAGCCTAACGATGGTGTGCAGAAGGTAGCGACTAAAGAGACAAATAAAGGGATTTGGAGAGATGACAAAGAAATATACGGTTACAGTTGTGAATTGGATAATGGAAGAGGCATTACTAGGAATACCCGGATACCCCTTCGAAACACTTACATGTTTCAGTTTCACTGTGTATTGTTAAAAGAAAACTAATTTCCCAATTAGTCCTTGCTCCAGGGTATGTATTTACCGGGTTTAATTCTCACATCTGTATGGTTTTGCAGATGATGAGTGGGAGTAAGTTATTGGGAATTGGGTGATCATCCTCATTATATCGGGATTCGTTGTAATTGGTGATATTTGAGGAAATCGCCTGGGTTGTTTGCCGGACGACAAATATTTGGTTTTGAATATCCGTTGTTATGCACCAATTTCAAATTGATATATCTGTACGTTTATTTTTATAAAGTGAGATATAACTTTTTGAAATTATGTCTATGACATTTACATATATCAGTGGATGGTTAGGTAAGGAGCATTAAACAGCGGTGTAATTCTTCTTAACCATAAGTATAGTTTTCAACCTACGACACACAGGGAATGAGTTATTAGACTCAGGGGACTTATACAGAGTATTGTATGTTGTCCAGTGTCCATGAGGATAGAGGGGTTGGTACTCGTACTATATTCTGTTTACTTGTGACTTCTCTAGTTCTTAGACATGTGTTTCGTAGAAATGCAAGGTCTAAGTTTTGAGAAGTTATGGGTATATGAATAAAGTAGAGAACCAGGTATTGCAAGTATCAGGATTCTTCAAGGTGATCGAACATGTAGATACTTGTGTATGGTATTCAGTTGATAGTAATGATTAAGAGAATTTGCTTCTCTTTCAGGTTACTCATAATTGGAAGCATTCCTAAGTTGAGTAACGCTGATCAGCCTCCTTCCATTTAGTTGACATGCATTGGTGACAGCTGCATGATTTGAATCTGGTTCAAATTAAATCAGTGCCTCTATTTCTATATTGGATATAGAACGGTTCATATCTTAACGATGTTAAGGTACGGGGAGTTTTCCGGCTTATGCTTAAAACCAGACTCTGGATAACTTAAGGCACGTTTCTGTAATGGTAGTTTGTGGGTTGACCCGGGCTATGACGAGGGTTGACTTTCTACCATCTGGAATATCAATAGTTTTATTGTTCTTGACTCGCCACAGTTTTAATAGAAATGGATTTTTTCAGAAAACAGTAGTGGGAGTATGGAAGAACTGGAAGTGATTTCAGAACCGCAAACGATTACTGAAAATTTAATAGGACCTAAAGATTCAATCTGGATTGACATTCCATTGGCCACTCCGCAGATATAGTGGGTAACCTCAGGCACTCGAGAGGTACTTCGGTATGCTCAAAAACGGTGACAAGGAGGTTCTTGTTTACCCAGACTTGCCATTGTTGTTATTCCAGACTGTGAGCCCCGGCAGGAGGATGAGTATAGCGTCGTTCTAAATTAGCTTTAGATGTGTACGTGTATATGACTGTGCCAGAGGGTTGTCGTAGTCAGTGGGAGCAGCGGAAGCATAGTGGACAAGTAACTTATGTGTATTTATGGACTAAAGCAGATATAACGGAGATAGATCATCAATTTCTGATGCGACAGTCATAGGTTTGACTACATCAGAATAGGGGATGGATCTGTTAATAAGGTAGTAGGGTGTGATGTCCTGATATTTAGATGACATACACAGAGTAAGAAGTGATGTTCGTATACTACAATCGGTTATGCTTTGGTTGTCACACAGTGGTTTCTCCACATAAAGCTTGGATATTATATCAGACATTCTGGTCACTAGATCTATGGTTTTAGATCTAGATTTGGGTAGTTTCCCAATTTGGGTACTTAGACAGCATTCTAAAGATGTTTTAGAATGGATTACTCCTTGTACGGTAGTGTATCTGCAGGAGGTGGAGTCACCCTCTTTAAAGGTGTCTTACAGACTAAAGGGGAGAAGGATGTGCATGATTGGCAGATCACTTGCTTAGGCAATTGAGTTGATCATGAGATGTCAAGTACCACACCAGATGTTGTTTTTGCACGAGATGCAATAAATTGATATTAATCCAATCCTGGAGAAACGATCGGAAGCAGTTTTAGAACATAAGTGGATGTTCTAGGGATTTGATAACGGCAGCCTTCTTCGGGAGACGGTTATCATTCCAGGCTTCCAAGGTGACCTGGATGACAGAGTGACTGTCAGAGTTATAGTTTTCCCTTTGATGAGGGGCAGTGTTTTGGACAGGTGATCCAAGTGGACACTGAGGGAGGCATGACGCAGGATACTGATTAAATTCGGTTGACGATACAGTCTAAGAAGTTTGGATTTGGAGTTCATTTATGAACTAGGTCCCATCAGATATCTAGACTTATTCTAAGACAAGTATTGCTCATTTCGGGAGATGGCATTCTCCACGAACTTGAGATAAAGAGAGACATAGAAAGAAACATTAGGCGGATCCACTCACTGAGGCTATTCCTCGAACGCAATAGTTTCGCAAACGGGCTTTGTGAGACTGATTAGTAGAGGAGTTGGGTGTTCGGTATCACACGGGCTGTGAGTATGCGACATCGCAATAATTAACCTTGAGTGCAAGTGGGAGATTGTTGGATATAGTGCCCTCAGAGTCAATTATTGGATCGTAGGCACGTGATTGCAATGATTGAGGGGGGATCTATACCGGTAGGACAGTCTTACTCGAGAGGTTTGTATACTATCAGGTTTGTCTTCATCATCGTGTACATGCTTTAGGTGACATTGTTGTTCACTATTACACGTTGATAAAAAAAATTGTATGCTACCATGGTTTGTCTTTATCATCATGTACTGCTTTAGGTGACCTTATAGGTCACTATTACACATTGATAGAGCCCTTAGGATTCTTGCTTGACTACCAGCAGTATGATGGCGATCATATACGTGGGAGCTGGGGTCTATAAGCACATCCTTAAAAGGTCCCTAGTCATGGGAGTTTCGAGACTGGGCATCGATACTCCATTAGTAAACTAGTGTATACAGTCGAGACACCGAGGAGGGGCGGTGGCCGGTCTCACAAGCCATTGGTGTCAGTTGAATCACCTAAGATGTATACAGGTGCTCATTGGGTTATGAGTACACCGGACAGGACTCGCCGGGAATATGCTAGTTGGGATTATACCTGACGTCAGATAGCAGTTCCCTGGTGACATGTGTATAGGATAGTTCATCGACCTGAGATCGTCATTTGTCTCGTGTGAGTTTCCACTGTGCTTTGATTACTACCTTACCACGGCTTGAAGGAGTCATGCAAACAGGTTTTAGTTGGGTACAGTCCCGAGCCATATGGAGGCAGTGAGCGGATCGGCAGGGGTTTAGTCTCTCCCGGTATTGGGGGTGAGATCGCGCTGTGTCTAGAAGAGCCATTACACGAAGTCCTTGGCCAAGGCAGGAGATTTACTGGTAGGTATTCCAGTAGTATTTCATGTTGTTCTGGGCTACACTTCGACACGACTTGTACCGCTTTTGGGGGGTCTGACTTTTCCAACCCTCTAGGCCCGACATGCGATACTCATAGACGAACGGACCGGACTGTATGGATATTGTCACTGACAGGCTTAGTAGGGTGTCAGGATGAGTTCGCTCATCGACCTCCCTTTTGGTCAATACCTGGTACCCCGTTACGTACGGCAAATACCTCTGACGTGCTAGTGGTTAAATCTACAGCCAAAATATTGACGAGTCTTTAGAGTCTCCCACAGATAGTTTCTCAAGTTTCGGGCGAAACGTTGTAGAGGCCGTATGATATATGGCAGGGTCCGATCATATACGTGCGGTAGTGCACGGATCATGATCGGGCGGATCATACTAGTGGGCTTCGGTTTAAGCCGGATCCTAGTATTAGATTGGTTGGATTACTTTAGTCTCATCGCATTCGCATTCAGTCGGAATGCGGGTGCAGGTATGTATATACAGGTGAGGGGTATCTTTGTGATCCATCACGAGTTTACTTTAGATGTTGCCGTATCATTTTATTGTTGCAAACATTTGGATTAATGTTTGTAAATGGAAATTGTGAGCTATATGTCATGATAAGGAGCATTTATTGTGACACATGCACAAGTGGTGAATCATGGTCTCTTTCTTTGTGCATGTGTCACATAATGTGATGGATTTGTGTTGAAATGATAAGGAGAGAGAGAAAGGCAACCATATGGTTGTAGTTTTGCTCTTGTATTTTTTTTATCTCATACTCTCTCTTTTTATCATATCATTCCAACACAAGAAAAGAAGAGAAAGCTTCTCCTCCTTCTTCCTCTTCTAGCTCGAAATCTCCATTAATGGCAACACCTCTAACCTCCATCCAAATTAATGGATGCAAGAGACAAAGTGATCATAAACATTCTCTACATCACCTTGGACACGTCGGCTAGCACACTTCGTGCCCGGGTTGCTTCGGATGAAGCGGGAGCCCGTAAAAAGAATCGATGATGTGGTGCCTTTTCCAACGAGGAGATCGAGACCGGAGTTGCCGTGGGGAGCTTGGGATGGTGGCCAAAGACCGAAGGACACGGATCAATCGGTATAGCTTTCCAACCCTCTCTCTAGATAGCTAGTTGTAGGTTAATGGTTCGATCCAGGTTTTAAGCATACGACAGCGCCAGTTTCAAGTTTTGAAAAAGTTTTGTTTCCGCATTTTGGCCTCGGACATACGGCCGGGGCGCTACCGTAGACTTACAATGTTGTACCCATTTTCGGGGCTAGTTTTTACAAAGGAGGTGCTACCGAAATTTTTAAGAAAGTAAATTTGGACTTTAAAAAATTTTTACTTGAGATTCCCAAAAGTTTTTAACAATGATCATATCACTTACTACTTTTGATGGTTTAGATTTGCTGGGTTTTCGGCTTACATAGATTGCGTTACGCCTGTGAACGTTACGTGGTATAAGGGCCGTCACGTGCCAAATTTTGGGTCGTGACATTTTTTCATGTTAAAAATATTCAGAAAAACATGGAGGGAATTCTATGGACACACCTAAAAAATGAAACCCTAACTTGTCTAAGTGACCGCGGATCCGCGACTAAAACATGGTTTTGGCGGCGGATCCGCAGTGCCACTTAAGAGGCTTAGGTCGGGCCCTTCAGCTGTAGATCCGTAGGTACTGTGGTATGTCTCTGGTTAACTTTAACAGTCCTCAAGTGTTGAGATTTCTGGGAATTTTGGGAATTCATTGATTTGATCGAATTGTTTAACGTCGTCTAGCTTTCTGAAATGTGATACAATAATTGGAATCTACAAATTTGTTTATTGCATGTAAATCTAACATTTCGGTCTCGGGTGTAATCGGAAATCTTATTAAATTATCCGAGTAATTTTGAAATACTGTTTTCATGGGTGAGACCTAAATGCGAGCTTTACATTGTTAGGCATGAAATCTGGCATATGTGATATCTCGGGTTTGTGTTGTGTAAGGGCAGTTACGATTCCAATTGTTGTAGTTTTTCATTTTTCTTTTCTGCGACCGTAAGTATAGTATGCGGAGTATCGCCGGTTTCGTTGCAATACGTCAACGACAATCGGATACACATATTTACTTACATTGATGACATGTGATGTTATGTGTTGCTGTGATATGTTATATTGGATCGTCGTGTTTTGTATAGCCGGGGATTTTATGTGAGACGGGGTTTTTATTTTCATTCAAGTAAAATTCATTGTATGTAATATTCTTTTATTGGGGCATTTCCGGGTTGAGGATGATGTCACCATTGTATATTATTTACTTTTCCGCATTAGGATAGACCCACAGAGGATAGCACAAGTAGCCGGGTTCTAGGGTCCAGTGGGAGGCCATCTCGAGGAGTCGAGACCGGGTCTCCTAACCCAAGAATTGGGAAGGTTGCTTGACGCTCTCGTAGGGGTCTAGGGATGTGGGTTTGGCTATTCATCGCGACCATGGATTCCGTGTTTAAACAGCCTCAAAATAAAACACAGACCTCCTAGAATATCCAATATTTCATATGTTATCTTCTGCTCCTGATATACTGTGATGTGATCATTTTATATGCGTGAGACGAATGCTTTATTATTGTATATATATGATATATTATAAACGTTGCTTATGTTTTGCACCCGCGCTAGTCCCGGCCCGGTATGCCGTTAGTTAAGTAACCTAACGGTGCATAATGGGACACAGTGGCGAATGCGGATGGCATAAGCGTACGTTGAATTTTCTTTTCTTTTGTGGTGCTTAGGAAGCATAAATGATGGTATTCATTAATGAGATTAATGAAAGAAAAAGAAACCTAAAAGATGTTGTAGAATCAAATTTATAAAAGGGGTAGCTCTAGTTTTTGCTTTGCATAGCGATATTCCTTATAGAATATCTAGTACCTTATTCGATAAGGAAAGAGCCGAGATCCTTTCACCGGGAGTGACCACTTTAGAAAAACTAGCAGATGCTACAACTCACTCGGTTTTGTTTTTGACTGCTTCTATAATTCTCGCTTTGCATAGCGGTATTTGAGAAATATCCAGCACCTTCTTCGATAGGGAAAGAGCCGAGATCCCTTCACCGGAAGTGACCTCTTTAGCGAAACTAGTAAAATCCTCAAAAACACGCCTTTTCAAAATCACTTGTTTCTATAACGATACCATGTTCATTACGCGAAAGGTTTTCTGAATAACCTGACGTAGCCCTCCGTCATTTCAGATAAGTCCTATTTAGTATTCGTGCTACGTTTGTCGACTATGTTAAGGCGTAGTGTGCGGTAGTGTAACATTTCGAAATAATAAAAATATTATTTTTTGGAAATTAATAATTTAATATTATTTTATTGAATATTTTAATAATTCGGTATAATTAAATACAATAAATAAGGGAAAATTATGGAAAATTCTAAAAATAGAGTAAATTAGAGAATTATGCCATTTCTAAGTTTAATTGATTAGTTATATGCTAAATTAGTGCAAATCGCGATTAATAATCGCTAATCGGTTTTTTAGCAATTTGTGCAAAACATGCACATATCATTCTTTTTCACACTTGTGCATTTTCGTGCCATGGTTCACTTTGGGTTTACTATTCTTGGGAGAAGGATTTTGAGAGAATAAGAAAAAGAAAAGGAAAAGAAAAAGGGAAAAGAATAAAGAAATGAGGTATGGTGAGAGAGAGAAAGGTATGGGTTTTCTTTGACTTTGGACTTAGCTATTCTCTTCATTCCTCATTCATTTTCCCTCCCTCTCCCTCCATTGCTACTGCTGCTACTGCACCTCACCTCCTTCCCCCCTTCAAAGCCCTAAATCATCTCAAATACAATCCCAAAACCCAATCTCCATTTCATTAAAAGTGTGCACAAGCTCAAGATCTACACATTGGACTAAAGAAGCAAGGATTTTGGCCACTAGGGGCAACTCAAAAAAATTCTTGAGTTGCCAAATGAGGTATTTTCTTGATCATTAACTTAGTTTTAGCATTTCCTTTACTCCCATGTTTAGATTGAACCGATATTGTTTGATATTGTGGAGTTAAGGAAAACCTAGTTAGGATTTGAGGAAATTATGAGTTGTGATGTGAAATTGAGTTCAGTAGAGGCTACACCAACACCCTAGTCCATAAATTGAGACCCCAACCTGAGAGTTGACACCAGAAATACGGATTTAGAAACCGATATCGGAGAAATTATGGAATCTGTGAAGGGTATATTGAATCTGCTATCACCCGAGACATCCTAAATTAAAATTGATTGGACGGTGTCATGTGCAGGCACCCAGGAAGCTACCACCAAGACCCCAACCCCTAACTCATCAAGCCGGCCGCAGATTTATTCCAAATGGCTGCAATTTGCGGCCATACCTGCACCAAACCTTCTCGTTTTGGTTCTGTAGCCCCTCATGCATAGATTAGACCCCTGGTATATATAGATTTGTCCAATTTGACCTAGGGTGAAATCTGGAACATATTTCCTAAGTTGCTGTTTTGGATTCGTGTTTCCGTATTCCGTATTCTTAATTCTGAATTTGTGTTTGGTGTTTTACCTCGACTATTTGGCGTTTATACGACGATATCGAGGTTTGTTGATGGTTTTGGAAGGCGTTGTCCATAGGTTCTAACCTATAGATCTTAGCGTATCGTTTTGAGATTCATATGCCGTTTTAGTTCGGAATTGGTTTTGATACGCATTTGCGATATGTTAATGTGTAGGTACCCCATGAAGCCTTCGGGACGACAATCAAACGCGTGGTGACGTCGACAATGAAGACGCAAGGTGAGTAGATTATATCTACAGGGGGAAGTCGGGGGATGACGTATAGCACCCTCGCAGTCCGTAGTTGATATACTATATATGATAGTTATAGTGTGTCATGGATACTGTGTTAGGTGTTTTATGGATAGTTTAGGCTTAGAAGTAACTAGTGTAGTTCATAGCCACGAACCCTAGAATAGGTTTACACCCACACGCACACCCTGGCATATTCACTATACTTACACTGTGTTGATGATGATATTGGATGACTTTGGAGATGAGTCGATGATATTGGGCTTGGTGCCGTGAGATCGGGGATTTGATATGATTCGTATTTAGGATACGATATGTGTTTCTTAGCGGGCCTTTGGGCATGTGTTTTACCCCCGCATTCATAATTATATAGATGGTGTCGATTTGTACTAGACTTAGATTCAGTATCCCAGATTATGTGTTATGATGATAAGAATACCAGGTACTTGATGAGATAATATGATATTGACCCGTACCCAGCTATTGGGATGCCGTACGACGATTTACCGTACGAGCTTTATATTGATGATAGATCCGCACTCATGACTTGAGGATTTTTATATGATATACTGTATTGTACGCGATACTATTGAGGCGGGATCACCGACTATTATATGTATATATATTTATATCGACTTAGATTTAGGTGGATTCCATACCCCTCTCGGTTGACTTGATACTTAGATCTGTGGTTTGCATAATAGATGTTAGACTAGACCCAAGTCATACATATTACAAAAACCCCGATTTGTCTTATTTCAAATGGCAAGCTGCATTATTATTCATTTACCATTTATTCTACGGCTCGCATTGCATTGCATGCTCATATGTTATTGATTCATATTCCTTGTGCATATGCCTTTACATAGTTGCATGCTTATATTAGTGTTCTTGTTGCATGTATTATAATTCATGGATTTCGCACTGTGATATGGTTGCATATGATGATTCTGGATTGTTTTACTCCTGCGTATATATATCAGTGGTATGGGACGCTGAAATACATATGTATACCCATAGAGTATATATATATTAGTGGTATGGGACGCTGATATATATATACGCATACTTAATATATCATCATGATGATCTATGCAAATTTACATATGCATTATGAGAGGAGCCTATGTGCTCGGAGCCTATGAGCTCGATGTGAGAGGAGCCTATGTGCTCGGAGCCTAAGAGCTCGATGTGAGAGGAGCCTATGTGCTCGGAGCCTATGAGCTCGATGTGAGAGGAGCCTATGTGCTCGGAGCCTATGAGCTCGATTTGAGAGGAGCCTATGTGCTCGGGGCCTTTATGGTCGATGGCATATTATATCTCCCCTACCCCATATTTATTGTATATGCATTGCATCACATATTAGTAGTACCTGATAGAGTACCTTCATGAATGCTACATACATATCGGATACATGATATATAGTTTGTGTTGATGCTCGACGTTGATTTTCTGATGATTTCATTCATGATATCTTCTGTTTTCATTTTACCGCATACATACATCATACTTATGATATATTATTACATGAGGCACTGGCACGAGTACTTGGCACTATACTTATGTTCAGATGTTACATTGCCACTTTACTATGACTCAGACTTATTCATTTGAGGTTTATATTATATCTGATCGTTTGACTTAGGATTATGTCATGCTTTCAATTTCTGCTTGTAGATATTTTCTATTCACGAGTTGGCAACTCACCCCCCGTTGTGCCACAGTTCTTGCAGGTTTTGCCGTACAGGTTCCATAGCGGCATTTCCGGCACATTGCTTCCTTTGCTGGTGATTTGCTTGGTAGGTGGGTTCTTTGCATCAGAACCACCTTTGTATATGTATTATTCTTTGTATCTAGAAAATCCATCAACCAAAACTTGTATATTGTTTCAGACTCAAACACTAGTGATGTATTATTTCGACCATAAAGTCGCGATTAGTAGTGTTAAGGTTTTCATGTTATTGTGAGTTTCTTTTGAGTTTGATCCTCGCCCTTCGGCGTTGTATATTATATTTCTTGTGTGGGTTGTGCTCTTTGTTTATACGTAGTAAGTGTTAGATAAAATGCCTCAAGGGAAAATAACTTAAAAAATATGTTTCTTTACTCTTAAAATGGTTTTAGATTTCTGGGCTTTTGGCTTACTTGGATCAGATGGAGTCCTATAGACTTCATATGGTTCAAGGGCCAGTCACGTGCTCTTTTGGGTCGTGACAGGTATCTAATTAGTGTTTATCTGTTAAAGCATGAGATGTGATTGGATTAGGGTAGTCGTACGACTTTGTTGACTATGTTAAGGGTCGTGCGGGTGGGTTTAATTCAATCAGGAAATGACGGGTTGAACTTGGCTAGCAATTATGATTTATTGACTATGTTAAGGTTATAAGTTGCTAGGGGCAAAAGTATTATCGGGAGTTTCAAGTGTTGAAATTTGCAATGAGATTGCATACCTTCTATGAGATAGTTGGATCCAGATACCTACTGTGAGTAAGAGTTACTCCTGGGAGAGTTTTATACATGATAATTAGTCAATCAAGTAGGTGTCTATAAAGGTGTTAACGGGGTTATGCCTCTGGGAAAACGAGGTTTATTCTAATTAGGTCCGTGTGAAAGCACGGGGAACCTCCTTCAAAGTACCAACACTAGCTTGGCCGAAAGATTGGCGAACTTGTAAGGTGTAATTAATCCCGGCTAGTCTTACCTTTTAAGGTTTGAAGGAGGATTTGATGAAAACAGTGGGAGCCATCCTGATTAGATAAGATAATAACCAATCTAATCTTGCAAGAGCATACGCTAAAGTGTTTTCTTCTCTCTCTCTCTCCAGGTAGCGACAATATCAGGCCTTAATTAACATAATAATATGGATGTATTGACCGAACCCGCTTATTATACTGAGCAGGGGAACGTTGGTTCCGTTCTTTCTTATAACTGTTATAAGACAGAACTGGAAATAGAGGAATATCCGGATTCCCACGCCACCCAAATGAAGAATAAGCTTGTTGATGCATCTTCTTCGGGTGTGTTAGTTATCGAGAACTGTTTCTCAGTTCACTCTACGTCCTGGGTATTAGATACCGGATCGGGATCCCACATATGTAATATGTTACATGGGCTACGGAAAGGTAAGGAACTGGGAGAAGGTGATCATTCCATAAGAGTAGGGAATGGTGCAAATGTTACAGCCAAAGTAGTTGGCGAATATCACCTTGTATTACCAAATGGTAATACATTGATTCTGAACGAATACTATTACATTCCGACCCTGATATGCAATATTATATCAGTTTCTTTATTGAGTAAAGAAGGATTTAATTTTGTAGTACAGGATAATGTTATTAACATCTTCCTGAGTCAAAAGTTGATTGGATCAGGCTCGTTAAATAATAGCATATACGTTCTGAATCAAATCACGGTTCTTAATGTACAGAACACACACAAGAGGAAGAGTTCAGAAATGAATGAATCCTTCTTGTGGCATTGTAGACGAGGTCATATCAATGTGACACGACTAGCTAAGTTACATAAGGATGGATATTTGAATCAGTTCGAATTTTCATCTTATGATACTTGTCAGTCATGTCTCAAAGGCAAGATGACCAAAACTCCGTTTAGTTGACACGGAGAACGAGTTACAGAACTCTTGGGACAGATACATAGTGATGTATGTGGTCCCATGTCTACACATGCCAGGAATGGTTCTTCGTACTTCATTACATTCACTGACGATCTCTCAAGATACGGACATGTGTTCCTATTGAAAAACAAGTCTGAAGCTTTTGAGAAATTCAAAGAATATAAAAAAGAAGTTGAGAACCAAACGGATAAAAGTATTAAGATCCTTTGATCTGATCGAGGAGGAGAATACTTGAGCAATGAGTTCCTGGACTATCTAAAAGAGAATGGGATTCTCTCTCATCTTACTCCTCCATATACACCACAGCACAACGATGTATCGGAGTGGAGGAATCGCACCCTATTAGATATGGTGCGCTCTATGATGAGCACTGCTGAGTTACCTATTTCCTTTTGAGGGTATACACTTGAGATAACAGCATACCTATTGAATCAAGTTCCAACTAAATCTGTACCTACCACACCATATGAGATATGGAGTGGGAAGAGACCATATTTTAAACGAGTTAAGATATGGGGTTGTCCAGCCTATGTCAAAAGGCAAAATACGGACAAACTCGAGATACGATCAGTTCATTGCAAGTTGTGGGATTGTAACGTTTTAGAAATCGTTATGTGAATTCTTCCGTTTTTGGGTAAAATTGTCGGTATTTTCTGTTTTAAACCGACTGTGATCAAACGGCCATATAGACTTGCCAGCACCTAGTTTAGCTAAAATAAAGCTAGTGCGCAAGCTTTGGGGTTATATGGGACGTTTTGGTTCAATTTGAATTTTTCCCAATTTTAATATTATTTTAATGCGCTATTCACATTTTGGGAAATTTCGCTTAAGTGATCTTTTCAACAATTATGTTTGAGTTAAATCAAACCCTTCTCTTCTTATCTAGATCCTTGTGTTGACTTTGGTTTAAGTTAAAGAAAAGAAATGAATCAATGAGATGCATGAATGTGTGTGTGAATGTATTAATGAGCATTTATCACATGAATGAACTAGAAAACCCTACACAATTCCCTCACCTTCCTCCATTATTGGCCGAGTTCTCTCTCCCTCTTCTTCCTTTGATCAATTCTTCTCCATTTGCATCAATTCAAAGCTCATTAAATCCCCAAAATCCTAAATTATATCACAAAAATCACATCATTGATCACTTTTGCCTCTTGGATGCCATGGAGCATGCAAAGTTTGTATCTTTGGGTTCTTTTGGCTAGGTAATAATCCCTATCTGTTCTTTTTGTGTAGCTTAGCTTGTTAGATTTATTTTAGATAGTGTATAGTTTAGTTTGATGTGTAATATCGTATTTTAGTTTCGATTTGCGATATCTGTGACCTTCTGTGATCCCGAGAAAATACTAGAAAACCAAACATTTTAGTTGTGTTGTACCTATGATCATAGGCTTTCACCTGAGACACGAGACCCCTCCCACCGGCCAGGGCCGGCGACGTCTGAAGCGGATTCCGGCGAGATCGGCTCGGGGAAAGAGTTTGGGTTTGGGTTTTTCTGGGTAGGTGTCTGCAGTGGTTTTTGTATATTTGGTTCTGTTTGTTTGTTTAGTTTTCTCTGTATACAAAATCTGGGATCACTTAGGTAGGTTGTAGTGTTTTGTGTTCGCGCGATACGTTATACGACACGGATCGTGCACTTTGGGTGGTTTTGCTCTTAAGTTGTTTTCGTCGTGTCACTACGTGCGTTAGCCACAATACGAACACTTGAGAGTATGTTTTGTGTTGTTGTGTCGGTTAAATGTACTTTGTACATGGTTTAGGGTTATTATTAATATACACTTGTTTTATTGTCTTAATGTTGTAGGTTCGCAGGCGGGGACTTCGGACACTGCTACAAAGGGAAAACAGATGGTTGGCTACACGGATCGTGTACTTTGGGTGGTTCTGCTCTTAAGTTGTTTTCGTCGTGTCTCTACGTGCGTTAGCCACAATACGAACACTTGAAAGTATGTTTTGTGTTGTTGTGTCGGTTAAATGTAGTTTGTACGTGTTTTAGGGTTATTATTAATATACACTTGTTTTATTGTTTTAATGCTGTAGGTTTGCAGGCAGGGACTTCGGACACTGCTACAAAGAGACAACATATCGTTGGCTACACCTAGCTAGGAGTGTTGGTGAGTAGATTTAACATCTACAGGGGAATCGCCCACATGGCGTTATGCTTCTGGGTCAGAAATGTTATTTCTGTCGCATATTGTATGTCATATTTAGAATTGCACAATCACCCTACTACTTAGCTATTGTTGTGCTTGGACTAGTACCCTTAGGACACTGCATATATTATTGACGACTCATGTTGCACGAGCACTGATTGTATGCTACACACACCGTTAATAATTGCCATGTCACGCACAACCCACTAATAGATATGATTTTTCTTGGTTAGGGACATTGAGACATTGATTCATATTTCTTATCGCATATGACATTTATCTTACCAGTATATCCAGATGCTTACACATATGCTTTCACATACTTACGTATTAGATACCTGTATACCTATAGAGTATCGTACCATTAGTGATAGGTATATACACACTTTATGTCATAGCTATAGGTATACCTTGCTCACATACTTCACTTATACCCAGGGGGTATACTACATCATTACTTATAGGCAGATACATATATCTTGCTATACCTTTATGTTGCACATATATCTGGTTATAGCGACATGTTTACCTTTACTTCATGCTATTTTAGAATTGGAGAAATTAGGAACCGCATGATATTTATATTAACTTGCAGTTAATTAGCGGCTTTTCCTTTATACGCTTGCATTACAGTTTTATGTTGCGTATACTTTATTCATGGATTTTCGCATTAAGATATGGATTTTTCATGAAGTTTTCTGGATTTGGGGACCGTGGGAGTTCATGAAATTATGCATTATTTGAAAAACCCGGTTTCCCTTGATATGATATTTCAGCATCCACCATGAGATTTATCGGTTCTGATTATATATTCTATACGAGGTGTGGTGCCGTATGAAGATACATGGGGGGGGCGGTACGGTTCCCCTCGGCAAGATGATCGATGGACTTTGCCGATTGAGCCTGGAAGGTGGGAAAGTACCTACCGGTGACATTACCAATGACTCAGCGGTTATCATGGGGATACCGACGGGAGTCATGTATGTATTGATACGTCGAGAGGCGAGGGTCAGAGCTAGGCACTCGTGCTTTCGGGATAGCGTATGATACGTACCTATCAGGGTGCCAGTCATGGTGACAGCACCTAATAGATCAGCATTTCTGTGTCGAGGCTTGACACATTGGTTTCATGATATTTCTTTTACTCCTTTGTATATATAACAGGGGATTAGGCCGCTGTTATATATGCCCTTATACCGATATTGTAAGTGCACGGCGGCGCCCCGGCCGTCGATCCGACGCCGGAATGCGGAAGCGGTGAATAACTAAAATTTTGCGGACTTTGCAAACCGGCACCACCGCGCACTAAACTCCGGATCGAACCATTAACAAGTCTAAGCTAACTAGAAGATGGGAAAGAGATATACCGACGATCCAAGTCCTCCGGTCTTCATCTCCAATCCGATCTCCTCGCGGGATCTCCGTCCGTCTCATCCTCGTCGCCGGAAGTGCACCACGTTGCCTACATCGTTTACGGGCTCCCACCTCAATGCCGAGGCAACTCGGGCACGAAGCCGGCTAATCGACGTGCCCAAGGTTCGTTGTAGAATATGTAGTGAGCAAGTCTCATTTTTTTTTGGGGTTTGTGGAATTGCCATTGGTGAAGGAAAAGAGAGCTTGGAGAGAGGTGAGAAAAATGGAGCATACTCAAGAAGGAATGTATCATATTTTTCTCCACACATCAAAAAAAAAAATCAATCCCATTCCCTCCAAGGAATGGCCGGCCCCCCTTTCATGTGTGATTGGAGAGAGAGAGAGAGAGCAAGGTCAAGGGGTGGGTGGAAGCAATGATGCAAGAGGGCATCATGAAAGAATATGATCACAAGCAAAAACCACACACAACCACAACCATCATCAACAACCATGATGCTAACAAAGTCAAGCCATCATGAAGTATGAAGTCAAGCAAGTCAAAGGAGGGTGCTATCATGATACAACAAAATGCAAAGACCCCCTTCCACAAATGCCTATTTGCAACAATGCAAATAAGCCCTCCTCCACCAATCTTCGGCCAATGAACGGAACAATGGAAATCGGCCGAAACGGAAAGCAAACTGGCAACTCCAGAAAACTGGTCCCGTAATAAATTACAGGAAAACCCCGATACTGTGCATACACACCCGCATTTGTATTCCGACCGAAATACAAATGCAATGAGACAAAATCTACACTGTACTATACTAGAATCCGGCTTATACCAAAACCGGATAGTAATATCTGTTCGATCCTGATCCGTGCAATACCGCACGTATCTGATCGAACCCTGCCATATAACCATACGGCCTATAGTACAAACTGTCCGATCCTGATCCGTGCAATACCGCACGTATCTGATCGGACCTTGCCATATCTCCATACGGCCTCTACAACCTTTCGCCCGAAAGCTGAGTAACTGAATGTGGGGGACTCTAAAGACTCGTCAACACCTTGGTTGTGGATTTAACCACTAGCACGTCAGAGGTATAAGCCAATACGTAACGGGCTACCAGGTATTGACTAAAAGGGACGTCGATGAGCGAACTCATCCTGACACCCTACTGAGCCTGTCAGTGACAATATCCGTGCAGTCCGGTCCGTTCGTCTATGAGCATCGCATGGCGGGCCTAGGGGGTTGGTAAAAGTCAGACCCCCAAAAGCGGTACAAGTCGTGTCGGAGTGTAGCCCAGAACACCCTGAGATACTACTGGAATACCTACCAGTAAATCTCCTTGCCTTGGCCAAGGACTTTGTGTAATGGCTCTCCTAGACACAGCACGACCTCACCCCCAATACCGGGAGAGACGAACCCCTGAAGATACGCTCACTGCCTCCATGTGGCTCGGGACTGTACCCAACTAAAACCTGTTTGCACGACTCCTTTGAGCCGTGGTAGGGTAGTAATCAAAGTACAGTGGGAACTCACACGAGACAAATGACGATCCCCAGGTCGATGAACTAACCTGCACACATGTCACCAGGGAACTGCCATCTGACGTCTGGTATATGACCAACTAGCATGTTCCCGGCGAGTCCTGTCCGGTGTACTCATAACCCAATGAGCACCTGTATACATCTTAGGTGATCCAACCGACACCAGTGGCTTGTGAGACCGGCCACCGCCCCTCGTCGGGGTCTCGACTGTATACACTAGTCTACTAATGGAGTATCGATGCCCAGTCTCGAAACTCCCACGACTAGGGACCTTTTAAGGATAAGCTTATAGACCCCCAGCTCCCACTTATATGATCGCCCTCATACTGCTGGTGGTCAAGCAAGAATCCTAGGGGCTCTATCAACGTGTAATAGCGACGTGTCATGTCACCTAAAGCAGTACACGATGATAAAGGTAAACCAGATAGCATACTATCATCTCGAGTAAGACTGTCCTACCGGGATAGGTCCTCCCTCAATCATTACAATCACGTACCTGTGACCTAATAATTGACTCTGAGGGCACTATCTCCAACAATCTCCCACTTGCACTCAAGGCTAATTATTGCGATGTCGCATACTCACAGCCCGTGTGATACCGAACACCCAACTCCTCTACTAGTCAGTCTCACAAAGCTCGTTTGCGAAACTATTGCGTTCGAGGAATAGCCTCAGTGAGTGGATCCGCTTAGTTGTTTCTTTCTATGTCTCTCTATATCTCAAGTTCGCGGAGAAAGCCATCTCCCGAAATGAGCAATACATGTCTTAGAACGTGTCTGGATGTCTGATGGGACCTAGCTCATAAATGAACTCCAAATCCAAACTTCTTAGACTGTATCGACAACTGAACTTAATCAGTATCCTGTGCCATGCCTCCCTCAGTATTGCCTTGGATCACCTGTCCAAAATACT
The DNA here is from genome assembly GCA_030015575.1 of Agapanthus africanus. NCBI lineage: Eukaryota > Viridiplantae > Streptophyta > Magnoliopsida > Asparagales > Amaryllidaceae > Agapanthus > Agapanthus africanus. The sequence continues at coordinate 330,213,164 of CM057345.1, read as the reverse complement.
GCCCCTCGTCAGAGGGAAAACTATAACTCTGACAACCTCCTTGTCGTCCATGTCACCTTGGAAGCCTGGAATGATAACTGTCTCCTGAATAAGGCTGTCGTTATCATATCCCTAGAACATCTACTTATGTTCTAAAACTGCTTCCGACCGTTTCTCCAGGATTGGATTAATGTCAACTTATTGCATCTAGTGCAAGAACAATGTCTGGTGTGGTACTTGACATCTCATGATTGACTCAATTGCCTGAACAAGTGATCTGCCAATCATGCACATCCCTCTCCCCTTTAGTCTGTAAGACACCTTTAGAGAGGGTGACTCCATCACCTGCAGGTACACTACCGTGCCAGGAGTCGTCCATCCTAAATACTCTTAGAATGCTGTCAAGTACCCTGATTGGGAAACCACCCAAATCTAGATCTAATACCATAGATCCAGTAACCAGTATGTCTGATATAATGTCCAAGTCCTGTGTGGAGAAACCTCTGTGTGACGACCAAAGTATAACCGATTGTAGTATAGGAGTTTCCTTTCCTACTCTGTGTATGTCATCCAAATACCAGGATATCACACCCTACTACCTTCTTAACAGATCCATCCCCTATTCCGATGAAGTCAAACCTATGACTGTCACGTCAGAAACAGACGATCTATCTCCGCTACTTTTGCTTCAGTCTATAAATAGACATAAGCTACCTGTCCACCAATGCTTCCGCTGCTCCCACTGACTACGACAACCCTCTGGCAGAGTCATATACACGTACACTTCTAAAACTAGTTTAGAACGACGCTATACTCATCCTCCCGCCGGGTCTCGCAGCCTGGAACAACAGCAATGGTAATTGTGGGTAAACAAGAACTTCCCTGTCACCGTCCTTGAGGCTACCGTAGTACCTCTCGGGTGCCTGAAGTTACCCACCGTATCTGCGGAGTGGCCAATGGAATGTCAATCCAGATTGAATCTTTAGGTTCCTTATCAAATCTTCAGTAATCGTTTGTGGTTCTGGAATCACTTCCAGTTCTACCATACTCCCACTACTGTTTTCTGAAAAAAATCCATTTTTAATAAAACTATGGCGAGTCTAGAACAATATCGCTATTGTTCATCCAGATGGTAGAAAGTCAACCCTCGTCATAGCCTGGGTCAACCCACAAACAGCCATTACAGAAACGTGCCTTGAGTTGTCCAGTGTCTGGTTTTAATCATAAACCGGACAACTCCCCGTACCTTAACAATGTTAAGATATGAACTGTTCTATATCCAATATAGAAACAGAGGCACTGATTTAATTGAACCAGATTCAAATCATGCAGCTGTCCCCAGCGCATGTCAACTAAATGGAAGGAGGCCGATCAGCGTTACTCAACTTAGGAATACTTCCAATTATGAGTAACCTGAAAGAGAAGCAAGATCTCTTTATCATTACTATCAACTGAATACCATACACAAGTATCTACATCTTCGATCTCTTTGAAGAATCCCGATACTTGCTATACCTGGTTCTCTACTCTATTCAAATACCTATAACTTCTCAAAATTTGGACCCTGTGTTTCCGCGAAACACCTGTCTAAAAACTAGAGAAGTCATAAGTAAACCGAATATAGTACGAGGACCAACCCCTCTGTCCTGATGGACCCTGGACAACATACAATCCTTTGTATAAGTCCCTTGAGTCTGATAACTCATTCACTGTGTGTCGTAGGTCGAAAACTGTACTTATGGTTAAGAAGAATTACACCACTGTTTAATGCTCCTTACCTAACCATCCACTGATATAGGTAAATGTCGTAGGCATAATTTCAGAAAGGTATATCTCACTCTATGAAAATAGACGTACAGATATATCAATTTGAAATTGGTGCATAACAGCGGATATTCAAAACCAAATATTTGCCGACCGGCAAACAGCCCAGATGATCTCCTCAAATATCACCGATTACAACGAATCCCGATATAATGAGGATGATCACCCTATTCCCAATAACTTACTCCCACTCATCATCTGTAAAACCATACAGATGTGAGAATCGTACCTGGTAAATACATACCCTAGAGTAAGTATCTAATCGGGAAATCAGTTTTCCTTTAACATTACACAGTGAAACTGAAACATTGAAATGTTCCGATGGGGTATTCTGGTATTCCTAGTAATGCCTCTTCCAGATTCACGACTGTAACCGTATAGTTCTTTGCCACCTCTCCAAATCCCTTCATATGTCTTTAGTCTTTACGTTCTGCACACCCCTTTAGGCCAAATGGTTTTCTTCCTTCCCTACCGTTCGGCACCAGCCTATGGTTTGGAAGAAGACTATCCAATAAGCATAATGGGTGTACTGTCCTAATCCTAGGAGCACTCGCAATGCGAGAGAAGGTGAAGATAAAAGACACCTGAATAAACCTTATTCCTATTTCTCCTGGACCAGAATCCATCCCCGAACTGGAACAAGTTCCTTTCGAGTTCGTATATAACCATACGATGGATTATCCAAATAAACTGTGGATCTTCGTAGTGATACGGAGTGTCCTGGAGAAATACAAAGGTGATGTGGGAGTGGTAACGAAATATTTGGTTTGGTCGTGAATATCTGTTGCAATTTACTTTGCCCTCTTACTAATCCCTTGCTTTGTCTGAGCTTAATACCTTCTGCACACCATCGTTATGCTAATTGGTTTTCTTCATTCCCTACCGGTCGGCACCAGCCTAAGGTTTGGAAGAAGACAATCCAATTTGCGTAATAGGTGTACTACCCCTAAACCAAGGAGTACTCGTAACCTGAGAGAGGGTAAAAGGAAAAGACAACTGGATAATCCTATCCGTTTTCTCCAGAACCGGAAACCATCCTCGAATAAATTCTTTTGAGTTCGTATCTAACCATACGATGGTTTTGTCCAATGGAAGTGGACGTTCGTAGTAATACGGGGTGTCCTGGAGAAAAGGGTAAAAGTAGGAGTGGCAATGAGGTTTGCAACTCTGACAATCCAAAAGCCAGTGTTAAAAAAAGGTTCGGTCAACTTGGTCACTGAGTCATAGTCTTAGGGTCGGGTCAATGGTCGCTGCCAGAGAGAGAGAGAAAAGAAACACTCAGCGTGCACTCTAACCTAGATCAGAATGGTTACCAATTTATCTAATCTGGAATCCTCCCACTGTACCTCAAATTCTCCTCCAAACCTAAAAGAAGAATTAGTCGGGATCACCTGAGGAGTAAACCAACTCATCAGTGGGAATCGGGATCCAACTCTCATCGCATGATAACGTGACGGAATCCGCTCACGGTATCACACTCTAGAAGGTATGCGCATAACTGGCAAGTTTCAGTTCTTTTGAAACTCCCGTTGTGATTTCTGCCCCATGCTCTTATGACCTTGGCGTGAGGTCAAAATATCATAAGTCACATGTCAAGTTCTGGCCGTCATTATCCAGGTTAATTTGAACCCACCCGTACATACCCTTGACGTAGGCCAAAATAGTAGTACGACTGTCCCAAACCAACGCATCTATCTATGCAACAGATAAATACCCGGCAGCTACCAATCACTATGCCTTGGCGTGAGGTCAAAATACATAGCTTGAATACTACCGAATATTTAACTGAAATGACGGAGGGCTACGAATGGTTTCTGGCGAAAACCTTTAACGTAATGAACTTGATATCGTTGAAGAAACTGATAGCTTTTTAAAATATAGTGACGAAAACCGTTGCTAAAGAGGTCACTCCCGGTGAAGGGATCTCGGCTCTTTCCCCGTAGAATGGGGTGCAGGATATTCCAAATGAATACCACGGTGCAAAGCAAAAGTAATCGGCTATAGTGAAGTTAATGCCCTGACGCAAACTTTTTGTCCAAGGGGTCACTCCCGGTGAAGGGATCTCGGCCCTTGCCTCGTCGACTGAGGAGCAGGATATTCCAACTGAATACCACGATGCAAAACAAAAGTGAACGTCCTTGCAATAACAGCTTTTTGAAAAGTGTTCCAACAACATCAGATTAGGTTTGTTTTTAACTTGCATTGATCCGAATCAACGCAGTCCCATCAATTGATCACACCAAAAAGAACGAAAATATACTGATGTGCGTATATGCCATCCGCATTCGCCACTGGGTCCCGTCATTACCCGTTAGGTTAGCTTACTAACGACAGAGCGGGGACTGGACTAGCGCGGATGCAAAACATATACACCATCTACTAATATATATACCAATATATTATATTTCGCTCAAGGCGTGAATGAAAATGCAACATCACAGAAAATGTACAGCATCACAGAAACAATACAGATATCTGGGATCCCCGGGTTTCACAGAGCCGCTGAAACCCGACGTTCCCTTGGTCGTGTGGATAGCCTGTGCAATGAGAACCTAGACCCCTACGGGCGCGGCAAGTCACCCGCCAAAACCTGAAGCGAGGCAGCCCCCTTCAGCGCCGTGAATGGACCACCCAGCACTTCACGGAATCCGGTAACTTGGGCACCCCTCCTGGGTCAATCTGTACCCCCTACGAGTGCGGCGAATAGCCCGCCAATCCTAGAGTGAAGCCCCCTCCGTCTCAATGCCATGAGATGCGGGCTTGTTGCCCTCCAGAACCCGGCTATCCGTGCACCCCTCCGCGGGGTAATCCTAGTACAGAAAGTAAAATATACATACAACGGGTACATCGACCGCAACCAGGTCGTGCCCCAAAATAATAATACAAACAGACAGTGACGGCAGTCCACATGTCGGACGCTCGCCCCGCAATATTAAATTTACATAATACAACAAAACTGTACTAGCATTGCATCCAGGCTATCCCCCACGACCGATCCGCAACATCACAGCAAATACATAGAACATCAACGTGAAAGTCACGTTCGCAAATCCGTCTAACCGGGCTATAGCAGTTAGACCGGATTTACCGATCGAGTGACATTCACGGTCGCAGATATAATGTAAATACTGTGAAAAATGTGTTTAAAAAATTTCCGATTGATCAAACAATTAACAATTGGGCCCCAAAGAAAACTGTAGCACTCACAGAAACAATTGGCCCAACTTTAAAATTCCAAAGCCCATATATTAAACCCAGAAAACATCTGAAAAAAAATGGTGCAGTAATGTGAACAGTGTGCCGCGGAAGAGCGGCGGAATGGGGGTTTTGGCCGCCCTTCCGCGGTCGTACGGACGAATTGTGCCACCAAATTTTTTTCTGTGTTCTTTGTACTCCCTGTACATCATTCTGAGATTACCTGAAAAATTTTTTTAGACTCCAAAAAATTTCGACAGAAACTGATGCGAAGGGAATACGGGTTTTGGAACTTTTTGATCGATTGGAAATGCAAAACACATTACACAAAGCTAGACGAAGTTAATGGCGAGGCTCTGATACCACTGTAAGTGCACGGCGGCGCCCCGGCCGTCGATCCGACGCCGGAATGCGGAAGCGGTGAATAACTAAAATTTTGCGGACTTTGCAAACCGGCACCACCGCGCACTAAACTCCGGATCGAACCATTAACAAGTCTAAGCTAACTAGAAGATGGGAAAGAGATATACCGACGATCCAAGTCCTCCGGTCTTCATCTCCAATCCGATCTCCTCGCGGGATCTCCGTCCGTCTCATCCTCGTCGCCGGAAGTGCACCACGTTGCCTACATCGTTTACGGGCTCCCACCTCAATGCCGAGGCAACTCGGGCACGAAGCCGGCTACTCGACGTGCCCAAGGTTCGTTGTAGAATATGTAGTGAGCAAGTCTCATTTTTTTTTGGGGTTTGTGGAATTGCCATTGGTGAAGGAAAAGAGAGCTTGGAGAGAGGTGAGAAAAATGGAGCATACTCAAGAAGGAATGTATCATATTTTTCTCCACACATCAAAAAAAAAAAATCAATCCCATTCCCTCCAAGGAATGGCCGGCCCCCCCCCTTCATGTGTGATTGGAGAGAGAGAGAGAGAGCAAGGTCAAGGGGTGGGTGGAAGCAATGATGCAAGAGGGCATCATGAAAGAATATGATCACAAGCAAAAACCACACACAACCACAACCATCATCAACAACCATGATGCTAACAAAGTCAAGCCATCATGAAGTATGAAGTCAAGCAAGTCAAAGGAGGGTGCTATCATGATACAACAAAATGCAAAGACCCCCTTCCACAAATGCCTATTTGCAACAATGCAAATAAGCCCTCCTCCACCAATCTTCGGCCAATGAACGGAACAATGGAAATCGGCCGAAACGGAAAGCAAACTGGCAACTCCAGAAAACTGGTCCCGTAATAAATTACAGGAAAACCCCGATACTGTGCATACACACCCGCATTTGTATTCCGACCGAAATACAAATGCAATGAGACAAAATCTACACTGTACTATACTAGAATCCGGCTTATACCAAAACCGGATAGTAATATCTGTTCGATCCTGATCCGTGCAATACCGCACGTATCTGATCGAACCCTGCCATATAACCATACGGCCTATAGTACAAACTGTCCGATCCTGATCCGTGCAATACCGCACGTATCTGATCGGACCTTGCCATATCTCCATACGGCCTCTACAACCTTTCGCCCGAAAGCTGAGTAACTGAATGTGGGGGACTCTAAAGACTCGTCAACACCTTGGTTGTGGATTTAACCACTAGCACGTCAGAGGTATAAGCCAATACGTAACGGGCTACCAGGTATTGACTAAAAGGGACGTCGATGAGCGAACTCATCCTGACACCCTACTGAGCCTGTCAGTGACAATATCCGTGCAGTCCGGTCCGTTCGTCTATGAGCATCGCATGGCGGGCCTAGGGGGTTGGTAAAAGTCAGACCCCCAAAAGCGGTACAAGTCGTGTCGGAGTGTACTACTGGAATACCTACCAGTAAATCTCCTTGCCTTGGCTAAGGACTTTGTGTAATGGCTCTCCTAGACACAGCACGACCTCACCCCCAATACCGGGAGAGACGAACCCCTGAAGATACGCTCACTGCCTCCATGTGGCTCGGGACTGTACCCAACTAAAACCTGTTTGCACGACTCCTTTGAGCCGTGGTAGGGTAGTAATCAAAGTACAGTGGGAACTCACACGAGACAAATGACGATCCCCAGGTCGATGAACTAACCTGCACACATGTCACCAGGGAACTGCCATCTGACGTCTGGTATATGACCAACTAACATGTTCCCGGCGAGTCCTGTCCGGTGTACTCATAACCCAATGAGCACCTGTATACATCTTAGGTGATCCAACTGACACCAGTGGCTTGTGAGACCGGCCACCGCCCCTCGTCGGGGTCTCGACTGTATACACTAGTCTACTAATGGAGTATCGATGCCCAGTCTCGAAACTCCCACGACTAGGGACCTTTTAAGGATAAGCTTATAGACCCCCAGCTCCCACTTATATGATCGCCCTCATACTGCTGGTGGTCAAGCAAGAATCCTAGGGGCTCTATCAACGTGTAATAGCGACGTGTCATGTCACCTAAAGCAGTACACGATGATAAAGGTAAACCAGATAGCATACTATCATCTCGAGTAAGACTGTCCTACCGGGATAGGTCCTCCCTCAATCATTACAATCACGTACCTGTGACCTAATAATTGACTCTGAGGGCACTATCTCCAACAGATATTAGTGGAATGGGACGCTAATATATGTGTATTGACATTAAATTATATACATCATCATATTTATTCATGCAAATATACCTAGAATGTAAAGGACTCATTGACATTGGATTTAGGACATTTGAGAATTTATTTGATATTGATTACAGGATATATATAAGATTGCTGATTTTGTACACTCGGGATATGTGAGATCTACTTGATATTGTACATTAGGGGTCTACGAGATACACTTGATATTGTACATACGGGATATGTGAGATCTACTTGATAGTGTACATTCAGGATTTGTGAGACTTATATGATATGAGAGCCAATTTGGGGGCTGATTTGAGGAATTGGGATTTGGATTGTCTTGATGGATTTTGATCCTACCACGATGTCAGGATTCCGTGGAAATGACATTTTTCATTCCATACTCTACATTTACTCTTTATGCACTGCTTCATGCATTAGTGTACCTGTTAGAGTACCTTCCATGACTGTTGCATTTACATACCTTTATTCATATCATTTCTTCATGTACTTATAGTACCTGATAGAGTACCTTACATGACTGTCACCTACATATCGTCATATTATTGCTCCATGTATTAATTGTACCTGCTAGTGTACTTTTCATGATTATTGCACTACATATGACCATTCGTTGATATTAAATGGTTATGTTAGATTCGCGTTGTACATGCATACTCGCGATTACCTGCATATGTTATTTACTATTCATGAGTTGGCAACTCATCCCCGTTGTGCCACAGTGTTTGCAGGTGGTCCTCAGGATAGTCAGAGGCAGGCTATTTTCATCCATCGTATCATCTTTTGCTGCAGATACCACTTCGCCTGACAGTGTGCAGTTTTGCCCAGGTGGGTTTTGTGGTTATCCGATGTTGTATTGTACATTCGTTGTACCCATCTACTCTCCATCTACCAGTATTATGTATGATTTAGTGACTTGGTGTGAGTACGATATTGTATATTATTTTGTGACTTGGAGGTTTTTATGCAGTTTTATTTATATCGTCTCTTTCTTCGCTACGTCGTCATATATCTGTTGTGGTGTTTGTTTTCCGCCGTTGGGCGTTGATTTTGCTCCCGTTTGGGATGCTTTATGTATATTTGTGTTGTACCCATTTTTGGGGCTGGTTTTTACAAAGGAGGTGCTGCCAAAATTTCAAGGAATAAAAGTGAGACTTTAAAGAATTTGGATTGTGATTTCCAAGGTTTTGAAAATACAATTATCACTTTCTTATTATTTTGATGGTTTAGATTTCTGGGTTCTGGCTTTCTTTTACTGCGTTACGCCTGTCGACGTTGCGTAGTATTAGGGCTGTCACGTGCTAATTTCGGGTCGTGACAAAGTTGGTATTAGAGCGCTAGGTTTTTCCATTTGGAGTGTAGGATGACCTTGGTATGATGGAGTAGGTATCTTAAGCAGAGTAACGTAGTGTGTGTATGTCTGCAGCATACTCACGATGCGGTACTCCGCCTAAAGTGACCTAAGTACAAATTGCTTGAAATTCCTTCCCTTATGATACATATTCTTGTGATTCGATTTTCGTGTTCTTATCGAATCTTATATTCTATTTATAGCCTTTGCCACCGATGACTATGGGGACTCAGAGTGATGCAGCGAGGGCCGAGGTCAGGATTGCCTTGGGTGAGACGAGGACTGACCAAGATGGCACGCTCGTTACACAGGTGCAGACGGTTTCTCCTTCGGCAGATAGTATCGTTAGGCTTGTGGCAGAGATGCAGGACTTGTGCCAGACGATGAGTTCTTTGGTTGAGGCCATTCGAGCGCAGCGACAGAAGGTTGTCACCCCTGTTACCTAGTTGTTCCTTACGGTCAACACACAGCATTCCGTTACCTACATAGCACCTACGGATGTAGCCCCAGTTGACGAGACACGTATTCCTAAGACTTTGCAAGTTCCTGTACAGTAGAGGACCCGTGCCAGTGTAACAGTCCAGAGACAGAGGCTTAGTCGTCGAGACAGCTTTCATGACCATCATGGGAGTAGCAGAGGCTTGGGACGAGGTCATTCATTTAGATCTCATCCCCAGGAGGGTCAACAGTCGCAGCGTGGATGTTTCTGGTGCGGGGGCATTCATCACTTCATCAGGAATTGTTCCTTAGAGCCGCGTCAGACTCGTACTCGGAGAGGTCATGCTCACGGAGGATTCGCTCAGAGGGGACAGGTCGGCAGAGGAGGATTTCAGTCTGTTGCGGGTAGAGGACAGACACGAGAGTTTGCTTCTACTCATCGGGACGCATAGGCGTCCAGTGCAGAATTTTCAGGTATTCTTAATTCACATGTTCTTTGATGTACTGGTTTGTTTTACACACTTTGTGCCGTGGTTGGGATGAGGATCGTGTTAGCTAGATCAGCCGCTTGTTGTGTTAATTTCTGTCAGCGATTCTTTTGTTGCGCAACACGTATTTCAGTTGTGTGCCAATCGGGTAGGAGATTCGTCCGTCACCTTAATCCTTCTAGATATGTTGGATTTGACGTTCTCCTGGGCATGGAATGGTTAGCTACGTGCTAGGCGTCTGTGGACTACCGTAAGAAGACAGTCAAGTGTTGTTTTCCCGGCGAGTCAGTTCTTGTTGTGCGGGGGAACAGTGGTGCCGCCTCTCACAGCTTGAATTCAGCATTTTTCGCTAGTCGGCTTTTGAGGAGAAGATGTCGAGGATTTTTGGCATACATTCGTGATACCGTAGCCACAGTTGGTTTGATGGACCGGTTTTCCTTCGTGCGAGAGTTTTCCGACGTTCCAGATAAGCCGGTGGAGCTTAGGGAGCTTAAGGATCGGCCACAGAGTTGTTTGTTGGGGGGGTTTGTGCGTCTGAGTGTTTTGCATTAGGGAGCTCCTATTTCTGTTCGTCAAGAAGAAAGACGGCAGTTTGAGGTTGTGTATTCATGGATCGTCAATTGAACCGGCTTACGGTGCAGATAGGTATCCTTTATCTCTCATTGACGATTTCTTCGATCAACTCCAGAGTGTGAGACATTTTCTAAGTTTTTTGGGATCAGGTCATCATTGTTGCGGGTTCGGAGTGATGGCATTCCGAATACTGCTTGTGTGCGTGCTACGGGCAGTTTGTGTTGTGGTGGTGTCGTTGGACTCGCCAATGCCCTTGCAGCATTCCTGGATATGATGAACCAGATTTCTTCAGGCCGTTCCTCGACCAGTTATTGTTGTGTCATGATAACATTCTGGTCTTTTCCTTGTGTCGTGAGGAACAGGGGCAGCACTTGAGGATTCGTTTGCATATACTGGGAGAGCCCCAGTGGTTTGCTAGATTCTCGGGGCATTCCTTCAGGCTTGTTTGTGTTGACTCCTAGGTCTTGTAGTTACGGGAGACGGTTTTGTATGGTTCCGAGGGAGATCGAGGTCATACAGCTTAGGCCCAGGCTTGTGTGCAGGATGGAGGTCCGCAGATTTTAGGGCTTAGCAGGTTTTTACCGCCGTTTCGTGCAGGATTGCTAGTGTAGTGCTGCACCGTTGACTGGACTGACCAGAAAGGAGGTTGCTTTTCTTTGGACTGAGGCATGCGTGCGGAGTTTTTCAGCAGTTGGAGACTCGGTTAACAACTGCACCATTTTTGTCTTTTCTTCTGGTTCTGGCGACTTGTTGTTTAACTGTAAGATTTCACGAGTGGGGCTCGATTGTGTACTGAGGTGACATTATAGAGTTATCGCTTTTGCTTCCCGACCCTCGGAGGAAGTACTAGCAGGATATCCAACTCATGATCTGGAGATGGCCGCTGTGGTCGTGCGTTGGAGAATTGGGGACACTACTTATTCAGAGAGTCGTGTCAGATCTTTACGGACCACCAAAGCTTAATATACATCTTTCTGCAGCGGGTTTTGATTGTTGTGATAGCCTTCTGCAGATTTACAGTTTTTGTGCGATCGTGGAGTACAGCTTAGGTTCGCCTCTTCTGATGAGACGGCTTGCTCATGTCCGCGCCCGACCACTTTTCCTTAATCGCTTTCGCGAGGCACAGCCCGCCAATGCTCGTTCGTCAGAGATACTTGAGCATACTCGGCTGGGTAATGATTCGGCGTCCTTGATTTGTGACCAAGATGTGCTACGTTTAGGGACACGTTTGTGTGTATCTGTTGCTGATGGGCAGAGACGCGAAATCCTAGAACAGGCACATCAGTCAGCTTCGGTGTTCATTCAAGTTCCACCAACATTTGGCGTGACTTGTGAGATAGTTACTGGTGGACCAGGATGAAGAGTGAAGTTTTGGATTTCGTTTCAAGGTGTCTGTCTTGTTGTGTGCTTTGGTTGAGCATCTGAGACCGGCTGGAGAGTTGCAACCTTTAACCGTTCCGAAGTGGGAATAGGAGCAGATCTCCACGAATTTCGTTATGGTGTCTACCCAGGTTTAGTAAGGGTGTGACTTCATTCGGGTGTTTGTTGCCCGGTTATACTCAGTTTGCTCAGTTGTTCTTTGTTAAGTTTTTGCGTTGCACAGAGTTCCTTCATGGGTCATATCTAATGAGGGCACCCTGTTCGCTTGCCATCTTGGGCTGAGGTTTCAGGAAGCCTTGGGTACTGGTTGAGCTTTGCCTCCATCTTTCCATCCGCAGGCTGATGGTTTTGTGAGAGCGGGCTATACCGACTCGGGAGGATATGTTTGTGCGTACGTATTAATTCTTGTCGGTAGTTGGGATCGTCACTCGCTATTGTTAGGGTTTCTCTTCAATTGATGTTATCAAGAGATACTCCAATTGAAAACCTTTTGGTTTTGTTTTTTAGGTGGTGTCGTAATCCAGCCTGGTTTTCTGACTCTGTGTAGTAGGATTTTTGGACCCCAGCTAGTCTAGAGACTTCGAAGATGATCCAGTTGGTTCATGTCAGGATGATGACAGTCCTGTGCGGACAGAGGTCTTATGCCAAAATTGGTGGTCGCAGACTTGGATTTGTAAGTCGATGTGCAACACCCCACGACTTGCGGGGAGGCGGAAATATGAAAAACGATCTTGTTCTTTGCTTAAACATCGACTAACCGCATGAATCGAAGCTAAACGATAACTAACATCAAACATAGAAGTTCTAAACTACTATGTGAAGTGATTATACCTAAAGATCCGAGTCCTTCATCTTGTCGTTCTTCACGTCCTCTCCGGCCTTCTCTAAGTAGTAGAAGATCCACCCGAGAGCATTACTACAAGCTTTGCCTCTAAACTTGAGGCAACTTGGTTTCTTTAAGTGCTAATCAAAGTACCTATATGATATAGAGAGAGGGTTATGGTTTAATTAGTCTAACTAATCCTTGTACTCAACACATGAGAGGGGAGGATTAGGGTTTGAAGAGAGAGAGAGCTTAAGGAGAGAGAAGATGAACATCATAATGAAATGAGAAAATGAGCTATCATAATATATATCAAGCATTATTGTTTTTCAAGAAAAGAAAAGAAAATGATTTACAACCATGCTTGATAAATATCTTATGGTGATTCATCTCCATGAGTCATTAAGCAATTATGAAGCATTAATGACATGGATGAATCATCCATATGACTCACAAATCTCATTCAATGTATATGCCACCTAAACCTTCTTAGTCACCATCTTCTAGAAGCTTCTCGCGCAATTACGAGAACGCCCCTCCTATCCATGAAAACACGGAAAAACTTTAGACTGTATAAATCCAATAACCGGATACTAGTAACTGGCTTAAACCAAAGCCGACTAGTAAAAACTGTCCGGATGTCGTACGTGCGTAAACACACGTATGCGTCCGAACCCTTGTCGTAAAACCATACGACCTCTATATCGTTTCGCCTGGAGTAGGGAAACTCTCTGTGTGGGACTCTAGAGAATCGACTACTACGCTGGCAGTGGGTTTAACCACAGACCGCAAGCGGCACTAGCTGTACGTAACGGTCCCCAGGTAGATGTCGATAAGAAGGCCGATGAGGAAACCCATCCGAACTCCTACTGGGTCTGATGTGATAATCTCCGTACAGTCCGGTCTGTTCGTCTAAGACTATCGCATATCGGGCCTAGGGGGTGGCAAGCGTCAGTCCCCTAATAGCGGTATAAGTCGTGTCGGAGCGAAGCCCATTACACCCTGAGAAACTACTGGAACCTACCAGCAAATCTCGCTTGCCCTGGCCAGGGACTTTGCGTAATGGCTCTCTGACACAACGCGATATCAACCCCCAATACCGGGAGAGACGAATCCTGTCTAACCATCACTGCCTCCAAGTGCTCGGGACTGCACCCAACTGCTACCTGTTTGCACGACTCCTTTGAGCCGTGGTAGGGTAGCAATCTAAGAACAGTGGGACACACTCGAGGCGAAGTAGCAGTGTCAAGTCTGCGGACTATGCTGTACTCATGTCACCTGGGAACTGTTCACCGACGACTGGTATAAAACTAACCAACAGTTCCCTGTGAGTCTTGTTCGGTGTACCCGTAACCTAACGAGCACCTGCATACTATCTCCAGTAAGACGTACTGACGGCTGTGGGACAGACCATCTCCCCAACTGGGATGAGAAGCGTACAAACTAGTCTACTCCGGAGTATCGATGCCCTGTCTCGATAATCCAACGACTAGGGACCTGAATAAGGATGTGCTTGTAGACTACCCAGCCCCCACTAGTGTGACTGCCATCACAACGCTGGTAGTCAAGCAAGATCCTAAGATCTCTATCAATACGTATACTCACATATTAAGATAGAAAAACCAAGTAGCATACTACCATGTTTAGCAAGACTGTTATATACATGTGAATATCCCAAGCTTCCATTAAGTAATATACAAACTAGTATGATACAATAATGGCCCTTAGGGCATATACACTAACAATCTCCCACTTGCACTAGGGCCATGTACTGGCATATCGAAGACCGATGATCTCGAGTAGCCTCTCGAACTGAATCAGAGGTAGGGCCTTCGTGAATAGATCAGCAATGTTCTCTTCAGAAGCAACTCTCCGAACCTCGATCTCCCGACGATCAATGATCTCCCTGATCAGGTGATACCGCCTTAAGATGTGTCTGGACTTCTGATGGGACCTTGGTTCCTTCGCTAAAGCTATAGCTCCGTTGTTGTCGCAATACAGAGGTATTGGATCAACTATGGTAGGAACCACCTGAAGTTCTGTTAGGAACTTCTTCATCCAGACTGCTTCTTTTGCGGCATCGCAAGCAGCTATATACTCCGCTTCCATCGTCGAGTCAGCAACGGTGTCCTGCCTGGAGCTCTTCCAGCACATCGCCCCTCCATTGAGGGTAAAGACATAACCTGACATGGACTTGGAATCGTCCTTATCACTCTGGAAGCCGGAATCAGCATAGGTCTCCAACCTGAGGTCTTTTGCGCCGTAAACCAAGAACATCTCCTTAATCCTTCTCAGGTACTTGAGAATGTTCTTTACTGCTATCCAGTGCTTCTCCCCTGGGTCTGACTGATACCGGCTTACCACGCTCAGTGCGTAAGCTACATCTGGCCTGGTGCACAACATCGCATACATTATAGAGCCTACCGCAGAAGCGTAGGGAATAATAGACATGTGTTCCCTTTCCAAATCAGTCTTGGGAGATATTTTTTGGATAGGGTGTTTCCGTGACAAGCCGGTAGATTACCGCGCTTGGAATCTTCCATACTGAATCTCTTCAGTACAGTGTCGATATACCTGGACTGCGAAAGTCCCAACATCCTCTTGGATCTATCACGATAGATCCGGATCCCCAGAATGTAAGAGGCATCACCCAGGTCTTTTATGGAGAACCTGTGTGACAAGAATCCTTTGACAGATTGTAGCATAGGAATGTCATTTCCTATCAATAGAATGTCATCCACGTACAAGACGAGGAATACGACACTTCTGGCTACAACTTTACTATATATGCATGGTTCATCTGGATTTTTGATAAAGTCATATTCTTTGACTGTTTCATCAAAACAGATGTTCCAACTCTGCGATGCTTGCTTTAATCCATAAATGGATTTAAGCAACTTGCATACTTTCCTGCTGCTCCCACTCTGATTGAAACCCTCTGGCCGATCCATATAGACGCACTCTTCTAAATTTCCATTCAGAAAAGCCATCTTTACGTCCATCTGCCAGATTTCATAATCATGGAAGGCAGCAATAGCAAGAAGGACCCGAATAGATTTGAGCATAGCCACTGGAGAAAAAGTTTTGTCATAGTCCAAACTAGGTCTTTGACGAAAACCCTCTGCAACAAGTCTAGCCTTATAGGTTTCCACCTGTCCATCTACACCAATCTTTTTCTTGAAGATCCATTTGCATCCTATGGGTTTTACCCCATCTGGAGCAAAGTCCAAAGTCCATACTTTGTTGGTGTACATGGACTCCATTTCGGTCCGCATTGCATCTAGCCATCGTACCGAGTCGCCGCTCTGGATGGCCTGCTGGAAGCCAGTAGGTTCATCATCATCTATGATGCAATCCTCTCTATCCCCATCTATGAAAAAACCGTAGTATCTCTCAGGCGGATGAGACGGCCTACTACTTCTGCGGAGGGGTGCGAGAATGTCCTGTTCTTCTTGAACTACTTGTTCTACCAAACTTTCAGTATTAGTTTGTGGTTCTGGAATTTCTTCCCGTTCTATTTCGCTCCCACTTGATTCCTTTTCTAAAATCTGATGTTCTAGAAAATGGGCATTACGAGAAACAAATACCTTTTGTTCCTCTGCGTAATAGAATAGATATCCCCTGGAGTTCTTTGGATATCCCACAAACTTACACTTTACTGATCGTGCCTCGAGCTTGTCCACATGCTGCTTTTTAACAAAAGCTGGACATCCCCAAATCTTTATATACTGAAGATGGGGTTTCTTCCCACTCCACATCTGATATGGCGTGGTAGGCACAGTCTTGGTAGGAACCATGTTCAAAAGATATGCCGCTGACTCTAGCGCATAACCCCAGAAAGATCGCGGTAACTCAGCATTACTCATCATGGATCGTACCATATCCAATAGGGTTCGATTCCGTCTCTCCGATACACCGTTATGCTGTGGAGTGTATGGAGGAGTAAGCTGAGAGAGAATTCCTTTCTCTTTTAGGTAACCTAGGAACTCGGCACTCAAGTATTCACCACCTCGATCAGATCTTAGTGTCTTTATACTTTTGCTGGTTTGGTTTTCTACTTAATTCTTATACTCTTGGAATTTCTCAAAAGCCTCGGATTTATGTTTCATCAGATAAATGAATCCGTACCTTGAGTAATCATCCGTGAAAGTAATGAAATAGGAAAAACCACCTCTTGCATGTGTAGACATTGGACCACATACATCGCTGTGTATGAGTCCTAAGAGCTCGCTCGCTCTTACTCCATGTCCAGTAAATGGAGTCTTTGTCATCTTTCCTTTGAGACAAGATTGACAAGTGTCATAAGATTGATATTCGAACGAGTCCAAATATCCTTCTCTATGCAACTTAGTCAACCTTCTCTCATTGATGTGACCCAGTCTACAATGCCATAAGAAAGCTTTATTTAAATCTGGAGACTTTCTTTTTAGTGTGTTCTGGACATTGAAAATTTGGAGTTGGTTTAACACATATATACCATTTTCCAGTGTACCGGACCCAATCAAACATGATTAAGGTGGATGTTAACAACACCACTTCCAAACGTGAAATCATAACCTTTATTTGATAACAAGGAAACAGATATGATATTACATGTTAAGCTGGGTACACAAAAACAGTTATGTAAAACCAAAATGTGTCCACTCGTCAATCCCAGGTGATAATCCCCTACGGACACAGCTCCCACGCTAGCTCCGTTAGCAACCATCAGGGTCATATCACCTTCCTTCAGCACTCTACGGTTTCTCAGTACCTGCAATGAATTGCAAATATGAGATCCTGATCCGGTATCCAATACCCATGAAGTAGAGTTGATTGACAGACAATTCTCAATTACAAACGCACCTGAAGTCGAAGCCACAGCTTGCTTCGGTCCCTGGTTCTGGGCGTTCCACGCCTTGCAATCTTTCTTCCAGTGCTCTTTCCTGTGACAATGGAAGCACTCATCCTGGCCCACTACTGGCACCGCAATCTTTTTCTTTCCCTTCGCTCCCACCTTACTAACACCTCCTCTAGGTTTGGTGGCGGCCTTCTTTTTCCTTCCTTTGGCCCTAGCCTTGGACCCGGAAGAAGAAGCACCGCTAACAAACATAGCGGGTGTTTCCCTTGCCTTCTGCAAGGTGCCCTCTGCACTCCTTAACATGTTCAGGAGTTCCGGAAGTTCAACTTCTTTTCTTTGAATGTTGAAGTTCAGGATAAACTGGGCGTAGTTGGGAGGAAGGGACTTGAGAATAAGGTCTGTATAGAGCTAATTATCCAAAGTCGTCCCAAGGTCTGCGAGCACTTCTATATAGCCGATCATCTTTAAGACATGTTCTCCTACCGATGACCCGATAGCCAACCTCGCTCGAAACAAGTTCTTAGAGGTCTCGTATCTTGCTATACGAGATTGCTCTCCATAAAGTTCCTTTGTATGGAGAAATATGGCATCTAGTTCCATATCCTCGTGCCTCCTCTGATGTTCATTGTTCATCGAGGCAAGCACGATGCACTTGGCTTTCGCGCAATCGAAATCCCAGGTTTTGCGGATTTCCTTATCCGCATTACTGGATTTAGGACCAGGGACAGCAGGAGCCTTAGCGGTGAGGACGTACCCCAATTTGTCATAGGTCAAAGCCATTTTGACATTCCACAGCCAATCTTTATAGTTTGGCCCTGTCAGTATATTTTTCTCTAAAAGTAACTTAAGTCCAGTCATTTTCAGGGTCGCTGCAATTAGGAGAGAGAGAAGAAAACTCTTTAGCATGATGCTCTTGCAAGTTTAGAGTGGTTTTTAGTTTATCTAAACTGGATGACTCCCACTGTTTCTCGAATCCTTCCCCAAACCATAAAAGAAGAATTAGTCAGGACTATTCTCACCGTACAATACTTGCTTAACCGTTCAGCCAGGCTAGTGTCGATACTTCGAGGGAGGTTTTCCAACGCTTTCGCGAAGTTCCTTAATTAAATAACCTCTTTTCTCTGGGGGCGTAACCCCGCTGACACCTTTCTTGACACTTACTTGGTTTATAGCATTTATCGTTAACTGACGAATATCCTGATGAGTAGCATATACTCACAGTAGGATCGGGATCCAAATATCATCGTATGATAATGTTGAAGGAATCCTACCAACATTCAGCAAACTCCAAATAGTATGCATCTCTTTGCAAATTTCAGTTTCTTTAGAAATTCCCGATATGTATTTTTGCCCCATGCTCTTATTACCTTGGCGTTAGGTCAAAATGTCATAAGTCACATGTCAAGTTCTACCCATCATTATCTTGTCAATTTGAACCCATCCGTATATATCCTTGACGTTCGGCCAAAATGATAATACGACTGTCCCAAACTAACTCATCTATCTATGCAACAAATGAATACCCAGTAGCTACCAAACACTATGCCTTGGCGTTAGGTCAAAATACATAGCTTGAATACTACTGAATACCCAGATGAAATGACGGAGGGCTACGAATGGTTTTGGTGAAACCGTGAACGTAGTGAACTTGATATAACCGAAGGAACCTGATAGCTTTTAAAAGGAGTGGTTAAAGCTCCGCATTTAAAAATATCTGTTTTCAAAATTAACCGAGTGGTTTCTTTTAAATTGTTCCAACGATTAAACTTTTGGTTTATTTTCTTTGCATTATAAATAATGCGTCCCATCATTAACCTATCATTGCAGAAAACAACGAAAATACAACGTCTTCTTATGCCATCCGCATTCGCCACTGGGTCCCGTCATCACCCGTTAGGTTACTTAACTAACGACAGAGCGGGGGCTGGGCTAGCGCGGGTGTAAAACATAAGTGACGTCTAAATAGCTATCATATATATAGATATTTTACATTCGTCGGACGCAATAATATTCATTCCAGATCACAGATGAACTTTATTGGATTTGCAAGCAATCCGTGTTTGTTTTGAGCCTGCAACAAAAGACGGATTACACAGTTGTGATGAATAGCCATTACCCCACCCAAGACCCCTATGGGTACGGCAAACTACCCGCCCGGCAGTTTTTGCACCCCACCTTGGGTCTGTCCTAGGAGCAAAAACAGTAAAATGAAATAATACAACGGTGGCTACAACCGCAACCTGGATGTGCCCCGCAAAATAATATTACAACAAATTACATTTACATCAAATGAATTAAATAATAACCCATCACATAACCCCGGCTATACATCACAACAGTCCAACACAGTTCATATACACAAACAGATAAAATCACATAAATGTGCAACCCCCTGCCAACCGACATACTAGCAGTTAGGGGAGGTTTACGAACACATTATACAAACACAGATATAATCCAACAAGCAAATACCGTATAATTTCGATCGATTAAACACATTTAATTTTGCTCCAATACTTCTCTGTAAATCTGAAATCTGAGCAAAAATTAAAATATTCCAGAAAATACCAAATATCACAGAGAACCAACACAGGAAAATTGGGCAGATGAATCGGCAACTCGGCGGCGGAATCGCGGCGAATCGGTGGGATCCGCCGCGGTTCGGCGGCGTTTTAGACGATTCATGAGACCAATTTTCTTGGGTGTTCTTATACTATCAATTAGAGCTTTCTGAACCTCTCTGAAAAATTTTTGGACTTCATTTAAAAATCGACAGAAACTCATGATATCGGGGTTTTCCGGTTTTGTTTTTTCCGTTCGAAATTCATACAATTTTGCAAGTGAGTTATTTATTGTTTAGCGAGGCTCTGATACCACTGTAAGTCGATGTGCAACACCCCACGACTTGCGGGGAGGCGGAAATATGAAAAATGATCTTGTTCTTTGCTTAAACATCGACTAACCGCATGAATCGAAGCTAAACGATAACTAACATCAAACATAGAAGTTCTAAACTACTATGTGAAGTGATTATACCTAAAGATCCGAGTCCTTCGTCTTGTCGTTCTCCACGTCCTCTCCGGCCTTCTCTAAGTAGTAGAAGATCCACCCGAGAGCTTTACTACAAGCTTTGCCTCTAAACTTAAGGCAACTAGGTTTCTTTAAGTGCTAATCAAAGTACCTAGATGATATAGAGAGAGGGTTATGGTTTAATTAGTCTAACTAATCCTTGTACTCAACACATGAGAGGGGAGGATTAGGGTTTGAAGAGAGAGAGCTTAAGGAGAGAGAAGATGAACATCATAATGAAATGAGAAAATGAGCTATCATAATATATATCAAGCATTATTGTTTTTCAAGAAAAGAAAAGAAAATGATTTACAACCATGCTTGATAAATATCTTATGGTGATTCATCTCCATGAGTCATTAAGCAATTATGAAGCATTAATGACATGGATGAATCATCCATATGACTCACTAATCTCATTCAATGTATATGCCACCTAAACCTCCTTAGTCACCATCTTCTAGAAGCTTCTCGCGCAATTACGAGAACGCCCCTCCTATCCGTGAAAACACGGAAAAACTTTAGACTGTATAAATCCAATAACCGGATACTAGTAACTGGCTTAAACCAAAGCCGACTAGTAAAAACTGTCCGGATGTCGTACGTGCGTAAACACACGTATGCATCCGAACCCTTGTCGTAAAACCATACGACCTCTATATCGTTTCGCCTGGAGTAGGGAAACTCTCTGTGTGGGACTCTAGAGACTCGACTACTACGCTTGCAGTGGGTTTAACCACAGACCGCAAGCGGCACTAGCTGTACGTAACGGTCCCCAGGTAGATGTCGATAAGAAGGCCGATGAGGAAACCCATCCGAACTCCTACTGAGTCTGATGTGACAATCTCCGTACAGTCCGGTCTGTTCGTCTAAGACTATCGCATATCGGGCCTAGGGGGCGGCAAGCGTCAGTCCCCTAATAGCGGTATAAGTCGTGTCGGAGCGAAGCCCATTACACCCTGAGAAACTACTGGAACCTACCAGCAAATCTCGCTTGCCCTGGCCAGGGACTTTGCGTAATGGCTCTCTGACACAGCGCGATATCTACCCCCAATACCGGGAGAGACGAATCCTGTCTAACCGCCACTGCCTCCAAGTGCTCGGGACTGCACCCAACTGCTACCTGTTTACACGACTCCTTTGAGCCGTGGTAGGGTAGCAATCTAAGAACAGTAGGACACACTCGAGGCGAAGTAGCAGTGTTAAGTCTGCGGACTATGCTGTACTCATGTCACCTGGGAACTGTTCACCGACGACTGGTATAAAACCAACCAACAGTTCCCTGTGAGTCCTGTCCGGTGTTCCCGTAACCTAACGAGCACCTGCATACTATCTCCAGTACGACGTACTGACGGCTGTGGTACAGAACATCTCCCCAACTGGGATGAGAAGCGTACACACTAGTCTACTCCGGAGTATCGATGCCCTGTCTCGATAATCCAACGACTAGGGACCTGAATAAGGATGTGCTTATAGACTACCCAGCCCCCACTAGTGTGACTGCCATCACAACGCTGGTAGTCAAGCATGATCCTAAGAGCTCTATCAATACGCATACTGACATATTAAGATAGAAAAACCAAGTAGCATACTACCATGTTTAGCAAGACTGTTATATACATGTGAATATCCCAAGCTTCCATTAAGTAATATACAAACTAGTATGATACAATAATGGCCCATAGGGCATATACACTAACAGGATTCGCAATGGGAGATCATGTATTCCTATGGACTGTCCGATGAATGACGTGTTGAGTTTTGGGAAGCTTATCCCAGGATCATAGGTCCTTTTGAGATCCTTAAAGCGAGTTAGTTTCGTTGCCTTTAACTTGGCACTTCCGCCCAGATTTTTGACTATTCACCTCGTATTCCTTGTGTCAATACCTTGCAAATACCTTCATGACATGCCCACATGATTCAGCATCAGACCATTTAGCTTTGACTCGATCTTTTCGTTCACCGGTAGCCACTGGTGTAAATGGTTCGGCAGGAGGGGAAACTTCGGTCAAGGGTCTTGCTATCTGTGGAGGGTTTTTCTTGGACGTAGCCGTTTTGTGAGGTGATCACTTGGGAGGCTGCGAGCGAGATTTAGGAGTTTTGTAATCTTCTCTTTGAAGGTACGCTTAATGAGAATTTTAAATTCGGGGACGAATTTTTATAAGGGGGGAGATTGTAACGTTTTAGAAATCGTTATGTGAATTCTTCCGTTTTTGGGTAAAATTGTCGGTATTTTCTGTTTTAAACCGACTGTGATCAAACGGCCATATAGACTTGCCAGCACCTAGTTTAGCTAAAATAAAGCTATTGCGCAAGCTTTGGGGTTATATGGGACGTTTTGGTTCAATTTGAATTTTTCCCAATTTTAATATTATTTTGATGCGGTATTCACATTTTGGGAAATTTCACTTAAGTGATCTTTTCAACAATTATGTTTGAGTTAAATCAAACCCTTCTCTTCTTATCTAGATCCTTGTGTTGACTTTGGTTTAAGTTAAAGAAAAGAAATGAATCAAAGAGATGCATGAATGTGTGTGTGAATGCATTAATGAGCATTTATCACATGAATGAACTAGAAAACCCTACACAATTCGCTCACCTTCCTCCATTATTGGCCGAGCTATCTCTCACTCTTCTTCCTTTGATCAATTCTTCTCCATTTGCATCAATTCAAAGCTCATTAAATCCCCAAAATCCCAAATTATATCACAAAATTCACATCTTTGATCACTTTTGCCTCTTGGATGCCATGAAGCATGCAAAGCTTGTATCTTTGGGTTCTTTTGGCTAAGTAATAATCCCTATCTGTTCTTTTTGTTGTTTTTGTGTAGATTAGCTTGTTAGATTTAGTTTAGATAGTGTATAGTTTAGTTTGATTCGTAATATCGTATTTTAGTGTCGATTTGCGATATCTGTGACCTGCTGTGATCACGAGAAAATACTAGAAAACCAAATATTTTAGTTGTGTTGTACCTGTGACCATAGGCTTTCACATGAGACACGAGACTCCTCCTACCGGCCAGGGACGGCGACGTCTGAAGCGGATTCCGGCGAGATCGGCTTGGGGAAAGAGTTTGGGTTTGGGTTTGGGTTTTTCTGGGTAGGTGTCTGCAGTGGTTTTGGTATATTTGGTTCTGTTTGTTTGTTTAGTTTTCTCTGTATACAAAATCTGGGATCACTTAGGTATGTTGTAGTGTTTTGTGTTCGCGCAATACATTATACGACACGGATCGTGTACTTTGGGTGGTTCTGCTCTTAAGTTGTTTTCGTCGTGTCTCTACGTGCGTTAGCCACAATACGAACACTTCAAAGTATGTTTTGTGTTGTTGTGTCGGTTAAATGTAGTTTGTACGTGTTTTAGGGTTATTATTAATATACACTTGTTTTATTGTTTTAATGCTGTAGGTTTGCAGGCAGGGACTTCGGACACTGCTACAAAGAGACAACAGATAGTTGGCTACACCTAGCTAGGAGTGTTGGTGAGTAGATTTAACATCTACAGGGGAATCGCCCGCATGGCGTTATGCGTCTGGGCTAGAAATGTTATTTCTGTCGCATATTCTTTGTCATATTTAGAATAGCGCATTCACCCTACTACTTAGCTATTGTTGTGCTTGGACTAGTACCCTTAGGACATTGCACATATTATTGACGACTCATGTTGCACGAGCACTGATTGTATGCTACACACACCGTCAATAATTGCCATGTCACGCACAACCCACCGATAGATATGATATTGCTTGGTTAGGGACATTGAGACATTGATTCATATTTCTTATCGCATATGACATTTAGCATACTTGTATATCCAGATGCTTACACATATGCCTTCACATACTTACGTATTAGATACCTGTATACCTATAGAGTATCGTACCATTAGTATACACACTTTATGTCATAGCTATAGGTATACATTGATCACATACTTCACATATACCCTGAGGGTATACTACATCATTACTTATAGGTAGATACATATATCTTGCTATACCTTTATGTTGCACATATATCTGGTTATAGCTACATGTTTACTTTTACTTCATGTTATTTTAGAATTGGAGAAATTAGGAACAATATGATATTTATATTAACTTGTTGCAGTTATTTAGCGGCTTTTCCTTTATACGCTTACATTACAGTTTTATGTTGCGTATACTTTATTCATGGATTTTCGCATTAAGATATGGATTTTTCATGATGTGTTCTGGATTTGGGGACCGTGGGAATTCATGAAATTATGCATTATTTGAAAAACCCGGTTTCCCTTGATATGATATTTCAGCATACACCATGAGATTTATCGGTTCTGATTATATATTCCATACGAGGAGTGGTGCCGTATGAGGGTACATGGTGGGGACCGGTACGGTTTCCCTCGGCAAGATGATCAAGGGACTTTGCCGATTGAGCCTGGAAGATGGGCAAGTACCTACCGGTTACATTACCAATGACTCAGCGGTTATCATGGGGATACTGACGGGAGTCATGTACTTATTGATACGTCGAGAGGCGAGGGTCACAGCTAGGCACTCGTGCTTTCGGGATAGCGTATGATACGTACCTATCAGGGTGCCAGTCATGGTGACAGCACCTGATAGATCAGCATTTCTGTGTCGAGGCTTGACACATTGGTTTCATGATATTTCTTTTACTCCTCTGTATATATAACAGGGGATTAGGCCGCTGTTATATATGCCCTTACACCGATATTAGTGGAATGGGACGCTAATATATGTGTATTGATATTAAATTATATACATCATTATATTTATTCATGCAAATATACCTAGAATGTAAGGGACTCATTGACATTGGATTTAGGACATTTGAGAATTCATTTGTAATTGATTATAGGATATATATGAGATTGCTGATTTTGTACACTCGGGATATATGAGATCTACTTGATATTGTACATTAGGGGTGTACGAGATACACTTGATATTGTACATACGGGATATGTGAGATCTACTTGATAGTGTACATTCAGGATTTGTGAGACTTATATGATATGAGAGCCAATTTGGTGGCTGATTTGAGGAATTGGGATTTGGATTGTCTTGATGGATTTTGATCCTACCACGATGTCAGGATTCCGTGGAAATGACATGTTTCATTACATACTCTACATTTACTGTTTATGCACTGCTTCGTGCATTAGTGTACCTGTTAGAATACCTTCCATGACTGTTGCATTTACATACCTTTTTTCATATCATTTCTTCATGTACATGTAGTACCTGATAGAGTACCTTACATGACTGTCACCTACATATCGTCATATTATTGCTCCATGTATTAATTGTACCTGCTAGTGTACTTTTCATGATTATTGCACTACATATGACCATTCATTGATATTAAATGGTTATGTTAGATTCGTGTTGTACGTGCATACTCGTGATTACCTGCATATGTTATTTACTATTCACGAGTTGGCAACTCACCCCTATTGTGCCACAGTGTTTGCAGGTGTTCCTTAGGATAGTCAGAGGAAGGCTATTTTCATCCATCGTATCATCTTTTGCTGCAGATACCACTTCGCCTGACAGTGTGCAGTTTTGCCCAGGTGGGTTTTGTTGTTATCCGATGTTGTATTGTATATTTGTTGTACCCATGTACTCTCCATCTACCAGTATTATGTATGACTTAGTGACTTGGTATGAGGACGATATTGTATATTATTTTATGACTTGGAGGTTTTTATGCAGTTTTATTTATATCGTCTCCTTCTTCGCTACGGCGTCGTATATCTGTTGTGGTGTTTGTTTTCCGCCGTCGGGCGTGGATTTTGCTCCCGTTTGGGATTCTTTATGTATATTTATGTTGTACCCATTTTTAGGGCTGGTTTTTACAAAGGAGGTGCTGCCAAAATTTTAAGGAATTAAAGTGAGACTTTAAAGAATTTGGGTTGTGATTTTAAAAATTTTGAAAATACTATTATCACTTTCTTATTATTTTGATGGTTTAGATTTCTGGGTTTTGTCTTTCTTTAACTGCGTTACGCCTGTAGACGTTGCGTAGTATTAGGGCCATCACATGCCAATTTTGGGTCGTGACAGGGATATCCTAAGAATTCCCAAGGATATATTTTCTACCACGCTGAGGAGCAAAAAGTGTTTGTTTCTCAATACGCCACCTTTTTAGAAAAGGAATTTCTTGCTAAAGAAATTAGTGGCGAAGAGGTAGAGCTGGAAGAAGTTCCAGCAGCACAAACTACAACTGAAGATTTAGTGGAACCAGAGGATTCGATAGTTCCCGACAAACCCAGCCTCTCCGATGATCTAGTAGGGTTCCTCACCCACCTGAAAGATACTATGGTTTTCTCATAGATGGTGGGAGCGAGGATTGCATCATGGAAGATGATGACCTGACTAGCTTCGAGCAGGCCATCACGAGTGGGGACTCTGTGAAATGGCTGGATGCAATGCGATCTGAGATGGAATCCATGTACACCAACAAAGTATGGAATTTGGAAGTTGCTCCTGAAGGGGTAAAACCCATTGGGAGCAAATGGATCTTTAAGAAGAAACTTAGTGTAGATGGAAAAGTTGAGACTTTCAAAGCTAGACTTGTTGCAAAGTGTTTTCATCAACGACCAGGTGTGGATTATGACGAAACTTTTTCTCCAGTGGCTATGCTTAAGTCCATCCGGATCTTACTTGCTATTGCTACATACCATGACTACGAAATCTGGCAAATGGATGTTAAGACCGCCTTTCTAAATGGTGATTTAGAGGAGTGCGTGTACATGACTCAGCCAGAGGGCTTCGTAGACAGTGGGAGCAACGGAAAGGTGTGCAAGCTGCTTAAATCCATCTACGGGTTAAAGCAAGCATCGCGGAGTTGGAACATCTGTTTTGATGTTGTAGTCAAAGAGTTTGACTTCATCAAGAACGTAGATGAACCTTGTATTTACAAGAAGGTGGCAGAGAGTAAGGTTGTCTTCCTCGTATTGTACGTGGATGACATACTCTCGATAGGAAATGATGTTCCTCTGCTGCACTCGCTTAAGCTCTTCTTATCACATAGGTTCTCAATGAAAGATCTAGGTGATGCCTCCTGCATTTTGGGAATTAAGATCTATAGAGATAGATCTAAGCGGATACTGGGATTGTCCCAATCCAGGTACATTGACACCATACTAAAGAGGTTTAGTATGGATGAATCCAATCGTGGGAACTTACCCACGATCTCTGGACTCACTCTCTCCAAAGAGGTGTCTCCTAAGACTGATTTGGAGAGAACTCGCATCCAAGGGATACCCTATGCTTCGGCAGTAGACTCTATTATGTACGCGATGCTATGTACCAGACCCGATATAGCATACTCACTAAGTGTAGTGAGTAGGTATCAAGCAGATCTAGGAGAGAGTCACAGGACAGCTGTGAAGAACATTCTCAAGTACTTGAGAAGGACTAAAGAGATGTTCTTGGTGTATGGTAACAGAGAACTCCAAATAGAGTCTTTTACCGATTTGATCTTCCAAAGTGATAAGTACGACTCTAAGTCGCACTCGGGATTTGTCTTTACCCTCAATGGAGGGGCGGTTAGTTTGAAGAGTTCTAAACAGGAAACCGTGGCAGACTCGACGATGGAGGCTGAATACATCGCTACCAACGATGCTGCCAAAGAGGCTATCAGGATGAAGAAGTTCATCACTGAACTTGATGTGGTTCCGTCCATTGAGCATCCAATACCTGTGTATTGTGATTACAATGGAGCTATGGCTTTGGCCAAGGAACCCAGTGTTAGTTACATGTATGCCCTCGAGGCCATTACTATACATAGGATGTATATTGTAGTGGATGCTGGGACATATATAGGGAGGACTTTCTTGCTCGACATGATAGTATGCAATCTGGTTGCTCTTTGCCTTAACGTGTACATCGATTGTCTCTCTGTTACATGTTGGTAAAGCCCTTAGGATGTGTACTTGACTACCTGGACTATGATGCGGATCATACTAGTGGGAACATGGTAGTCCATAAGTACATCCTTCAAAGTCCCTAGTCGTGGGTGTATCGAGACGGGGCATCGATATACTAAAGTAGACTAGCGTATACCTTCTCGACCCATACAGATAGGCGATGGATGATCCCATATCCATTGGTGTTTGACATCAGAGATGATATACGGGTGCTCAGTGGAGACTGGGTACACTGGACGGACTCGCCGAGAACTCCCAGATGGTATTATACCTTACGTCAGATGGCAGTTCTTTGGTGACACTGGTACAGAGTAGTCCGTTGACCCGAGATCGTCATAGAGTCTTGTGTGGTTCCCACTGTGCTTTGATTTCCACCTTACCACGTCCAAGAGGGCATGCAAAACGGTGGTTTTTAGGTACAGTCCCGAATCACATGGAGGCAAAGAGCGATAGGAGGGGATTCGTCTCTGACGTTTACCACACCTAGGCAAGATATGCGACATATCAGACGATCAGACCGGACTGTACGGTAAGTGTTACTGGTTGGATTCACAGGAGTGTGAGCGGGCTCGCTCGTCGATCTTCTGATCGCTCAATACCCGGATGGCCGTTACGTTTAGCAGACCGCTTGCGGCTTGTGGGTGTTTGATATGATCATCACCTGCTGTCGGCGTATTGACTAGTCTTTAGAGTCCTACACAGAGGTTTCCTGGCTCAAGCGAAACGAAATAGGAGCGCATATGAGATATGTGCAGGACCAAGAATAATGCGTGTATGTGGTACCGTATTCTATTCTCGCGATGAATGTATCGATTGGTTGTATGCGATATAACCTAGTTATCGAATCGAGGATTGATTCGATAAGCCGATATATTGGATATTAGTCGGTCACATGCGATATGACCGGATCGTTAAATCAAGTGTTGATTTAATGATTTAATGTATAATTATATATTTGATATATTACTTTACATTAACTAGTATTTGTTCACTTAAAATGGATTTTCGCACTTGATGTGCACATTGTATATGTGATATATTTTTGTACACTTGATTGTATCATGTTTGATGATACATGAATGTTTGGGTGTATGTTTAGATTAAACCATGGTTATGTAATGGTTAGGGTTTTGATTTTATTTACTTATTCATTCATTTATTTATTTATTTATTCATTTTGGAAAGATAAAGAGAAATGGTGGCTTGATTTATTTTCGAGTTGAAGCTTCATGAAGCTTTGAATAAGTCCACCATTTTTGTTTCATGCTTAACCCTAACCATTCAACCTAACCTTAGTTTATTCTCTACACCTAACTATGGTTGAAAATATGACAAGTATCATTTTTTTTTCTATTTTGAAAAGAACTTATCATATTCTTTCTTCTTCTTCTTCTTCTTATTGAACAAAGAAGAAAGCTTTCTACCATTAATGGCAACTTGAGAAAAAGAGTGAGAAATCCAATTCTAAAGTGAACCCACTTCCTATTTCTTCATCCTCTACCACTTGCCAAGTAGTATAGGGTGTTTTCTTCACAAGTTTCATGACTTGGTGAGGTGGGAGCTTGATCTTATGTTGCCTCGACGTAGATCATCTTCGGCATCGAAGTCGACGACCTAGCCCGATCATTCTTTCGATGAAACCACCGTGAGAGTCCGGGATCCGATGGGTACAGTGGAGGGACTTCATCACGGAGCTATGGAGGTGGAGGACCGGATCGACAAAGGTTGTATTTCCGTTCACTTATTAGTAAAGCAGTTTACTAGTTCTAGTTTTTGCCTAAACTCTAGTTAACGATCCGTATTAGGGTTTCTCGGCACTTGTAAAATTTAAAATTGGCATGGTTGATGCCTTGTGAGACCTCATTAGTGTGCTTAGGAACCCTACAGTGGTATCATAGCCTAGCTAGATCCTTAGGCGAAGTGTAGACGATGTTAGAATTCCGATCGAACCCCGAAACCCTAAAAATGACCCCTCTCTGTACATTTTTTCAAAACTGGGTTTTTTCCAGATTAAAAATTCTTAAAAACTTCAGCACGAAATTCTAAGAATTACGGTGCAAAAATGATCAAAAGTTACGGCTAAAGCGCGGCGGAACCGCGGCAGAAGCTTGGCTTCTGCGGCGGTTCCGCGGCCATATAATGAGCTCATCCCTCTATTTTTGCACAGTAATTTGTTTCTTCAGGTGCTGAGTTTTCTGGGAATTTTTAATTTGCACTCAAGAGTTGAGTTTTCTGGGGTGTTTTGGAGCTTCGTGGATTCGATCGGATTGTCTAATCTTGTCTATGTGTTTTCCGGATAATTTTAGAATATGTTAAAAAGTTCAACCGGATATAAATACCCATTTTTTCCCCTGCCGGGAAATTTCCAAGTGTTGGATCTTTCCGTAGTTTAATGACGTTCTAAGTAGTGCAAGTAACGCGATGGTCCCTCTAGAAGACAACAAACCTTAACTCGATTATGTGACCGTCTTGAACTGCCCTTTGAACCTTAGGGTTTGGGGTAGTACGGCGTGCCACATGTGTGGCGTTGGCTTGACCCTTCTACGGCTGGACCGTTGGTACTGAGGCATGAGGTGAATGTTTTTAAACTTGTTTCATGTGTTGAGCTGTTTCGGGAAAACTTGGGTGTTCGATTGTTCGATCGGAAAGTTTGACATTTTCTATTTATCCGGAATGTGATACAATATTTGGAATCCACAAGTAATTATGAGATAACTGAATGAATGTTATAAGCATAGAACTTTAGTCTCACTTGATCGGTTGCCACGGAATTTTGATGTGATCAAAAGTCCGTCGCAATCTCATAGCGTACGCGGATACTCGCCGGTAAACTTAATAGACAGCCTCATCCCATAGCCCCGACAAAGTGACTGTAGGAGAACCCCGTTGCCGAAAGCATCCGTTCGGGTGCTCGCGGCAGCGGTGTTCCGCCTTAGTGCACTTCGTCGACGGCGTCGGCGGTGCGGCCGCCTACTAAAGTTTGCGACGAGCATTCGATCAGGATGTCGGGAATCTTGTTGAATTGCCCGACTTGATATTGAAAAGTGTTTTCGATAATGAGACTAAAATGCTGGGTTTATAATTTTTAGGCATGCGATGTCTAAGGAATTCATTTGATTAGGCATGCGATGTCTATGCGGGTTGCGGATTCCAACTGTTGTAGTTTTACACTTTCTTTTCTGTGACCGTAAGTGTAATATATGATATCGCCGGTTCCGTTGCTATATGTCAACGACAATTGGGATGCGCATATTTACTTACGTTGATGACATGTGATGTTATGTGTTGCTGGATATGTTATATTGGATCGTCGTGTTTGAATAGCCGGGTTTTTTTTATGTGAGATGAGTGTTTTTCATTTTCATTCATGTAAAAACTTATATATAATATTCTTTTATTGGGGCACTTCCAGGTTGTGGAAGATGTCACCTTTTGTATATTATTTACTTTTCCGCACTAGGATAGACCCAAGGAGGAGAGCACAAGTAACCGGGTTCTGGAGTCCTGTGGGAGACCAACTCGAGGAGTCGAGTCCGGGTCTCCTAACTCTAGAATTGGTAGGGTTACTTGCCGCTCTCGTAGGGGTCTAGGGGTATGGGTTTGGCTATTCATCGCGACTGTGGAATCCGTGTTTTATACTGGCTCGTATTGAAAACACGGACGTCCTAGTATATCCAATGTTTCATATGATTCTTCTGCTGCAATATCTGTGATGTGATCATGTGATGTTCTGTGATAAATACTGTATATAGTATATATGATATATTATATAGGCGTTACTTATGTTTTACACCCATGCTAGCCCTGCCCTGCTCTGCCATTAGTTACCTAACCTAACGGTGCACGAGGGGACATCGAGGCGAATACGGATGGCATAAGTGTACGTCGTATTTATCTGTGATGTTTAGGTACTTAAATGATGGGACTTCATTAATATGATTAATGAAAGTAAAAGAAACCTAAAGATGTTGTAGAATCGAATTTCAAACATAAAACAGGTAGCTACAGTTCTTGCTTTGCACAGTGATGTATATGATATATCCCGCACCTCATTCGACTAGGAAAGGACCGAGATCCCTTCACCGGGAGTGACTCCTTTAGCAATAACTGGCAGATGCTACAACCCTCGGTTTTTCTTTTGATAGCTTCTATAGTTTCTGCTTTGCACAGCGGTATATATGATATATCATGCACCTTATTCGATGAGGAAAGGGCCGACGATCCCTTCACCGGGAGTGATCCCTTTAGCAAAACTAGAAAAGCCTAAAAAACTTTTAAAATCATTTGATTCTACGACGATATCAAGTTCATTACGCAAGGTTTTCAGAAAAACCTGTCGTAGCCCTCCGTCATTTCAGATAAGTAGTAGTTAGTATTCGTGCTACGTTTGTTGGCCTGCGTCAAGGCGTAGTGTGCGGTAGCTAACTAGTATTTATCTGCTTATGCATATGATGCAGATTGGATTAGGGTAGTCGTGCGACTTTGTTGGCCTGCGTCAAGGGTCGTGCGGGTGGGTTTAATTCAATCAGGAAATGACGGGTTGAACTTGACTAGCGCACTATGGTTTGTTGGCCTGCGTCAAGGTCATAGGACGCTAGGGGCAAAATTATCGGGAATTTCAAGTGTTGAAATTTGCAATGAGATTGCATACCTTCTATGAGATAGTTGGATCCCGATACCCGCTGCGAGTAAGAGTTACTCCTGGGAGAGTTTTATACACTGCAATTAGCCGATCAAGTAGGTGTCTAGAAAGGTGTCAATGGGGTTATGCCTATGGGAAAACGAGGTTTACTGTAATTAGGTTCGTGCGAAAGCACGTGGGACCTCCCTCAAAGTACTGACACTGGCCTGGCTGAAAGATTGGCGAACTTGTAGTGTGTAATTAATCCCGGCTAGTCTTTCCTTTTAGGGTTTGAAGGAAGATTTGATAAAAACAGTGGGAGCCATCCTGATTAGATAAAATAATAACCAATCTGATCTTGCTAGAGCACACGCAGAGTGTTTTCTTCTCTCTTTCTCCAGGTAGCGACCATATCACGCCTTAATCAAGATAATAATACGGATTATTGACCGAACCCGCTTGTTATACTGTGCTGGGGAACGTTGGTCCCGCTCCAACTTATAATTGTTATAAGACAGAGCAGGAAATTGGGGATTACCAGAATTCCCGTGCCGCCCAAACGAAGAAAGTGCATACTGATGCATCATCTTCGGGTATGTTCATTATACAGAACTGTTTCTCAGTATTCTTTACCTCCTGGATATGAGATACCGGATCAGGATCCCGCATATGTAATTTGTTACATGGGCTACAGATAGGTAAAGAACTGAGAACGGGTGATAAGTTTCATGAGACAGAAAACAGGGTAAGTGTTGCAGCCAGGTCTGTTGGTCACTGTCACCCTGTATTACCAATTCATTGATTCTGAATGAATGTTATTAGATACCGAACCTGATATACAAAATCATATCAGTCTCTTTATTAGTAAAGAAAGGATATAATTTTGCATTGTTGGATAATGTTTTGAACACTTCCTATATCAAAAGTTGATCGGTTCAGGCACGTTATCTAAAAGCATTAATGTTCTAAATCAAACTACAGTTCTTAGTATACGGAACACACACAAGAGGAAGAGTTCAGATATGAACGAATCCTTCTTAAGGTATTGTAGACTAGGTCATATCAATGCGACCCGACTGGCAAAAGTTATATTTAGATGCATATTTAAATCAGTTTGAATTTACATCTTATGAAACTTACCAGTCATGTCACAAAGATAAGATGACCATAGCTCTGTTTATTGGAAACAGAGAAAGAGTTAGTAAACTCTTGGGACTGATACATGATGATGTATGTAGGTCCCCTGTCTACACATGCCAAGACCGGTTCTTTGTACTTCATTATATTCTCTGATGATCTCTCAAGATTCAGACATATGTTCCTGTTGAAACACAAGTCCGAACCTTTTGAAATATTCACGGAAAATAAGTTAGAAGTAGAGAACCAAAATGAGGGTATAAGTATTATGTCCTTTGATGCGATCAGGGAGGAGAATACTTGAGCACGGAATTTCTGGACTATTCTAAAGGAGAATGAGATTCTCTCTCAGCATTACTCCTCCGTATACACCATAGCACGATGGTATATCGGGGTGGAGCAATAGCACCCTATGTGATATGGTGCGCTCTATGATGAGTACTACTGAGTGTCCTGTTTCCTTTTGGGAGTTATGCGCTTGAGAAGCTGCATACCTATTGAATAGGGTTCGAATCAGATCACAGCCTACCACTCCATATGAGATATGGTATGGGAAGAGCCCATGTCTTAAGCTAGTTAAGATTTGGGGTTGACCGGCCTATGTCTAAAAGCAAAATCCGGACAAGCTCGAGGCAAGGTCTGTAATATAGAACTGGAAAGGTTCCAGCTATACAAACTACAGCAGATGATTTGATAAAACCAAAGGATTCAATAGTTACCAACGAACCTCAGCCTCTCCGCCGATCTAGTAGGGTTTCTCACCCACCTTAGAGATACTTTTGTTTCTCTATGACAGTGGGAGCGAGGATTGCATCATGAGATGATGACCCAACTATTTTCGAGCAGGCCATCGAGAGTAGGGACTCTGTAAGAATGGCTGGATGCTTAGCGATATGAGATGGAATCCATATACACCAACAAAGTATAGACTTTGGTTTCTTTATCTAAAGGGTTAAATCCCAATCAGGAGCAAGTATATCTTGAGAAGATTACTTGGTGTACTTGGAAAAGTTGAGACTTTCAAAACTAGTCTTGTTAAAGTTTTTTTTCATCGACCAGGCGTGGATAATGATGAAACCTTTTCCAGTGGCTATGCTTAAGTCCATCTGGATCCTACTTGCCACGGCTACATACCATGACTACGATATCTGGCGGTTGGGTGTCATGACTGCTCTTCTAAATGATATTTTAGAAGAGAGAGTCTATAAGTACACAGTCAGAGGGTTTTGTAAACAGTTGGAGCAGCGGAAACGTGTGCAAGATGTTTTATTGGATAAAGCAGGCATCGCGGGGTTGGAACATCTGTTTTGATATAGTAGTCAAATAGTTTGACTTCATCAAAATGGTAGATGAACCTTGTATATACAAAAAGGTAGTAGGGAGTATGGTGGTGATCCTCGTAGAGTACATGGATGACATACTCTTGATAAGAAAGGAGTTTTCTATGTTACGCTCGGTCAATCTCCGCTTATCACAATGATTCTCCATATAGGATCAAAGCGATACCTCTTAAATCCTGAGTTTTGATCTATGAGATAGACCTAAATGGATGTTAGGATTCTCACTAGATGTAGTGAGATGGTATCAATTGATCCTGGGGAAAATCACTGGAAAGGTTCCAGGGTGATAAGGACGACTGAATGTCAGTCACAGGCATTGTCTTTACCCTCGGTGGAGGGACGGTATGTTGGAAGAGTTCCAAGCTAAATACTGTGGCATACTGGACGATAAAGGCAGGATACATCGCTACTTAAGATGCTACCGAAGAGGCTGTTTGGGTGTATATTGGTTCATGAGATGAACTAGGTTCCTACCATTGTGTGACAATGGAAGTGTGGCTTTGGCCCGGGAACCCCGGTCCCATCAGTGACCCAGACATATTCTAAGGCAGTATCACCTGATCATGGAGATGGTTGATCTCTAGGGAGATCGAGGTTAGGAGAACAGACTCAGAGGACAACACGGCGGATCCACTCACAAAGGTCTTTTTCCCAGAGAGAGACTTTTATGGGATGGTTGAGTATGAGATACTACAACCACTGCTATCAGATAGCCCTAGTGCAAGTGGGAGATTGTTAGTTATATGTATGTCCTAGAGGCCATTACTATACATAGGATGTATATTGTAGTGGATGCTGGGACATATATAGGGAGGACTTTCTTGCTCGACATGATAGTATGCTATCTGGTTGCTCTTTGCCTTAACATGTACACTGATTGTCTCTCTGTTACCTGTTGGTAAAGCCCTTAGGATGTGTACTTGACTACCTGGACTATGATGCGGATCATACTAGTGGGAACATGGCAGTCCATAAGTACATCCTTCAAAGTCCCTAGTCGTGGGTGTATGGAGACGGAGCATCGATATACCAGAGTAGACTAGCGTATACCTTCTCGACCCATACAGATGGGCAATGGATGATCCTATATCCATTGGTGTTTGACATCAGAGATGATATACGGGTGCTCAGTGGAGACTGGGTACACTGGACGGACTCGCCGAGAACTCCCAGATGGTATTATACCTTGCGTCAGATGGCGGTTCTCTGGTGACACTGGTACAGAGTAGTCTGTTGACCCGAGATCGTCATAGAGTCTTGTGTGGTTCCCACTGTGCTTTGATTTCCACCTTACCATGTCCAAGGGGGCGTGTAAAACGGTGGTTTTTGGGTACAGTCCCGAATCACATGGAGGCAATAAGCGATAGGAGGAGATTCGTCTCTCCCGGTATAGGGAGTAGATGTTGCGCTGTGTTCGATTGGCTATAACCGGAAATCCCTGGCCAGGGTTGCTGAGATTTACTGGTAAGTGTTACCAGTAGTTTCTCAAACTGTTATAGACCTCATATCGACACGACTTATCGAGCTATTGGGGTCTGATGTTTAACACCCCTAGGCAAGATATGCGACATATCAGACGATCAGACCGGACTGTACGGTAAGTGTTACTGGTTGGATTCACAGGAGTGTGAGCGGGCTTGCTCGTCGATCTTCTGATCGCTCAATACCCGGATGGCCGTTACTTTTAGCAGAACGCTTGCGGCTTGTGGGTGTTTGATATGATCATCACCTGCTGCCGGCGTATTGACGAGTCTTTAGAGTCCTACACAGAGGTTTCCTGGCTCAAGTGAAACGAAGTAGGAGCGCATATGAGATATGTGCGGGACCGAGAATAATGCGTGTATGTGATACCGTATTCTATTCTCGCGATGAATGTATCGATTGGGTGTATGCGATATAACCTAGTTATCGAATCGAGGATTGATTCGATAAGCCGATACATTGGATATTAGTCGGTCACATGCGATATGACCGGATCGTTAAATCAAGTGTTAATTTAATGATTTAATGTATAATTATATATTTGATATATTACTTTATATTAACTAGTATTTGTTCACTTAAAATGGATTTTCTCACTTGATGTGCACATTGTATATGTGATATATTTTTGTACACTTGATTGTATCATGTTTGATGATACATGAATGTTTGGGTGTATGTTTAGATTAAACCATTGTTATGTAATGGTTAGGGTTTTGATTTTATTTACTTATTCATTTATTTATTTATTTATTCATTTTGGAAAGATAAAGAGAAATGGTTGCTTGATTTGTTTTCTAGTTGATGCTTCATGAAGCTTTGAATAAGTCCACGATTTTTGTTTCATGCTTAACCCTAACCATTCAACCTAACCTTAGTTTATTCTCTACACCTAACTATGGTTGCAAATATGATAAGTATCATTTTGTTTTCTATTTTGAAAAGAACTTATCATATTCTTTCTTCTTCTTCTTCTTCTTGAACATAGAAGAAAGCTTGATACCATTATTGGCAACTTGAGAAAAAGAGTGAGAAATCCAATTCTAAAGTGAACCCACTTCCTATTTCTTCATCCTCTACCACTTGCCAAGTAGTATAGGGTGTTTTCTTCACAAGTTTCATGACTTGGTGAGGTGGGAGCTTGGTCTTGTGTTGCCTCGACGTAGATCATCTTCGGCATCGAAGTCGACGACCTAGCCCGATCATTCTTTCGATGAAACCACCGCGAGAGTCCAGGATCCGATGGGTACGGCGGAGGGACTTCATCACGGAGCTATGGAGGTGGAGGACCGGATCTACAAAGGTTGTATTTCTGTTCACTTATTAGTAAAGCAGTTTACTAGTTCTAGTTTTCGCCTAAACTCTAGTTAACGATCCGTATTAGGGCTTCTCGGCACTTGTAAAATTTAAAATTGGCATGGTTGATGCCTTGTGAGACCTCATTAGTGTGTCTAGGAACCCTACACCCAGGTCCCATCAGAGATCCAGGCATATTCTGAGGCGGTATCACCTGATCCGGGAGATTGTTGTTCCCCGCGAGATCGAGGTCAGGAGAGTTGACACGAAAGACAACACTGTGGATCCACTCACGAAGGCCATACCCAGATACAATTTGAGAGACTCTTCGGGATGTTGGGTATGAGATACTACAACAGCTGGCCTTAGTGCAAGTGGGAGATTGTTAGTTATGTATATGCCCTAGAGGCCATTATTGTACATATGATGTATATTATAGTGGATGCTTGGATATATATAGAGAAGACTTTCTTGCTCGATATGATAGTATGCTATCTGGTTTCACTTTGTCTTAACATGTTGACTTGTATTGGTTTACTTTCTTGTTCTCACATGTTGGTAAAGCTATTAGGATATGTACTTGACTGCTAGGACTATGATGCAGATCATACTAGTGGGGCCAGGGTAGTCCAAGAGTACATCCTATAATTGATCATAGTCGAGGGTGTATCGAGACAGGGCATCGATACTCCAGAGTAGACTAGCGTATACGCATCTTGACCTATATGATGGGCGTTGGATGATCCCATATCCATTGGCGTTTGAGTGTACGGGTGCTCAGTAGAGACTGGGTACACTGAACGGACTCGCCAAGAACTCCTAGATGGTATTATACCTATTGTCAGATAACAGTTCTCTGGTGACACTGGTACAAGTTAGTCTATAAACCCAAGATCGTCATAGAGACTTGTGTGATTCCCACTATGCTTTGATTTCCACCTTACCATGTTCATGAGAACGTGCAAAACAGTGGCTTTTGGGCACAGTCCCGAATCACATGGAGTCAATGAGCGATAGGAGGGGTTTCGTCTCTCCCGGTATTTGGGGTTGATGTTGCGCTGTGTTTGATTGGCTATAATTGGAAGTCCCTGGCCAGGGCTGATATGGAGATCTACTGGTAAGTGTTATCAGTAGTTTCTCGACCCGTTATGAGCCTCACATCGACACGACTTATCGGTCACTGGGGTCTGACATTTACCACCCCTACACAGGATATGCGACATATCAGACGAAGAGACCGGACTGTACCGTAGTGTTACTGATTCGATTCGCAGGAGTATGTACAGGCTTGCTTGTTGATCTTCTGATCGCTCAATACCCGGGTGGCCGTTATATTTAGCTGACCGCTTGTAGCTTGTGCGTGTTTGATATGATCATCACCTACTGCCGGCGTATTGATGAGTCTTTAGAGTCCTACACAGAGGTTTCCTGGCTCAGGAGAAACGGAGTAGGAGCACATATGTGATATGTGCGGGACCGAGATTAATACGATATGTGATACCGTATTCTATTCTCGCGATATATGATATCGGCCGGGTATAAAGGATATAGCCGGGTTATCGGATCAAGTGTTGATTCGATAAAATGATACATATTATATTAGTCGGTTATATGTAATATAGCCGGATTATTAAATCAAGTATTGATTTAATAATCTAATGTAGAATTATATAATAAATATATTAAATTGCATTAACTAATATATTGCTCACTTAAGTATTTCATTTTCTCACTTTGGATACATTTAACATATATGTGATATATGTTTATTGTATTCTTTTCCTTTGTTACATTAAATATTATATATATGTGATATATAATATTGGGACATGGTAGATTATAAATGCATCTAGGGTTTATGAGATTAATAACATGGCTAGGTTTTTTAATTATCTTAGTTAATTCTAATTGGGTGGATTAATCTTGAGATATTTTCTTGTGTTGACTTAGTCCACCCTTCTTGATATTTCTAAGATATTTATTAACCTAAGCTTTAACCCTAGCCCATAGTTTATGTTAGTGATATGTAAGCCCTAGAGGCTATTACTGTACATGCGATGTATATTGTAGTGGATGCTTGGACATATATATGGAGGACTTTCTTGCTCGACATGATAGTATGCTATCTGGTTGCTCTTTATCTTAAGATGTACTCTGATAGTCTCTATGTTACATGTTGATAAAGCTCTTAGGATGAGTACTTGACTACCAGGACTATGATGCAGATCATACTAGTGGGGACAGTGTAGTCGCTAAGTACATCCTTCAAATGTTCCTAGTCGCAGGTGTATCGAGACAGGGCATCGATATACCGAGTAGACTAGCGTATGCTTCTTGACCCATAAAGATGAGCGATGGATGATCCCATATCCATTGATGTTTGACATCAGAGATAGTATACGGGTGCTCAGTGGAGACTGGGTACACTGGACGGACTCGCCGAGAACTCCCAGATGGTATTATAGCTCACGTCAGATGGCAGTTCTCTGGTGACACTGGTACAGGTTAGTCTGTAGACCCGAGATCGTCATAGAGACTTGTGTGATTCCCACTGTGCTTTGATTTCCTTCATACCACGTCCAAGAGGGCGTGCAAAACAGTGGCTTTTGGGTACAGTCCCGAATCACATGGAGGCAATGAGCGATAGGAGGGTTTTCTCTCTCCCAGTATAGGGAGTTGATGTTGCGCTGTGTTCGATTGGCTATAACTAGAAAACCCTGGCCAGGGTTGCTGAGATTTACTGGTAAGTGTTATCAGTAGTTTCTCAAACTGTTATGGACCTCATATCGACAAGACTTATCGGTTACAGGGGTCTGACGTTTACTACCCCTATACTGGATATGCGACATGTCAGACGAAGAGACCGGACTGTACGGGAGTGTTACTGATTGGATTCGCAGGAGAATGTACAGCCTTGCTTGTTGATCTACTGATTGCTCAATACCTGGGTGGCTGTTTCGTTTAGCTGACCGCTTACAGCTTGTGGGTGTTTATGTAGGGTTCCTAGGCACCCTAATGAGGTCTCACAAGGCATCAACCATGCCAAATTAAAATTTTACGGTGCCGAGAAACCCTAAACTACGGATCGTTTGCTAGATGTCTAGGCGAAAAAGCTAACTAGTTAACAATTAACTAAGAGATACGGAAATA
Source organism: Agapanthus africanus (assembly GCA_030015575.1). NCBI lineage: Eukaryota > Viridiplantae > Streptophyta > Magnoliopsida > Asparagales > Amaryllidaceae > Agapanthus > Agapanthus africanus. The sequence continues at coordinate 330,171,613 of CM057345.1, read as the reverse complement.
CAACCTTTGTAGATCCGGTGCTCCACCTCCACGGCTCCGCAACGAGGTCCTCTCCGCTGTCCAAATCAAATCCGGGCTCTAGAGTCGGCTTCGTCGGAGAAAAAGGGAGCTAGGTCGTCGATGTCCATGCCGAAGATGATCTACGTCGAGGCATCGCTAGATCAAGCTCACAACTTCACCAAGTCAAGAAACTTGTGAAGTAAACACACTCTACTACTTGGCAAGAGGTAGAGGATGAAGAAATAGGAAATGGGTAGACTTTAGTTTTGGATTTCTCACTCTTTTCCAACAATCACCATTGATGGAGCTTGGTTTTCTTCACTTGAAGAATGAAGAAGAAGAAGGAAAATAGTTATGATAAGTTAATTAGAAAAAGAAAAGAATAATCAAAACTTATCATGACTAAACCATGGTCAAGTGTAGAGATTGAACTAGGGTTAAATCAAATGGTTAGGTTAAGCATGAGATAAGAATGGTGGACAAAGTCAAAGGTTCATGAATCTTCAACTACAAACAAAGAAAGCCACCATTCATCTCATTTCTTTTTCCAAAAAGAAAATAAATGAATAAACAGATATGAAAAACAAAACCCTAACCATTTAAATAACCATGGTTTAATCTTTACACAAAACCAAGTTAGCATGCATCATCAAACATGATACATACAAGTGCACAAAAATATATCACATATACAATGTGCACATTCCAAGTGAGAAAATCCGTTTAAAGTGAACCAATACTAGTTAGTGCAAAGTAACATATCAAATATATAATTATGCATTAAATCATTAAATCAACACTTGATTCAATGATCCGTTCATGTCGCACACAACCGACTAGTATTCAATGTATCGGTTTATCGAATCAACGCTTGAATCGATAACTAGGTTATATCGCATACAACCATTCGATACATTCATCGCGAGAATGGAATACGGTATCACATACACGCATTATTCTCGGTCCCGCACATATCACATATGCGCTCCTATTTCATTTCGCTTGAGCCAGGAAACCTCTGTGTAGGACTCTAAAGACTCGTCAATACGCCGGCAGCGGATGATGATCATATCAAACACCCACAAGCCGCAAGCGGTCTGCTAAACGTAACGGCCACCCGGGTATTGAGCGATCTGAAGATCGACGAGCAAGCCCGCTCACACTCCAGTGAATCCGACCAGTAACACTACCGTACAGTCCGGTCTGATCGTCTGATATGTCGCATATCTTGCCTAGGGGTGGTAAACGTCAGACCCCAATAGCTCGATATGTCGTGTCGATATGAGGCTCATAACGGGTCGAGAAACTGCTGGTAACACTTACCAGCAATTCTCTGATCAGCCCTGGCCAGGGACTTCCTGTTATAGCCAATCGAACACAGTGCAACATCAACTCCCTATACCGGGAGAGACGAATCCCCTCCTATCGCTCATTGCCTCCATATGACTCGGGACTGTACCCAAAAACCACCGTTTTGCACGCCCTCTTGGACGTGGTAAGATGGAAATCAAAGCACAGTGGGAACCACACAAGACTCTATGATGATCTCGGGTCAACAGACTACTCTGTACCAGTGTCACCAGAGAACTGCCATCTGACGTGAGGTATAATACCATCTGGGAGTTCTCGGCGAGTCCGTCCAGTGTACCCAGTCTCTACTGAGCACCCGTATATCTCCTCTGATGTCAAACACCGATGGATATGGGATCATCCATCGCCCATCTGTATGGGTCGAGAAGGTACACGCTAGTCTACACTGGTATATCGATGCCCCGTCTCGATACACCCACGACTAGGGACTTTGAAGGATGTACTTATGGACTACCATGTCCCCACTAGTATGATCCGCATCATAGTCCAGGTAGTCAAGCACACATCCTAAGGGCTTTACCAATATGTAACAGAGAGACAATCAGTATACAAGTTTAGGTAAAGTTCAACCAGATAGCATACTATCATGTCGAGCAAGAAAGTCCTCCCTATATATGTCCCAGCATCCACTACAATATACATCCTATGTACAGTAATGGCCTCTAGGGCATACATATAACTAACAATCTCCCACTTGCACTAGGGCCATCTGATAGCAGTGGTTGCAGTATCTCATACTCAACCATCCCATAAAAATCTCTCTCTGGGAACAGGCCTTTGTGAGTGGATCCGCTGTGTTGTCCTCTGAGTCTACTCTCCTAACCTCGATCCCCTGGAGATCAACCATCTCCATGATCAGGTGATACTGCCTTAGAATATGTCTGGATCACTGATGGGACGGACGTTCCTTGGCATAAGCCACAACCCCATTGTCACACAATGGGAGGAACTAAGTTCATCTCATGAACCAATATACACCCAGACAGCCACTTTGGTAGCATCTTAAGTAGCGATGTATCCAGCCTTTATCGTCTAGTATGCCACGGTATCTAGCTTGGAACTCTTCCAACATACCGTCCCTTTACTGAGGGTAAAGGCAATGCCTGCGACTGACATTCAGTCGTCTTTATCACACTGGAACCCTTCCAGCGATTCTCCCCAGGATCGATTGATACCATCTCACTACAACTAGTGAGTATCCTAATTTCTAATTAGATCTATCTCATAGATCCAAAATCGAGGATTTAGGAGGTATCACTTTTATCCTATATGGAGAATCATTGTGATAAGCGGAGAGTGACTGAGCGTAGCATAGGAAACTCCTTCCCTATCATGAGCATGACATCCACGTACTCTACGAGGATCACCACCATACTCCCTACTACCTTTTTGTTTATACAAGGTTCATCTACCATTTTGATGATGTCAAACTCTTTGACTTATCCATCAAAACAGATGTTCCAACTCCGCGATGCCTGCTTTATCCTATAAAGCATCTTGCACACGTTTCCGCTGCTCCCACTGTCTACGAAGCCCTCTGGCTGTGTACTTATAGACGCACTCTTCTAAAACATCATTTAGAAAAGCAGTCAAGACACCCAACCACCAGATATCGCAGTCATGGTATGTAGCCGTGATAAGTAGGATCTGGATGGACTTAAGCATAGATACTTGAAAAGGTTTCATCATTATCCACGCCTGGTTGATGACGAAAACCTTTAACAAGTCTAGCTTTGAAAGTCTCAACTTTTCCATGTACACCAAGTAATCTTCTCAAGATATACTTGCTCCTGATGGGGATTTAACCCTTCAGATATAGCAACCAAAGTCCATACTTTGTTGGTGTATAAGGATTCCATCTCAGATCACTAAGCATCCAGCCATTCTTACAGAGTCTTACTCCTGATGGCCAGCTCGAAACTAGTTGGGTCATCATCTCATGATGCAATCCTCGCTCCTACTGTCATAGAGAAACCGAAGTATCTCTCAGGTGGGTGAGGAACCCTACTAGATCGGCGGAGAGGCTGAGGTTCGTTGGTATCTACTGAATCCTTTGGTTCTACCAAATCATCTTCTGTTGTTTGTATAGTTGGAACCTTTCCAGTTGTACATAACAGATCTTGCCTCGAGCTTGTCCGGATTTTGCTTTTAGACATTGGCCGGACAACCCCAAATCTTAACTATCTTAAGATATGGGCTCTTCCCTTTCCATATCACATATGAAATGGTAGGCAATTGATTTGATTGGAACCCTATTCAATAGGTATGCAGCTTCTCAAGTGCATAACTCCCAAAAAGGAAAAATGTAACTCAGTAGTACTCATCATAGAGCACACCTTATCATATAGGGTGTATCTGCTCCGCCCCGATACACCATCGTGCTATGGTGTATACGGAGGAGTAATGCTGAGAGAGAATCTCATTCTCCTTTAGAATAGTTCAGGATTTCCGTGCTCAAGTATTCTCCTCCTTGATCTCATCAAAGGACATAATACTTTTACCCGTATTCTGGTTCTCTACTTCTAACTTATATTCTATGAATATCTCAAAAGGTTCAGGCTTGTGTTTCAACAGGAACATATGACTGAATCTTAAGAGATTATCAGAGAACGTAATGAAGTATAAAGAACCAGTCTTGGCATGTGCAGACTGGGGACCTACATACATCAACATGTATCATCCCAAGAGTTTACTAACTCTTTCTCTGTTTCCAATAAACGGAGCTGTGGTCATCTTATCTTTGTGACATGACTGGCGAGTTTCACAAGATGTAAGTTCAAACTAATTTAAATATGCATCTTTGTGTAACACTAGCCAGTCGGGTCGCATTGATCTGACCTAGTCTACAATACCTTAAGAAGGATCCGTTCATTTCTGAACTCTTCCTCTTATGTGTGTTCTGTATACTAAAGAACTGTAGTTTGATTTAGAACATCAATGCTTTTAGATAACGTGCCTGAACTGATCAACTTTTGATATAGGAAATGTTCAAAACATTATCCAACAATACAAAATTATATCATTTCTTTACTAATAAAGAGACCGATATGATTTTGTATATCAGGTTCGGTATCTAATAACATTCGTTCAGAATCAATGTATTTGGAATACAGGGTGACAGTGACCAACAGACTTGGCTGCAACTCTTGCCCCGTTTTCTGCCTTATGAAACTTATCACCCGTTCTCAGTTCTCTACCTATCTGTAGCCCTATGTAACAGATTACATATCTGGGATCCTGATCCGGTATCACATACCCAGGACGTAAAGAACACTGAGAAACAGTTCTATGAACACACCCGAAGATGATGCATCATCATGCACTCTCCTCGTTTGGGCGGCACGGGAATTCTGGTAATCCCCTATTTCCTGCTCTGTCTTATAACAATTATAAGTTGGAGCAGGACCAACGTTCCCCAGCTCAGTATAACAAGCGGGTTCGGTCAATATTCCGTATTATTATCTTGATTAAGGCGTGATATGGTCGCTACCTGGAGAGAGAGAGAAGAAAACACTCAGCGTGCTCTCTTTCAAGAATAGATTGGTTATAATTTTATCTAATCAGGATGGCTCCCACTGCTTTTTATCAAATCTTCCTTCAAACCCTAAAAGGAAAGACTAGCCGGGATTAATTACACACTACAAGTTCGCCAATCTTTCAGCCAGGCCAGTGTCGGTACTTTGAGGGAGGTCCCTCGTGCTTTCGCACGAACCTAATTAATGTAAACCTCGTTTTCCGAGAGGCGTAACCCCGTTGACACCTTTCTAGACACCTACTTGATCGGCTAATTGTAATGTATAAAACTCTCCCAGGAGTAACAATTACTCGCAGCGGGTATCGGGATCCAACTATCTCATAGAAGGTATGCAATCTCATTGCAAATTTCAACACTTGAAATTCCCGATAATATTTTGCCCCTAGCAGCTATATGACCTTAACATAGTCAACAAATCATAAGTGCTAGTCAAGTTCAACCCGTCATTTCCCGATTGAATTAAACCCACCCGCACGACCCTTAACATAGTCAACAAAGTCGCACGACTACCCTAATCCAATCACATCATATGCTTATGCAGATAAGCACTAATTAGCTACCGCACACTACGCCTTAACATAGTCAACAAACGTAGCACGAATACAAACCAGTACTTATCTGAAATGACGGAGGGCTACGACAGGTTTTTCTGAAAACCTATTGCGTAATGAACTTGATATCGTTGTAGGATCGAATGAATTTTGAAATGGAGTGTTTTTGAGGCTTTTCTAGTTTTGCTAAAGGAGTCACTCCCGGTGAAGGGATCGTCGGTCCTTTCCTCGTCGAATGAGGTGCGGGATATATCATATATATCACTGTGCAAAGCAAAAACACTTAAAAGCAATCAAAAGACAAACCGAGTGTGTATCATCTGCCGGTTATTGCTAAAGGAGTCACTCCCGGTGAAGGGATCTCGGTCCTTTCCTCATCGAAAAAGGTGCAGGATATATCACATATACCGCTGTGCAAAGCAAGAACTGTAGCTACCTGTTTTATTTTGAAATTCGATTCTACAACATCTTAGGTTTCTTTTATTTCATTAATCACATTAATGAAGTCCCATCATTTAATTACCTAAACATCACAGATAAATACGACGTATGCTTATGCCATCCGCATTCGCCTCGATGTCCCCTCGTGCACCGTTAGGTTAGGTAACTAACGGCAGAGCGGGGCAGGGCTAGGACGGGTGTAAAACATAAGTAACGTCTATATAATATATCATATATACTATATACTGTATCTATCACAGAACATCACATGATCACATCACAGATATCGCAGCAGAAGAATCATATGAAATATTGGATATACTAGGACGTCCGTGTTTTCAATACGAGCCAGTATAAAACACGGATTCCACGGTCGCGATGAATAGCCAAACCCACACCCCTAGACCCCTACGAGAGCGGCAAGCAACCCTACCAATTCTGGAGTTAGGAGACCCGGACTCGACTCCTCGAGTTGGTCTCCCACTGGACTCCAGAACCCGGTTACTTGTGCCCTCTTCCTTGGGTCTATCCTAGTGCGGAAAAGTAAATAATATACAAACGGTGACTACTTCCGCAACCTGGAAGCGCCCCAATAAAAGAATATTATATACAAGTTTTTACATGAATGAAAATGAAAAACACTCATCTCACATAAAAATCCCCGGCTATTCGAACACGACGATCCAATATAACATATCCAGCAACACATAACATCACATGTCATCAACGTAAGTAAATATGCGCATCCCAATTGTCGTTGACATATAGCAACGAAACCGGCGATATCACATATTACACTTACGGTCACAAAAAAGAAAGTGAAAAACTACAACATTTGGAATCCGCAACCTCTTTAGATATCGCATGCCTAATCAAATGAATTCCTTAGACATCACATGCCTAACAATTATAAACCCCGCATTTTAGTCTCAAAATCGAAAACACTTTTCAATATCAAGTCGGGCAATTCAACAAGATTCCCGACATCCTGATCGAATGCTCGTCGCAAACTTCAGTAGGCGGCCGCACCCCTGACGCCGTCGACAAAGTGCACCAAGGCGGAACACCGCTGCCGCGAGCACCAGAACAGATGCTTTCGGCGACGGGGTTCTCCTACAGTCACTTGGTCGGGGCTAAGGGATGTAGCTGTCTAATAAGTTTACCCGGCGAGTATCCGCGTACGCTACGTGATTGCGACGGACTTTTGATCACATCAAAATTCCGTGGCAACCGATCAAGTGAGACTAAATTTCTATGTTTATAACATTCATTCAGTTATCTCATAACTTCTTGTGAATTCCAATTATTGTATCCCATTCCAGATAATTAGAAAATGTTAAACTTTCCGATTGAACATTCGAACACCCAAGTTTTCCCGATACAGATCAACACATGAAATAAGTCTAACAACATTCAGTTCGTGCCTCAGTACCGACGGTCCAGCCGTAGAAGGGTCAAGCCAACGCCTTACATGTGGCACGCCGTACTGCCCCAAACCCGAAGGTTCAAAGGGCAGTTCAAGACGGTCACATAATCGAGTTAAGGTTTGTGTCTTCTAGAGGGACCATCGCGTTACTTGCACTACTTAGAACGTCGTTAAACTACGGAAAAATCCAACACTTGGAAATTTCCCGACAGGGGAAAAATTGGGTATTTATATCCGGTCGAACTTTTTAACATATTCTAAAATTTATCCGGAAATACACAAAAGACGAAATTTGATAATCCGATCGAAATACCGAATCCCCAAAACAACTGCAGAAAATTCAACTCTTGAATAAATTTTAAAAATTCCCAGAAAACTCAGCATCAGACAAAATGAATTACTGTACAAAAAAAGGATGATGACGTCACATTTTTGCCGCGGATCCGCCGCATCATCCAAGCTTATGCCGCGGATCCGCCGCAATATATACTGTTCATCCGAAAATTTTTGTGCCGAAATTCTTATATTTCTCTGCTGGTTTTTCTGCATATTTTTAATTTGGAAAAATCCCTGTTTTTAGAAAAAGTACAGAGAGCATATTTTGGGTTTCGGTTTTGGGTCGTTCGGACTTCAAAATCCGTCTAGACTACGCCTAAGGCTCTAGCTAGGCTCTGATACCACTGTAGGGTTCCTAGGCACCCTAATGAGGTCTCACAAGGCATCAACCATGCCAAATTAAAATTTTACGGTGCCGAGAAACCCTAAACTACGGATCGTTTGCTAGATGTCTAGGCGAAAAAGCTAACTAGTTAACAATTAACTAAGAGATACGGAAATACAACCTTTGTAGATCCGGTGCTCCACCTCCACGGCTCCGCAACGAGGTCCTCTCCGCTGTCCAAATCAAATCCGGGCTCTAGAGTCGGCTTCGTCGGAGAAAAAGGGAGCTAGGTCGTCGATGTCCATGCCGAAGATGATCTACGTCGAGGCATCGCTAGATCAAGCTCACAACTTCACCAAGTCAAGAAACTTGTGAAGTAAACACACTCTACTACTTGGCAAGAGGTAGAGGATGAAGAAATAGGAAGTGGGTAGACTTTAGTTTTGGATTTCTCACTCTTTTCCAACAATCACCATTGATGGAGCTTGGTTTTCTTCACTTGAAGAATGAAGAAGAAGAAGGAAAATAGTTATGATAAGTTAATTAGAAAAAGAAAAGAATAATCAAAACTTATCATGACTAAACCATGGTCAAGTGTAGAGATTGAACTAGGGTTAAATCAAATGGTTAGGTTAAGCATGAGATAAGAATGGTGGACAAAGTCAAAGGTTCATGAATCTTCAACTACAAACAAAGAAAGCCACCATTCTTCTCATTTCTTTTTCCAAAAAGAAAATAAATAAACAAATGAATAAATAGATATGAAAAACAAAACCCTAACCATTTAAATAACCATGGTTTAATCTTTACACAAAACCAAGTTAGCATGCATCATCAAACATGATACATACAAGTGCACAAAAATATATCACATATACAATGTGCACATTCCAAGTGAGAAAATCCGTTTAAAGTGAACCAATACTAGTTAGTGCAAAGTAACATATCAAATATATAATTATGCATTAAATCATAAATCAACTCTTGATTCAATGATCCGGTCATGTCGCACACAACCGACTAGTATTCAATGTATCGGTTTATCGAATCAACGCTTGAATCGATAACTAGGTTATATCGCATACAATCATTCGATACATTCATCGCGAGAATGGAATACGGTATCACATACACGCATTATTCTCGGTCCCGCACATATCTCATATGCGCTCCTATTTCGTTTCGCTTGAGCCAGGAAACCTCTGTGTAGGACTCTAAAGACTCGTCAATACGCCGGCAGCGGATGATGATCATATCAAACACCCACAAGCCGCAAGCGGTCTGCTAAACGTAACGGCCACCCGGGTATTGAGCGATCTGAAGATCGACGAGCAAGCCCGCTCACACTCCAGTGAATCCGACCAGTAACACTACCGTACAGTCCGGTCTGATCTTCTGATATGTCGCATAACTTGCCTAGGGGTGGTAAACGTCAGACCCCAATAGCTCGATAAGTCGTGTCGATATGAGGCTCATAACGGGCCGAGAAACTACTGGCAACACTTACCAACAATTCTCTGATCAGCCCTGGCCAGGGACTTCCTGTTATAGCCAATCGAACACAGTGCAACATCAACTCCCTATACCGGGAGAGACGAATCCCCTCCTATCGCTCATTGCCTCCATATGACTCGGGACTGTACCCAAAAACCACCGTTTCGCACGCCCTCTTGGACGTGGTAAGATGGAAATCAAAGCACAGTGGGAACCACACAAGACTCTATGACGATCTCGGGTCAAAAGACTACTCTGTACCAGTGTCACCAGAGAACTGCCATCTGACGTGAGGTATAATACCATCTGGGAGTTCTCGGCGAGTCCGTCCAGTGTACCCAGTCTCTACTGAGCACCCGTATATCTCCTCTGATGTCAAACACCGATGGATATGGGATCATCCATCGCCCATCTGTATGGGTCGAGTAGGTACACGCTAGTCTACACTGGTATATCGATGCCCCGTCTCGATACACCCACGACTAGGGACTTTGAAGGTTGTACTTATGGACTACCATGTCCCCACTAGTATGATCCGCATCATAGTCCAGGTAGTCAAGCACACATCCTAAGGGCTTTACCAATATGTAACAGAGAGACAATCAGTATACAAGTTAAGGTAAAGTTCAACCAGATAGCATACTATCATGTCGAGCAAGAAAGTCCTCCCTATATATGTCCCAGCATCCACTACAATATACATCCTATGTACAGTAATGGCCTCTAGGGCATACATATAACTAACAGTTTAATATGATCATCACCTACTGCCGGCGTATTGACGATTCTTTAGAGTCCTACACAGAGGTTTCCTGGCGCAGGCAAAACGGAGTAGGAGCACATATGTGATGTGTGCGGGACCGAGAATAATACGATATGAGATACCGTATTAAATTCTCGCGATATATGATATCGGCAGGGTATATGTGATATAGCCGGGTCATCGGATCATGTGTTGATTCGATGAAATGGTACATGTTATATTAGTCGGTTATATGCAATATAGCCGGATTGTCGGATCAAGTGTTGATTCGATAATTTAATGTATAATTATATATGTGATATATTACATTACGTTAACTAATATAAGCTCGCTTTATTGATTCATTTTCTCAACGGATAATACATTGATATATATGCGATATATGTTAATTGTATTATTTTCTTTTGTTGCAAAATATATTATATATGTGATATATAATATTGTAACAAGTTATGATTACAAATACAACATGATTTGTGGAGATTAAACAAGTTAGGGTTTGATTTGGGTTAGCATTTGGGTTAGCTTTTTCATGAAGCTTCTAGAAGCTTTATTTTGTTTTAAGCTTAGATATTTTGTTTAGATATTTTGTGAAGATATTTATTAACCCAACCCAAACCCTTTACCATTGTTTATTCTCTACAATGGTTAAGAATTTCATTCTTAACTCAAGGTTGGATTTGTAACCATAAGAAAATTTCATTTATTCATCACAAATAGATTTCTTCTTCTTCTTCCTCTTGAAAAGCTTTCTAGCTTTTTGACTTGTGATGTTTTTATGTGAGAAAATGAAAACAAAAGAGAGCAAAATTCCTACTTCATCATCCTCATCTATTATAACCACTTAGATTAGGGTGTTCACTTCACTAATACTTGATTAGAGAAGTAAAAGCTTGATCTTGAGATTCTTCAAGGTAGATCATCTTCGAAATGGAAGACATCAAGCGAGAATGGATCATTCGACTTGTGGAGTCTCTCTTGAGTCCGGGAGATCATGGATCGCGGCGAAGGGACTTCTACTCGGAGCTTATAAAACGAAGGAATGAACTACAAAGGTTGTAATCCCCAACTCTTAGAAGTAAAGTTGTTTACTTGCAAGTTTAACCCTAAAACTCTAGCAAAGATCCTCGCTTTAGGTTGTTCGGCACTTGAAATTTTTAAATTTGGCATGGTTGATACCTTATAGAGCCTTGTGACAGTGCCTAGTAACCTTACAGTGGTATCAGAGCCAAGCTAGAGCTTTAGACGTTGTCTGGATGAAGTTTGAAGTCCGATCAAACCCCGAAACCCCGATACAAACCCCTTCTCTGGAAATTTTTTCAAAATTTGAAATTTTTCATATTAAAAATACTCAGAAAATTATGCAGGGAATTCTAAGAATTACTGTGAAGTACGAAGCCCTAACTCCCTCAAGGGACCGTGTAACAGCGGCCAAACCATGCGTTTGGCGGCGGTTCCGGGGCCATCTTTGGGAGTTATGGGCTAATACATCAGGGTTTGTTCTGGGGTACTTTTTCATGCTTCTGGGAATTTTTAATTCTACTCAAGTCTTGAGCTTTCTGGGAAATATTGGGAACTCATTGATTCGATCGGAAAGTTTAACTTCGTTTATGTTTTTTCCGGGTAATTTTGAACGTGTTAAAAAGTTCGAACGGATATCAATAACTCACTTTTTCCCCTGTCGAAAAACATTCAAGTGTTGGATTTTTCCTGAGTTTAAAACTTTCAGAAAATCATGCAAGCGTATGTGTGGACCCTCTAGAAGAACGTAACCTTAACTCGATTATGTGACCGTCAAAACCGCCACTGAACCCTAGGGTTTGTGGTAGTTTAGCGTTGCCACATGTGAGGTGTTGGTTTGACCCTTCTACGGCTGGTTCATTGGGGCTGTGACATGTTCTGGGTTTTTTGAACTCCGCTCAAGTGTTGAGCTATTTGGGAAATCTTGGGTGTTTGTTTATTCGATCGAAAATTTTATCATTGTCTATTTATCTGGAATGTGATACAATATGTGGAATTCATATATTTAGGCATGAAATGAGAAGTATGTGATATTTCAGATTTAAGATATCTAAAGTGATTGTGGATTCCAAATGTTGTAGTTTTACACTTTCTTTTCTGTGACCGTAAGCGTAGTATGTGGGGTATTGCCAGATTCGTTGCTATACATCAACGACAATCGGGATACGCATACTTGCTTACGTTGATGATATGTGATGTTATGTGTTGCTGTGATATGTTATATCGGATCGTCATGTTTTGAATAACCGGGGGTTTTATGTGAGATGAGAGTTTTTCTTTTTCATTCATGTAAAATTCAATTGTATGTAATATTCTTTTATTGGGGCACTTCCGGGTTGAGGATGATGTCACCATTGTATATTATTTACTTTTCCGCATTAGGATAGACCCAAGGCGGGGAGCACAAGTAACCAGGTTCTAGGGTCCAGTGGGAGACCATTTCGAGGAGTCGAGACCGGGACTCCTAACCCTAGAATTGGTAGTGTTGCTTGCCGCTCTCGTAGGGGTCTAGGGATGTGGGTTTGGCTATTCATCGCGACCGTGGAATCCGTGTTTTATACAGGCTCGAAATAAAACACGGACGTCCTAGTATATCTAATATTTCATATGTTATCTTCTGCTGCAATGTTCTGTGATGAGATCATATTACTGCCTGAGACGAATGTTTATATTATATATATGAGATATATGTTATATTGCTGATTTCGTTTCAAAATGTGATGCTTGTGAAGTATAATAAAATGGGACTTCATTAATGAGATTAATGAAATAAAAGAAAGCTAAAGATGATGTAGAAACTTGTTTAAAAAAATGCTAGCTCTAGTTCTTGCTTTGCATAGCGGTATTCCTTATAGAATATCCAGCACCTTATTCGATAAGGAAAGAGCCGAGATCCCTTCACCGGGAGTGACCTCTTTAGCGAAACTGGCAGATACTACACACTCTGTTTGTCTTTTGATTTCTTCTATAGTTTTTCTTTCCACAGCGGTATTTGCGAAATATCCTGCACCTTATTCGATGAGGAAAGAAACGAGATCCCTTCACCGGGAATGACCTCTTTAGAGAAACTAGAAAAGCCTAAAAAACACTCCTTTTCAAAATCACTTGATTCTACAACGATATCAAGTTCATTACGCTCTTGGTTTTCTTAAAAACCTGCGTAGACCTTCGTCATTTTAGGAAATAGAGTACTTAGTATTCGTGCTGCGTATGTCGACCATAGCCGAGGCGTAGTGTACGGTAGCTAATAGATGTTTTTCCTATACAGCATATGATGCGGTTAGTTAGGACAGTAACATGATTATGTCCACCATAGCCGAGGGTCATGTGGGTGGGTCTAATTAAACACGAAATGACGGATAGAACTTGACTAGTGCTTATGATATGTTGACCATACCGAAGGTCATAGGTACTAGGGGTAAAAAGTATTATCGGGAATTTCAAGTGTTGATATTTGCAATGAGATTGCATACCTTCTATGAGATAGTTGGATCTCGATACCCACTGCGAGTAAGAGTTACTCCTGGAACAGTTTTACACATTACAAATAGCCGATCAAGTAGGTGTTTAGAAAGGTGTCAACGGGGTTACGCCCTTGGGAAAACGAGGTTTACTTTAATTAGGTCCGTGCGAAAGCACGGGAAACCTCCCTCAAAGTATCGGCACTAGCCTGGCCAAAAAATTGGCGAACTTGTAGGGTGTAATTAATCCCGGCTAGTCATACCTTTTAGGGTTTGAAGGAAGATTTGACTAAAACAGCGGGAGCCATGCTGATTAGATATATTAATAACCAATCTAATCTTACAAGAGCGCACGTTGAGTGTTTTCTTCTCTCTCTCTCCTGGTTGCGACTATGTCATGCCTTAATCACGATTAAAATATGGATGTATTGACCGAACCTGCTTGTTATACTGTGCTAGGGAACGTTGGTCCCGCTCCAACTTATAATTGTTATAAGAGCGAGCAGGAAATAGGGGATTACCAGAATTCCCGTGCCACCCATACGAAGAAAGTGAATGATGATGCATCATCTTCGAGTGTGTTCATTATATAGACCTGAAAAAGGGTGATATGTTTTAAAAGATAAAAATGGTGCAAGTGTTGCAGCCAAGTCTGTTGGCAATTATCACCCTGTATTAACAAATACATTGATTCTGAACGAATGTTATTAGATACCGAACCTGATCTACAACATCATATCAGTATCTTTATTCAATAAAGAACGATATAATTTTGTATTGTTGGATAATGTTTTGAACATTTCCTATATCAAGAGTTGATCAGTTCATGTACGTTATCTAAAAGCATAGACGTTCTAAATCAAACCACAGTTCTTAATATACAGAACACACACACATGAGGAAGAGTTCAGAAATGAACGAATCCTTCTTGAAGTTTTGTAGACTAGGTCATATCTATGTGACCCGACTAGCTAAGTTACATTTAGATGCATATTTAAATAAGTTTGAATTTACATCTTGTGAAACTTTCCAGTCATGTCACAAAGATAAGATGACCAAAGCTCTGTTTATTGGAAACAGAGAAAGAGTTAGTAAACTCTTGGGATTGATACATAATGATGTATGAGGTCCCCTGTCTACAAATGCCAGGACTGGTTCTTTGTACTTCAGAAGTAGAGAACCAAAATGGGTATAAGTATTATGTCCTTTGATGTGATCAGGGAGGAGAATACTTGAGCACGGGATTCCTGGACTATTCTAAAGGAGAATGAGATTCTCTCTCAGCATTACTCCTCCGTATACACCACAGTACGTTGGTATATCGAGGTGGGACAATCACACCCTATGTGATAAGGTGTGCTCTATGATGAGTACTACTGAGTTACCTATTTCCTTTTTAGGGTTATGCACTTGAGAAGCTGCATACCTATTGAATAGGATTCCAACCAAATCAGGTGCCTACCACTTCATATATGATATGGTATGGAAAGAGCCCATCTCTTAAGGATGTTATCATTTGGGGTTGTCCAAAGCAAAATCCAGACAAACTCAAGGCAAGGTCAGTTCTGTGGATGTTTGTTGGATATCACAAGCATTCGCAAGGGATATCTTCTACCAAACTGGGGAGCAAAAGGTGTTTTGTTTCTCACCATGCCACCTTTTGGAAAGGGAATTTCTTGTGAAGAAATTAGTGGTCATGAGGTAGAACTGGAAAAAGTTCTAGCTATACAAACTGCAGCTGATGATTTGGTAAACCCGAAGGATTCAATAGTTTCTAACGAACCTCAGCCTCTCCGCCAATCTAGTAGGGTTCCTCATCCACCGAAGAGATACTTCGGTTTCTTTATGACAGTGGGAGCGAGGATTGCATCATGAGATGATGAGCCAACTTGTTTCGAGCAGGCCATCAAGAGTGGGGACTCTGTAAGAATGGCTGGATGCTTAGGGATCTGAGATGGAATCTATGTACACCAACAAAGTATGGACTTTGGTTGCTTTATCTGAAGGGTTAAATCCCCATCTGAAGCAAGTATATCTTGAGAAGATTACTTGATGTACATGGAAAAGTTGAGACTTTCAAAGCTATGCTTAAGTCCATCCAGATCCTACCTGCAACTGCTACATACCATGACTATGATATCTGGCGGTTGGGTGTCATGACTGCTTTTCTAAATATTGATTTAGAAGAAAGCATCTATAAGTACACAGTCAGCGGGCTTCGTAGAAAGTGGGAGCAGCGGAAACGTATGCAAGTTTCTTTAAGGGATAAAGCAGGCATCGCGGAGTTGGAACGCCTGTTTTGATGTGGTAGTCAAAGATTTTGACTTCATCGAAATGGTAGATGAACCTTGTATACACAAAAGGGTAGTAGAGATTATGGTGGTGATCCTCGTATTGTACGTGGATGACATACTCTTGATAGGAAAGGAGTTTCCTATGCTACACTCGGTCAATCTCCTCTTATCACAATGATTCTCTATATAGGATCAAGGTGATATCTCATAAATCCTGGTTTTGGATCTATGAGATAGATCTAATTGGATGTTAGGATTCTCACTAGATGTAGTGAGATGGTATCAATCGATTCTGGGGAGAATCACTAGAAAGCTTCCAGGGTGGTAAGGTCGACTGAATGTCAATCACAGGCATTGTCTTTACCCTCAGTGGAGGGACAGTATGTTGGATGAGTTCCACGCTAGATACCGTGACATACTAGACGTAAAGGCAAGGTAAATCACTACCAAAGAAATAGTTTGGATGTACACTAGTTCAAGAGATGAACATGGTTCCTACCATTGTGTGACAATGGAGTTTTGGCTTTTGCCAAGGAAACCCCGTCCCATCTGTGATCCACACATATTCTAAGGCAGTATCACCTGATCATGGAGATAGTTGATCTCCAGGGAGATCGAGGTTAGGAGAGTAGACACAGAGGACAACAGCGCGGATCCACTCACAAAGGCCTATTTTCTAGTAGAGACTTTTATGGGATGGTTGAGTATGAGATACTTCAACCACAGCTGATTGTTAGGTACGAGATACTACAATTGATGGCCCTAGTGCAAGTGGGAGATTGTTAGTGATATGTATGCCCTAGAGGCCATTACTGTACATGCGATGTATATTGTAGTGGATGCTTGGACATATATAAGGAGGACTTTCTTGCACGACATGATAGTATGCTATCTGGTTTCTCTTTATCTTAACATGTACTCTTGTAGTCTCTATGTTACATGTTGATAAAGCCCTTAGGATGAGTACTTGACTACCAGGACTATGATGCAGATCATACTAGTGGGGACAGTGTAGTCGCTAAGTACATCCTTCAAATGTTCCTAGTCGCTGCTGTATCGATACAGGGCATCGATATACAAGAGTAGACTAGCGTATGCTTCTTGACCCATAAAGATGGGCGATGGATGATCCTATATCCATTGATGTTTGACATCAGAGATAGTATACGGGTGCTCAGTGGACACTGGGTACACTGGACATACTCGCCGAGAACTCCCAGAAGGTATTATACCTCACGTCAGATGGCAGTTCTCTGGTGACTCTGGTAGAGGTTAGTCTGTAGACCCGAGATCGTCATAGAAACTTGTGTGATTCCCACTGTGCTTTGATTTCCATCATACCATGTCCAAGAGGGCGTGCAAAACGGTGGCTTTTGGGTACAGTCCCGATTCACATGGTGGTAATGAGCGATAGGAGGGGTTTCGTCTCTCCCGGTATAGGGAGTTGATGTTGCGTTGTGTTCGATTGGCTATAACTGGAAATCCTTGGCCAGGGTTGTTAGTTGTGTGTATGCCCTAGAGGCCAGTATTGTATAGATGATGTATATTATATTGGATGCTTGGACATATATAGAGATGACTTTCTTGCTCGATATGATAGTATGCTATCTGGTTACTCTTTATCTTAACATGTACACTTGTCTCTTTAAACTGTCTTATAGTTACATGTTGGTAAAGCCCTTAGGATGTGTACTTGACTACCTGGACTGTGATGCAGATCATACTAGTGGGGACATGGTAGTCCATAAGTACATCCTTCAAGGTCCCTAGTCATGGGTGTATCGAGACGGGGCATCGATACACCAGAGTAGACTAGCGTATACGCTTCTAGACCCATGAGATGGGCGATGGATGATCCCATATCCATTGGTGTTTGACATCAGAGATGGTGTACGGGTGCTCAGTGGAGACTGGGTACACTGGACGGACTCGCCGAGAACTACCAGATGGTATTATACCTCACGTCAGATGGCAGTTCTCAGGTGACACTTTTGTAGGTTAGTCTGTAGACCCGAGATTGTCATAGAGTCTTGTGTGATTCCCACTGTGCTTTGATCTCCACCTTACCACGTCCATGAGGGAGTGCAAAACGGTGGTCTTTGGGTACAGTCCCGAGTCACATGGAGGCAATGAGCGATAGGAGGGGTTTCGTCTCTCCCGGTATTGGGGGTTGATGTTGCGCAGTGCTCGATTGGCCGTAACAGGGAAGTCCCTGGCCAGGGCTGATCAGAGATTTGCTGGTAAGTGTTACCAGTAGTTTCTCGACCCGTTATGAGCCTCACATCGGCACGACTTATCGTTATTGGAGTCTGACGTTTACCACCCCTAGACTTGATATGCGACATATCAGACGAACAGACCGGACTGTACGGTAAGTGTTACTGGTTGGATTCACAGGAGTGTGAGCGAGCTAGCTCGTCGATCTTCTGATCGCTCAATACCCGGATGGCCGTTACGTTTAGCAGACCGCTTGCGGCTTGTAGGTGCTTGATATGATCATCATCTGCTACCGGCGTATTGACGAGTCTTTAGAGTCCTACACAGAGGTTTCCTGGCTCAAGCGAAACGAAATAGGAGCGTATATGAGATATGTGCAGGACCGAGAATAATGCGTGTATGTGATACCGTATTCCATTCTCGCGATGAATGTATCGATTGGTTATATTCGATATAACCTAGATATCGAATCAAGGATTGATTCGATAAGCCGATACATAGGATACTAGTCGGTTATATGCGATATGACCGGATCGTTAAATCAAGTGTTGATTTAATGATTTAATGTATAATTATATATTTGATATATTACTTTGCATTAACTAGTATTGGTTCACTTTAAATGGATTTTCTCACTTGATGTGCAAATTGTATATGTGGTATACTTTTGTGCACATGTTTGTATCATGTTTGATGATGCATGTTTAATTGGTTAAGTGTAAAGAATCAAACCATGGTTAAAAAGATGATTAGGGTTTTGATTATTCATTTATTTATTTATTCATTTATTTGGAAAAGTTTTTGGAGAGAATGGTGGCTTTCTTTGTTTCTAGTTGAAGCTTCATGAAGCTTTGACTTTGTAACCATTCTTGTCTTCATGCTTAACCCTAACCATTCCAAATAACCATGGTCTATTCTCTACACTCTACCATAGTTAGTATATGATAAGTATCTATTTTCTTTTCTATTTTTCTTCAAGACTTATCATATTCTAGCTTCATCTTCTTCTTCATCTTCAAAGAAAAAGCTTAAGTCCATTAATGGCAACTTGAGCTAAAGTGTGAGAAATCCAATTCTAAAGTGAACCCACCTCCTATTTCTTCACCCTCTACCTCTTGCCAAGTAGTATAGGGTGTTTTCTTCACAAGTTTCACAACTTGATGGAATTGGAGCTTGAACTTGTGATTCCTCGACGTAGATCATCTTCGGCACGAAGCCGACGACCTAGCCCGCCCATTTCTCCGATCAAGCCGACGATTGAGTCCGGGATTCGAGATGGACAGCGAGAGGATGCCTACGTGTAGCTAAGGAAGTGGAGAACCGGATCTACAAAGGTTGTAGCCTCTCTCTTTTAGTTAAGTTGTTAACTAGTTTCATTTTTCGCCTAAAATTCTAGTTAACGATCTTGTCTAGGTTTTCTCGGCACCCGTAAAAATTTGAAATTGGCATGGTTGATGCCTTGTGAGACCTCTTGAGAGTGCCTAGGAACCCTACAAGGGTTGCTGAGATTTACTGGTAAGTGTTATCAGTAGTTTCTCGAACTGTTATGGACCTCATATCGACACGACTTATCGGTTACTGGGGTCTAGTGTTTACCACCCCTAGACTGGATATGCGACATATCAGACGAAGAGACCGAACTGTACGGGAGTGTTACTGATTGGATTTGCAGGAGAATGTACAGGCTTGCTTGTTGATCATCTGATTGCTCAATACCTGGGTGGCTGTTTCGTTTAGCTGACCGCTTGCAGCTTGTGGGTGTTTGATATGATCATCACCTACTGCTGGCGTATTGACGATTCTTTGGAGTCCTATACAGAGGTTTCCTCGCTCAGGTAAAATGGAGTAGGAGCACATATGTGATGTGTGCGGGACCGAGAATAATACGATATGAAATACCATATCCTATTCTCGCGATATATGTTATCGGCCGGGTATATGTGATAAAGCCGGGTCATCGGATCAAGTGTTGATTCGATGAAATGGTAGATGTTATATTAGTCGGTTATATGCAATATAGCCGGATTGTCGGATCAAGTGTTGATTCGATAATTTAATGTATAATTATATATGTGATATATAACATTATGTTAACTAATATAAGCTTGCTTTGTTGATTCATTTTCTCACCGGATAATACATTGATATATATGCGATATATGTTAATTGTATTATTTTCTTTTGTTGCAAAATATATTATATATGTGATATATAATATTGTAACAAGTTATGATTACAAATATAACATGATTTCTGGAGATTAAACAAGTTAGGGTTTGATTTGGGTTAACATTTGGGTTAGCTTTTTCATGAAACTTCTAGAAGCTTTATTTTGTTTTAAGCTTAGATATTTTGTTAAGATATTTTGTGAAGATATTTCTTAACCCAACCCAAACCCTTTACCATGGTTTATTCTCTACAATGGTTAAGCCTTTCATTCTTAACTCAAGGTTGGATTTGTAACCATAAGAAAATTTCATTTATTCATCACAAATAGATTTCTTCTTCTTCTTCCTCTTGAAAAGCTTTCTAGCTTTTTGACTTGTGATGTTTTTATGTGAGAAAATGAAAACAAAAGAGAGCAAAATTCCTACTTCATCATCCTCATCTATTCTAGCCATTTAGATTAGGGTGTTCACTTCACTAATACTTGATTAGAGAAGTAAAAGCTTGATCTTGAGATTCTTCAAGGTAAATCATCTTCGAAAAGTAAGATATCAAGCAAGAATGGATCATTCGACTTGTGGAGCCTCTCTTGAGTTCGGGAGATCATGGATCGCGACGAAGGGACTTCTACTCGGAGCTTATGAAGCGAAGGAACAGATTAAAAAGGTTGTAATCTCCAACTCTTAGAAGTAAAGTTGTTTACTTGCATGTTTAACCCTAAAACTCTAGCAAAGATCCTCGCTTTAGGTTGTTCGGCACTAGAAATTTTTAAATTCGGCACGGTTGATGCCTTATAGAGCCTTGTGACAGTGCTTAGTAACCTTACAGTTTATTCTCTACATGAGTTAGCCATGACTCATTTAACCCATGGTTGCATTTCTAACCTCATAACAATAATTCATTTTCATTCATCACACTTGATCTTCTTCTTCCTCCTCACAAAAGCTTTCTAGCCTTTTATTTTGTGATGAATGATTAAGAGAAAAAGAAAAGTAAAGAGAGCAAAATTCCTACTTCATCATCCTTATCTATTCTAGCCACTTAGATTAGGGTGTTTGCTTCACTAATACCTCATTAGTGAAGTGAGAGCTTGGATTTGTGATTCCTCAAGGTAGATCAACTTGGATTGTGAAGTATTCAAGCAAGGATGTCTCATTCACCTCATGGTGCCTCTATAGAGTCCGAGAGCTTGATGATCACAGCGAAGGGACCTCAACTCGAAGCTTATGAAGCGAAGGAACGGACTACAAAGGTTGTAATCCTTATCACTTAGAAGTAAAGTAGTTTACTTTATGTTTCTAACCCTAATTCTCTAGTAAAGATCATTGCTTAGGTTGTTTGGCACTTGAAATTTTTAAATACGGCATGTTTGATGCCTTGTAGAACCTTGTTCTAGTGCCTAAGAAACTTACAAATCCAATCAGTAACACTACCGTACAATCTGGTCTGTTCTTCTGATATATCGCATATCTAGTCTAGGGGTAGTAAACGTCAGACCCCAGTAACTTGATAAGTCATGCCGCTGTAAGGTCCATAACGGTCGAGAAACTACTGATAACACTTACCAGTAAATCTCATTTACCCTGGCCAGGGATTTCCAGTTATGGCCAATCGAGCATAGCGCAACATCAACCCCCAATACCGGGAGAGACGAATCCCCTCCTATCGCCTCCATATGACTCGGGACTGTACCCAAAAACCACATGTTTGCACGACTCAGTAGAGCCGTGGTAGGGTGGAAATCAAAGCACAGTAGGAGAGACACAAGACTCTATGACGATCCCGGGTTAACAGACTAATCTGTACCAGTGTCACCAGAGAACTGCTATCTGACGTGAGGTATAATACCATCTAGGAGTTCTCAGCGAGTTCGTTCAGTGTACCCAGTCTCGACTTAGCACCCGTATACGATCTCTGATGTCAAACACCAATGGATATGGGATCATCCATTGCCCATCACATGGTTCGAGAAGCGTATACGCTAGTCTACTCTGGAATATCGTTGCCCCGTCTCGATACTCCCACGACTAGAAACATTGAAGGATGAACTCATGGACTACCCAGGCCCTACTATTATGATCTGCATCATAATCCTGGTAGTCAAGTACACATTCTAAGGTCTTTACCAACATGTGAGAGCAAGACAGTAATATACTAATCTCCATGTTTTGGTAAAGTGCAACCAGATAGCATACTATCATGTCGAGCGAGAAAGTCCTCCCTATATATGTCCTAGCATCCACTATAATATACATCTCATATACAATAATGGCCTCTAGGGCATACATACAACAAACAATCTCCCACTTGCAATAAGGCCATTTGTTGTAGTATCCATACCCAACATCAAAGCTGATAGTTGTAGTATCTTATTCTCAACGATCCCAAAATCTCTCAAATAATATTTGGGGAAGCAGGCCTTTGTGAGTGGATCCGCCTTGTTAACCTCAGAATCTACTCTTCTAACCTTGATCTCGTGGAGATCAACCATCTCCATGATCCGATACTGCCTTAGAATATGTCTGGATCATTGATGGGACCGGAGTTCCTAGGCCAAACCCACAACTCCATTGTCACACAATGGTAGGAACCAAGTTTATCTCATGAAAAAATATACACCGAGACTGGCACTTTGGTAGCATCTTTGATAGTGATGTATCCAGTCTTTATCATCTAGTTTGCCCCGGTATCTAGCTTGGAACTCTTCCAACATACCGCCCCCATTCTGGTGTAACGACAAAGCCTGTGACTGTCTGACAGTAGACCTTATCACTCTGGAAGCTTGAGTCGGTAAAGGACGCCCACTGGAGTTCACCATTACCATACTCCAATAACTTTTCTTTAGTGCTTCTCAAGTACTTAAGAAGGTTCTCCAAAGCTGTCTAGTGATTCTCCCTAGGATCATTTGATACCATCTCACTACACCTAGTGAGAATCTTAACGTCTACTTAGATCTATCACATAGAACAAAACCCAGGATTTAGGAGGTATCACCTTGATCCTTCATGGAGAATCATTGTGATTAGAGGAGATTGACCGAGTGTAGCATAGGAAACTCCTTTCCAATCAAGAGTACGTCATCCACGTATAATACAAGGAAGACCACCTTACTCTCTACATCCTTTTTATATACAAGGTTCATCTACCATTTTGATGAAGTCAAACGCTTTGACTACCACATCAAAACAGACGTTCCAACTCCGCGATGCCTGCTTTTATCCTGTAAAGAAACTTGCACACGTTTCCGCTTCTCCCACTTTCTACGAAGTCCTCTGGATGTGTACTTACAGACGCACTCTTCTAAATCAGTATTTAGAAAATCAGTCATGACACACAACCACCAGATATCGTGGTCATGGCAAGTAGCAATGGCAAGTACGATCCGGATGGAATTAAGCATAGCCATTAGAAAAGGTTTCATCATAATCCACACCTGGTCAATGACGAGAACCTTTTACAACAAGCCTAGTTTTGAAAGTCTCAACTTTTCCGTCTACACCAAGTAATCTTCTCAAGATATACTTGCTCCTGATGGGGATTTAACCCTTAAGATATAGAAACTAAAGTCCATACTTTGTTAGTGTACATGGATTCCATCTCAGATCGCTAAGCATCCAGCCATTCTTACAGAGTCCCTACTCTTGATGGCCTGCTCAAAACTAGTTAGGTCATCATCTCTCATGATGCAATCCTCGCTCCCACTGTCATCGAGAAACCGAAGTATCTCTCAGGCGGATGAAGAACCCTACCAGATCGGCGGTGAGGCCGAGATTCGTTGGGAACTATTGTAACATTTCAGAAAATATAAAATATTATTTTTGGAATTTAATATTAAAATAATATATTTCCCGAAAACTGCCTGATTTGTGAAATTGGGGTTTTCGAAAAAGGGTATAAATATATACCAATATTTGTGAAATAAATGAAAATTAAAATGATTTATTCATTTAATAATATATTTAACGGATTTGGCAATTTTAAAATTTATTATATGCAGTTTTGATAAAAACCCGATTAGTGCACTGCTAATCGTGATTAAGCCAAATACTTGTTTCTACAGTTTTCATGGTTAGTGCACCATGACATGTTTCATTTGGTTACATATTATTTCATTTGTGGTTTTATATGGGTGTATGTATTTTTGGTGAGAAAAATAAATAGGAAAAAGAAAAGTCAAAGGGGGGACAAAATGAGTGGGGTGGGTATGCTTTTAGATAGAGAGAGGGAGTGAATATTAGTGAGAGAGAAAGGGGAGCTGCAACCACTTCATTTCCCCCACCATTTTTTATCTTCTCTCCTTCATCTTCCTCAACCCACAAGCCTCCACTTAAAACCCTAGATCTATCTCCAAACAATCCCCAAAACCCTACACTCCCTTCACAAAAATTAATCCCCATCTTTCTCTACACTTTGAACCGAGCAAAGTGGGATTTTGACGATATTGGGAACTTAGTGCTGCCTATAGGGGACTAAATGAGGTATAACTTCTTCCTTTTAGTTTAGTTTTGTACGATGTCGTATTTTAGTGTCGTTTTTTGACATCGACAACCTCCTGTGACCCCGAGACTTGTTGGTGAGAACAAACAGTGTAGTAATGTTGTAATTGTGACCCTGAGTACACACTTGCGACCACGATCCTGCCTGCTCGGTTTTGGCCGGCGACTATGGAGGAAATTCCGGCGACCCCGGGTTGGTAGAGGAGTTAGGGTTTGGATTTTGTAGGGTGGTTACCTGATGATGTTTAGAGGTGTTTGGTCCTTCTAGAATTTTCTGTAATGATTGTAGGTGGAATCTGGGAACATTGGTGAGTGTTTACATGACCTTGGTGACACGATTCCTGACCTGAGCTATAGAGGTTAACCCGATGCACGAACTTAGGATTTTGTTCTATATTGGTTTTGTGACTTTTAGTGTGCCTACAGTGAATCTGGGATGACCTGGGTACTTTCTTAGACAACCAAACAATACCAGGGGCCTAGATATAATACTAGGAGACCGCTCTGACCTGATGAACCCAAACAGAGACCCCTTGACCCGGCGAGCTTGGAATTTTGGGTATAGGGGCCGGCCACTTGGTGAATGTAGGAGCCTAGGTTGGTCCAGTAGCTCATATATACCTTATACATCACCCTAGACTCGTTTGCTTAGATTTATTTAACCTGAGTCAAAATCTGGGAACACTTGTGTGTGATTTAGGATATGTTTTCCGTATTTTGAATGATGAGTTTTAATATTTGGATTCATTTTTGGTTGTCGCATGTTTGTACATCGACAACAAGGGTTGTTTGGTTGATTTTGTACACATATGCTATATGTGCTAACCTACGAGCAATGCGCGTGCAATTTTGGATTTTAGAACTTGATTTTAATATTGTTACGATATGTGTTGTTATTGTAGGAACCTACACGTGGATTCCGAAGCGACGGAGCGAGGCGTCATCCACTTCGGCGAGTGAAGACTACGGTGAGTAGATCTATATCTACCGGGGAAGTCGGGTGGATGGCGTATAGCACCCCCGCAAAGTTTTGATGGATAACTGATATATAGGATATGGTTAAGGAAACCTAGATTAGGAAACTAGGGTTAGAATGAAGATAGCTTTGAAACCATATTAGAAACTAGAGAATAGTTAGAAGTGTTACGTTACGACTATCATAGGATGGCGTTTAGCGATATTGCCGTTTAGGGCACTGTAGGACTAGATAGTCGTTGTAGATGCGTCATCCGAACCATACCTTTTTCTAAACCGAAGAATCATATGTATCTTTTAAATATATACCATGATGGATGTTATGGATTTTCAAATGATATCTTTTTCTTAAAAACACCGTAACTCCTATTTTCAAAACTACGATCCGCTTCTTTAAAAATCTGATTGTAAGGTTCGGTGTGTATGTTAGATTAGATACTTATACTTATAGTAGAGATAGAATGTTTATGTAAACTCGACATGATGTGAGATATAAATGCGACAAAAGAATATAAGACGGATATGATGAGATAATGAGATGATGATATGATGAGATGATGATATGATGGTATGATGGTATACGGATGCGAGTCGATCGAGATGATTTATACCCTACCAGTCCCCTGATATGAGATTACTGCGGATGTGACCTGGGGCATAGGTATATAGTGATATATATATATATGTATATGTATATATATATATAATGTTGTGAATCATGGATGATAGGCCGTATGTGATATTAGGCCGTACCTTCATTTGTCGTATAGGATGATAGGATCCCTATTAGCTTAATGCCGCCGTACGATGATTTTCCGTGCATGATGAGTTTGACTTGATGATTGATCCATACCCTTGACTAGAGGTTGTCGTACGATGGATTATACCGTACGCAATGTTGTTAGGCTGGATGCTGAATGATAGATTCACCGACTCGATCATGTTAGATATGTATACCTTATAGCTGCTAGCTGACGGTTTACCTTATGATGCATTCATGTTATTTACATTGTACTACTTATACCTGTGATAGTACACCTGCACCATTAACGATGATGCGTATGTTACACGTACACAGATTGTAGGCTCACACACTTCATCATCGATAATTACCATGTCACTACACAGTAGGATTGCTGCATCATGATATGACTCTTTGCATAATATGCTTAGATATACATTGATACATCCTTATTTGCGCACATACAAATTGTATATTCATATTGGTGTACATATACATTGATACATCCTTATTTGCGCACATACACATTGTATATTCATATTGGTGCACATATACATTGATACATCCTTATTTGCGCACATAGACGTTGTATATTTATATTGGTGCACATATATATTGATACATCCTTATTTGCACATATACACATTGTATATTCATATTGGTGCACATATACAATGATACATCCTTATTTGCGCACATACACATTGCATACCCATCTTTGCGCATATACATATTGTGCCTACATAGATAACTGGTTTTATTGGAAAGTTAGGAACCGCATGATATATTTTAAAAATTGGAATCATTTTAAAAGAGCGGTCTTCCCCTAATATGTCACGACCCGAAAGTACGGAACGTGACCGGCACTTAGATTACGAAGCGTCTAGAGGCGCAACGTAACCTAAGTAAGCCGAAGCCCAGAAATCTAAACCATAAAGAGAAGAAGAAGTAAAGGAAAACATATAGAAAAACAAGTTTAAAAACAAGATCAAATTTTCTCAAAAATTTCGGCAGAGTCTCCTTTGTAAAAACTGGTCCCAAACGGGTACAAACAAGTATAAATACATATAAATAATAAAAAGGCATCACCAAGCGGGAGCTAGCTCTACGCCAACAGGCGGAAACAACCACACCAATGCACCATAGTATACAACGCCAAAGGGCGAGGCTCAAAAGTTAAAAGAAAACAAATCCACCAGATACCATAATAATATAAGCGTGACTCTAAGGTCGTAATAATAACTGGTCCAGTAAACTAATAAGTAATATAAGTTTAGTTGATGGAGTTTTCTAGATACAAATGAAATAATAAAAGTACAATGGCTGTCCAGATACAAGTGAACCAACCTACCGTGCAAATCACCCTGAATGAAAAGATGTGCCAGCAAGCTGCCAGGAAAACCTGTACATCGAACCTGTAATAAAATTTGGCACAACGGGGGTGAGTTGCCAACTCGTGAGTAGAAGATATCTGCGAAAAGAAATCGAATGCACGACGTTGTCCTAGGTCATAATAATATACTAATATACTACTAGTCATCAAGTAAAGACAGGATAATAAGCCACGTGTAAGTGCAAATGCTCCGTGCTCGTGTCAGTACCTCATATAGTACTAAGCCATGTGAATGAGTATGCATGCACCATGAATGTAAAATAACCAATCCTGAAATCTAGATATATCTGTATAAGAAATCTTTAGCTTTTATCATAGTAAAATGTGTATAGAAATCTGAAATATCAACGATGAAATCCATGGAAATCCGTGTCAAGCATCGACACAAAACATGTAAATCTAAAGTCTCAATACCTCATAATCTCAATGTCTCATAGTCTCAATATCTCGGGCTCCGTCAGTCCGGATCGGCCCATATCATCAAATCTCACGACAACGGTCGGTATCCTCCGGATATCCGCCGCGCCAGACATCACCGGTAGGTAGTCTTCCCCTGCCAAGCTCATCGTCTACAACTCAATCTTCTTGCCCCAGGGTACCATACCGGGCCCACCATGTACCCGAGACGGTTCATCCACTCCTCGAATCGGGTCTCGAAATCGAACAGAAAACATGAAATCTCATGGTGGACGACACATACATCACGAGAAAACCGCGTCTTATATTTTAAAAGGAGAGGAGGAGAGAGAGAGAGATGTTTTTATATATTCTTGCGGTTTTCCCCAAAATCCAGAAATCTCATAGAAATCCAAAATCCCAAAATCATGAGTAAGTATATGATAAGTGTCGGCATACGCCCCATAATATTGTATGATAACATGAAAATGTGAATGCATGAAATGTCTAAGTAATAAATGCCATGTCTATACTAACACCAGAGAGTAATCACAATATTATATCGATATAGCTGTTTGCTGATTCTATCAATAAAAGATAATATGATCTAAAGTGTACGTGACATAGCAATTACCGATGATGATGTGTGTGAGCCGGCAAATAAGTGTGCGTGGAATATGCGCATCATCGGTAATGGTGCTGGTGTCCTAACAGGCAAAGTTTTATTCTAATTATAGAAACATATGTATGAACATGCACCATAATGATTACGGCCTGAATGTAAGACAGATGTGCAACAACCACTCATTTGATATACAAGTATAACTACAACTATATGACTCGAGCCTAAACTAGTGTCCATCTAACCTCCTAAGGAACTAAACCTAAGAAACTGGTCAATAAGAACTAAGAGTCCACCTAAGGTCTGAATCCATATCTCTAATAGTCGGCGATCCAGCCTCAATAGCGTCACGTACGTAGTACGGCTTCCTCGAATCAAGAGTGCGGATCAATCATCACATCTATGCCTCGTACGGTAAAATCCATCGTACGGCATCCCAATATCGGGGTACGGGTCAAGTATCACCTACATGTCTCATCATTCGTATAATACCATTATCAAATCATGTCATGATCAAGGTACTGTACTGTAATCGCATACATCAATCATATATCATTGCCAGCATAAATATACATCGTTAATTTATCCTCAGAAATATCATGCCACATGTATCATATTATGATTAGGTCACACTTATATCATATCGTAATCAAGTCACATCTATATGATATCGTAATCAAGTCACACATATATGATATCGAAATCAAGTCACACCTATATGATGTCGTAATCAAGTCACATATAAATCATATCAGAATTTCACGCACAGGTTACGGTCTGGGTTCTATTTTAGAGTCCCATGTACTTCAATATCATAACCACCCTTTATTATTCATTTATACCTATCCATTATCTCATTTTCTAATGATCCGCTAACATCATAACATGACCGTATAGCCAAGAATCACGGCATCAAGCCAAGTTATATTGTTTCATCCCCGTGTATCATATCACATCCTTGTATCACATATACGTATTGTGTATATATATATACCTACACCTAGTCCTATATATATATACACATACACGTATACACCACGTCGATTTTCAGTGTGTGCGTGTGTGTATCTACCTGAAACCTATGACTCTCCTCCAAGATATTCATCCTCGGGTAAGGTCCTTCTAAATCAATCTAGTCAAACCTAAGGTCACTACCAGGGTCCTACTAACCGAAATTCTAAGGTCACGTCTGGCTTCCTAATGATAACAAGTACTTATTCCTATTCTACGTTTGCGGGGGTGCTAAACGCCATCCACCCGACTTCCCCCCGTAGATATACATCTACTCACCTGGTCCTTGTCTGCCGAAGACGGTGTCGCCATCCTCTTCTTCATCGCCCGCAGTCCACGTGAGAGGTACCTATACGCAAACATATATAGTATCGTAAACTGAATTACGGAAAAAAATCAAAACGACGAACGGAAAGCGCATATGTTAAAACCTATGTCCCGTTCACGCAAAAGAACCAAATATCGCTCGATATCGGTGTACAAACTCCGATTAACCGAGATAAAAACCAATAAACAACTCGTAGTTTAAAACTCATTACTTATAATATAAAACATGATTAAATCCATCGAAACCCTAAAAATTGATCAAACAGTCCGATTTCGTAAAACCCGAAAACGCCAATTTACCGTTTTACTTCAAACCTTGATGTTTAAAAGAAACTAATGGTCATAATATTCATTAAATAACCTAACTAGATTATAGAAACCATTACCATATTTTTATCACACTAATTTGTATTAAAAATAATTTCCTAGTTTGCAATTTTATCCATTACAACACCTTGCAAGCAAAAATTCCATAATTTCACGACTAAACTTGATTTTACCTAAATTAACTTATTAAACTACAATTTATAATTATAGTAATATAATGAAACCATAAATTATATTTTAAATCTCATTTATTTAAGAATTTCCAAATTCTAGTTAGCAAAAATAGCATTTTTCTCACAATTTCTCAATTATTAATAGAAACTAGTAACAAAATTAAGTTTTCCATTCCACTAACAAGTTAATATCCTCACTAAAACCACAATCTAGTGATAACAACCTTAATTAGAATTTTATATCTCCGATAATTATGTTTTATAGAAATCTAGTGAGCAAAAATACTTAATTTAAACAAATTGGAATGAACAAATTATAATTCAACAACCATGCAAGATTTTCCACTTCTAAAAATGTTAAACTAGTTGTTATAATCCTAATTAATTAATAAAATCTTAACTCGATTTTACAAACCCTAACTTGAATTTTGAAACTTGTAAAAAGAATTAATTTATTAAATCTAAACATGCTTAAATGAAACATTCAATAACAATAAATCAAAAGAATAAGATTTATACCTCCACAACATGAAATCCAAACATGAAAATAAGCCTCCAAAATGAATGCTTTCCATCTCCAAAATCCATGAAAAGCTGAGCAAAGAATAGAGGGTAGGAATTTATTAGGATTTTGTGGATTTTTTATGAATTTTTGATGAATTTTGTTGATTTTTAATGCAAAAATGATGGGGGGGAAATTTTGGGGCTGCCCATGGAGGTGAGGCCGTCCATGAGGTGAGGAAAAGAGAGGAGAGTGAGAAAAGGTGAAGAAAAGTGTAGAAGGTTTCACAAAAATATCACACCATTAACTCTTTTCATGAATTTATTTAAAAATTCTTTATTTTCTTCACTCCATTTGACCTAGAAAGGTCTAGAACCATTGTAAAATTTTGAAAATAAATTTTGCATGAAACACACTTGATTCTAAGATACAATGGTTCATTTTTGCAAATTTAACCCATTCAAATTTGTAATTTACACTAATTTTGTGTAAAAGTAAAGCTTATGTTAATATTTAAAATAATTAATTTAAGAAAATTATTTAATTAAACTAAAAATTTATAAGTGACTAAATAAACACCATTTAATAATAATAACATAATTAAAATAGGTATTTTTAAATTTATAGTGAAAAATAATTACGGTTTAGTTTTACAAAAACAACGTTTTACTTTACCGAAAATCATAAAATTCACTTAAAGAATTTTATTTATTTATTTAATTATTTTTAAAACGTTACAATATTCCCCCCTTTTAGAAATTCGGTCCCCGAATTTAAATTAAAACGCCCCCCCCCCCAATTACTAAAACATTCAGCCAAAACACTTAAATCGTCAGGGCTCCGAAATCATCAATACATAACTAAAATCAACTCCGTCAAGCATAACGCAATCATCGGAGTTATGGCGAAAATAAAATATCAAAACCCAATACGAAAACCAACATAATATACATCAAAACTATAACTTATATATAGTGCGCATCGTAATAAAATCGTCCAGACATCTGGATAAAGAAGCATGCAAAAACCCCTTTTGAAAATCGTTGTGTGACGCACGTGTCACTGCATAAGTAGCGGACGTTTATTTTTAAAAAATAGCTATATATATATATATATATATATCTTTTATTTAACATACACGTCCCGCCTGGTTACTAAATCAAATAGTAATGATTATAAAAACATACTGCTCAAGCTGAAATCAATCCCAATCATATCATAAAAATATCATGTGCATCCGGTACGCCCTGAAATCGAAACCAAATACAGATGTCACGAATACACACAAAACAAAACTGAGTGCAACAGGTGTGCACCAAAAACATCTGTCAAGTGAAACGGGCGTGCACGACTCTAATATCAGGTGCATCTAATCTGCACAAAACCCCGATTTAGTGCATCTGGTGTGCACAAAATCGCATCAAGTGCGCTAAGTGTGCGCAAGAATCTCAATCAAGTGCACATGGTGCACGAAAACATACACCGAATATCAAAATCGAAATCACAGTACGAAAGTGCATGAAAACTAGGTCGAAGCATATGTCAAAATCATGTGTAACCATATGCACGAAATCAAATCAAAATCTCAGAATGTATTAAAACCAAATCAAGTGCACTGGGTATGTACTAAACAACATCAATACAACTGATATATGAAACACAAATAGAATGTAATGAAGGTACACATAAGAAATACCAATCGTAGAACAAAGTCCTTAAAATACCTAAATCCAATTAACGAAAATATGAAATTCAAATCACCAAATCACAATCGTAAACACTATCGTCAATGTGCGCCTCTTTCCCCCTTTCCTCTGGTGTCGATTACTTCGAACTCGTCTCTTCATAGGCATGCTGACTGCGCTACCAACGGCAATACTCATATCTAGGGTCTCCCACGTAGTCGATCCATTCACCTGATATCCGGACTACATTAAACTTTTCTATCGATCCATCAAAATCCTATAATTCCCCGAGAGCTCAACACTTAAGTACAGTTTAAAAATATCCGGTACATACCCCAGCATCGATGGTCCAGTCGTAGAAGGGCAAACCCAAGCCTCACTAATGGCACTGCGGAACTGCCGTAAACCCTAAGGTTCAAGGGCGTTCTCGTGGTCATTATGTCGAGTTAGGGTTTCATTCTTCTAGAGGGTCCATCGAAATACCTGCATGTTCTTCCGAATACTTTAAACTTGGGAAAATGGGTTTCTGACAATCGTTCGAATCCTTTAACTTCGTCTGGACGGCATGTGAATACCCTTCTCCCGCAAGCTAAACAATGCTTCAATCCTCAAGAATAACCGATACCCTAATGGTTATTGCATTCGAGCCGCAGCTCCTTCTGCCCGTGCGCCCGTGGTAACAGAAACCACCCTCCGATATCGACGAAGATAGATCAAAGGAACGAATGAAATGCGGTGCAAACAAATAGACATCCTAAGGCTACTTAAGAAGAGTAGCGTATCGTAAGTATGCCGCGGATCATACCCACGGTACGTCACTCTACCTAAGTCGCCTACTCCATCAACCAAGGGTCACCCTAGACATATATAAGGTTAAACCTAGCGCTCTGATACCAACTTTGTCACGACCCGAAAGTACGGAATGTGACCGGCACATAAATTACGAAGCGTCTAGAGGCGCAACGTAACCTAAGTAAGCCTAAGCCCAGAAATCTAAACCATAAAGAGAAGAAGAAGTAAAGGAAAACATATAGAAAAATAAGTTTAAAAACAAGATCAAATTTTCTCAAAAATTTCGGCAGAGTCTCCTTTGTAAAAACTGGTCCCAAACAGGTACAAACAAGTATAAATACATATAAATAATAAAAAGGCATCCCCAAGTGGGAGCTAGCTCTATGCCAACAGGCGGAAACAACCACACCAATGCACCATAGTATACAACGCCAAAGGGCGAGCATCAAAAGTTAAAATAAAAAAAATCCACCAGATACCATAATAATATAAGCGTGACTCTAAGGTCGAAATAATAACTGGTCCAGTAAACTAATAAGTAATACAAGTTAGGTTGATGGAGTTTTCTAGATACAAATGAAATAATAAAAGTACAATGGCGGTCCAGATACAAGTGAACCAACCTACCGTGCAAATCACCCTGAATGAAAAGATGTGCCAGCAAGCTGCCAGGAAAACCTGTACATCGAATATGTAATAAAATTTGGCACAACGGGGGTGAGTTTCCAACTCGTGAGTAGAAGATATCTGCGAAAAGAAATCGAATGCACGACGTTGTCCAAGGTCATAATAATATACTAATATACTACTAGTCATCAAGTAAAGACAGGATAATAAGCTACGTCTAAGTGTAAATGCTTCGTGCTCATGTCAGTGCCTCATATAGTACTAAGCCATGTGAATGAGTATGCATGCACCATGAATGTAAAATAAGCAATCCTGAAATCTAGATATATCTGTATAAGAAATCTTTAGCTTTTATCATAGTAAAATGTGTATAGAAATCTGAAATATCAACGATTAAATCCATGGAAATCCGTGTCAAGCATCGACACAAAACATGCAAATCTCAAGTCTCAATACCTCGTAATCTCAATGTCTCATAGTCTCAATATCTCGGGCTACGTCAGTCCGGATCGGCCCATATTATCAAATCTCACGACAACGGTCGGAATCCTCCGGATATCCGCCGCGCCAGACATCACCGGTAGGTAGTCTTCCCCTGCCAGGCTCATCGTCTACAACTCGATCTTCTTGCCCCGGGGTACCATACCGGGCCCACCATGTACCCGAGATGGTTCATCCACTCCTCGAATCGGGTCTCGAAATCCAACAGAAAATATGAAATCTCATGGTGGACGACACATACATCACGAGAAAACCGCATCTTATATTTTAAAAAGAGAGGAGGAGAGAGAGAGAAGTTTTTATATATTCTTGCGGTTTTCCCCAAAATCCAGAAATCTCATAGAAATCCAAAATCCCAAAATCATGATTAAGTATATGATAAGTGTCGGCATATGCCCCATAATACTGCATGATAACATGAAAATGTGAATGCATGAAATGTCTAAGTAATAAATACCATGTCTATACTAACACCAGAGAGTAATCACAATATTATATCGTTCTAACTGTTTGCTGATTCTATCAATAAAAGATAATATGATCTAAAGTGTACGTGACATAGCAATTACCGATGATGATGTGTGTGAGCCGGCAAATAAGTGTGCATGGAATATGCGCATCATCGGTAATGGTGCTGGTGTCCTAACAGGCAAAGTTTTATTCTGATTATAGAAACATATGTATGAACATGCACCATAATGATTACGGCCTGAATGTAAGACAGATGTGCAACAACTACTCATTTGATATACAAGTATAACTACAACTATATGACTCGAGCCTAAACTAGTGTCCATCTAACCTCCTAAGGATCTAAACCTAAGAAACTGGTCAATAAGAACTAAGAGTCCACCTAAGGTCTGAATCCATATCTCTAATAGTCGGCGATTCAGCCTCAATAGCGTCACGTACGTAGTACGGCTTCCTCAAATCAAGAGTGCGGATCAATCATCACATCTATGCCTCGTACGGTAAAATCCATCGTACGGCATCCCAATATCGGGGTACGGGTCAAGTATCACCTACGTGTCTCATCATTCGTATAATACCATCATCAAATCATGTCATGATCAAGGTACTGTACTGTAATCGCATACATCAATCATATATCATTGCCAGCATAAATATACATCGTTAATTTATCCTCAGAAATATCATGCCACATGTATCATATTATGATTATGTCACACTTATATCATATCGTAATCAAGTCACATCTATATGATATCGTAATCAAGTCACACATATATGATATCGAAATCAAGTCACACCTATATGATGTTGTAATCAAGTCACATATATATTATATCAGAATTTCAGGCACAGCTTACGGTCCGGGTTCTATTTTAGAGTCCCATGTACTTCAATATCATCACCACCCTTTATTATTTATGTATACCTATCCATTATCTCATTTTCTAATGATCCGCTAACATCATAACACGACCGTATAGCCAAGAATCACGGCATCAAGCCCGGTTATATTGTTTCATCCCCGTGTATCATATCACATCCTTGTATCACATATACGTATTGTGTATATATATATACCTACATCTAGTCCTATATATATATACACATACACGTATACACCACGTCGAGTTTCAGTGTGTGCGTGTATGTGTATCTACCTGAAACCTATGACTCTCCTCCAAGATAATCATCCTCAGGTAAGGTCCTTCTAAATCAATCTAGTCCAACCTAAGGTCACTACCAGGGTCCTACTCACCGAAATTCTAAGGTCACGTCTGGCTTCCTAATGACAACAAGTACTTATTCCTATTCTACGTTTGCGGGGGTGCTAAACGCCATCCACCCGACTTCCCCCCGTAGATATACATCTACTCACCTGGTCCTTGTCTGCCGAAGACGGTGTTGCCATCCTCTTCTTCATCGCACTCAGTCCATGTGAGGGGTACCTATACGCAAACATATATAGTATCGTAAACTCAATTACGGACAAAAATCAAAACGACGCACGGAATGTTAAAACCTATTTCCCGTTCACGCAAAAGAACCAAATATCGCTCGATATCGGTGTACAAACTCCGATTAACCGAGATAAAAACCAATAAACAACAAGTAGTTTAAAACTCATTACTTATAATATAAAACATGATTAAATACATCGAAACCCTAAAAATCGATCAAACAGTCCGATTTCGTAAAACCCGAAAACGCCAATTTACCGTTTTACTTCAAAACATGATGTTTAAAAGAAACTAATGATCATAATATTCATTAAATAACCTAACTAGATTATAGAAACCATTACCATATTTTTATCACACTAATTTGTATTAAAAATAATTTCCTTGTTTGCAATTTTATCCATTTCAACACCTTGCAAGCAAAAATTCCATAATTTCACGACTAAACTTGATTTTGCCTAAATTAACTTATCAAACTACAATTTATAATGATAGTAATATAATGAAACCATAAATTATATTTTAAATCTCATTTATTTAAGAATTTCCAAATTCTAGTTAGCAAAAATAGCATTTTTCTCACAATTTCTCAATTATTAATAGAAACTAGTAACCAAATTAAGTTTTCCATTCCACTAACAAGTTAATATCCTCACTAAAACTACAATCTAGTGATAACAACCTTAATTAGAATTTTATATCTCCAATAATTATGTTTTATAGAAACCTAGTTAGCAAAAATACTTAATTTAAACAAATTGGAATGAACAAATTATAATTCAACAACCATGCAAGATTTTCCACTTCTAAAAATTTTAAACTAGTTGTTATAACCCTAATTAATTAATAAAATCTTAACTTGATTTTACAAACCCTAACTTGAATTTTGAAACTTGTAAATTAATTTATTAAATCTAAACATGCTTAAATGAAACATTCAATAACAATAAATCAAAAGAATAAGATTTATACCTCCACAACATGAAATCCAAACATGAAAATAAGCCTCCAAAATGAATGCTTTCCATCTCCAAAATCCATGTAAAGATGAACAAAGAATAGAGGGTAGGAATTTATTAGTATTTTGTGGTTTTTTTATGAATTTTTGATGAATTTTGATGATTTCTAATGCAAAAATGATGGGGGGAAAATTTTGGGGCTGCCCATAGAGGTGAGGCCGGCCATGAGGTGTGGAAAATAGAGGAGAGTGAGAAAAGGTGAAGAAAAATGTAGAAGATTTCACAAAAATATCACGCCATTAAGTCTTTTTATGAATTTATTTAAAAATTCTTTATTTTCTTCACTCCATTTGATCTAGAATGGTCTAGAACCATTGTAAAATTTTGAAATTTTTTTTTGCATGAAACACACTTGATTCTAAGATACAATGGTTCATTTTTGCAAATTTAACCCATTCAAATTTTTAATTTACACTAATTTAGTGTAAAAATAAAGCTTATGTTAATATTTAAAATAATTAATTTAAGAAAAATATTTAATTAAACTAAAAATTTATAAGTGACTAAATAAACACCATTTAATAATAATAACATAATTAAAATAAGTATTTTTAAATTTATAGTGAAAAATAATTACGGTTTAGTTTTACAAAAACAACGTTTTACTTTACCGAAAATCATAAAATTCAATTAAAGAATTTTATTTATTTATTTATTTATTTTCAAAACGTTATATAATATGTCGTATCACTGTTCCATGTTGCATGATATACGGATATGCTTACATTTCTATTATATGTTGCATGCATCATGCTCTATGATTTTACGCATTGAGATATTCTGTTTTCATGAGATTTCTGGATTTGACAACCGTGGACATTTTAAAAGAGATTATGTGTTGTTTTAAAAACCCGGTTTCTCCTGATTTGATTTTTCAGTGCGTCCACCATGTGTTTTCTCGGTTCTGAGAGCGACATGTGAAACCCGATTCGAGGAGGCTGATGAGGCCGATTGCGGGTACATGGTGGACCCGGTATGGTACCCGGAGCAAAAAAGGGATGCTGTGTATACAGACGGTGAGCCTGGCAGAGGGACTACTACCAACCGGTGATTGGTTGGACTTGGCGGTTATCCAGAGGATACTGAAAAGAGATGAGAGATGGATATGGGCCGACCCGTACTGCCGGGGCCGAGGGCCGATTCCGCAGACGGAGCCAGTGGGCAGATCCGGACTGACGGAGCGATATATGAGGATTTACGTGCCGATGCTGGGCACAGGTTTCATGATGTTTAAGAGTGTCGATGCTGGACACTCAGGTTCTATGATTTTGATGTGTCGCGAAGGGCACACGCTGATTTATATCCTCATACTTCCATGCGTATACTTTATGATATTTACATGCATGATGCTTTATGTCATTGGGTGACACGTGGACGAGAGCCACATGCATATAGTTGACATCGATGACATTGATCACATAGTTGGATGATATCCACATACTCATAGACTTCCTGATATAGTTGACATTGATTACATTGATTATATGGGTGGACGACATCCACATACATAGATGCATTGATTATTACCGTTGGATGTTATCCGCATGCATATAGGTATTGACTACCTTGTTGGCACATATACGACCCGGTCACCCAAGATATCATAGTATTACCTTTTGATATAGTTAACCTAGGATTCGTTGTTTATTCGATTTCTACTTGTAGAAGTTTTTTTATTCATGAGTTGGCAACTCACCCCTGTTGTGCCACAGTTCTTGCAGGTTGACCGCTAGGATCAGTAGCGGCATCGCTGGCACACAGCTTCATTTGGGTGTTCTGGTAGGTGGGACATTCGTATCGTACCCACTCTTGTATTATATTTCATATTGTATCTAGTTAACTCCATCAATCAATCAAAATTAGTAATTTGTATCAGTAATGGGACTTAGTGGCATTGTGGTTGCGAGACTTAGAGCGAGGGGTTTTTCGCTACTTGTGGTATTTATGTCTTGCTTTCCTTTATCTTTGTGGTGAACTTCGCCGTTGGGCATCGTATACCTATTCTTACTGTATTGCGTGGTTGTGATCCGCCGTTTGGTGAAGAGCTAGCTCCCGCTTGGGGATGCCCTTATCATTATTATGTATTTGTGGTTTTGGATCAAAATATACAAAGGAGGTGCTGCCCAAATTTTCAAAAAGATGAAACATGTTTTTAAATTTGCATAATCCACTTGGATTTCATGTTCCTTTCTATGCAATAAGCACACTTGATTTCATTATACCTTTATTTCGAAAACTTCACCTCCTTTATTTTCTTAAAAAGGTTTAGATTTTTAGGTTTCAGCTTACTTGAATTCCGTTACGCCTTTAGACGTTGTGTGATTCAAGTGTTGGTCACGAGCTAATATTTCGGTTCATGACAAAGTTGGTATCAGAGCGTTAGGTATAACCATTGTTCGAGTCTATGTTTGACTATGCGGAGTCTAGGGCGGGTATGTATTTCGGAACCTATGCTTGACCTTACAGAACTTAGACTTGAACGGGGGGGTATTAGACCCGAACATTCATTTCATAGGCTGACCCTGATTGATGGAGTAGGTAGCTTGAGTAGAGTGACGTACCGTACGTATGTTCCGCGACATATTTACGATACGATACTCCAATTAAGAAACCTTAGGATGTACATATTTTTGAGACCAGTGATTCTCTTCGTATCCATGATTATACATTGAGATCCTTGATTCTATTTGTTTCCATGATCATACTCCCATTGATGCTGTTCCTTATTATGATCATGTATCCATTCTGGATCTGTCATTTCCTTTCATGTCGTTGTTCTGCCTTCTTCGATACTCGATTGAGGTTCCTGTCACTATGTGTAAGCGCAGATTGAGCTGCTGCTAGTGTTGCGGTCAGAGTGAGCTCGTCTGGTACGAGGGCTGACCATTGTGTTTTCTGGTGACACGGGAATGCCTCGAGATAGTATTTATGTTGTGAACTCTCGGATGAGGCGAGTGTTTGGTTTTTACACCGGACGTTCAGGCCACTAATAGAGCTGCCAGTGCGAGAAGACTGTTGATGTACAGCATGCCTCAGAGATTTTGATGTCTCCTACCGTACAGACAGGTGACCCAGCTGTTGCTGAGATGATGGGATGTCGCTTCCAGAGATTACGAGCTAAGATCGCCGGAGTTTCCAGGCAGAAATGCGACTGTTAATAACTAGTCTATCCCGAGTTGAGGGACGAAGGTGATTCGTCAGATTGATGCGCCGACGCAGGCCCAGTTGAGTTGAAGATTTTCAGAGTGGAGAGTCTTAGTCAGATCTAGAGCAGACCGATCCAGAGATGACCGTTGACGTATAGCCTTTCTTGGAGGATCGAGGTATTGTTTAGCGTGCGGATGAAGGGTATTCACATGTTGTATAGGCGAAGTAGAAAAGGTTCGAAAGAGTGTCAGGAAACCATTTTTCCCAAGTTTAAAGTGTTCGGAGGAACATACAGGTAATTCTGTGGACCCTCTAGAAGAATGAAACCCTAACTCGACATGATGACCATGGAACAGCTTTGAACCTTTGGGTTTGTGGAAGTTTATTGGTGCCATCAGTGAGGCTTGGGTTTGCCCTTCTACGGCTGGTCCAGAGGTACTGTGGTATGTACCAATGTTAGTGTATATACCCTACAAGCCATTACTGTATTATACTAGTTTGTATATTACTTAATGGAAGCTTGGAATATTCACAGTTGTATAGACAATCTTGCTCAAAATGGTAGTATGCTAATTGGTTTGTTTCTACTTTAATGTGTACATGTGTTTATTTTAGTATATCACCTATACACATTAGTGGAGCCCATAGGATCTTTGCTTGATTACCAGCGTTGTGATGGCAGTCACACTCATGGAGGCTGGGTAATCCACAAGCACATCCTTATACAGGTCCCTATTCGTAGGACTATCGAGACAGGGCATCGATACTCCGGAGTAGACTAGCGTATGCGCTTCTCATCCCAGCAGGGAAGACGTTCTGTCCCACAGCCGTCAGTACGTCGTACTTGAGATAGTATGCGGGTGCTCGTTAGGTTACGAGTACACTGGACAGGACTCGTCGGGAACTGATTTGTTGGTACTATACCTATCGTCAGTTATAAGTTTCCAGGTGACATGAGTATAGCTTAGTCCGCTGACTTGATACTGTCACTTCGCCTCGAGTGTGTTCCCACTGTACTTTGATTACTACCCTACCATGGCTCAAAGGAGTCGTGCAAATAGGTAGTAGTTGGGTGCAGTCCCAAAGCACTTGGAGGCAGTGACGGTTAGATAGGATTCGTCTCTCCCGGTATTGGGAGTTGATATCGCGCTGTGTCAAGGAGAGCCATTACACACATTCGTCCCTGGCCAGGGCAAGTGAGATATACTGGTAGGTTTCCAGTGTTATCTCAGGGTGTTCTGGGCTACACTCCGACACGACTTGTACCGCTATTAGGGGACTGACATTTACCGCCCCCTAGACCCGCCATGGGATATCCTCAGACGAACAGACCGGACTGTACGGAGATTGTCACATTCAGGCTCAGTAGGAGTTCAGATGGGTTTCACCTCGTCAGTCTTCTTATCGGCATCTTCCTGGGGGCCGTTACGCACAGCTAGTGCCGCTTGCGGTCTGTGGTTAAACCCACTGCCAGCGTAGTGTCGAGTCTTTAGAGTCCCACACAGAGAGCTATTCGCCTTTAGGCAAAAGAGTAGAGGTCGCATGGTTTTGCGACAGGGTTCGGTCACATCCGCGCACTTGTGCACGTTTGGTGTCCGGGCAGTTATTACTAGCGGGCTTTGGTTTAAGCCAGATCCTAGTATACGTTTTGGGATTGATTTTATCTCGTTTTCATTCGTGTTTCCCGGAACGCGGATGTGGGTGTGTATGCACGGTTGACAGAGACAGAGGCAGAAGATTCTCATTAGGGTTGTTGACTGTTGACTTTTGCTAAACCCTAATGAGAATTAGAAATATGATTAACAATAATATTAATTAAGTATTATTGTGACATGGTTGGGTTGAAGGGTTGACCTTGTTGACTTGTTGACTTTGTTGACCGGTTGACTAGGTTGGACTTGTTGACCACCATCATGACAATGGCTATCATTTCTTGGCATTGACTTTAGATTGCTTGTTTTGTTCACAAATTGCATTTAATGCAAGAAATGATATTTCCATTTGATATGATAACAACCATAACATAATACTCAATTATTATTATGTGTTATGATTATTTTTTATTATGAGAGCAAGGGTGCAAAGGTCTTGCTCATTCTTTCATTTTCCTTTCTCTCTCTTGCTCAAGCTCTGCCTCTTCCTCTTGCTCTCTCTCTAGTTCATGGTTCTATTGTCTCATGTGTTGAGAAGCAAGAACCATAGAGATCAAAACCCATTACACTTCTCTACTCATCCTAGTACACAAGGTCTAGCAAGCCAAGTGTTCAAGTTTCTTCTAGTTTGAAGTAGAAGCCAAAAGGTAGAAGCTTTCGGGTGGATCCATCTTCGGCGTGAGGAGACGACGAGGTGAGGCCGATCAGACCACCGCAAGGAGTTGAAGACGAAAGAGTTCAAGTTAAGGTATAACCCCCAAATCGAGTAGGTAAAACTCCTAGTTAGGTTGTTAGATAGTTGTTTAACAAAGATCCATATTTTAAGTCCATGTTACCCCTTAAAGAAAAATCGTTTTTCACCATTTCCGCACCCCCAAAGAGCCGGGGACGGGTAACATGGACTTACAGTGGTATCAGAGCCTAGTTAAACACTATCTAACATGTTAGCAAAGTAACTAAAAGTTCGATCGGAGAAAAAGTCACAAAACATGCCCAAAACACAAACTTTCTGTCGATTTTTTTTCTGCTCTAAAAATAATTTAACACCGTTGAAAAATCAGCTCAGAGTTTTTAGTGAACAGTGCAGAAAAATGATCCACTGAACCGACCAACTCACCGCGGAAACGCGGCAAGAAGAGCTTCTTTCCGTGGATCCGCGGCCGAGTTAACTCGGCCGTGGATCGGTTTTGCTGCAGTGTGTTTCTGGGGTTGTTTAGGGATTTTTTCAATATGATTTTTCTGCCCAGATTTTCCAGAAAGAAAAATTTGTTTTTGGGGCTTAAAAATTCGTATTTTGATCGAACTTCTAAAGACTTAAGCTGACGGGTATATATATATGATGTGATATATGTATTGAACGTCTGCTAATCGCTATACGTCGATTAGTGGGGGTTATACATATCTGTGATCTATAATGTTGATGGTATGTGTATATGAATTCATTGGATTGTCACGGATGAATTGCCGGGGGTTGTGAGATGAGAGTTTTCTTTATCTTTCAATTCATGTAAATTTATAATTGATGTAATGTTATTTATTTGGCCGCACAACCGGGGTGAGATTGTAGCCATCATTGTATAATTTCTTTTACTGTTTTTGCTCC
Organism: Agapanthus africanus; assembly: GCA_030015575.1. NCBI lineage: Eukaryota > Viridiplantae > Streptophyta > Magnoliopsida > Asparagales > Amaryllidaceae > Agapanthus > Agapanthus africanus. The sequence continues at coordinate 330,127,291 of CM057345.1, read as the reverse complement.
TAGGATAGACCCATGGAGGGGGTGCACAAACTACCGGGTACCTCGAAGTGCCGAGTGGCATACTCACGTCGTTGAGGGAGGTTGCTTCGCTTCAGGTATTTGGCGGGTAGTTTGCCGCACCCATAAGGGTCTAGGGTGGGTATTGGCTATTCACCACGACCGTGTAATCCGCTTTCCGTTATAGGGTCGTGCGGAATGCGGATTCCTAGTATATCCAATGTGTTCATCTGTGATCTGGAATGGCTATCATTGCTATATATCTATATATGATATCTATTTAGGCGTTGCTTATGTTTTGCATCCGGGCTAGTCCAGCCCCCGCTCTATCGTTAGTTAAGTAACCTAACGGGTAATGACGGGGCCCCGTGGCGAATGCGGATGGCATAAGCGTACGACATATTTTGGTTGTTTTCTGCAATGGTAGGATTAAATGATGGGACACATTAAAAATCAATGCAAGAAAATAAACCAAAGTAAAGTCGTTGGAACAATTTCAAAATCCACTCGGTTTCTTTTCAAAAACAACTTTTAAACGCGGAGCTTAAGCCACTCCTTTTAAAAGCTATCTCGTTCCATCGATTATATCAAGTTCACTACGTTCACGGTTTTGCCGAAATCATTCGTCGCCCTCCGTTGTTTCACATAGATAGTCAATAGTATTCAAGCTATGTTTGTTGGCCAAAGTCAAGGCATAGTGATTGGTAGCTATTGGGTATTCATGTGCAGCATAGATAGATGCGTTGGTTTGGGACAGTCGTTCTGCCTTGTTGGCTAAAGTCAAGGGTAGGTACGGGTGGGTTCAAATTAACCTGGAGAATGACAGGTAGAACTTGACGTGTGACTTATGATTTGTTGGCCAAAGTCAAGGTCATAAGAGCATGGGGCAAAAATCCACATCGGGAGTTTCTAAAGAACCAGAAACTTGCTAGCGCTGCATACCATTTGGAGTGTGATGATTCTGGTAGAATTCCTTCAGTTTTGTCACGCGATGATATTTGGATCCCGATCCTATTGTGAGTATATGCTACTCCTCGGGAAATTTCTCACTTAACGATCAATGCTATAAACCAAGTAGGTGTCTAGAAAGGTGTTAGCGGGGCTACGCCCCCAGGGAAAAGAGGTTATTTAATTAAGGAACTTCGCGAAAGCGTTGGAAAACCTCCCTCGAAGTACCAACACTGGCCTGGCTGAACGGTTAAGAAAGTATTATAAGGTGAGATTGATCTGGACTAATTCTTCCTTTTTGGTTTGAGGAGGAATTCGAGATACAGTGGGAGCCATCCTATTTAGACAAACTAAAAACCACTCTAAACTTGCAAGAGCATCATGCTGAGTGTTTCTTCTCTCTCTCCTAATTGCAGTGACCAATCTTCATGACCGGACTTAAGTTACTTCTAGATAAAAACATACTGACAGGGCCAAACTATAAAGATTGGCTCAGGAATGTCAAAATGGCAATCACTTACGACAAGCTGGGGTATCTTCTTACCACCAAAGCTCCCCCTGTCCCATGTCCCACCTCCAGCATCGCGGATAAGGAAATCCGTAAGACTTGGGAGATCGATTGCACGAAGGCCAAGTGCCTCGTGATTGCCTTTATGGACAATGAACATCAGAGGAGGCACGAGAATATGGACCTCGAATCTATATTTCTCCATACAAAAGAACTGTATGGAGTGCAATCTCGTATCGCCAGATACGGAGTGTCGAAAAAGCTGTTTTCGGTAAGGTTGGCCATCGGATCATCGGTAGCGGAACACGTGCTTAAGATGATTGGCTTCATTGAGGAGCT